>OY740782.1:68505175-69705175 GCA_963514005.1 Raja brachyura
AGAGGTCTTAAAAATTATGAGAAGGATAGACAGAGTTGACGTGGATAAGCTTTTCCCATTGAGAGTGGGGAAGATTCAAACAAGAGGACATGATTTGAGAATTAAGGGACAGAAGTTTAGGGGTAACATGAGGGGGAACTTCTTTACTCAGAGAGCGGTAGCTGTGTGGAATGAGCTTTCAGTGGAAGTGGTGGAGGCAGGTTCGATTTTATCATTTAAAAATAAATTGGATAGGTATATGGACGGGAAAGGAATGGCGGGTTATGGTCTCAGTGCAGGTAGATGGGACCAGGTGAGAGTGAGTGTTCGGCATGGACTAGAAGGGCCGAGATGGTCTGTTTCCGTGCTGTAATTGTTATATGGTTATACGGTTATAAAAATAAGTTTAATTTGACACCTAATTCGCTTTCATATCTTCAGTATTAAAAATGTTATGTCCATTTTCATACTTAGTAAATTAGTATCTTGTTTCCTATTGCTTTTCCATTGACTTAACACAAAAGCTGTGATCGAGGACAGTCAAACGCCCATAACTTTCTTAAAAATTAAGAGAACTGAGTTACATTTTCAGTTATTATAGATTGAAGCATTCTGAAACAAATATAAAACATCTTACTTGGATGACCTGAAATTAAAGCATATAATTAGTTAATTACCTAATTGTAGCTAATTACAAAATTGACCGTTGTGACGGAAATAATAATAAATACCCAGACTGCCTTGAAACGTCAAAAATGTGATATTCTCAAGATCCAATCTTTAATATTATTGTATTATATGCTGTAAGTCCGTAACAGATAGGTAAATAAATTACAATTTCTAGCAATAGACCAGGTCTTTATGGAGAAGATCAGTTGCTAACTGGTACATTGGCATATACATAATCAGTAACATCATCATACTCATCAGGTTGTAACCAATAAACAACTCTGTACACCTTGTTTTTCCTCAACTTTTCAATTTTGGCATTGTAAACTACAGGTTTTTGCTCTTCAAACCACGCAAGACGCCTTTCTGCCCACTACCTTCCTATTAAGAATGTCCTGTAGATTCCATTTCTTAAGAAAAGGATAATTTAAAAAAATAGCCTAAGTATCCAAATAACAAACTAATCCCATTCACCAAAGAATATAACATGATTTTTAAATCTCACTGTCATGAATTTATAGGCCAGATCAGTGATGGAAATGGGTTTTAGGAACTAGGGGTACGTGAGGCTGAGGCTGGGAAGAAAGGGGGTGGGGGGTAGATGCTATAAGCCCCTAATGAGAAATTTTATCTAACTCTGAAATTGAAGATAGAAAAAAGCTGGAGTAGCTCAGCAGGACAGACTGCGCAGCGACTCTGGAGAGAAGACACTTCTTCAGACTGAACTGAACTCTCGTTGGTGAGAGTACTTGTGATTGTCTGAAGAAGGGTCTCCACCAGAAACGCAACCCTCTCCCCAGAGCCCTTGCCTATCCCGCTGAGCCACCACAGACACAGGGGGGTCCACCTTCAACTTAGCCAAACAATAAACACAGAGTGCTGAAGGAACTCAGCGGGCAAGGCAGCACCCGCGGAGAGAACATATCACCTATTTTCGCGAGCATTTCTAAACGTAGTTTCCAGTGACGGTTTGATGAAGTAACTAGCAGTGCCAGTAATACACAACGCACCACGTCTGAGGCAGGGTGTCCAACAGCGGAGGTAATGTTCACCGAAAACATTTATTATAAACGTGGAATAAGGAGGTCCAAGGGTCACTCGGCCGAATAACGCTAGGCTACAGATAGACACAAAAAGCTGGAGTAACGGGACAGGCAGCATCGCCGGAGAGAAGGAATGGACAACGCTTGGCTATGGCAGCTTTCGGCCTTGTCAACGTTATTAATATTAGCCTTGGTCAAAAAAGTTGAAACAGGACAGGTGACATATTTTAACTAACTTTAAAATCTCCAGTATTGCACTGCACCACATACGGACATCACAGTGAGACAAGACCACCGGAGATTTTTATTTATTTATTATTGCGTCTTGCGCTAATATTTCTAATAACATAACAAATACAAGAAATGTATGCCAAGGCAAGTCCATTATGGCAGCCCATTGTTCGAACACGTATGGCAGCTGTCAAATGCACCACTCTCCTTCCACCAGCACCCTGCCTCCACAGTCTACCTTCGATTTTCCAGCATCTGCAGTTCCTTCTTAAACACTCTATCACTTATCTGGCGCAGCCACGGGCCAGGACTCCCCCTCCCCCCCACAACAGAAAGGAACCGTAGATGCAGCCGTCACCGCAAAACGTCGAAGAAGGAACTGCAGAAGCTGGAAAATCGAAGGTAGAACAAAAATGCTGGAGAAACTCTGCGGGTGAGGCAGCATTTATGGAGCGAAGGAAATAGGCAACGTTTCGAGCCGTGTCTGAAGAAGGGTCTCGACCCGAAACGTTGCCTATTTCCTTTGCTGCATAGATCCTGCCTCACCCGCTGAGTTTATCCAGCATTTTGTCTACCGCAAAATGTCAATGGTTCCGGGAATGCCGAGGCAACAGGGTGAGAGAGAGGGAGTGGGAGAGCTAGAGAGAGACGAGATGGGGAGCGGGAGAGAGAGAACACGAGAGAGAGGGAGGGAGGGAGAGAGTGAAAGACAGAGAGACACAACGTGGGTCGGTAGGTAAATTGAATGACTAACCTGCTGCACACCAAGAAGCTCACCAAGAAGCAGCCCTCAATCATGATGGTGAGTTTTAAGAAATTCTCAATGTGTCATCAATGCATCGATCTACATTCCTCAGTAAATGTCATTGTGTTTTGAACAAGTATTACTGACGCCGCATGAATTGTATTCAAAGGAATACAGCGTCATTAATACTTGTTCAAAACACAATTACATTTACTGAGGAATGTGGATTGATGCATTGATGACACATTGTATAACCACTTGTTAACTACTGGCTGTTAACAAGTGCTACAGTAGTAGTTAACAAATCGTTTGCGTCTGATGGCCGTGCAGCGGTTGTTATCCATGTTCGTTTTGTAAAAACATCTGTATGGCGAATGTTTTAAAAAAAAGCTTTATTTAACAAAGCAAATTTGTATTTCCATACGAAATACGGAAAATTAACGCGGGGCCCCCTTTAGGCACGTAGCCCAATTGGGAGAAATAGGTCCAATCGGCTCAAGGCCGGCCCTGCTTCTCAAAATTTTATACATTTCTCTTGAACTTCAAACGTTCCAGAGAAAACAATCCATCTGTCCAACCACTCCTCGTAGCTGAAACCCGCTGATCCAGGCAGCATTCTGGTAAACCTCCTCTGCACCCTCTCCAAAGTTTCCACATCTTTCCTGTAAGTAGGCAACCGGAACTGTACGCAATATTCCAAATGCTGCCTAACTAAAGCCCTATAGAGCTGCATTGTGACATGAGCTTTTATGCTGGAATGGCAGTTTCATTTTGTAGATGTTCTTTATTTATCTTTATATATTTGAATTGCAGAGTGAAGGAGTGTTTTCTGGCCATGTGGATCCGCAGTCCTTACTGAAAATTCTTTGTTGGTGCATATTCCTTAATGTAGCTCCATTATTACATCTGCCAGTAAACAGACACCTCTCCTTTCTGAGCAGGTTTTCTTTCTGCACGGTTGCACATTTGTACACTAATAAGTCACATCACCTGGGGCTCAGCTTGTTTTAAAATATGAAATTGGCCATTATGGCAGGAAAATTAAAAGAGCACATCATCCAAGTAGCGAGAGACTCCGCAGCTCTGAGAAGCAGAAGGATCTAGTTGCCTTGTGCATGACCTGCAAAAGGCAAGTAGCAGGTAAAGCAATTAATTGGGAAAGCTGACAGAGTATAAGTAGTTGAATACAAAAGTAGGGAAGTCACGCTTCAGTTATATATAGGGCCTGTCCCACTTTCCCGAGTTATTCACGAATTCTTCTGAATTATTCATGAATTCTCCCGAGTTTTCAAACTCACAGAATGTTCATAACGAGTCCGTAGGAGTCGTGGATATATCGTAGCGGCTCGTTATGCCAGCCGTAGGCACTCGGGGCATCAGGTAAGTCGGGACGTTTTTTCAGCACGATGAAGAATGTCCACGAATAAAGAAATGGACCCGAGTACCTACGGCCACCATAACGAGCCGCTACGATATATCCACGGACTCCTACGGCCTCCTACGGACTCGTTACGAACATTCTGCGAGTTTGAAAACTCAGGAGAATTTGTGAATAACTCAGGAGAATTTGTGAATAACTTGGGAAAGTGGAACAGGCCATTAATTAATATAAGTGAGACTCCATTTGAAGTACTGTCCAGAGTATTGAACTAGTTTGGATGGATCCAATGCCTTGTAAACAGTTCAGCACTAATTGCACCAATACCTGGAATGGGCATGTTGCTTGAAGAGAAAAGGTTGGACAGGCTAGGGTGGTATTGACTGGAATGTAAAAGAGTGAGAGGAGACGTGATTGATTTTCTGAAGATTCCCTGACGGGATGAATGTGTAGAGCATGGGAGAACATGAAACTTGGAATTACTGTTTAAAAATAAGCATTTATTAAAGACAGAGATGTTGCAACATATTTCCTTTCAGTAGGCCATACGCCTTTGGAACCTTTCCTCAAAGTAGGGTCTTTGGATATTTTAAAACCAGGGGTAGAAGGATTCTTGATGAACAAGGGGGTGAAAGGTAAAGTGGGATAGGCTAAAATACCAAGTTGACATTCCAATAAAATCAACCATTATATAATGGAATGCTGGAGTAGGTTTGAGAGGCTTGACTTTAATTCTAATATTTACTGGAACTACCACGCTTGTCTTTGCCATGGAATTCCACTTTTAAGTTTAAAGTTTAGTTTTATTATTGTTATGTGGACTGAGCTACAATGAAAAGATTTGTTACCATGCTATCCAGTCGAATCAAATAATACTGTGCATGAAAAAAACAAGCCAAACACATTTACAACAAAGATAGACACAAAAAGCTGGAGTAACTCAGCAGGACAGGCAGCATTTCTGGAGCGAAAGAATGGGTGGCATTTCGCGTCAAGACCCTTCTTCAGACTGAGAGTCAGGGGAGAAGAAATCATAGAGATATGGAAGGGTAAGTTGAGGAAACGAGGAATGAAAGGAAACTAGAATGTAGCAATGTTACAAAATTTTGAGATTTTAAAAATCAAGTCTGCAATTTATCACATCAGATAAAGCATAAAAAGAAGTTTAATTTGACACCTAATTCACTTTCATATCTTCAGTATTAAAAAAGGTATGGCCATTTTCATACTCAGAAATTAGCATCTTGTTCCCCATTGCCTTTCCATTAACTCAAAAAGCTGTGATCTAGAACAGTCAAAAGCCCATAACTTTCTTAAAAATTAAGAGAACTCAATGAAATTTTCAGTTATTATAGATTGAAGCATTCTGAAACAAATATTAAACAATCTTACTTGAAATTAAAGCTTATAATTAGTTAGTTATCTAATTGTAGCTAATTACAAAATCCAATTACTAGATCTAAACATCTATCCATTTCTTAAGAAAAGATAAACTTTTTTAAATTGCCTAAGTGTCCAAATAACATTCACACAATAATCCACAATATAACATGATTTTTAAATCTCATTTTCATGAATTTATAGGCCAAATGGAAGGAAATTAGGTTTTAATGCCTGTAAATTAATGGCCATTTAAATCAACTTGTGAGTGGGCTTTAGAGGAATGCCAGGGATTGGAACGTTGCGGTTTGCGGTGAAGTTGGTATGAAAAATACAGCCGGATCATACATTTTTTTTGTCCCCTTTTCGCAACATGAAAATGTGATTAAAGCCTTCCTAAAAACCAAGTTTTAATGTAAAAATAAACTGTGCACTTTATTTTCTCCCCTACGTTAGGTCCGTTCTGCTGTCAGCGTTCAGAGCTTTAGAAGATGATTTTTAAACTGCTCTAGTTAATAAATAATCTAGTGTAGTTTAAAAATAACTTAATGAATTAAATGTCGGAGCGATTTCTCTTTGGATCGATTTGAACTGTCTGTGGAAAAACGGCATTTTAAACACGCCCCCCTCTGAAAGGCGCCAAAGTCACGCACACGGGGAGCGGCAGAACTGCAGCGCCGCTAATGGTAGGTATTGTAACATACCTATAGAATGGGTCATTGTTAGCTGAGGGAAAGGTAACAAAGAGGTATACAATCAGTAAAGTTTATTCAGGAGGACAGTGAAACTAGGAGAACTAGGATGGGGAGGGGGTGGGGGATTAACAGAGGCAAAGCAAGGGTTACTTGAAGCTACAGAAGTCATAATTCATACTGCTGGGGTGTAAGCTGCCCAAGCAAAATATGAGTTGCTGTTCCTCCAATTTGCACTGGGCCTCACACTGACAGTGGCTTTGGACAGAGTCGAGGGAGGAGGTAAAGGGACAGGTAACATAACATAACATAACAAATACTTTATTAATCCCCTTATTCAGGGGAAATTCATATGTCCTTGCAGCACACTAATAAAAATACAACATAGCATTAAAGAAATTTAACATTAAAACATAAAAACATCCCCCCACAATGCTTCCCACTGTGGGGGAAGGCTCAAAGTCCAGTCCCCATCACCATGTCCACCCTATGTAGTCGGGCCTATTGAGGCCTCCACAATCGCCGCTATGGAAGTCCGATGTTCCCAGCTGTTCTCACCGGGTGATGATGCTCCGGCGTCGGTAGACCCTCTCAGCGGCTTGGGGTGCCAGGAACAGCGCCTCCTTACTGGAGACCACGGCTTCCAAACCAACAGGCCGTGCTGTACAGAGCTCCACACACTGGCGATTCCGGCGAGAGATCCCAGGCTCCGCAAATGTAAAGTTCAGCGTCGCTGCCCACTGCTGGCCCTACGCGATGTTTTTTATCGGCGATCGCAGCATACCGGAGTTCCAGCGCGGCGACTCAGGCAAGGCATCGCCCGCTCCGCTCTGCGATAGCGCTCCAGCGCTGCGCCGCCTCCGAAGCCAAGGTTCTGGCCGGGTTCCCTCAGGAAAACGGCGCTCCAGACCCCGCTGGTAGGCCGCGAGGACGGGTCGAAGTTGCTGCTCGAGTAAAGCCGCCTCTCCGACCAGGTAGGGACTTGAGAAAGCAGTTTCCCCCTTCCCCCCCACCACCCCCCACACATAAAAAGATTAGACCCCCAACTAACACTTGTAACGTACTAAAAATAAAGACAAGAAGTGAAAAAAATGGACAGCTGCAGGCCTGGCAGCCGTAGTGTTGCATCTTCTGCGGTTGCAGTGGAGGGAGGGAGGTTTGGGTGGGAAGGGACGGGTTTATTAGGGAGTTGTGGAGGGAACGTTCTCTGCGGCGAGGTGAGTAAGTCCCAGTGAGGCGAAGAGGTTCGGTGATCCTGTTTTGGTGGCGATAGTCGTAGGAATCGGGGAGGAAGCGAGGGTCGGCGTGATCGGTGAGGGGGCTATAGTCATAGTAACCGGTGAGGCAGCGTGGATCAGCGTCGTGGGTGGGTTAAGGCCAGTGGCAGCGGCCACGTGGAGGTTGGCAACGGCGTCGTCTTCGGTGGTCTGGGCCTGAGGTCGGTCCGGGAGGTGGTGAGTACTGGTGCTGCTCCTCATGGCAAAGATGGCAACGCAGGACTCGGCCTGATGGACTCGCTGGAAATTAGAAGATTGAGGGGGGATCTTATAGAAACTTACAAAATTCTTAAGGGGTTGGACAAGCTAGATGCTGGAAGATTGTTCCCGATGTTGGGGGAGTCCAGAACAAGGGGTCACAGTCTAAGGATAAGGGGGAATTCCTTTAGGACCGAGATGAGGAAAACATTCTTTACACAGAGAGTGGTGAGTCTCTGGAATTCTCTGCCACAGAAGGTAGTTGAGGCCAGTTCATTGGCTATATTTAAGAGGGTGTTAGATGTGGCACTTGTGGCTAAAGGGATCAGGGGGTATGGAGAGAAGGCAGGTACGGGATACTGAATTGGATGATCAGCCATGATCATATTGAATGGCGGTGCAGGCTCGAAGGGCCGAATGGCCTACTCCTGCACCTATTTTTCTATGTTTCTATGATGGTGTTCGGACAGGCGGCGTGGGCCAGTGTTAGAGTCCGGGGCCTGCAGGCGGTCTAGTCGCGGCGTGTCGGTGGCAGGACCGGCCTAGAGGCTGGCGAGTTTAAGGTCCTTGGTGGAGTCCAGGTGGGCCAGGATTACTCCATGACTTCCGTTTTCCAGGCCCCCGTTCCCTCATCTTCACCATGGATGTCCAGGCACTCTACACCTCCATCCCCCACCAGGAGGATCTCAAAGTAGCAATGTTACAAAATTTTGAGATTTTAAAAATCAAGTCTGCAATTTATCCCTTCAGATAAAGCATAAAAAGAAGTTTAATGTGACACCTAATTCACTTTCATATCTTCAGTATTAAGAAAGTTATGGCCATTTTCATACTCGGAAATTAGCATCTTGTTCCCCATTGCCTTTCAATTGATTTAACTCAAAAGCTGTGATCTGGAACATAACTTTCTTAAATATTAAGAGAACTCAATGAAATTTTCAGTTATTATAGATTGAAGCATTCTGAAACAAATATGAAACAATCTTACTTGGACAACCTGAAATTAAAACATATAATTAGTTAGTTATCTAATTGTAGCTAATTACAAAATTCAATGAGTAGATCTAAACATCTATCCATTTCTTAAGAAAAGATAAACTTTTTTTAAATTGCCTAAGTGTCCAAGTAACATTCACACAATAATCCACAATATAACATAATTTTTAAATCTCATTTTCATGAATTCCTGGGCCAAATGGAAGGAATTTAGTGTTTAATGCCTGTCAATTAATGGCCATTTAAATCAACTAGCGAGTGGGTTTTAGTGGAATGCGGTGGATTGGAACGTTGCGGTTTGCGGTGAAGTCGGGAGGAAAAATACTGTTTGTTCATACATTTTTTTGGACCCCATTTCGCAACATGAAAATGTTATTAAAGCCTCCCGAAAAACCAACTTTTAATATAAAAATAAACTATTTACCTTTTTTTCTCCCCTACGCAAAATCCTTCCGGTTGTCGGTGCTCACGGCTTTTGAAGGTGATTTTTAAATTACTCTAGTTAATAAGTAATTTAGAGTAATTTAAAAATACCTTCATTCATGAAATGTCGGAGCGATTTTTCTTCCGTAACGAAATCGCCCGACATGGATCGATTTTCCCTGCCTGTGGAAAAACGGCACTTTAAGCCCGCCCCCCTCTGAAAGGCGCCAAAGTCGCGCACACGGGGAGCGGCAGAACTGCAGCGCTGCTCAAGGTAAGTTTTATAACATACCTACTCAAAGCCCTCCGTTTCTTCCTCGACCACAGTACCAATCGATCCCCGTCTACTGATATTCTCCTCCGCCTAGCGTAGCTGGTCCTTACCCTTAACAACTTTCCGTTTGACTCCTCCCATTTCCTCCAAATACAAGGCGTAGCTATGGGCATGCGTGTGGGCCCACGCTATGCCTCTTTGTAGGGTATGCCCTATCCCCAAACTCTACCTCCACTACATTGACGACTGCATTGGTGCTACCTCCTGTACCCACACACAACTCACTGACTTCATCCATTTCACCACTAACTTCCATCTGGCACTCAAATACACCTGGACCATTTCCGACATTTCCCTACGATTTCTAGCCCTCACTATCTCCATCAGAGGTGATAGACTTCTGACTGACATCCACTACAAAGCCACTGATTCCGATGGCTATCTGGACTACACTTCTTCCCACCCTGCTTCCTGTAAGGACTCCATCCCCTACTCCCAATTCCTCCGTCTACGCCACATCTGCACCCAGGATGAGGTTGTCCACACAAGGGCATCGGAGATGTCTTCATTCTTCAAAGGAATAGGGGTTCCCCTCTTCTACTATAGATGAAGCTCTCACCAGGGTCTCTTCTATACCCCGTAACTATGCTCTCACTCCCCATCCTCCCACTCGTAACAAGGGCAGAGTCTCCCTTGTCCTCACCTTCCACCCCACCAGCCGTCACATACAACAAATAATCCTCCAACATTTTTCACACCTCCAACGGGATCCCACTACTGGCCACAACTTCCCATCTCCTCCCCTGTCCGCTTTCCGCAGAGACCACTCCCTCTGTAACTCCCTGGTCAATTCGTCCCTTCCCACCAAAATCACCCCCTCCCCTGGCACTTTCCCTTCCAACCGCAGGAAATGCTACACTTGTCGCTTTACCCCCCCCCCCTTGACTCCATTCAAGGACCCAAGCAGTCTTTCCAGGTGCAGCAGAGGTTCATCTGCACCTCCTCCAACCTCATCTATTGCATCCGTTGCTCTAAGTGTTAGCTGCTCTACATCGGTGAGACCAAGCGTAGGCTAGGCGATCACTTCGCCGAACATCTCCGCTCGGTTCGCAATAACCAACCTGATCTCCCGGTGGCTCGGCACTTCAACTCCCCCTCCCATTCCGAATCTGTCCTTTCTGTCCTGGGCCTCCTCCATGGCCAGAGTGAGGCCCACCATAAATTGGAGGAGCAGCATCTCATATTTTGCTTGGGTAGTTTACACCCCAGCGGTATGAACATTGACTTCTCCAATTTCAGGTAGTACCTGCTTTCACCTCCCCTTCTCAGCTCTTCCTCAGCCCACTGTCTCTGCCTCTTTCTTTCTTCTTCCCGACCCCCCCCCCCCCCCCACCCTCACCCTCACATCAGTCTGAAGAAGGGTCTGGACCCAAAACGTTGTCTATTTCCTTCGCTCCATAGATGCTGCCTCACCCGCTGAGTTTCTCCAACATTTTTGTCTACATTCGATTTTGCAGCATCTGCAGTTCCTTCTTCAATATTGAACCATCTCTATTTTTTTACATTTCCTTCCCCTTCCATCATCACCCGCCCAATCACAATACCAGTAAAGTGAACTCCAGGTGTCCAGGTTCATTTCTCCAGAACGTCCATTAAAAGCATCTTTTTTCTAACATATTATAGAGTAGCCTTCTTAATATCTTATACTTTCATGGATTCAATCAGCATGATCTGCCTTGGTATGTTCAACAGCTTTAAAGTGCAATTTTATTGCAAGTTGTTGTTGTTGTGACCCTTAATTTAGCATATTTTAATATTTTCATATTCCCTGATCATTTTATGACCAGTTGGCTGGTTTCTTCGTTTGTTTTATTGGTCCTCATTCATTAATTACAATATGAACATGTAAATATCACAACACATTCTCTGTCTGTTATGCATGATATGAAAATTTATCTTACCCTCTTTATAATGAAATTATTCATATTTAATTTCTTATTATGCCCAATTGTAGTTGGGTATGTGAAGACATTATGTTGTAAGGACGGTAGCAAATTAAGTTTATTTGTATGCAGCATGATTTGTTTACTTCAAATCTATATTCTAAATCATGTTATCAATTTATGAAATCTATGATGGTAACACGATGTGACAGACACAAAGTGGTGTCATTTTAAAAGAATCAGGTCAATTGTCTGCTATGGGGGTATTTCAATCATCACATTTCCACCTTCCCATCCACAAGACCCTGCAGAGAAACCCTAAGCATTAATCTGACAGATGGCAGATTGCTCCGAGGCCCTGAGATTTTAACCAGCCAGTAAAATGTAAACATGGCCTTGAGCTGAAAATGACTCGAAGATTAAATTGATGGCACTGGAAGGATTTCTGATGCATGCATTGCATCCTCCTGGGTTACACAAAAAGCTGGAGAAACTCAGCGGGTGCAGCAGCATCTAAGGAGCGAAGGAGATAGGCGACGTTTCGGGTCGAGACCCTTCTTCAGACTGGTCAGGGATCAGGGAAACGAGAGATATAGACAGTGATGTGGAGAGATAAAGAACAATGAATGAAAGATATGCAAAAAAGTATTGATGATAAAGGAAAGAGGCCATTGTAAGCTGTTTGTAGTGTGAAAATGAGATGCTAGTGCGACTTGGGTTGGGGGGAGGGGAGATGGAGAAGGAATGTCAGGGCCCGAGGGCTGAGGGAGAGGTGGGGAGGGGGAGGGGGCAGTCTGGATTAACAGAATTGAGAAAATTCAATGTTTAAGCCCAGAGGATGGAGACTCCCCAAGCGGAATATGAGGTGCTGTTCCTCCAACTTGCGACGTTGCTCACTCTGGCCATGGAGGAGGCCCAGGACCGAGAGGTCGGATACTGAATGGGAGGGGGAGTTGAAGTGCTGAGCTACTGGGAGGTCGGGTTGGTTATTGCGGACCGAGCGGAGGTGTTCGGCGAAACGATCGCCCAGCCTCCGCTTGGTCTCACTGATGTAGATCAGCTGGCATCTGGAGCAACAGATGCAATAGATGAGGTTGGAGGAGGTGCAGGTGAACCTCTGTCGGACTTGGAATGACTGCTTGGGTCCCTGAAAGGAGTGGATGGGGGAGGTGAAGGGACAAGTGTAGCATCTCTTGCGGTTGCAAGGGAAAGTGCCCGGGGAAGGGGTGGAGCGGGAGGAAAGGGAAGAATTGACAAGGGAGTTGCGGAGGGAGCGGTCTTTGCGGAAGGGGGGAAGATGGGTAGATGTGGCGAGTGGAGGGGTCACGTTGGAGGTGGCGAAACTGGCGGAGGACTATCTGTTGTATGCGCTGGCTGGTGGGGTGAAAGGTGAGGACCGGGGGACTCGGCCCTTGTTGTGAGTGGGGGAATGGGGAGAGAGGGCAGTGTTGTGCGGTATTGCATCCTCCTATCTGCTCATAACTTGCTGCTGTTTCAAATCCCTGTTCAATAGTTTTCTTTTCCATACAATTTATTAAATACAGAATATAAAACTTGTCCTAAATAATTACAATTGAATTAACAGACCACTGTTTTTTAAATGTTAGAGATGACTGAGTTGCACTGGAAGGTGTAATGTTTCCAGCATTAAGCTGGATCTGCGAAGCAATTTACAAAACCAAAATCAATTTTGCCTTTGTTCTGCAAAATTATGTTTTGTATCTTGTCATCTGTGATTTTAGGCCTTCTCTTGGAGATCTAGGATATAAATTATCTATAATTGCTGTAGAATTGTCGGTGTAATAGCATTATTACCTTCAGCCCAAAGTGCTACATAATTGGGCTTCTTTGACAATTCAGCAGTTCAACAGAACAGTGAAGGTGTTCACTGTTTGTCAAAATGTAGGTCTTCTCTTTCAGCATCTGAAAGGCTCTCTAAATGTCAGTGACTTTAGTAATCATAACGTTTAAATTGACATCAAACAATCAGTTTTTGTTGGACAATCTTACTTGAGCAAAGCTTATAATTGTACTATGGGAACGCTCTTTGACAGGACAAAAAATAAATTGTGCTAAAAAAAGTTTTACAAAAGAGTAAAGAAAATGTTTTAACTAAGACATATAATGTATCTGTTGTGTATATCTACAAGAAAGGATGAGATTTTGTGTCTACCTTCGATTTAAACCAGCATCTGCAGTTCTTTCCTACACACTGTTTGAATCACTCTCTCTCTCTCGGGCTTTGTTGAATAAAATGTTATTGACTATTTTGCAGCTGGCATTATTGATCAGACAGCAAATTGTGGTGGCATTTAGTAGTACATTTTTCTTTTGGCTTGCTTCAAAAAGCTGAAATTCTGGGTTTGGATTTCTGGAAGTTATACTAATTTAACCATATAACCATATAACAATTACAGCACGGAAATAGGCCTTCTCGGCCCTTCCAGTCCGTGCCAACCATTTATTTTCCCCTAGTCCCATCTACCTGCACTCCATACCCCTCCATTCCCTTCCCGTCCATATACCTATCCATTTTACTTTTAAATGTTAAAATCGATCCTGCCTCCACCAATTCTGCAGGAAGATCATTCCACACAGCCACCACTCTCTGAGTAAAGAAGTTCCCCCTCATGTTACCCCTAAACTTCTGTCCCTTAATTCTCATGTCATGCCCTCTTGTTTGAATCTTTCCTACCCTCAATGGGAAAAGCTTATCCACGTCAACTCTGTCTATCCCTTTCATAATTTTAAAGACCTCAATCAAGTCCCCCCTTAACCTTCTGCGCTCCAAAGAATAAAGAACTAACTTGTTCAACCTTTCTCTGTAACTTACTTGCTGGAACCCAGGCAACATTCTAGTAAATCTCCTCTGTACTCTCTCTATTTTGTTGACATCCTTCCTATAATTAGGCGAACAAAATTGTACACCATACTCCAGAATTGGTCTTACCAATGCCTTGTACAATTTTAACATTACTTCCCTACTCCTATATTCAATGCTCTGATTTATAAAGGCCAGCACACCAAAAGCTTTCTTTAACACCCTATCTACATGCAATTCCACCTTCAGGGAACTATGCACAGTTATTCCTAGATCCCTCTGTTCCACAGCATTCCTCAATTCCCTACCATTTACCATGTACATCCTATTTTGATTTGGCCTGCCAAGATATAGCACCTCACACTTATCAGCATTAAACTCCATCTGCCATCTTTCAGACCACTCTTCCAAATGGCCCAAATCTCTCTGTAGACTTTGAAAATCTACTTCATTATCCACAGCACCCCCTATCGTAGTATCATCTGCATACTTACTTATCCAATTTTCCACCCCATCATCTAGATCATTGATGTACATGACAAACAACAGTGGACCCAACACAGATCCCTGAGGCACCCCACTGGTCACCGGCTTCCAACCTGACAAACAGCCAACCACCATTACTCTCTGGCATCTCCCATTCAGCCACTGTTGAATCCATCTTGCTACTCCGCTATTAACACCCAAAGATTGAACCTTCTTAACCAACCTTCCATGGGGAACCTTGTCAAAGGCCTTACTGAAATCCATACAGACAACATCCACTGCCTTACCCTCATCAATTTCCCTAGTAACCTCTTAAAAAAAAATCAAGAAGGTTTGTCAAACATGACCTTCCAGGCACAAATCCATGTTGACTGTTCTTGATCAGACCCTGTTTATCCAGATGCTTATATATATTATCTCTAAGTATCCTTTCCATTAATTTGCCCACCACTGACGTCAAACTAACAGGTCTATAATTGCTAGGTTTATTCTTTGAACCCTTTTTAAACAATGGAACAACATGCGCAGTACGCCAATCCTCCGGCACTATTCCCGTTTCTAATGACATCTGCAATATTTCTGTCATAGCCCCTGCTATTTCTACACTAACTTCCCTCAATGTCTTAGGGAATATCCTGTCTGGACCTGGAGACTTATCCACTTTTATATTTTTCAAAAGTGTCAGTACTTCCTCCTCTTTGAATCTCATAGTTTCCATAGCTACTTTACTTTTTTCCCTTACCTCACAGAGTTCAATATCCTTCTCCTTGGTGAATACCGAAGAAAAGAAATTGTTCAATATCTCCCCCATCTCTTTTGGCTCTGTCCATTCTGGCTCTCTAATGGTCCAATTTTATCCCTCGTTATCCTTTTGCTATTAATATAGCTGTAGACACCCTTTGGATTTACTTTCACCTTTTGCCAAAGCAACCTCATATCTTCTTTTAGCTTTTCTTATTTCTTTCTTAAGATTCTTTTTACATTCTTTATACTCATCTAGCACCTCATTTACTCTATGCCTCCTATAATTATTGTAGATATCTCTCTTTTTTCGAACCAAGTGTCCAATTTCCCTTGAAAACCATGGCTCTTTCCGATTTTTACTATTTCCTTTCAACCGAACCGGGACATAAAGATTCTGTACTCTTACAATTTCCCGTTTAAATGTCCTCCATTTCTCTTCTACATCCTTCCCATAAAACAAAATGTCCCAATTCACTCCTTTTAAATCATTACGCATTCCCGCCATTCTCCAATCAAAAATCTCAACCCTAGGTCCAGTTCTGACTCTCTCCATAATTATATTGAAACTAATGGTATTGTGATCACTGGTCCCGAAGTGCTCACCAAAGCATACCTCCGTCACCTGACCTGCCTCATTTCCTAACAGGAGGTTCAGCATTGACCCTTCTCTGGTTGATACCTCTATGTATTGCTGCAAAAAACTATCCTGCACACATTTAACAAACTCCAAACCATCCAGCCCATTTACAGAATGTGTTTCCCAGTCTATGTGTGGAAAGTTGAAATCTCCCACAATCACTACCTTGTGCTTACTACTAATATCTGCTATCTCCTTACATATTAGCTCTTCCAATTCTCGCCCCCCATTTGGCGGTCTATAATACACCCCTAAAAGTGTTGCTACACCGTTCCCACTTCTCAGTTCCACCCAAATAGCCTCCCTAGATGAGCCCTCTAATCTATCCTGCCAAAGCACTGCTGTAATATCTTCTCTGACAAGCAATGCAACCCCTCCACCTCTGGTCCCTCCAATTCTATCACACCTGAAGCAACGAAATCCTGGAATATTTAACATAGAAACATAGAAACATAGAAATTAGATGCAGGAGTAGGCCATTCGGCCCTTCGAGCCGGCACCGCCATTCAATATGATCATGGCTGATCATCCAACTCAGTATCCCGTACCTGCCTTCTCTCCATACCCTCTGATCCCCTTAGCCACAAGGGCCACATCTAACTCCCTCTTAAATATAGCCAATGAACTGGCCTCAACTACCCTCTGTGGCAGAGAGTTTCAGAGACCCACCACTCTCTGTGTGAAAAAATTCCTTCTCATCTCGGTCCTAAAGTATTTCACCCTTATCCTTAAAATGTGACCCCTTGTCCTGGACCTCCCCAACATCGGGAACAATCTTCCTGGATCTAGCCTGTCCAACCCCTTAAGAATTTTGTAAGTTTCTATAAGATCCCCTCTCAATCTCCTAAATTCTAGAGAGTATAAACCGAGTCTATGCAGTCTTTGTTCATAAGACAGTCCTGACATCCCAGGAATCAGTCTGGTGAACCTTCTCTGCACTCCCTCTATGGCAATAGAGCCAATGGATTTAGTTTCCAATCACAACCCTCCCACAACCATGTTTCACTGATTGCCACAACATCATATTTCCAGGTGTCAATCCAGGCTCTAAGTTCATCCACCTTTCTTACAATGCTCCTAGCAATAAAATATACACATTTTAGAAACCCACCATCCCTTATTCTCTGTTTATTATCTTTTTCCTCTTTCTCGCCTACATTTTGGGTCCGAGTGCTTCCCTTCTCTGCCTTTTGCCCCTCACCCCGTCCCCTAGCCCCCTCCCCCGAGTCCCTCCCCCCAGCCTTTCTAGTTTAAAGTCTCCTTTGCAAATCTCCCCGCCAGGATATTGGTTCCCCTTGGGTTCAAGTGCAACCCGTCCTTTTTATACAGATCATGCCTTCCCCAAAAGAGTTCCCAGTGATCAAGAAACTTGAATCCCTGCCCACTGCACCAGTCCCTCAGCCATGCATTTATCCTCCACCTCATTCCATTTCTACTTTCACTGTCACGTGGCAAAGGCAGTATTCCTGAAATTGTTACTCTTTTGGTCCTTCTCCTTAACTTTCCCCCCCAACTCCCTAAATTCTCCTTTCAGGACCTCTTCTCTTTTTCTGCCTATGTCATTGGTACCTATGTGTACCACAACATCAGGCTCCTCTCCCTCACTTTTCAGAATCTTTTCGACATGTTCCGACACATCCGAGACCCTGGCACCAGGGAGGCAAACTACCATCCGGGTCTCCTGACTGCGTCCACAGAATCGCCAATCTGACCCCCTAACTATGGAGTCCCCTATTACAATTGCCCTCCTCTTTTTGCTACCCTTCTGAGCATCAGGGCCGTTCTCTGTGCCGGAGACCCGGCCTCTGTTGCTGACCCGAGGAAGGCTGTCCGCTCCAATCAAACTCAAACATGAGTACCTATTTTCCTGGTGTACAGCCACCGGGGTACTCTCCAGTCCCTGCCTCTGCCCCTTGCCCTTCCTAACAGTGACCCACTTGTCTGCCTCTCGTGGTCCGGGAGTGACAACCTCCCTGTAACTCCTCTCTATGACCGCCTCACTCTCCCTGACCAGACGGAGGTCCTTGAGCTGTTGCTCCAGGTTCCTAATACTGTCCTTTAGGATCCCCATCTCGACGCACCTGGCGCAGATGTGGACGTCCGGTGGGTTATCAGCTTCCCTGACCTCCCACATCTGACATTCGCTGCAGTACACTGCCCTGGCCTTCATACTTCCCCCTTACACAGGATACAATCTCAACACAAAATACACTACAAACAGCTGGAATCTGACGGCCAATCTGCTGCTTACCCTAGTCCCCTTCCCACCAATCAGCGGCTTCCTCAAAAAAAACCTCCAAAAAAATCCACTTCTCCGAATGGAATGTTATGGATTTTGGCAAACAAGCCCCGCGCTGGATTTTAAACCTTACCGGCCGGGTGTCGCTCCTCCCCCTCCTTCTCTTCCAACGGCTCCTGTGGGCCTCTAAAATCTCTCAAATTTCTAAAATCTTCAAATTTCTTTCATATAGAACATTGATATGTTGTTGAGGAAATGAAATGGGCCTTTAATGATGAACCCAGGAGTAAGACTACATTTTAGATGTTTACAGTAAAGAAACAGCAGAGCCATAATGGATGTTACAGACATATCTGGCCTCCTGTCTACATACAAATATATGATTTTGGACCAGCAGCTGGTCACACTGCCACTCAAACGTTCTCAATCATTTAGACAGATCGTGGCTGATCTGACTGGATCCTCAACTCTGTATTCCCACCTATCCACAGTAATATTTCACCTCTTTACTTACCATCTATCTCAGCCTTAAATATATTCAAATACTTCTTTCCACACTCAATGAATAAGACATTTGCAAAGACTCAGGACTCTCTGAGAAAAATATTCTGCGTCACTTCTGTCTTAAATGAGCAACCCCTTATTTTTAAATGGTTAATGCCGAGGTATCTTGGAATCTTATATGCTTCAATCAAGTTCTCTCTCACTCTTCTGAACTCCATCAGATAGAGGTATCGCCTGTCCCACCTTTCATCATAATGTAGCCTGCTCATTTCAGGTATTAATCTAGTGGCATAGTTAGGAGAGCTGCTGCCTCACAGTGCCAGAGACCCTGGTTCGATCCTGACCTCAGGTGCTGTCTGTGTGGAGTTGGCACATTCTCTCTGTGACTGATTGGGTTTCCTCCGGCTGCTCTGGTTTCTGCCCACATCCCAAAGATGTGTAGGTTGGTACATTCATTGGGCTCTACAAATTACCCCTTGTATGTAGGGAGTGGATGTAAAAATAGGACTAGATAGAACTAGTGTGAACGGGTTATCGGAGAGTAGTACTGCACACAGTATTCCAGTGTAGTCTCATTAATGTCCTATAGAACTGAAGAATAACCTACCCACTTTTGTATTCAATTACCTTAGCAAAAAAAACCTAATAACATTTAATTTTCTTTCATTGCTACCTACTGTAACTCCATTATTGCTTCTTGCAAATATGTAATAGGATAGTAGCTCCCTCTGCATCTCAGAGCTCCAGCATCTCTCACTGGACAGGTAATATGTATATTTTTTATCTCTGTTCAAGCCTCTGCCTTCACATTTCCTCCCATTACACTGCGTTTGTCAGATTTTTGCCCACTCACTAAACCCATCCATATCCCTTTGTAACCTCGTTATGTCTTCTTCATAACTCACCGATTCACCTCAGATTTCTAAAAAGCCTCCGAGTTCAGGAGATGTAAAACTATTAGTATTTGTCAATGTTTGTAGTTTCAGTGTCTGTCAAAGCCTAATTTTATGAACTGAAAAATAGAATCTCTGATGTTCATATCATCCAAGAAGATTATTTGGCCCATGATGTCTCTGTTGCTTCTTTATTAGAGAAATCAAAAAGTAAGTCCAATATTCACTCTTTACCCATGACTTCCACCCTTTTTAAGTATGGCTGAGGCAAAATAAAATCACCTTGAATTTTGGTGCCATTGCTTAATTTACCAACTGGACGTGCTCCTGGAAATCTGAACCTGACCTGGTAATGTATGACCAGGGTTCTGTATCCCCTGCCCGATGGTAGGAGCGAGAAGACAGCATGGCCTGGATGGTCAGAAACCTTAATGATAGTTAGCGCTTTCTTGAGGCAATGTCTCATGTGGATACTTTCAATGGAGAGGGTTGTGCCCGCGATGGACTGGCCTGAGTCCATTACTTTCTGCGGCCTCTTTGCTTTGGAATTGCTAAGGCATTTTCGACTTGTTGAGTCTCTGATGCTGGAGATGTATCACATGTGTCCTCTGTCCTTGAAGTCCAATTGTTATGAGATAGAGGGAATTTGATGCACTCATGCCAAGGCAATTCCAGATCTTGCACAGTTGGCAGGCTGTCAGGACACAATACCATCACCCCCCTTAAATCTTGAATCCTGCCCACACTCTGACTACTCTGTGGACACTTTCTAGAACCTTCTCTGTATCTCCTTGCAGGACTCCCCCGAAAGGGCTGGTTGCCTCGTCCTCACCTGCTGCCGGCCCCACAACCACTCCGCTTTGCTGGGAAAGCCAGTGGCTTCATGTGACCTCACGAACAGCACAATGTTCATAGTAAAATGCTGTATCTGTATGGCTGGCATGTTTAACATGGCAAGTCCTCATCCATATTCTGAGCTGTACTAGTTGAGTAGAAGTGCTCACATGGTTGGATGTTGCAGACATCGCTGCCTGCTGTGAGACGTTAACAGTAATCCCATGTGGAGAGATGATCTGCACATGGCCCGGGACTAGCAGTCATTTACATTGCCTCTATTTTTACCTCACGCTGCCTCGGCAAGACCAGCAGCATAATCAAGGACGAGTCGCACGCTGGCCACTCCCTCTTGTCCATTCTCCCATCAAGACTTGCTTAGAAAATTATGCCCACTCTGACCCCTCCCTCCATCAGCCAGTCCAATATAATAAAAGTGAATCCATGGAAAGTTAATGGGCCCTGTTCTCCAGAGAACAGTGTATTCCTGTGTATTACGTATATTCTTACCTGATGCAGCTTAATCAGTGAAAGCTGGTAAAGAAACTACATACAATAACAAAATCATAGTGTCAGCAATGTGATGATTCATGTTCAAGACAGCCTTCTTGATATTGAGCCTTTTAAAAAATGTAAGAATCCTTTGTCTAACTTCTTGTCATTATTACCAGAGAGAAAACACCACAACATTGAAATGGTTAATTAATTATTTTTTAATTGCTACGCAGCCTGCTGTAATTCTTTTAATTAATTGGAAAATGCTGCAAAACATATTGGCAGTATTCTAACTGCAACGCAAGATAATTTTTTGCAATGTCATGGGGAATTCTTCTACCTAAAATCAAAAATCGGCTTCCCTGAAAATGTTGTGCTTTATTTCTTCAGTTATTAGTACAAATGTTCACAAATCTAATCAAAATTGAGAATTCAAAATGCCTGTTTTTTTCGCTGACGACGTGACAATGGATCTGCCTGCCTGCCATGCCGGCTGCTCGCGCTGCGACTGACATCACCTCCCTCCCTCCCTACTCCCCCCGTTGTTCAAAAGTCGCCCCGTCGACTGAACACGGAAGATCATCGCTGAAGACTGTAGCACGCGCTGCGAGTGAAGAACGAGCAGGTCGGGCCCTGTATTAGAGCTCTTGGGTCTGCCTCGGCTCCCGTCCGTCGTTGCCGAAAAACATTTGAAAAAACCCCGCTGTCCAAAGATCATAAAGCGCTGTCTTCTTGCTCGCGCTGCCAGTGATGTCACCTCCACGACCACTCCCCCTGTTCTCGGGCCCTGCATGCCAAAGATCATAGAGCGGAGCCTGCAGCCTGGAGCCGGGAGCGAAGTTCGGGAACCAGCCCTCCCCTCTGACGACGTGCCCCCCTCCCTTCCCTCAAACTCTCTCTCTGCCCCTCACGCTCCCTCTCTGCCTCCCGTGGGTGGCAATGGGTAGGGGACGGTGCGTTTTGCAGCTGGGAGTGAGGGATTATTGCATTCGGCAACCCTCAGTAGTCGGAGGCAGGGTCGCATGACTGGGTTTGGCTGGAAGGAGTTGTCACCGGGTTTAGGAGTGTGCTGTGGTATATATAATGAACCCTGGGTTAACCTTCCCCCATTCGCGTGTGTGCTGATCTCTTTACTGTGTTAATAAAGATCTCTTCGTTTCACAATGCATGGCTTGCTTCTTTGCCCGCCATATTGGTGACCCTGCCGATCCAAAATGGTCATTTTGGATTTAAACTATGGACGCAGCCAATGATCAACCTCGACAGCCCGAGGTCGCTGTCAATCCAGCCCAGCAGAATGCCGTCTCCCTCAAGCTGCCCGTGTTCTGGACATCGCAGCCCCAGGTGTGGTTTCAGCAGACTGAGGCCCAGTTCCACATCCGACGCATCACGGCTGATGACACCCCGTATTATTATGTGGTCGGCGCATTGGATCAGGAAACGGTCAGTTGCCTGGTCCATTACCTGATGAGGATGAGGACAAATACGAGGGCCTCAAAGCGCTTCTCCTGTGGACCTTTGGGCTCATCTGCCAGAACCTCGCAGCGCGGCTCATGCACGCTGTCGGAACCGCGCAGCACGGCTCATGCACGCGGCGATTGCAAGCCGTCGGAGCTCATGAGTGGGATGCTCACCCTCATGGACAGTCATCAGCCCTGCCTTCTCTTCAAACACGCCTTCTTGGAACAGATGCCGGTGACATCTGCCTACTTCGCGCCGGCGAGGATTTCGCTGACCCCCTGCAGCTAGTGGAGCATGCCGACGAGCTGTGGCAGTCCAAGCAGCAGGACGGTGGCTTGATCGATCAGGTGCTGGCGGTGCCCTGGAGTGCCCAGAGACCAGGCCCTGCATCCACCTGGAGTTCGGCTGCGCCGCCTGTCCCGGGCGACCCCGGTAAGGGGAAGTGGTGTTACTACCATCAGCGCTGGGGTCCCGTGGCTGGCCGCCAGTAATTGCAGCAGCAGTCGGCCTGAAACACCGCCTCTACACTTGGGACTGACATTCGGGACGATGGTTCCTCATTGATATGGGTGCTGAGGTTAGCAATTTTCCCCCATTGGGGATCGTCACTCATTCCGGCAAGGTGGGGGGGGGGGGGGGCCTTCTCTGACTGCAGTCAATGGCAGCCCCATATGGACGTATGTGGTTCGTACAGTCCTGCTTATCTTTGGTCCCTGCCATTTTACCTGAACTTTTACGGTGGCCGACATCTTCCAGCCGTTGTTGGGCGCAGATTTCCTCTGGTGACGGATGAGCGGGGGCAACGTCTCATTCATCTGCCCTTTTGTTTTCATGCCACCAGTTCTGGGGGAGGGGTGGGGGGGTCCTGTGGCGCCACTTACTGTGCAAACCCTCGGCAGTCGGGGCAGGGTCTGGGTTTGGCGGAATGGAGTTGTCATGGGGATGAAGGGTGTGCCCTGGTATATCTAATGAACCTTGGGCTAACCTTCTGCAATTTGCATATGTACTGATCTCTTTACTGTGTTAATAAAGATCTCTTTGTTTCACCACGTATGGCTTGCTTATTTGCCCGCCATAATGGATTCCTAGTAGGAATTTGGTAATCATGTTCTACAGTTGCATCCATTTTCACTGTAAATCAATGACATTAAATATTCCTGAATTAATTATGGCTGGCCAATTTATTGGATTAAGTTATCAGTATCTTAAAAACTGGGGTGGTATGAAAGCTGTCAAGGGTTCCGGGGTGAAGGCAGGAGAATGGGGTTGAGAGGGAAAGATAGATCAGCCATGATTGAATGGTGGAGTAGACTTGATGGGCCAACTAACCTAAAGGGCCTAATTCATGACCTTTTTTATTTGTGGACATTTTTCATCATGCTAGAAAAACGCCCCGACTTACTTGATGCCACGAGTACCTACAACTAGCATCACGACCTACATATGACTTCCTACGACCTCCTATGGCCTCGTGACGACCATGCTATGAGTATGTCTAGGGTAAACTCGGCAGAGGTCGTGAAAGTAGGACAGGCCCTTCACTCTGCTCCTAGAACTTATGAAGCTAGTCTAATCTATTGCGTGCTGATAAATGTAACCCAAAACTAAAATGCACACACGAAGAATAATCAATAGGTCAGAGGAGTGGTTGCAATCAGATGTCAAGAGTATTTAATTACCATATGTACCAAGAACAGAATAATTTAATTCCTGCTAGCTGCAACATAACAGGTCTGTAAACACAGTACACATAGATAAAATGTAATAAATAGAAATTCAATTAATTAATAACCACAATACTAGTACAAAAAAAATCTGGCGGAACCAAAGATAGCCCATTGTTCATGGTTGAGGTTAGAATAACGTCATGTTCATGAGCCTGATGGTTGTAGAAATAAAGAACTGCTGATGCTGGTTATTATTCCAAAGGACACAAAGTGCTGGAGTAACTCAGCAGGTCATGCAGCATCTCTGGAAAACATGGATAGATGACATTTCGTGTTGACACCTTTTCGGACCCTTCTTCAGTCTCAACCCGAAACGTCACCTATCCACTTTGAGAGCATGATGGTTGTTGGGAAGATGCTACTATTGAACCTGGGGGTCCCATTTTTCAGATTCCTATAACTTCTTTCCAACAGCAGGAGTGAAATGAGAGCATAGCCAGGATGGTGGGTCTTTGATGCTGACTCAATTTTTGTGGCTGCATGTCCTATTGATCTCTTCAATGGTGGGGAGGTCAGTACATTTGATGGGCCGGTGGTCAGTGTCCACCATCCTCTGTAATCTCCTTTGTTCTTGGCCGTTTGAGTTGCTGAGCCAGGCCATGATGTAAACAGCAAATATTATCTCTACTTGTAGATATTTAAGAGTTCATTTGTCAAAATACTCAATCTCCTCAATCACTTAGACCAGACTTTCCACTATTGACTCCATCCACACTTTGCACTGTCTCAAAAAAGCATAATGAAAGACTTGTCCCACTCTGATCATTCCTTCTTCTCCCTGTTCCCATCCGGCAAAAGTTATAGAGGCTTGAAAGTGCTCACCACCAGACTCAGGAACAGCTTCTTCCCCTCTGTTATCATGCTTCTGTATGGTCCTTCCATAATCTAGGGGTCTGTCCGAATCACCTCTACCCCATTGTGGACATTGTACTTTGTCTATGGAACTGATGTGCTACAATGCTGAGAACTACATTTTGTACTTTGTATCTTCCCCTTTGCTCTATCTATAGGGCCACTAGGGGCGCTGCACTGACGGCAGCCTCTGCCTACAGCCTGTTTGCCCTTTCAATCTTTTTTTAAAATTTTCAGTTAGTTCAAAGTCCTTTTTTGGGGGAAACTTTAACTTTTCTATGTGGGGGAGGGGGGCAGGTTAAGGGGGAAACTGTTTCCCAGTCACTTCCTGGCGGGGACGCGACTACTTCTCTGATTCGTATCCTCGCCCCCCCACCTCGCGGCCTACTACCTGAATCGGAGCGGCCTTTCCAGACCAGAGCGACAACAGCGGCTGCGCAGCGCTGAATTCACCGTGGAGTGGGCGATGCCTACCTCGATTGCCGTTTGGAGCTCCGGAGTGTTGGGCCGATGCTCCAACACCGTGGAGCTGTGGTTCGTGGAGCTTCCAACGCGGGCGGCGCTGAACAACTTTGTGGAGTCCTGGGGCCCTTTGCCGAGGGCCGCTAGCGCTGCATCTCCGCCCAGCACGGTCTGCAGACTTCGAGAGCTCTGGAGCGTTGGAACCCACGAACAGTGGGGAACATTAGAGGAAGATGACTGACTTTGGTGCCTTTCCTCACAGTTGGAAACTTTGATTCTGCTGTGTGGGGATGTTTTTATGTTGAATTCTGTCGTGTGTTGTGTTCTTTATTTTTATTGTATGGCTGTATGGTGATCACATTTCACTGTGCCAACTGGCACATGTGAAAAATAAATGTATCTTGTATCTATTGTACTTGAGTTTTACTTGAAACAAAGGTTCTCACTTTACCTCAGTACACGTGACAATAACAAACCTAAACCTAATCATGTTGCACAGTACTCGGCATACCAAGTCCAAACTAAATGTCAAGCATATAAAGAAAATATATAGAAAAAGCAAAATGGAGGCTCAGCTCAATTATATTTGAGAAAATAATCATAAAGGACAGCTATAAATGATAATTGAATGCTTGGGACGTTGCTCTCATTTTTTAAAGCTTTTAAGTATTTATTTTGTACTGGTCCAAGTGAAATGTAGTTTGAATAACAAGAGTGGTATGGTTCTAGAATGGAAAAATACTGCTATAGAGTGGGATATATTTTTCTTGACAATTTTAAGCACTGTTCACAATTCATCAGGAGCACAGTATTGATTTATCAAACTCTTTAAACAACGTGCTGTTTCATTCTGCTGGTCACGTTGACAAAACACTTTTCTCCATTAGATTTTTATAAATGTCAGCAACTGAAGCAAGGACCACTGCTGCTGGAAGATTTAAACAAACCAATTATGATGAAAGCTCAGAGACGGTGGTGTTTACTTTGGACTTGTTTTGATATCAAAGATAACTCCAGTATAAAAGTAAACTTTCATTCTTTCAAGTGTTAAAGATGGATATACCCAACAATGTGGCTCGGGTTTGGAACAAGGATTGAGGCAAATAATATCTGAACAAATTACATTTATTTCTTTGTTGTAGTAGAATGGGAACTAGAGAAGACCTGCACTCAAGATACCCTTTATGAACTTGAGTCATACCAAAGCAAATTACAGGCAATTAAAGTTTGGTAAAGTGTAATCCCTGCAATAGTGTTGCAAACACAGGGGTCAATTTATTGAGCAAACCTTCACAGACAGCCATAAGCTTAGGACCAAATAATCTATATTTATGATATTAACCTCTGGGTATAAATTGCCCAGAGTCTAGGGATAACTTTTCTACTCTGAGTGTAATGCCAAGGTATCTCTTATCTTTACCCAAGAGGACAGAAACACATTCAGTTTACTAGGTTATTTCAGAGACAACCAGGATGGGGACAGTGAGCAAAGTTGCAGTCCCACCAGCATCTTGTAATCTTCCACCTCACATTCTCATTGTGTCTTGTTAAACTTCCTCTATCTCATTCATCACCACAAGGTTTTCACAGCAGCCATCCTTCCACTTCAAAATACTTGCCACGCATTACCCCATCCTTTATCCATCCCTATTTCTGTGTAATCATCTAACCCTGTGTTCTTCTCAGATAGAATCAATGCATCCTAATTTGTAATGTTATGGCATTATTGACATTAGAACTCCTAATAGGTACACTCATTATATGCCAGCATCCATCAGATTTACATAGGTCATACATTTAACCCACTCTTGAGCAGGAGAAAAGAGGAAAATATTCAGAAGCAATGGCTATTGCGGTGGGAAGAGGAACCATTACAGATGATTTTGTACAGATAGATAAGAGCAGAACTAAGTGAGTGTGTTTCTTGTCAGCTGCACCATGATAGACAAGCTTACAATCAAGCCGTCCACATTGTACAGATGCAGGATACAGGGAATAACTTTTAGTGGGCGTAGACAGGTCAATCGGGGATAAAAGACTCCCTTACCACCAATAGCAAATGTGAGGAGTTTAGTGAATCAAATTGGATAATTATGCGGGGTACGACCTGATATACATAGCGATCAAGAAAGCAAGGTCAGAAAGAGGTGGCAGGGAGAATTGCGTAGTGGTGTAATTCATGGGGGCCATCATCTCTTGCTATTCAGATGAACTGACATCTGGCTTTATCATCATTTGAAAAGAAGAAAATCTGAGGCTCAGCAGCAAATGTTCAAGTGCTGGTTATCCTACCGGACACTTTATCTGCAATCTTAATGGATGGGAAGGACCAACAATGGTTTAATGGTGTACCTTGATTTTTTAGGTAAGGAGGGATTTGACCAGGGGGTGGGGGTCCAATTAATACATTTAACAAGTACATTTGTGCATTGGACTCATGTGCATTTTGAAAATATATCCCATTAAGTGTTATAACTATTGGGGACGTCAGCACTGGAAAATTGAACACATTTTGATTGATGTTTCAATTCAATTCCTCCAGACTGATGTGGCTTATTTATATTGGAAATATTCTCAATTTTCCAGCACAAAATTTTCCACCCCTCCTTTTTAATAAAGTCAGAAAATACAGGAAACACTGAACAGGTCAGAGAACATCTGTGGAAAGAGAACCAAGTTGACATTTCAGGTCCAAGACCCTCAACAGAACTGGGAAAAAGAGGAAACAAGTTAATTTTCCATAGCAGAGAAAAAGGGTGGAAAAAAGTGATTAACTCTAATAGGAAATGTACTGCTTTTCTGGTGCTATCCCTGCACTCTGCAGTGAGCACATCCATGGATTGATGTGACAACCTGAGCCATAAGGCAGTCCATTCAGAATGTGTAAGTCAATAATTGTTTTATTATGCACAGGCTGGTTTCCTGAACCACAGTTTAAACCAACAAAGTTTTTGTTTTTTAGCATAACCATATACGGTTATATTATTGTGCCTGACGGAAGCAGGAAGCATGGCTGCATAGCCAGTCAGACAGTACAAAAACTAAAGCGAGATCTTACTGACTTTATTTCAAGACCCGACTGATGAGGCAAAATGGAAGAAGACATAAAAGAACATTCCTCCTTCTTGTAGCGAGAATGTATCTCCCCCCCCCCCCCCCCCCCACTTATGCCACATATTTTTGCAATCGGTGAATAAGCATGAAACCAACATGTCAATATTTGGTGCGCCATTGAACCATACTTTCATAATACTTTGTGATCCAATACCTATTCTGTGTTGTCATCGATCTGAACTTGATGATACACTAGTGGCAAAGGAGATTAGGTAAATTATTACAGGATACTTTTACTTGATTGCCATGTGACTAACATATGCCACCACCGTAGTGTATCAACTTGAAGTTGAGCATGTAGATTATGTATATTCGCTCAATAGCCCTTTACCCATGGGGTGCATCTAGTGTATATACTTAGTTGATATCAACAACTGAAGAATTGGCAACTCATGCACATCTCCTCCACCTCCAAACTAGAGATGATATTCGCAATTTCCCACCTTAGAGCACTTAGCATCAGTTTGTAAATAACTGAAATTTGACTGACCAAACTACTGGAGCAATGCTGAATACTGTTTGTTCATCATTGTGACTTAGGTAGCGTCAGCTGGTAATAGCATAAGCTTGTTAACAATGATCTACATGTCATTTGCGAGTTTGCTACTTTGCACAATGTCAGTTTCCCGACTGCACAGCTGAACCACAGCTACTATATTACCAATTACTCTTGATTAATAGAAGTCAGCTTTATAACAGGTTTCTATTAACTCCAATCTCATGCCACTGGGCGGAGTCATAGGCTAATTAATAGTTAAAGGTAAATCCCAATGACCAACAAGTCTATTTGGTAACAACTTAAACTGGATGAATGAGCCCAATTTCACAAATATAGTTTGGGCTGAAACAGATGATTTTAACAAAATACAGTGTTAGAATATCATCCAGACAAGACATAACAAGTATTTTTTTTAATTATGAGTCCAAACATCGATTTCATTAATTAGTTAAATAACCTGGGTAAATAGTTTATCCCATTTTGCAATGTTTTGCTGTTATTAGTAGAGTTATCATTGCCTTTTGATAATTTCCAATGTCTCCGAAGATCTCCGCAATGGGAACTTCATAGAATGGATCTTTGAGACCCTTATGAATCCGTTGTTAGTCAGTAAAGAAGTTTCCTATTCGGAAAGTTAATATGCGAGTTAACCGACATTCTCCATTTTTCATAATGAATAGGCCACTCCTGCCATCATTCCTTGGGTGCTTCGCATGATAACTCTGGCCCAATTTCCGAGCCTGTCTTAAAAGACAATCCTGGGCATAATCCCAAACTTGCTTTGAATGCTAGTATTGTGCAGTTTTACATGGTTAAATGCCTCTAAGCAGATGCTTTTATCATTTGTGTGTTGTACAAACAAGTGTAAATATTACCAACTTGTGAGTGGTCCACTTACCCACATTTCGGAAGTGCCAGACCCACCTTGTTGAGTAGGACTGGTAGGGTGCGTGGAACGTCTGCCCAGCTGTCATGCTGCCACCAGCTTCAGTGAACCGCTTACTGCCGATGAGCGCCTGGGGTGCGTTCTCAAACGATGAATCTTTGCCTGCCGTTGGCCTTGATTGATCCACCAGCCAGGTGTTTCCTGTTGAATAAGCCTTACCTGAATAGAAGATTCGGCGGCTGGCTCTCATATCCCCCTGTTAGCGCTGTTCACTGCCGGCACGCATGTGCTCCAGTATATTCCACCGACATCTTTAGAATCTGGAGTCAGTTACATCTGACCTTTCGCACTCCCCTCCTCAGAGACGGAGATTCATAGGCAGCCCCAGACAGGTGCTGCCGCAGGCCCCTGAGGATACCTGCGCTGATATGGCCCCCAATGGACCTATACCAGGATGGAACATTCTGTTGGGATGGCAAACTTTGTTGTCAGGAATGGTACCTCTGACACGTGCCCTTCTTCCTTTGGGGTATGCTCCACAGGTATACCCTCAGACTCGGTGTCAGATTTACACTAACCCTGCATGGTCTCCCCCTCCAACAGGGGGACATTAAGCAGTCCTGTCCCAGGCGCTGCTGGCGCGGCCTTTCCTACAGGCCGGCGCTGTCACACATTAAGCAGCCATGTCAACAGGTGCTGCTGGCGCGGGCTCTCCCGTGGCTGGCGCTGCGACAGATTCGGTATCATCTTGTTCGCCTTGTAATTCTCCAATCCTGCGAATATCCTTTGCACAAAATTATGTACTTCCGCATCACTCACGTGTACAAACAGTCCCACTGTGTACAAACATCTGTGGAAAATTCTTTCAGTTTATGTCCTACCATTTAACCTGTAATTTGGCATCAGGTTTGGCACAGGTATCCTGGGCTGAAAGGCGGGTTTCTGTGCTAAATTCAAGATATTAATTTTGGAGTGTGGAGCTTCACCTGTGAAGGGTTAAAATGACAACAGCATCCCTGCAAATACATAGTTATTACCAGAGGGGAACCCTTCCAACCCGTCCAATAAGGCGGATCGATTTATCGGTGATTTCACCCCATGCCTGGGGACCACCGTGTCTGTGAGCCGCTGACCGCACTGTCAGTGATTCTGGCGGTGATACCTCGTTCCTTCTTGATTTGTCCCTCCACGGGCATCACAGCAGGCTGGAAACCACTGACCACCTTGTCAGTGGCTGGAATCGCGAACCCGACATCTACCGACTATCCGCTTCCGCGGTCGGAACCGGGGTCTCCACACAGCCCATAGCCGGTTCACTCGCCGGCCTTCGCCATAAATCTAGCAGGAAACCTCTGTGAAGAGAGGTTCCTGCTCGAACATCAAACCCTGGTAAGTAATACAAAACTTACCTTCTAGGTTTAAAATTACCACCGGTAGGAGCGATGCCCTCCCAGTCTGGTGGTTCGCCATGCGATCGACGATATGACGCGCATGCGGACTGGCGGGGCTTCTTCACGGAATCACTCACGTGACTCCGAAGTAAAATCCAAATGTTAACCTCAGCTGTTTTATTTTCAAAAATCTATCATACAATTCTAATACTAACTAAATGCCCCCTACTGAGTGTTAGAATCTGGGAAGAGTTGATGCGAATATGGGAAAAACGTGGGATTGTCATTATTGGTTGAATGTAAGTCTATGTAGATTGGGCTGAATGATGTATTTATATGTTGTACGACTATGACAGTAAACTGCTTTTCAGCTGACAATGGGAAGTTTGAAAGATATTGGAATATACAACACTACATTTCATCTTATATTAGTAACATAATTTATTTTTACAGGCTTTTGGAAGAAATCTGTGAGAAAAGATATTGAAAGCTTACCCCACATGAGGAACTTTGTATGCATTTGGTACCTCAGACACACCCAGGGAATATTTTGCCTGTTTGTACAAAACTAAACACTCAGGGCAATAACATGATTTGTGGACATTGACAACTAATAGTTATTAAAGGAAATGTGAACCTTAAAGTTCTAAGCAAACCTATTAATCTTCAGCAGCACTACTCTCTAGATCTAAGAAATATCGCATGAGAATTGTGGAATATTTTCTTAACTACAAAGAGAATGAAGGTATCTGTTTCAATTCCAATGTCCATTATGCATTGGTGCTAATGAGTATTCCTTTCAAAGTTCTTGGCTCTATTGTTATGCTCCTTAAATGCTGTATCCTATATAGTGTAAATATAGGATTATGTTTCTTTTGTAAGGTCATATTTCTGACAATAGTCATCTAAGAATTACATAACATAAATTATAACCACCACACTTTATATATTGGTAACTGGTATCAGCAAAATGATATTCCACAGAAAATGATCTACAGTACATGTTTTTGGTAAGTTGTTTCATATAAGATTTAAGCTTTGAGTGGAAAGAATTCAAATCAAAATAGAACGATTCGAGGGATGTAACAACTGTGCAGTTGATTTTAAAAAAAATTAAGAATGGTTATTAAGGGTTGAATTTGCAGATTTTGATTTGCAACCTTAACATTTTAGATATTTCTTGGACAGACTGGTTCTGCCTTAAAGCCAGAATGAGTGAAAACCTGCACAGTTTCTGTAAATTTAAATTATACCTGAATTGAAGTCCCAGTCAGGGAAATTGTTATTCCCAGCAGTGCACTTAGTAAAAGCTTTGTAATTGCAATAACTATATGTCTATGGATAGCAAGGTTGACATTACACCAATCCACAGCATGTTTAGCAAACAAATTCACTGTTGGTTTGACATTTCTTATAATTTCTCAAGTGAATTCTTGGACTTGCATATGCCTTATGGATGGTAGACATCATTCCCTAGGTCATTTACTCATAAATCTCGAGGAGTTGCCATACTTATTCGTAAGGGTATTCAATTTAAACATAGTTCAATAATAGAAGATCCTGAAGGTAGATACATAATAGTTACTCGTGAATTATACTCGAAGAAGGTTGTACTTATGAATATATATGGACCTAATTTTGATAATCCGTTTTTTAAGAAAATATTCAATGACAGTCCATAGTAATTACATTTGTAAAAAAAATCAGTCTGAAGAAGGGTCTTGACCTGAAACGTCACCCATTCCTCTCCAGAGATGCTGCCTGTCCCGCTGAGTTACTGCAGCATTTTGTGTCTTTCTTCGGTTTAAACCCGGCATCTGCAGTTCCTTCCTACGCATAGTAATTAAATACCTGATCAAGGCCACATTTTGTTAGTGGTAATTTTCAGAATTTTGAAGATGGGACAGTAACAAAGCAGTTGAATATTGAGGGGTTAGTTTCCCTCCTTTTGAAGATGTCTTTGTCAAGCACTCCCTCAGCTATCTTCACAGCCTCCGACCCTGTTTCCTGAAAGGATTCCATTCCATTCCTTCAATTCTGTCTTTGTCCTAACTGCTCTGATAAGATTTCCAGTTGAGGTGCTTACATAGAAACCTAGAAACATATAAAATAGGTGCAGGAGGAGACCATTCATTGTGATCATCTCCAATCAATAACCCATGCCTACCTTTTCCCCATATCCCTTGATTCCACTAGCCCCTGGAGCTCTATCTAACTCTCCCTTAAATCCATCGAGTGATTTGGCCTCCATTGCCCTCTGTGGCAGGGAATTCCACAAATTCACAAGTCTCTGGGTGAAAAGGTGTTTTCTCACCTCAGTCTTAAATGACAACCCCTTTATTCTAAGACTGTGGCCCCTGGTTCTGGACTGGCCCAACATTGGGAACATTTTTCCTGCATCTAGCTTGTCCAGTCCTTTTATAATGTTATATGTTTCTATAAGATCCCACCTCATCCTTCTAAACTCCAGTGAATACAAGCCTAGTCTTTTCAATCTTTCCTCATATGACAGTCCCTCCATTCCCAGAGATCAATCTCGCGAACCTATGCTGCACTGCCTCAATCATAAGGATGTCCTTCCTCAAATTAGGACACTAAAACTGTATGCAATACTCCAGATGTGGTCTTACCAGAGCCCTATACAACTGCACAAGAACCTTTCGACTCCTATACTGAAATCCTCTTGTTATAAAGGCCAACATTCCATTAGCTTTCTTCACTGCCTGCTGTACCTGCACGCCAACTTTCAGTGACCGGTGTGCAAGGACACCCAGGTCTCGTTGTACCTCTCCCTTACCTAACCTAACCCCATTGAGATAATAATCTGCCCCCTTGTTTTTGCCACCAAAGTGGATAACCTCACATTTATCTATATTACTAGACTAAGTGGGACCCGTTGGGTCCCAGCATCACACGAGAGGGCTGGTCACCAACGCAATATTCCACCTCTCCACCAATTCCAATATTGCTTGGCAGTGGGGGGGGGGCTTTCTGTTGTGCTAGTATGGGTGTTGCGGGCCGAAGGTACTGGTTTCCAGAGGGCTAGTATAGACATTGTGGGCCGAATGGATTTTTGGGCTGGCAGACAACTGTTGCAATGATTTTAAAAGCCAAGCCAAGGAAAACAATTTGGCTGCAGCCACCTGACAACCAAAATCCATTTTGTGAACACAAACTTTTTAAGAAGGCGAGGCAAACAATTGGGCTGCAGCCACCTGACAACCAAAATTCATTTTGTGAACACAAACTGTGTGCATTCAGTATTATTCGCAGCTCAGAGAGTCATGACCCTCTCCTTCCTGGGTCTGGCAGAGACTGAGTGAGGCACGACACTTCCGGGTTTTATAGTCCCTCCCCCCTGCCGCAAGCAGGGGCAGCAAAGAGAACAGAGAGAATGGGGAATTTAAAAAAAACATTAATATCTCTCTCATTTTTAATTGATGGGAAAAATCCTCTGGTCCCGGAAGGTGGAGGGGGGCTCTGAGCGAGGTGGCCAAATATGACAGCCGTAGGTGGCAGCGTTCTCTTGGAAATCGCAGTACAGTGGGCCAAAAACGGTCAAGATCAGACTTTTAATAATATAGATACTGCATCTGCCACACATCTGCCCACTCACTCAACCTGTCCAGGTCACCCTGCAACCTCCTAACATCCTCTTCACAGTTTACACTGCCACCCAGCAATGTGTCACCCGCAAACTTGCTAGTGTTGCTCCTAATTCCCTCTTCCAAATCATTAATATACATGGTAAACAGTTGCGGCTGCAACATCGAGCCTTATGGCACTCCACTCGCCACTGCCTGCAATTCTGAAAAGGACCTGTTCACTCCTACTCTTTGCTTCCTGTCTGCCAACCAATTTTCTATCCACGTCAATAACCTACCCCCAATACTATGTGCTCTAATTTTAGTTACCAGTCTCCCGTGCGGGACCTTATCAAAGGCTTTCTGAAAGTCCAGCTACACTACATCCACTGGCTCCCCTTCATCCATTTTACTTGTGCCATCCTCAAAAAAAGTTCAGAAGAATGTCAAGCATGATTTTCCTTTCTTAAATTCATGCTGATTGGACAAATCCTTTTACTGCTATCCAAATGCCCCTTTATTACCTCTTTAATAATTGACTCCAGCATCTTTCCCACCACCGAAGTCAGGCTAACTGGTCTGTAATTCCCCGTTTTCTCTCTCGCTCCTTTCTTGAAAAGTGGGATAACATTAGCTATCCTCCAATCCATAGGAACTGATCCTGAATCTATTGAACATTGGAAAATGATCACCAATGCGTCCACTATTTCCAGAGCCTCCTCCCCGAGGACCCTGGGATGCAGACCATCAGGCCCAGGGGATATATCATCCTTCAGTTCCATTAGCCTACCCAATACTATTTCTCGCCAAATGAAAATGTATTTCAGTTCCTCTACCCCCTTAGATCCTCAGTCCTTCAGTACTTCTAGGAGATTGTTTCTGTCTTCCTTAGTGAAAACAGATCCGAAGTACCTGTTCAACTGTTCTGCCATTTCCTTATTCCCCATAATAATTTCACCCGTGTCTGCCTTCAAGGGACCCACATTTGAATTTGTTATTCTTTTTCCCTTAACATATCTAAAGAAGCTTTTACTGTCCTTCTTTACATTCCTGGCCAGCTTCCCCTCGTATTTCATCTTTTCAGCCCGTATTGCCTGTTTTGTTTATTTCTGTTGTCCTATGAAAGTTTCCCAATCCTCTGGCTTCCGGCTACTTTTTGCTGTGTTATACATCTCTTCTTTTAGTTTTATTCTATCCTTAACTTCTCTTGTCAGCCATGGTTGCCTCCTACTCCCCTCAGAATCTTTCTTACTTTTTGGAATGAAATGATCTTGCTATTTAGGGAGTGCAGCGTAGGTTTACAAGGTTAATTCCCGGGATGGCGGGACTGTCATATGCTGAGAGAATGGAGCAGATGGGTTTGTACACTCTGGAGTTTAGAAGGATGAGAGGATATCTCATTGAGACATATAAGATTGTTAAAGACTTGGACACACTAGAGGCAGGAAACATGTTCCCGATATTGGGGGAGTCCAGAACCAGGGGCCACAGTTTAAGAATAAGGAGTAAGCCATTTAGAACGGAGATGAGGAAACACTTTTTCTCACAGAGTGGTGAGTCTGTGGAATTCTCTGCCTCAGAGGGCAGTGGAGGCAGGTTCTCTGGATGCTTTCAAGAGAGAGCTGGATAGGGCTCTTAAAAATAGCAGAGTCAGGGGATATGGGGAGAAAGCAGGAACGGGGTACTGATTGGGGATGATCAGCCATGATCACATTGAATGGCGGTGCTGGCTCGAAAGGCCAAATGGCCTACTCCTGCCCCTATTGTCTATTTTCTATTGTCTTCCGGATTATGCCCAGAAATTCTTGCCAATTCAAAACTACTTCCATTTACGTATGATGCAAAATATCACAATATTATCATTTCGAATCACGCTCCACTAACATTTAAGATAAAATTAAAAGATATAACTAATAAAACTCCTACTTGGAGATTTAATCCCCAAATATTAAAGGACAAGGACTGTTATGATTATGTGGTAAAACAGATTAAACTATTTTTTGAAACTAATGACAAACCTGAAATTTCACCATCGCTACTTTGGGATACATTTAAAGCATTTATGCGTGGTGCAATAATATCAGCACAAGCATATTTTAATAAAGAAAATCGAAAGACGGAACAAAAGTTAGAAAAGGAGATAAAACAATTAGATATTGAAAATATAAAACATCCTTCTAAAGTGTTAAGTAATAAAATTGCAATATTAAAATATAGACTAAATAAAATATATTCTAACCAAGTCATTAAACTTTTTCAACAAACTAAACAAGTGCATTTTGAATTTGGAGACAAACCACAAAAATTGTTGGCACGACAACTCAGAAAATTAGATGATGAAAAAATGATACATAGAATTAGATCTGAGCATGGAAATATATCGACTTTACCAAAAGACATCAATGATATATTTCTACAATATTATCAAAATCTTTATTCATCTAAATTAACAGGACAAACAGATGGAATGGAAGCATTCCTACAAGAATGTCAAATTAATAGTTTAGATCAGCAAAGGTAGAAACTTGTTAAATGCTGATATATCAGTAAAAGATATTGAAGAATCAATTGGATCGTTAAATAATGGAAAAGCTGCGGGCCCTGATGGCCTGAGTGCAGAATTTTATAAGAAATTTCAAGATCTGATTTCCCCAAGATTACACACAGTGTATAGATATACATATGAACAAGGAAAATTACCGGAATCTTTAAATGAATCCACAATTACACTTATTCCTAAGGTAGACAAGGATTTGGAAGATCCTGGATCATACAGAGCGATTGCTCTTCTAAACACAGATCAAAAAATATTAGCTAAAGTTTTATCTCGGAGATTAAGTCTGGTGATCTCTAAATTAATACATCACGATCAAACAGGTTTTATTCCAAAACGTTATTCATCCCATAATCTCAGACGTTTATTTAATATTATATATTCAAAAAGAGTATGGGATACGGAATTAGCGGTTATATCGTTAGATGCAGAAAAAGCATTTGATCAGGTGGAATGGCCATATTTATTTAAAATAATGGAAAAGTTCCAATTGGGGGATAGATTTTGTAAATGGGTAAGAATTCTATATTCGAATCCTACTGCAAGAATATTAACTAACCAAATATTATCAGCTAAATTTAAGCTTTTTAGGGGGTGTAGACAGGGATGTCCGTTATCGCCTTTATTATTCGCTTTGGTGATAGAGCCTTTGGCGGAAAGAATTAGATCTGAACCTGAAATATATGGATATAATACTGATACAACAACTAATAAAATATCTTTATATGCAGATGATGTCTTAATTTATATTACAAAACCGGAAATTAGTATTCCTAAGCTATTTAATGTTATAACTAAATTTAGTACATTTTCTGGATATAGGATTAATTGGAACAAAAGTGATATTATGCCTATAACTGGAATAAATTTAAATATACTACAACAATATCCACTAAAAATAGTTACAGATAAATTTAAATATTTAGGAATTAATGTATCTAAACCCTATAACTCATTAATTAAATCTAATTATCCTCAACTATTAAATAAACTTAGAAAAAATATTTTATATTGGAAAACACTTCCTATATCTATGATCGGTAGAATAAATGCTATAAAAATGTTTTTTTTACCACAATTGTTATATTTGTTTCAAGCAATTCCTTTTTTCCTCCCGAAAACTTTAAAAAAAAAAATTGATAATATTGTTAATAGTTTTATCTGGGACTATAAAAATCATAGAATAAGTAAAAAACATTTATGTAAATCTAAGATAAATGGAGGATTAGCACTTCCAAATTTCTTATATTATTTCTGGGCAGTCCAGATTAAGAATATGAATTTCTGGTGGGTAAATATGGATCATGAACCAATGTGGTTAAAGATGGAAAAGGAAGATTGTTTACCTTTCAATGTAGGCTCGATTCTCTTTGCGCCAAAGGAAGTACAAAAAAAAATTTATAGGGACAACCCTATAATTCATAATAATAGACGCATTTGGAAACAAATAGTTAAGACTTTACATTTAGATAATCTGTCACTTAGACTACCAATTATGAATAACGCTTTATTTAAACCCTCTATATTAGATGGGGGGTTTAGACATTGGGACGATTTAGGAATTAAAAGGATAGAGCACCTTTATAGAAAAGGAAAATGTCTTTTATTTCAGGAGTTACAAGATATCTACAGATTGTCATCACATAACTTGTTTAGGTACTTACAAATTAGAGATTATATTAAATCAAATACACAAAATTATAAAAATAAAGAACCAAGATTATTAGATGAACTGTTTAACATGCACCCAAATACAGAAAAATTAATAGCTTATATATGTAATATTATTCTGGATAGGGAGAATCCAACAACTGAAACATATCGACAAGCTTGGGAAAATGAAATAGGATTATCTATAACAAAAGAAAATTGGGAAGATGGTTTACAACGAATACATCGGTGTTCGTTAAATGCTAGACATACATTGATACAATTTAAAGTATTATATAGATTACATTATTCGAAAACTAAATTAAATAGAATCTTTCCCAATATTTCCTCTATTTGTGATAAATGTAAGAATTTAGAAGCAAATTTAATACATAGTTTTGTAACATGTCCTAAATTGAATTATTATTGGACAGAAATCTTTAAAGTTATTTCTGAAGTTCTTAGAGTTAAACTGGACCCAGACCCAAAGTTAATAATATTAGGAATTCTGGACTCAAATTTGGTATTAACAGCAAATCAAAGAAATTTCTTTGATTACTGTTTGATAATAGGGAAAAAAATCATACTGACATTTTGGAAGGGAACATTATCCCCCACAATTAAAATGTGGGCAGCAGAGATGTCGGAGACGTTGCATTTGGAAAGAATTAGATTTGTCCTAATGGACAAATATAATTCCTTTGAACAGATATGGTCTCCATATATACAGTATTTAGAGAAGTAGCTGTTCTTGGCATCACGGCTCGACGGGTACCCTACAGGATTTGATGAAAATAATTCATTTTCAAACTGGGATTTATATGCATGTCTCTATTGATATTATTATTTGTAATAGTTTTATTTACAATATATTTTGTTGTTTTTCATTTATATATACATATATAATATTTTTTCACTTTTTTTTTGTTCGTGGTTTTTTTTTTCCTCTTTCCTTTCTTTTTTTTATATATGTAATCAAAATTATTATTTAATCACAACTTTATTGATTTAAAACTATTCTATTCTCTTTCTTTCTATATTTCTAAAAAATAGAAGATAATAATAATCAATGTGATATTTGTATAAATACCGAATTAAGCTGGTGTTTGTAAATTTGTTTTAAACATTGTAAAATGGTTACTTCTAATAAAAAAATATTAAAAAAAAAAGAAATTCCTGCCATTGCTGTTCCACCATCATTCCTGCTAGGATCCCTTTCCCGTCTACCTTGGCCAGCTCCTCTCTCATGCTTTCATAGCTCTCGTTGTTCAACTGCATCGCTGACACTTCCAATTTAACCTTCTCCTTCTCAAATTGCAGATTAAAACTAATCATATTATGATCACTACCTCCAAGCGGGTCTTTTACCTTGAGTTCTCTTATCAAATCTGGTTCATTGAACAACACTAAATCCAGAATTGCCTTTTCTCTGGTCGGCTCCATTACAAGTTGCTCTAAGAATCCATCTCGGAGGCACTCTACAAACTATCTTTCTCGGGGTCCTGAACCAACCTGATTTTCCCAGTCTACCTGCATATTGAAATCCCCAATCACCACAGTGGCATTACCTTCGTTACATGCCAGTTTTAACTCCTGCTGCAACTTACACCCTTCATCCGGGCTACTATTTGGAGGTCTGTAGATAACACCAATTAATGTCTTCTTGCCTTTGCAATTCCTCGATTCAATCCATAGTGACTACCTCGTCAGTCCCTATGTCTTCCGTCGCAAGAGATTGAATTCCATCTCTCACCAGCAGAGCTAACCCCCCTTCCACTGCCCATCTGCCTGTCCTTTTTGTAGGACGTATAACCCTGAATATTATGTTCCCAGGCCAGATTCTCCTGCAGCCACGTCTCAGTAATCCCCACAATATCATATCTACCAACCTCTCTCTAACTGAGCCTCAAGCTAATCTACTTTACTTCTTATACTTCGCATGTTCAAATACAATACTTTTACTTCCTTACGCATCTCACCTTTCACATCGATCCGTATTACACTTGGCCATACTCTCCTATCCCTTTGTGAGCTTTATTTCCTGTTAATTCCGGGGTCATTAACTATCCCTTTACTCCCTTTCCCTTTAACTCCATCCTTGACTATCGCATTTGACACCCCCCCCACCCCTTGTTTAGTTTTAAACCACCTGTGCAGCAGTGGCAAACCTGCCTGCTAGAATGCTGGCCCCCCACCTGTTAAGATGCAATCCATCCCTTTTGTACAGTTCCCCCTTACTCCAAAACAGATCCCAGTGGTCTAAGATTCTAAATCTCTGCCCCTGTACTAGTTCATCAGCCACACATTCAGGTCCTGTATCTCCCTATTCCTGCTCTTGCCAGCACGAGGAACTGGAAGCAAACCGGAGATAACCACCCTGGAGGTCCTGCTCTTCAGCACTTATGAGCTCTCTAACGTCATGCTTCAGAATATTCATCCCCTTCTTTCCGACATCGTTTGTGCCAACATGCACTACAACTTCCAGCTGTTCACCTTCGCCCCTGAGGATTTTCTGCACTCTGTCCGTGACATCCTGGATCCTGGCACCAGGGATGCAGCACACCCATCTGTTGCCGCAGAAACTCCTGTCCGTACCTCTCACAATGGAGTTTCCAACTACCACGGCGTTGCCTGATGTCGGCCTCTTTGGTTTTGACTCAACAGCACTTTTTGCTTCGCAAGCCAGTGCGTCATTCAGTGTGTTAACGTCTTTTGTCCCTTCTAAGTGGGTGAACCTGTTCACAAGAGGTACAACACCCGGGGACCTTTGCATTCCATGTTTCCATTCCTTTCTCACCATCACCCACCTTCTTTCTTCCAGTACCTTAGGTGTAGCAATCTTACTGTAGGTCTCGTCGAGGCACGACTCAGTTTCTTGGACGAACCTGAGGCCATCCACTTGCTTCTCCAGTTTCCCAACACGGTCCTTCAGGAGCTGAACCTGGATGCACTTCTCACATTTGTAGCAGCCAGAGGCACCAGCGGTGTTCTTGACCTCCCACATACTGCAAGCATCAAACTGTATCAGCTTGCTTGACATCCTCTTCTTTCATCTCTCCCTGTCCAGCCTTTTGCGTAGCCTCCTCTCCGAAGACTCTCGAGCCAAAGACTCACACTTTACTCACAAGGCCGCTCCCTTAGAGCAGCCTTGCTTATATTGACTGATAAATTGACTAATTTACCAATTCACAAACCAAATTCCTCACTTTTGAACTGTTTTTCCCCTGTGACTTACTCACCTTTTCCACAGACTTCAGCCAATCAGTTCTTCTCCCTGCTTCTCTTTGTTGCTGCTTGTTCAAAATCCACATAAGCTCTGGGCTAGGTTGACTCCTTTTCCCCTTAAATGGAGCTTCACCTCTACCATAAATTGTCACAGAGCCGCACAGCATGGACACAGGACCTTCAGTCTGACTCTACACACTGACAGATGTCCCATCTATGCTCATCCCATTAGCCTGTGATTGGCTCAAGTTTTTCCTATGCATGTACCTGTCCAAATGCCCCTGAAATGTTGTTATTGTACCTGTCCCAGTTACTTCCTCTGGCAGCTCACCATGCTCTTTGAGAAATTAATTCCCATTTCCCCTCTCACCTTAAATATAAACCCACTAGTTCTTGATTCCCCTCATCTTGGAAACACACTACCTACTCCTCTCATTATTTTATGAGCCTCTATAAGATCACCCTCAGCCTCCAGCGCTCCATGGAATAAAGTCCTAGTCTGCCCACCTATTCCCATATCTCAGGCCTTCATGTCCTGGCAACATCCGCTCTGCACTTTTCCTCCTTTATGGCATCTTTCCCATAACAGGGTGACCAAAACGCCACACAACACTCCAAGTACAGCCTCACCAATGTTTTGGACAACTGGATCATAATATAAAACATAAAACAAAGAACAGTAAAACATAAGATCAGGCCCTTTGGCCCATAATATCGGTGCTGAACATGATGCATTCAATTCTTATCTGCCTGCACATGATTCATAACCATATGCCTATCCAAAATAATTTTAAATGCTACTATTATATTTGCCTCCACCACCACCACCCCAGCAGTGCATTCCAAGCAATTATCCAAAATAATTTTAAATGCTACTATTATATTTGCCTCCACCACCACCACCACCCCAGCAGTGCATTCCAAGCAATTACCACCCCTCCGTAAACTTTGCCCCTCTCACAATAAACAATAGACTTTAGACAATAGGTGCAGGAGTAGGCCATTCGGCCCTTCGAGCCAGCACCGCCATTCAATGTGATCATGGCTGATCATCCACAATCAGCACCCCCTTCCTGCCTTCTCCCCATATCCCGTGACTCCGCTATCTTTAAGAGCCCTATCAAGCTCTCTCTTGAAAGTATCCAGAGAACCGGCCTCCATCGCCCTCTGAGTCAGAGAATTCCACACTCACAACTCTGTGTGAAAACATGATTTCTCATCTACGTTCTAAATGGCTTACCCCTTATTCTTAAACTGTGGCCCCTGGTTTTGGACTCCCCCAACATCGGGAACATGTTTCCTGCCTCTAGCGTGTCCAATTCCTTTATAATCTTATATGTTTCAATGAGATCCCCTCTCATCCTAAATTCCAGATTATACAAGCCCATTCTCTTAGCATTTGACAGTCCCGCCATCCATGGAATTAACCTTGTGAACCTACGCTTCACTCCCTCAATAGCAAGAATGTCCTTCCTCAAATTAGGGGACCAAAACTGCACACAATACTCTACGTGTGGTCTCACCAGGGCCCTGTACAACTGCAGAAGAACCTCCTTGCTCCTATACTCAACTCCTCTTGTTTTGAAGGCCAACATGCCATTCGCTTTCTTCACTGACTGCTGTAACTGCATGCTTACTTTCATTGACTGGTGGGTGGAGGAGGGAGATGCCCCCTCCCTATCTACCCTCACTCCCACCCCTCCTCTCTACCCCTCCCTCTCTACCCTCTCCCTCTCTACCCCTCCCTCCCTCCCTCCCTTGCCCTCTCCCTCTATACCCTCCCCCCCCACTCTATCCCCCTCTTCCCATCCTTCTCTCTCTCAACCCCATCCCTTTCTGCACCTCTCTCTCTCTACCCCCTCCCCTTCCCCCTCCCTCTACCCCCCTCTCTACTACCCGCCCCTCCTTCTCCACCCTTCCCCCTCCCTCTCTACCCCTCCTCCCTCTCCATTTCTACCGCAGCCCCTCCCCCTCCCTCTCTACCACTCTCCCTATCTGCCCCCCCATTCTCTAGGGATTTAAGAGGGAGGGTGAAGAGGAGGAGGAGGGAGTGCTGGGGAATGAGAAATGAGCATCGCCTGAGCAGTTGGGGGCTATGCGTGAGTTGTACAATATTACGTTGGGAGAACGGCTTGCGTTGGGGGAAAGGGTGAGTCTTGCATTGGGGGAGCACTTGGGGTCTGCACTTGGTCTAGTGAACTTATAAATTGCGAAAATAACATCTCGGATGGAGGGTAAGTTCATGGATGTATATTAATGGGATGCAGAATACTTGATGGAAATTTGAAGTAAAAACAAACAATGCTGAAATTGGCATCAGATCTGTTAGGTAATGTTGCTATTGCTTAGCCCAATAGTGGACTTCTATTACTTAGTAACAAAAGAAGTTGCTTATTTTGCTGAACTTTGGAGGGGAGAAAGCTCTGCTGCATAGCTCACTGGATCCACTTCCACCTTATTTCAAACATTGTTCTTGTGCCTGTTTTTTTTAGCAAAATACTTAACTCTAATGAAAAATATAGTTGTGCCATACAAGTCTGCCCAGCAGCTCTCTATTGTCAGTGATTTTTCATTTTATTTCCCCCTATGATGGAAAGCTACCCATGCTTCATTTTGATGGCTTTCGAAATCCATTGACTTTTACAATCTTTATGGCTCAGGCGATAGCAAGTTTCTGTGGGTTTTAAACACATTTGTTATTATTTCTTATAATACTCATGTTTCTGCTGCTGCCTTGTCCAATTTGCTCACAAAGAATATTTTGATTTGTATTGATTTCAGCCAGTGATCTTAACAAAGACAATCTTTAAAAATCCGTGCAACTGAAACCATGTGTGCTTTGATTGGGTTTGTAACCAATTCTCTCAACACTGAGGGATATTACACCCTGGCCATTATCGACTCATTGTTTGCACAGGCACGTATGCCCTCATGAAATCTTTTAATCACTTCAGCCTGCTGCAGAGATATTCCTTTCCTTGTCAAATTTTGCCAAATATACACAATAATAATTAAAGGCAGGAAAATATGCCTTTAAGTGTAGTGGATTTTGAAGTGATAAATCAGATTGAGAGAATAGCAGTCTGTTTGCTGAATGGGTTAGGCCTGTTGCTCATCAGTTAGTTCCTATTGATTTATTGGTAACTGAGTTATTACACAAAAAATGTATTTGTCTTGGTCATGAGAAAGGGGACCACAGTGGCATCTTAAGGTGGCATTACTGAAATGTCATTTCAGTGTTCAATTTCAATAGAAACATTATTTTCAGAAAAGATTTTCAGTATTAATGTTTTGTGTTTATGCTTTCATTGCTCATAAATGCTAAGTGATGTCCCGCTGTGTGGTGGGTGTCCTTTAGTGCTGGCAAATTCAGCTTTGGGACTGAGAGACTTCACTTTGGGTCCTTTTGCAACTGCTGATTTGGGAATAATAAATAATCACTTATGAAAAGCATACAAGCTGCGTGAGGCAGCCATACGGACACAGAATATGGTGCGGGGTTCTATTTCTAGGACAAATGCATATACTGTAAAACAATTTCAATTACTTGGTGGCTTGAAATTTGAATTTTGTGTTTAGTTTATTGTCATGCATACGGAGGTACAGTGAAAAATTTTGGTTGCATACTAACCAGTCTGCGGAGAGACGATACATGAGCGAGTGCACACAGACCAGCAATACCTGCACACTAACGCTATCCTGCACACACTAGAGACAATTTACATTTATACCAAGCCAATTAACATACAAACCTGTACGTCTTCGGAGTGTGGGAGAATCTCGGAGAAAACACAAGCAGGTCACGGGGAGGACGTACATACTCAATACAGACAAGCGCCCGTAGTCAGGATCGAACCCGGGTCTCTGGCGCTGTAAGGCAGTAGTGGTGCCGCTGCGCCACCGTGCCGCTCTGACTGTGATTTTGTTAAAGTTTTAAGCTACAGTACTAAATCCGTCAGTACGGCATGGCAATTGAACCATGATGCATTCCATGATAATTCAGCTTTCTGAAGGATACAACTGTAAAAAGCAAAAAAAGATAATTCGAAAAACATATTTAAGCTATTGAAACATTGAGGTTGTATTGATTTGATACATTGAAACATTGAAGTAGTTTTGATTGAGTAGTTAAAAGGCAGCCAACATCATCAAAGACCCACACCATCCTGGCCACACACTCAGTTCACCGTTGCTTTCGGGAAGAAGGTACAGGAGCCTGAAAATGGTAACGTCCAGGTTCAGGAACAGCTTCTTCCCTACAGCCGTCAGGCTATTAAACATGACAATAAATAAGCTCTGAACTATATCAGACTATTATTATTATTGCACTATATTTGTTATTTATTGAGTATGTGTGTATATACACACTGATTTTTTTTTTCTTCTCCCGTTATGCACTATGTTTACATATTCTGCTGAGCTGCAGCAAGTAAGAATTTCATTGTCCTATCTGGGACATATGACAATAAAACACTCTTGACGACTCTTGAGTACTCTGAAGGCCAGGCTGAACCTAGAAAATAAACAAGCCTAAATCTAAGATGGATGACAAACAGATATGACCTTTTTTGATCAGGTAGGAAAAAGGAGTGAGTTTTCCAAAGTTAGACACAAAATGCTGGAGTAACTCAGCGGGTGAGGCCGCATCTCTGGAGAGAAGGAATGGGTGACGTTTTGGGTCGAGACCCTTCGTCAGAACATTTCCAAAGTTAGAGTTAGATATTGAATTTGGAAGGCAACAGTGCCCAGAAAGGAGCCTTTATTTCTCAAGCTTGAATTGTAACAGTGCAAGAGACCACAGACAGGTCAAGTGGGATAGTGAATTGAAGTGGCAGATAACTGGAAGCTTAGGGTCACTCTTGCAGACTGAATTAAGGTGCTCCACAATCTGTGTTTAAGTTCATAAGTTTATAAGTTATAGGAGCAGAACTAGGCAATTTGGCCCATCAAGTGTACCCCACCTGATCTCACTTTGGCAGTGGATGAAAAGGATATTTGGAAAAGACACTAACCCCACCATTTCAAAACTGTTGTTTTTCATTGTCCAAAATCCAAGAAATCTGAAATCAGTCTCAGTGCCAAAGATGTGTGATTTTGGACTCTGGTCTTGTTTCGGCAGCATTTTAACTTTCTTCGCAATACCTTTTTCTGACCAGTAGGAGAGTTTATCATTGACCCAAGCTGATATTGCAGAAGATAAAAAACATTGGATTACTGAGGTCTCAGGTCACTTCATGTCTGAGTCAAGAACGAGCAGTGCCTTGGCATGGGATAGTTTCGTTTAGTTTCACATGTACTGACGTACGTTGAAAAGTTTTTGTTGCGTGCTAACTAGTCAGCGAAAAGATTATACGTGATCACAGTCAAGCATCCACAGTTAACCGATACATGATGAAGGGGATAACGTACAGTGGAAGAAAAAGTGCCGTAAAGTCCAATTACAGTTAGTCCAAGGTTATCCAGTGAGGTGGATAGTAGCTCAGGGACGCTCTCTCGTTGATGATAGGATGATTCAGTTGCCTGACAACAGCTGGGAAGAAACTCTCCTTGAATATGGAGGTGTGCGTTTTCATATTTCTGTACCTCTTGCCTGGGGAGAAGCGGGAGGGACCGGCATGAGACTCATCCTTGATTATACTGGTGGCCTTGCTAGGGCAACGTGAAGTTTAAATGAAGTCAATGGGAAGGATGATGAGCAGTGTGGACATTGTAGAGGGGCGCACATAATAGAAACATAGAAACATAGAAAATAGGTGAAGAAGGAGGCCATTTGGCCCTTCGAGCCAGCACTGCCATTCATTGTGATCTTGGCTGATCATCACCAATCAGTAACCCGTGCCTGCCTTCTCCCCATATCCCTTGATTCTGCTAGTCCCTAGAGCTCCATCTAATGGGTGCGGCAGCATCTATGGAGCGAAGGAAATAGGCAGCGTTTCGGGCCGAAACCCTTCTTCCAAAGGCAAGAAGGGTTTCGGCGCAAAACATTGCCTATTTCCTTTGCTCAATGGATGCTGCTGCACCCGCTGAGTATCTCCAGCATTTTTGTCTAGCTTTGATTTTCCGGCATTCCTTCTTGAACAGCTCCATCTAACTCTCTTTTAAATTCATCCAGTGAATTGGTCTCCACTGCCTTATGTGGCAGAGAATTCCACAAATTCCCAACTCTCTTGGTGAATTTTTTTTTTCTCATCTCAGTTTTAAATTACCCTTATTCTTAGACTGTGACCTCTGGTTCTGGACTCCCCCAATATTGGAAACATTTTTCCTGCATCTAGCTTATCCAGTCCTTTTATAATTGTATATGTTTCTGTAAGATCCCCTCTCATCCTTCTAAATTCCACTGAATACAAGTCCAGTCTTTCCAAGCTTTCCTCATATGACAGTCCCACCATCCCGGGGATTACCTCGTGAACCTATGCTGCACTGCTTCAATAGTAAGGATGTCCTTCCTCAAATTAGGAGACCAAAACTGCACACAATATTCGAGATGTGGTCTCATCAGGGCCCTGAACAACCTCATTACTCCTATACTCAAATCCTCTCATTATGAAGGCAACATGCCATTAGCTTTCTTCACTGCCTGCTGTATCTGCATGTTTACTTTCAGTGATTGGTGTACAAGGACCCCCAGGTCTTGTTGCACTTTCCTTTTTCCTAATCTGACACCATTGATATAATAATCTGCCTCCTTGTCTTGCCACTAAGAAGGACGTATGGGACAGGTATAGGCAGTTGGGATCAAGTGTATCCCTGGAGGATTTTCGGGAACAAAGGAGCAAAGTAAAAAAAAAAAATCAGAAGGGCAAATAGGAGCCAGGAGATAGCTCTGGCAGATAACATTAAGGGCAATCCCAAGGTAATTTATAAATATAAAAGGGGGGAAAGGATTGGGACCCCTCAGGAATCAAAGCAGTCACCTCTGTGTGGAGCCACAGAAGATGAGCAAGGCCCTCAATGAGTATTTCTTCTCTGTATTTACCGAGGAGAAAGACAGGAGGACAGAGGAACTTGGGGCAGTCAATGGAAATGTCTTGAGTGCAGTCAGTGTTACTGTCAAAGAGGTGCTGAAGGAACGTGTAGGAAGGTAGACAAATCTCCAGGGCCTGATAAGACATATCCAAGGATATTGTGGTAGACCAGAGAGGAAATTGCGGGAGCACTGGTTGAAATTCTTGACATCTTTAAATACAGGAGAGCTGCCGGAAGACTGGAGGGTGTCAAATGTTGTGTCTTTATTCAAGAAGGGCTGCAGGGGAAATGCTGGGAATTGTAGGCCGATGAGCTTAACCTGTAGTTGGAAAGCTACTAGAGCGTATTCTGAGGGATAGGATATACAGGCATTTGGACGAACAAGGGCTGATTAGGGATAGTCAGCATGGGTTTGTATGTGGGAGGTCGTGGCTCACAAATCTGATTGTTTTTTGAAGACGTGACTAAAAAGGTTAATGAGGGCAGAAGTGTAGAAGTTACATAGAAACATAGAAAACTAGGTGCAGGAGTAGGCCATTCAGCCCTTTGAGCCCACACCGCCATTCAATATGATCATGGCTGATCATCTAAAATCAGTGCCCAGTTCCTGTTTTTTCCCCATATCCCTTGATTCCTTTAGCCCTAAGAGCTAAATCTAACTCTCTTGAAAACATCCAGTGAATTGGCCTCCACTGCCAACTATGGCAAAGAATTCAACAAATTCACAACTCTCTGGGTGAAGAAGGTTTTTCTCATCTCAGTCCTAAATGGCCTACCCCTTATTCTTAAACTGTTACCCCTGGTTCTTGACTTCCTCAACATCGGGAACATTTTTCCTGCATTTAGCCTGTCCAATCCTTTAAGAATTTTATATATTTCTATAAGATCCCATCTTCCTTCTATATTCCAGTGAAGACAAGCACAGTCGACCCATTCTTTCATCATGTGTCAGTCCCGCCATCCCGGGAATTAACCTGGTGAACCTATGCTGGACTCCCTCAATAGCATTAATGCCCTTCCTCTAATTAGGAGACCAAAATTTCACACAATACTCCAGGTGTGGTCTCACCAGGTCCCTGTACAACTGCAGTAGGACCTCCTTGCTCCTAAACTCAAATCCTCTCGCAATGAAGGCCAACATGCCATTAGCTTTCATTACTGCCTGCTGGGGCTCATGTTGTTGACTTCCCCGTGAGCCCTGTCAACTGACCTCAGTCAGGTGAATGACAACAAATGGAGACAGCAGCAGTGCCGCAGCTTGACGCCAACCCGGAGCATGCGCCCTTTTTAGGGAGGGCACCTACGAATGTCGAACTGGATGGCATCACCCTGCTGCAACCTTCTGCTGCATCAAATAATATAATAATAATAATATATTTTATTGTCATTGTACAGAGGTACAACAAAATTTGGTATGCAGCTTCCATCCGATGTAATAACTTAATTAACTAAAAATTTAGACACCCACAGAAACAAGATTTAAAAAAACCCAGTAAAACAGTATAAAGGGCAAATAGGTCTGTGCCGGGTCGACGTGACCATCCGAGGGAGACAGTTCATGGGGGGGGGGGCTCTCAGCAGAGCCGGTTCAGAGCAGCTATAGCTCTGGGATTGAAGTTGTTCCTATGTCTGGAGGTGCGGGCATAGAAGGCCTTGTACCGTCTGCTGGAAGGTAGAAGTTCGAACAGACTATTGCAAGGGTGTGAGGAGTCTTTGTGGATGCTGACAGCCTTCCTGAGGCACCGTGTGTAGTAGATGCCCTCCAAGGCTGCTAACTGTGTCCCAATTATCTTCTGCGCTCTGTGGACGACGCGCTGAAGAGCTCTCCTCTCTGCCTCCGTGCAGCTGAGATACCACACAGAGATGCCATATGTTGGTATGCTCTCTGTGGTGCAGCGGTAGAAGGTCATCAGCAGCTGTTGGGGAAGACCAGTCTTTTTTGGTGTTCTCAGGAAGAACAGTCGTTCCTGTGCCTTCTTGACCAGCACAGCGGTGTTGGTGGACCATGTGAGGTCCTCTGAAATGTGTGTACCCAGAAACCTAAAGCTAGACACTCTCCACACTGTCCCCGTTGATAAAGATTGGAGCGTATTCCCCATTATGTGTTCTGCTGAAGTTGATAATCAGCTCCTTGGTCTTAGAGGTGTTTAGGGACAAGTTGTTACGTGAGCACCATACCGCCAGGTTCTGCACCTCCACCTTGTAGTGTGTTTCATCACCATTGGTGATCAGCCCGATCACCGTTGTATCGTCTGCAAAGTTGACCAAGGTGTTTGTGTCGAATGCAGGAACACAGTCATGTGTGAAGAGGGAGTAGAACATGGGGCTCAGTACACAGCCCTGTGGTGTGCCAGTGCTCAGGGTGATAGTGGAGGACAGGTGCGGGCCTAGTCTCACTGCCTGCCGTCGCTCCATCAGTAAATTCAGGATCCAGTCGCATATCGACGAGCTGAGGCCTAGCTGGTGGAGTTTGGTGGTGAGCTTGGTGGAGATGACCATGTTGAAGGCAGAGCTGTAGTCTATGAAAAGCATCCTCACGTACGTGCCCTGTCTTTCCAGGTGAGTCAGGACAGTGTGAAGAGCCAGAGGGATGGCATCCTCTGTGGATCTATTTGCCCTGTATGCAAATTGATGTGAGTCCAATGATGCAGGGATGCTGGATTTAATGTGTTGAGAGGACCAGCCTTTCAAAGCACTTCATGGGTATTGGAATTAAGGCCACCGGACGGTAGTCGTTCAGGTTGGTGATATTTGTATTTTTCAGCACCGGCACTATGGTAGCTGACTTCAGGCACTTGGGGACCGTTGCCAGAGATAGAGACAGGTTAAAGATCCTCGTGAATACCTCAGCCAGCTGCACAGCACAGTCCTTAAGTACCCTTCCTTGGACTCCGTCCGGACCTGCAGCTGGAATGCAAGATGAAGCTCGCTGCCTGCTGTACCTGCATGCTTACTTTCAGCGACTGATGTACAAGCACACCCAGGACTCGTTGTTACTACCCTATTCCTAATCTGACACCATTCAGATAATAATCTGCCTTCCTGTTCTTGCAACCAAAGTGGATAACTGCTTATTTATCTACATTATACTGCATCTGCCATGCATCTGCCCACTCACCCAACCTGTCCAACTCACCCTGCAGCCTCATAGCATCCCCATCACAGCTCACACTGCCACCCAGCTGTGTGTCATCCACAAACTTGGAGATGTCACATATAATTCCCTCATCTAAATTGTTAATATATATTGTAAATAACTGGGGTCCCAGCACCAAGGCTTGCAGCACCCCACTAGTCACTGCTTGCCATTCTGAAAAGGATGGATTAATTCCTACTCTTTGCTTCCTGTCTGCCAACCAGTTCTCTATCTATGTCAATACCCTTCCCCCCAATACCATCTGCTCAAATTTTGCACACTAATCTCTTGTGTGGTACCTTGTCAAATATTTTTTGAAAGTCCAGATACACCACATCCACTGGCTCTCCCTAATCCATTCTACTTGTTACAACCTCAAAAAAAGTCCAGAAGATTAGTCGAGCATGATTTCCCCTTCATAAATCCATGCTGACTTTGACTGATCCAGTCACTGCTCTCCAAGTGCGCTGTTATAACATCTCTAACAAATTACTCAAGCATTTTCCCCACTACCAATGTAAGGCTAACTGGTCTATAATTCCCTGTTTTTGAAGAAATATTATAAAATAAAATTGCTCACATTATAATTTCTGTGTGAGAAACTTATGTTGAGTTGCAGGAGAAGGCCTGGGAGCAGAGGTTTTCAAAATACATAGGCCACAATGGAATAAAGAACACACACACACACAGGACGACAGATGGCTTGTTATAACATGGAGATGTTGATGTAAATGGGAATAGCTTTGCTTGCTTTTGAGCGGCTATAACTGTCAGAAGTTGTATTTGGTTTAGGTTAGTGGCCAGAGTAATGGGGTCTCTTCCAGGACATGGGCACCATTTATTCGTAATTTGTGACACATCTCTGAGCTCGGCTGTGTCATGAAGGGGATTTATGGTTGTCTGTATTGGGTCGTAGGCACCAACGCTAGATAACAGAGTCTGTGATTTGGTTTGTGCTTTTTAAAAGTATTTTTGTTGGGATATGAGATAAGGCATAGGTGATGGTTGTGTGACCTTTGTATAAGGGAGATTTCTTATGTTTATAGAAGACTGAGAAAGTAACTCTGTTTTGATCTAAGCCAAATGATTGGGGTCTGCATATAGTAATCTTCAAATTACTATGTGGAATGCTATCCGTAAGAAGTTGTAAAGAGGCCTATATCCCTTTCCTCCAGAGATGACCAAGGGGGAGGTTAATTCAGAATGAAACTTGACCTGAGCTTAGTAAGAAGCTATTATAATTTATCAAGTGCGACAAGTATATGGCCTTTGTGTGCTTAGAGTTGGTAATTGTGTGATTATAAATTACTTAATTTCTTACCACTTTGTAAGAATGGGGCAAAACTCATATTTAACCCATAAGTAACTTTATTTTAACTATTAAATAATTGTGAAGTGTATTGTGTTTAATTAGGATTGTAAATATTAGACTTTGTTTAAATCTGAAGTTTTACAAATCATTTTCCAAAAGTGAAAAAATGTTTTGTGTGTATGTATTGTGTGATTGTTGTATGATGTGTATATTCTGAGAGGTGTTCTGAGAATTAGTTTTATATCTGTGGTTTTACTTCATTGAAATAAAATGATTTTGAGCAAAGAGGTTGTTGAAAACCACAGAGGGGAAACAAGTTGTAAAGGGACTGGAAAAGGGAAAATCATGTGACTATACATGTTGTCAATCAATGGAAAGGATTTAGTTGATTGGTTAATGCAAATAAGTTAAATGTATGGTAAACCCTAATGATTGGTTAATAGTTTGCCACTCCTTTTGTATTATAATTGTCTATTACCTATATAAGGTGTTACGTTTATACCAAAGTCCGTAGTTCTTTCAACCTGCTCCAGAGTTTTTATCTCTGTGTTGGAAGGTTTAAGAAATTATCCAGCGCTGTCAGGATAAAGAATTGATTTTAGCAGCAATGGTTTGAATCACATTTTCTTGAATTAGAGTGACAAAAGAACTCAGTTTAATATTTTCTCTCTCCCTCTGTTCTTAAAAAGTGGGGTTACAATGGCTACCCTGCAGTCCACAGGAACTGATCCATTCAAGAGAACATTGGAAAATGATCACCAATACATCCATGATGTCAGAACTGAACGAGGAGGAGGACACAAATGCAGGCTCAGACACAGGGCACATCCGTATTCAGAGTTTAATCGGTCCAAGTCGGTACACAGGTAAGCAAGCACAGAAGCAACAGTATAATCTAGGAGCAGGCAAAAACAGTGGTCGAAAAACAGGCAATGGTCAAGTTCACAAAGTCACAATATTTCTAGAGCTGGAACGAGGTGATACCAAGTAGCATACACAACAAACTGGCAATGAGAACTGAAACACAAAGGGCTTAAATACAGACTTAACAGAGGATAACGAGACACAGGTGAAACATATCAGGGTGGGCCCAACAATCACATGAGGGTAAACGACCTGACAGGAAATGGGACCTGAAACGAGAGGAGATGTGAGACACCAAAATAAAACAAGAATGCAAAACTCAAATGCTAAAAACAAATAACTAGAAACTAGATCAAACGCGAGACCTGACACATGATTTCTAGGGCCACCTTCTCCTGTACTCTGGGATGCAGACCATCAGGCCCTGTGATTTATCTGCCTTCAGTCCCATCAGTTTACCTAACACCATTTTCTGATTAATGTGGATTCCCTTCAGTTCCTCCTTCCCACTAGTTCCTCAGTCTCCTAGTATTTCTGGGAGATTGTTTGTGTCTTTCTTAGTGCAGACAGAACCAAAGTACTTGTTTAACTGTCCTGCCATTTCCTTGTTTCCTTTATAAATTCACCTGTCTCTGATTGTAAGGAACCTACATTTGTCTTCACTAATCTTTTTAATTTGGCCAATTTATATTCCTTTTCCTAGGATTTGAAAATATCCTTGATTTTCCTCGTTAGCCGCCTTCCCTGTTATATATTTTTTCTATTCAGGGATGAACAATTTTGGAAGTTCATCCATGCGGTCTTTAAATCTTTGCTATTGGATTTGTACCGTCAACCCTTTAAGTATAATTTGCCTAGCCAATGCCTGTCCCATACATTCAAAGTCTCCTTTCTTTATGTTCAGGACCCTAATCACTGAATTGAGAGAGAGTGAGAGAGAGTTTATTGTAATGTGTCCCTGATAGGACAATGAAATTCTTGCTTTGCTTCAACCAAACATAGTAGGCATGACTACAGAACAGATCAGTGTGTCCATATACCATTATATAAATATATACCACACATGAATAAATAAACTGATAAAGTGCAAATAACAGATAATGGGCTATTAATGTTCAAAGTTTTGTCCAATCCAAGTTTAATAGCCTGATGGCTGTGGGGAAGTAGCTATTCCTGAACCTGGTCGTTGCAGTCTTCAGGCTCCTGTACCTTCTACCCGAACGTAGCGGAGAGATGAGTGTGTGGCCAGGATGGTGTGGGTCCTTGATGATACTGCCAGCCTTTTTGAGGCAGCGACTGTGATAAATCCCCTCGATGGAAGGGAGGTCAGAGCCGATGATGGACTGGGCAGCGTTTACTACTTTTTGTAGTCTTTTCCTCTCCGGGGCGCTCAAGTTGCCGAACCAAGCCACGATGTAACTCTACTGTGCACCTGTAGAAGTTAGAGAGAGTCCTCCTTGACAAACTGACTCTCCGTAATCTTCTCAGGAAGTAGAGGCGCTAATGTGCTTTTGTTAATAATTGCATCAGTGTTCTCGGACCAGGAAAGATCTTCAGAGATGTGCATGCCCAGGATTTTGAAGCTCTTGACCCCTTCAACCATCGACCCGTTGATATAAACAGGACTGTGGGTCCCCATCCTACTCCTTCCAAAGTCCACAATCAGTTCCTTGGTTTTGCTGGTGTTGAGGGCCAGGTTATTGTGCTGGACCCATATGGACAGTTGCTCGATCTCACTTCTATACTCTTAACCGTGTCACTTTCCATCGTAATGCAGAATTCCACCATATTATGGTCACTGTTGCCCAAGGGGCTTTGCACAACAAGATCGTTAACTAATCCCTCCTCATTACATAATACCCAGTCGAGGATGGCCTGTCCTCTAGTCGGTTCTTCTACACATTGGTTTAAAAAACCATCCCGTATACATTCCTGGAAATCCTCCTCCTCAGAGCAGAAGGATCTCGGAGTGCAGGTGCATTGTACATTGAAGATGGAATTGCAGGTAGATAGGGAGGTCAAAAAGGCGTTTGGCACATTAGCCTTCATCAGTCAGAGTATTGAGTTTAGAAGTTGGGAGGTCATGTTGCAGTTGTATCACTCTTCCTCCCCAGCTGCTTACTGCTCTGGCCAAGTTGTCAACATCTTCCACAAGGTGCACCAGCGAGCCCTTCTTCATCATCAGCAGCCGCACTGTTCGGTTCATGCTGCTGTTGTTGAGGCTCATGTTGTAGTCCCTGGCCAATGGCACTTCGCTCAGGCCACTGCCATCGACAGGACCCGCTCGTCACCATGGGGCTCCTTCCCCTTTCACCAGCTGCCCCGTCATCCTGTTGGCCATTGCTTTGTCCACTCGGCCTCTTCCTCTCCCTTCACCACAACCTGCCCCTCCTTCTCCCCTGGAGTTGCCGACATACTCAACCTTGGAAGATGTTGCGACTGCAGGAGAGAAGGATGAGGAGGAGGTGGCGGCAGTGGAGGAGAGAGCGGCGGAGTAGACAGAGCGATGGGAGAAGATTTTCTCCTTATCCCTTGATTCCCTTAATTTTCAGAAACCTGTTGAGTTTTTTCTGAATTAACTCTGTGGTTGAGCTTCCATCGTACTCTGCAATAGAGAATGCCATGGTTTTACCACTTCTTCTGGAGGGAAGAGGTTTCTCCTGATAATAGTTGTAAAGAGACCATTCCTTCTTTTAAATCCATGACATCTGCTTCTGCCCTCCTCTGCAGGATGATCATCTCCCCCACATTTGTCAAAGAGGAGAATAGAGATTGTGAGGAAACATTTTGAAATGGTTAATAGAGGAGTTTTGATTGCTCTTTACTTCAATGGTTAGCTGAAAGATTTGGATAGTTAGGCCATAAAAAGTAAGGTTAATGGTGATATAATATTCAAATCAAGATGCATCAACTAGTAAATTATTGTGGAATTTCATTGCTGTCTATATATTAACAATAATTGAAGATGATGGGATGGAAGTCTTTCATTACATATTTGCTTTTTATGACTATTTTCGGCATAAAGCAGCATCTGCAGTTCCTTCCTATGCATTTTGCCCTGCGCCTTCACTTACAGCTATTACAGGAAACTACTAGAATGTGAGGGTTTTAGGTTTCTCTGAGGAGTTAGGCATACTTAAAAAGAGGAAAAATAAAAATAGCTTATCTGAGGAGATCCACTTGAAACATTGGATAATTATTTGAAATTGTATAAAGAACAATGTTATGAATGAGCCTTTGGTGGTTGTATCTCATTATCTATTATTGTCCTGTTCTTTAAAGCAGTTGTATTTGGCGAGAGACAATTATAATGACAATTGACAACTATATGAATAATCTCTTGTCATTCATTCGTTCTAACCAAACAGCTGTGTCCTTTTTCAATCATTAGGTTTTTTAATAGTTTTTTTGGGGGGGTGTAAAACTGTTTTATTTTTCAAATATTCCTGTGTTACATTGCACATAATATACATGATCAGTGTATCAAAATATTTTGTTTAAACAATTATGAGTTTGATTGTTCATCAAAATTACGTGATTTCGGAATCTTTGTTTTGTTTTTACCTATAGGGCTGTGTGTAGACTCGTGTATAAGCTTGGTCCTGTTGTTAGATTAGAACTGAGATTTAATTATTTCCTTCAATGTACAGCGTACTGAATATACAATCCAGCAACATGCAGCCCCTGCCTGCTCAGCTGCCTTACACTCTACCTTCTTGATAAAAGATTAATGTTTCCTTTGTGCCTGTAAAAGAGTGCATTGCTTAATATTTATAATGTGTAAAAAGGGTATCAGCTGTATTCTTGTATAGCAAATCTACTGAGCAAAATGGCTTTGCTTCCTCCATTCACTATAGAGCGCACAACAGAACGACCAATCTTCAGTGTGGCAAAGTGATTGCAATAAGGGTAAATGCAAATTATTTTGAATTGACATTTTTGGAATTTATCAATTTAAATATCAAATAATTGACCAAAACTTTTTAGTGTAGCATAATAATATTCTTGAATATTTCCAAATAAGATGAAAAAAATATAAACAAATAATACATCTAGAAACTGCTGGGGATTTAGTGATTTAGCCGAAACCCTTCTTCAGACTGATGCCTAATTGGCAATGTTTCGGGCCAAAACCCTTCTTCAGACTGATGCATTTAGTTTGGATCTGACATGGGACTTGATTTTATGGGTGGGTTGGGTCTTTGACTGGAAAATGTTTATTTTTGCATGATGGAAGGTGGAAGGAAGGGAGAGAGGGTGGGGTGGAAGGAGCTGTCGTCTGTGCTCTCCTTTCCTAAACATATGAAACGAGAAACTTTGTAGATTTGTGAAGAAGAACGTTAAGCTGTCTTCATACACCCTGATTGAAAATCAGTGGGAAATGGAGACTGAACTTGGATTTTAGGCAATGAGATGGAAGGACACTTTAAGCAACAAAGTTTCACTAGATCTCCGGCCATAGACTCAGTACTATTTGTTTCAGTGATAGCAGGTGCTGTCTTCTCTGTGGGTATAAGCTTATCATTGAACTTTCTATCTCCTGCCAATGAATTGTTCCAGTCTTATATTCCTTCTTGTCCTGGAAGAGAGGCAAACTTTAAATAACCTTTTGGGATGATATGCCAGTTGCAGTTCGATAAGTGGTAATATGTAAACTCCTCAAAGTGGTTGAGACCTGAGATAGTTCCAAGCTTGTAAAGTTAGTTCTGAACTTAATGAACATAAATTCTGGGGGCAGGGAGGCATCAAGCAATGTCTGTAGCTAAATGTATCTTTAGTGGATCTAACATTCCAAGAGCACCAGGCCATTATCTCTCAGACCATCTCTGATTTTGTTAATTCCAGTTGTCTGCCCTCTGCATCCTTATCCACCTCCCCCCCCCCCCCCCCAGAAAAGTGTGTCCCCTGTCCCCACTTTGTCTGATAAAGTGGAAGCGTCACCCATCCTTTTTCTCCAGAGATGCTGCCTGACTCGCTGAGTTACTCCCGTACTTTGTGTCTATCACAAGAACAGACCCATTGAGTCATGGATCAGGCAGTTTCACTTGAGGAAATGGATAAGCGATATTTTGGTTGGGACATTTCTTCAGAATTATTCAAATTCTTACTTTGGGGATTGTATTCAGAATTGTCTGAATCAGAGGACTGGGTATCCTCAGTCATAGAGTTTATCCAAGGATAAGAGGGATGGATTTTGTGAAATTGGTGCGTGGGGGTTAGAGAATAGAGAACATGGCACAGGAACAGCCATGATCTTAGTGAACAGTGGAGCAGGCTTGTGAGGCTTTATGGGCTGTCTAACTTTTATGTCAAATTTTGTCTCAGCTTCATCCCCTCCCAGAAGTTCAAGTTGCTTATTCCTTCAAATAGGAACATTATGTACTTCAAAGTGAAATATGGGGAGAGTGCTTCAAAGTTTGATCATGGGCAAGAGTGCAATTTGTAAGAGATAAAATAGGTAGCAGTCATTTTGTGTTGTTTATGGGTGGTCTGTGTTGGTTGGATTTGTTTTGTCTTGAATCGGCATTTGTCTGTATTAATTTGAATTCCCTGACTTTCTGCTCTCTAGTTCCTGCCAGTCAGATATTTCCTAATAATTTTGAATTGCATTCCCAGATCTGGGCAGTATGAATCTGCAATGTTGTTCTGTTTGGGTGTAATGCAAGGGATAAACAGGCTATTCAGATAAAAAGGAGTTGTCTGCCAACAGTCCCCATATCGAGCAAGTGGTGTCACTGAGAAAGAACAGTCAGGTGCTTTGGAAGATAATTGGGTTCACTTGGAAGGAACCAGTGAATCATGAGGTCTCTGATCATGCAGCCTGAAGGATATTCAGTAGCAAGACGTGACAAACATTTATTCCCAGTGTGATCTGAGATAAGCTCAGTCATGATTGAGTATATAACCGCTGTTCCCATCACTAAGGAAAATATCCAGTATGGATGCTGCACAATAATGGGAAATTATCCTCAGCCATTTACTGCAGTCATTGTGGTATGACTGCAACTAGATTTAAGTTATTTCAGCCTTAGCATTCAGCACACACCAAATGTGAGAAGGTGATTTCATTCACTTGAATTGCACAAGTAAAAACAAGCTTACAGAGCAACCATATTATTGCTGCAGCTTTTATGCTTTTAACATTAGAAAGACATAGATTATCTCCCCAGCTTGTTCTCAACCTTTCAGGGCTAATGGAGTAATCTGTGAGAGCATTCTGGTATGCTTTAAATAACCAGGTATTTGATTTGGTGGGTGGCAAGGCGGTATATCGTTACATTTTCCTAAAGCAAAGGTAGAACTTTTATTTGGAGAGGCGGAATAAACATTTTGCGCATTTTCACTTTGGGAGGAAATAGTGCTGATTTTTTAGCTACTGTGTATTAACAAAATAATTTTTTAGCTACTGTGTATTAGCAAAATAACTGTGAAAACTGGAATAATATTACGAGGATGTTGCCAGGACTAGAGGATGTGAGCTTTAGGGAAAGATTGAGTAGGCTCGGTCTCTATTCCTTGGGGAGCAGGAGGATGAGGGGTGATTGTATAAGGGTGTACAAAATCATGAGAGGAATAGATCGGGTATATGCACAGAGTCTCTTGGCCAAGTGGGGGAATAGGTTCAAGGTGAAGGGGAAACGATTTAATAGGAATCTGAGAGGTTTCATACTAAGGGTGGTGGGTGTGTGGAACAAGTTACTAGAGGTAGTTGAGGCTGGGACTATACCAACGTTTAATAAACAGTTAGACAGGTACATTGATAGGACAGGTTTGGAGGGATATGGACCAAGCGCAGGCAGGCGGGACTGGGTAGCTGGGACATGTTGGCCAGTGTGGGCAAGTCGGGCTGAAAGGCCTATTTCCACACTAATTCTAATATTCTAATATTCTAATATTATGATTCGTTAACTTGGATCGTTAAGTGGAACCATCAAAGGGATCTGTAGGAAGCACTTCCTCCAGAAGGACCACACCACCCTACCCATCCATGGAGAATAAGGTATTAGAGCCTGAAAACGGTAACATCTAGGTTCAGGAGCAGCTTCGTTCTTACAACCATCAGGCTATTTAACATTATGAACTCCAATTAAACTCCAAACTATGAATTGCCTTGGTTGCACTAGGGACTTCAGGCTTTGTTTTGTTTTTGCCCTATATTACTATTTTCATTTTATTGAACGTTTTGTTGTTTATATTGGTATCCACTATGTTTACATATGCTGCAAGTAAGAATTTATTTGTTTTGTAATATACTAGACCAAGGGAGACCCATTGGGTCCCGTCCCCTCGTCACACACACACTAACCCCCCAAACACACAGGGGGGGGAGGGGAGGTAAATTATGGGGGAGAGGGGGGGAGAGGGGGGAGGGGAGGTAAATTGTGGGGGAGAGGGGGGGAGACGGGGGAGAGGGGAAGGTGGAGGGGGGAGGGGAGGGGAGAGGGGTGAGGTGGAGGGAGGGCAGAGGAAAAGCACTGTGAAAAACAACAGAGGGCCAGAAGTGCACTCACCAGCGTGACAGACGATCGGTCGGGGAAGATGGAGAGGAGGTCGTCCCCTGTGACGGGCGCGTCGGCGACTTTTAAACTGCGACGGCGCTGCAATAACGACCGCCGCCGCCATGTTGTTGAACTTCAAGAAGCCCCGTGGAGCACGCTGAACAACTTGATCACGTGTTCACGGGCTTCAATCCAGAGCCCATGGGGGGGGGGGGGGCAGCAGCTGGGGCATTGAAACTGGCTGCGCATTCAAAAGTCTGCACAGCTGGTGGCGAGGAGTAAAGACGTCATCAGCTCGCTTCAGATTCAGTTAGATTTTAAAACAATTTTAGCAAAAAACTCGGGAAATAATTAACCAAATTTTCAGATCAGGAGATTTGTGGTGTGGCGGCTCAACTACAGTCTGTCTTTAAAAACATTTTTGTCTTGTTGAATGTATGTCTTGACTTTAGTTTTTATTATTTTTCTTTAGCTGTGTATATGTGGGGGGTGGGGGAAACCATTAGTCTCCTCCCTGTACGGGGACTCGACTTTTTTCCTATTGGGTCTCCGGAGTCGTTTGGCCTAATATCATAGAGCCGGCGGCGGCCTCAGGCTGGGACCAATCTGAGGTCTCCAGTCGCAGAGCCTGCAGACCTAACATCTTTGGTGGCTGTCTTTGGAGAGGGAAGAGCTTTGGTGGCGCTCGGCTGCGACCCGACTTCGGAGCTTTGGAGGCTCCGGCCGCAGGCCCGGAGGACAGGAACATCAGGAGCTCGCAGGTCCCTGGTGGGAGACCGCTTTTTGAAGTTCCCGCAACGGCTACTTCTCCCGCCGGAATCGCGAGGTTTGAATGACTCGGAGTGGGGCCTAACATCGCCCGGCGTGGCTTAAATGCCCGCGGGACTTGCCATTGCCCGCCTGGTGCTTTAACATCAGGACGCTGCAGTTGGACGGCTGGACCGCGGGAGAAGAACAAAGGGAAGAGATAAGACTTTTGCCTTGCATCACAGTGAGGAGGTGCTGGAGATTCACTATGGTGGATGTTTGTGTAAATTGTGTTAAGTGTGTGTCTTGGGTTCTTTTTTATTGTAAGACTGTAGAAAATGCAATTTTGTTCAAACCAAGCTGTTTGAATGACAATAAAAGGCATTCTATTCTATTGTATTCTATTTTTGAATTCATGAGGTAAATCTCTACCGGAATATGTAAAAATTCCTCTGTTACCATGCGGGTTTTGGAGGAGATGTGACTGACAACCAAACAAACAAACAAACAAACAAACTGACAAAAAGAGTTTTAATAGTTATATGATATGATAACAATAAAAACTCTCGACTCTTGACATTCCTCATCCAACCCATTTACTACTACTCTGTAATGTTGCTGAAATATTTAGCATCCATAACTAAATTCCGTGCAAATATTTATTATTGTTTCTTTTTAAAAGTTAATGACTAGAGTTTTACACACAGCGATGTGTGCCTGGAACACATTGCCAGGGTTGGTGTTAGAAGGAAATATGATAGTGGAGTTTAAGAGTTTTTAGACTGGCACATGCAAATGTAGGGGAAGGAGGAAATTGGTCGTGTAGGCAGAAGAGATTATTTTGATTTGGCATCATGTTTAGCACAGTCATTGTGAACCACACTTTTCCTGCAGTACTCCATGTTATGTTGCTGCTTACTGTCCTTGTCCTCAGGCTTCACAATTCTCAACTCTTCAACCCTTTTGTCTCACACTTTCTGCCTTTTCATCTTGGGCCTTTGTCCACCATCTATCTATCAAAACCCCCCATCACAGTATCAACTATGACCGGACAGGCTTTACTCTGCACCTCCTCTCTTCTAGCTTTCTTCCCACCCCTACCATCATTTTGAAGAATGTTCCCAACCCAAAACGGTACCTAAACATGGTCTCCAGAGATGCTCAGTGAACCTGCTGAGTTACTCCAACACTTTGTACTTTTATTTAGCAAAGTAGCATCTGCAGTTATATGTATTTACATCTTCCTGTAGTACAGTTCTGGTATTGTGTTTAAAAAGGAAGGGCTTATAAACCTCAGTAAATACCAACAAATTAAAAGCTCAGTAGTGGCCCAATCATCAATATCTATTCTGAGAAACAATATGAACCATTGTGAATGTCCCCATTATTTTGGCAAGGAGTAATGGTTGCCTGATAGGTTACGATCAGTACTTTAGTTTCCTCCCATGTTCTAAGGAAAGGAGAGTAGGATTGTTGATTAGCCATTGTAAATGGCTCCTCGTGTGTTGGTGATGGGTAGAATCTGAGGGAGTTGAGGGAGAATATGGGTATAATTAGTGTAGGATTAGGGAAGAAAGGTGATTAGTTGGCTGAGACTTGGTGGGTCGAAGATCCCATGCATTAATTTTCCGATCTTATGCACACAAAAATGTGCCTGTAGGAAAGACATTTCAGACAGCTCAATGGAATTGTAAAATTATGACACTTATGAAATGTTCAAGATTATTAATCTTTATTTTGAAGTTGAATTTTGAGTATTACAAGACATTGTTCACTGCAAATTGGTAAATAAGATGTTGAACTCAGTCATGAGACCAAAAAAGGGGAAGCAGACAGCAAACTCGGTACATAAACAAGACATCAAAATCAGTGGCATATCAGAGTAAACAGTGAAGAATACTCAGCACAGAGTAACTAGATAGGTATACAAGTCACAAGTTAAACCACATGTTATTCATAATCCGCTATGTCACAACAACAGTCTCCTTGTGAGGCAATATCATTAAAATGTTAAAAGTGAGCACAAAGAGGTTTTTTTTTAAATTCTCCTTGGATATATCTGTGCCTCAGCTGCTCTTCCCTCTGTCCTGTTACATTGCATCGGTGAGACACAGGACATGTAATTGTGTGCCGGCTAAGAAGGAACTGCTTTCTCCATTTGTAGTGCTGTTCTGCAGGTTGGACATCACTACATTTGAGGTGGTCGCACCATTTGAATGACCTTGAACAGCGTGGCACTGGAACAACTCCATCGCAACAGACCCACACAGATACCTTAAGATAGGAATTCTGATAGCACTTCATTGGGAGCAGCAACTTTTTGTTTATCTTAAGTGTGCGCAGTAAATTTGTTTGAGGTATGTCAGCAAGAGGACGAGACAGGGAATGAGACTGGAAACTACACTTGCAGGAGATGGCCGGTGGATGCGCTAATGAGTGGCTCGCTTATATTGAGAATTGTGAATGCGTTTGACGTGCATTCGCATAGCTGTTCTGAATGGGAGACGCGCACAAAAAGCTGGAGTAAGTCAGCGGGTCAGACAACATCTCTGGAGTGATGATATTTTGGATCAAGACCCTTCTTCAGACTGAGGGTCAGGGGTAAAGGGAATGGGATGATAAGAATAACGGATAAACCATTTAGGACTGAGATGAAGAAAAACTTTTTCACCCAGAGAGTAGTGAATCTGTGGAATGCTCTGCCATAGTGGAGGCCAATTCACTGGATGTTTTCAAGAGAGAGTTAGATTTAGCTCTCTGGGCTTACGGAATCAAGGGATATGGAGAGAAAGCAGGAACGGGGTACTGATTTTGGATGATCAGCCATGATCATATTGAATGACGGTGCTGGCTCGAAGTGCCAAATAGCCTACTCCTTGCACCTATTTTCTATGCTTCTATGTTTCTATGATGGGAGATTTTCTTTAGTTCAACAGGAACGTCTTTGCTCTGGGGCTCATGTTGTCGACCTCCCCGTGGTGAGCCCTGTCAACTGACCTCAGTCAGGCCAATGACAACAATCAGAGACAGCACCAGCACCGCAGTTTGGCGCCAACCCGGAGCATGCGCCCCTTTTAGGGCGGGAACTACGGATGTCGAACCAGATGGCATCACCCTGCTGCAGACTTCTGCTGCCTCAAACGCAAGAAGAAGAAGAAGTCTTTGGTCTGGGATTATGTACTCTTTTTATTACCAATATTCAAATGTATACTTCCTCTTCCATCTCCTCAGTTGTATAAATAGGAAATGGGTTACAGTAATCAGTGAGACGTTGATGAGATGCAGTCCAACTCCTCCTGTTCAGATGCTGCAGAGCCATGTGATGCCAATCCCCCCCATTGAAACTGTTCAGCCTCGAGTGCCACAGATTAGTCACTGCACATTTTGTAACTGGAAATATGCTGGCCATCCTCCTCTCCATGGTTGATGAGTGCAGGCATGATCGGCTGGACTGAATTATGGCCGGGGTGGGTAGGAAACAAGTGTCTGATGGCGTGATTGGGGTGTTGGAGGTGACCGATGAATAAGGTTGCGGAGGAGAAAAGGGAAGAGCAACGAGTTGGCACTGGCATGTTAGCCGGGATGGGTTGGAGATTTGGCTTGCAAGAACCAAACTAAGTGATTCACTTCTCTAGTCTGCAGGAGTAAAGCTGTGTTGGCTCTGCTGCGCTAAGTCAGAGTCACAAAACAACCTTGTTCAAGTTCCCTTGAAATGTTCCAAAAGTGCTTGGGGGATGACATTTTGTGTGTCGCAACTTGTAAATCACATCAAGGTTGCAGTTATTAGAGTGACACAAAATTACATGTACACAATTGTTATCATATTAGAATATTGAACATATATAAGTGTTATGCCATTTGATTTCAAGGCATCGGTCTATTTTATAGCCTCAAATACTAAAACTTACATAATCTGACTTTACTAAGTTGACCATCACTCAAATGCCTGTTCACTTAAGTACATATAATTGATATCAGCAACAGACATAACATTTTTTGCAATGATGATTTGGCCTTGTGTTTTCTAATTATGAAAGTATTTAATGATTTATGATCATGTGTTAAACAACGTGACAAATATTAAGTAGCACATTGGTAAAGCTAACAGTCTTGTTCAACATGCTGATGTTGATTAAAATGATGTCTAAATGTAAATGAGGATGCATTTTCTCTGCTTTAATGTGTAAAAGAATATCAGCTGCTTGTGTTAGATAGTCATGAATTCTGGACACCTGTGAATGAACAGTTCCTGTGCCTTTCATGACAGTGGAATGTCAACATTTTGAAGCTTGAGGTTGGTAAAACAGAGCATTTGAAAGCTAATGACATACTTTTGAACTGTAGTTATGGAGGGAACAAGGCAGCCAATTTGCTCAAAGCAATGCCCAGATAATCTGATTTAATGCTATTGATTGGATTATTTCCGAATAATTATCCTTCAGAGAGAATTAAATGGTTGTGTAAATATTTATTTGATCCAATTGAACTATCAGGCAGGGCCTCAATTTATTACCACAGTTTAAAGTGACAGAGCCAAGAAAGAAAGAATCCCGAATGTTGCTTGAAGTTGTGAATGAAAGCTGAATCCACACACGTCTGCTCAAGTGTGAGAGTGTAGGAAGCAGGTTGGTTGATAGAAAAACATACTTAATATCTAATAACTGGACTTCCAGTCAGTGTACATATGAAGTACAGATAAAACCAACTCTTGCAAATTGCAATGGGTTTGTTAAATATAGTAATTAGCAGCAAGTATTTTGGCAACAATGGGATAATCAAAACCTCTGGGCCATGGAAAACAGATCCAGCTTGCAATTTCTTTTGACTGATGCTGCTAGCAGCGTCAAAGAAATGTAAGAATGCCCTGTGGCACAGACAATGTAGCATCACTTACAGAACACATACCATGCATTAAGTACAACTTACTGAGTTACTTTGTTGTAACTCAGTTGGTGAGCAGTGAAGGGTTTTTCCTGCCTCTTTTGGTTTTTATGTACTTGTCCGTGCCCAGTGCCGTTAGTTCTCAGACGATGAGCCAGTGGTGCAGCTGTTGAGAGGAAAAAAGCACTGGTTATGTTGATGGTGAGTGGGGTGGTGAGGGCTAGAGTGGGGCATTGAGGAGGTGGGGCAGAGAGAGAGAGACCGGGAGAGTGGGATACTGACGGGGAGGAGGGGAGAGAGATTGGGGAGCTGAGGGAGGAGGGGCAGCGGAGGAGAAGGGTGAGGATGGGAATGCAAGGGGTTGGGGAGGAAGGGGGAGTGAGGAAGGGTGGGTGGAAGGAGGGATAATTAGGAGTGATGTTGGCAGGGCTGGGGGTCGGGAAGGAGGGTTGAGGACAGGAAGGGAGATCTCTTTGTCACAGGTCAGTACTCACCGTAAACTGGCGGGCCTCTCCATCTTCCAGCAGGTGATGGTCCTTCTCGGATGTGATTGCAAAAGCTAACTTCTGAAAAGATATAAACGGTTTCTTGGCTTATAATTTACACTTGGTAGTGATTATCATAATTAAGATTGAATAATATTCGACATCTATTTTGATTACAATGCTTAGTCTCTTTATTACAGAACCCAACCTATTCTTTCCTAATTGAATTTTTATCTCAGCCAGCTATTTCTTGCTCTGCAATTGGCAGCACTTTATCCTTGATTACATTACTTACATTGACTGACTTCTTTACCATCTTCTAACTCATTTGACCATATATTTTATTTTGATCTCCCTCACAATGGTGACCTCTGCATCTTATAATCAAAGCTGGACGCAAATGTCAAGTCTCTCCAACTGAAGCCTTTTCAATCATGTGTAGGAAGTCAAAATGCAGATGTTGGTTTATGCCGAAGATAGACACAAAATGCTGGAGTAACTCAGCGGGTCAGGTACCATCTCTGGAGGAAAGGAATAGGTGACGTTTTGGGTTGAGACCCTTCGTCAGACTGAGTGTCAAGGGAGAGAGAAAAATAATCTTTTTCCCTTTCCCCTGACTCTCAGTCTGAAGGTCTCGGCCTGAAACATCACCTATTCCTTTTCTCCAGCGATGTTACCTGACCCGCTCAGTTACTCCAGAATTTGGAGTCTATCTGCCTTTTCAATCATCTTCTCATCCATAAAGTTTGTATTACTTGGCCTGTTAAGTCGATGGCAGCGCAATCCCATTCCCCAACCAGTTTCCTCCGCAATATTCCTGACATTTTTTATAATCTGCCACTGACAAGTTACCCACTCAAACACTCGGAAGAAACCCGAGTCACATAATATGAAATTTAACCTACGTTAACCTTTTATAAATTTGATGAACAATTATTGCTGACTGACCCACTGCATTTTCTATTTAGTACCAAATAGAATGGAAGAACAATAAACAGTGCAGCACAGGAACAGGCGCTTTGGTCCACTATGAACATGCCAAACAGGATGTAAAAAAAACTAATCTCCTCTGCCTGCATGTGATCCATATCCCCCCCATCACCTGCATATCCATATGCTTATCTCACTTCAATGTTACTATTGTATCTGCCTTATTGCCGTTCCAGGCAGTGTGGTGCAGGCACCCACCACCTTCTGCCTTTTAAAATTTCCCCTTTGGACCTTAAAACTACGCACAATAGTCAATGTTATTTCTGCCGTGGGGAAAAAGGTTCTAACTGCCTACTTTATGTTTGCCTCTCATAATCTTATATACTTTCATCATCTTTGGATTTGGACCACAAGATCTCTCTGTATATCAGTGCAGTTAAAAGTCCTATCATTAACTGCCCTACCTTATTAGTATACTATACTATTAGTATAATTAAAGATGGCGCCTACCTGCGGTGACATTTTGCCAGCAGCCCAACTGAAGAGGATAATTTACAGCTACAATCAACTTACCTGGATCAGAAAAACGGCAGAAATCGGCGCCGTAATGGACAAGCTGCTAGTGCACTTGACGGCACTAGCGATTTAGCGATCTCCAGGAGCTGCGGGAGCCTTCGACTGCAAGCGTTCCCTGGATCGCTGGAGAGAACCCGACCCGACTGGGAATCACAGGTAATGTAAATGGAAACGCCGGGAATACCTCTGGAGCCGATGAGCAGGACCTCCCTGAAGCAACGGAGCTGGAGCTGACGTCTGTATGAGAACCCCCATTCACAACGGAGCTGGAGCTGCCGTCTGCAACGGAATCCCCATTCCAGAGCAGGTTCGCAGAAACAGCAGGCACAGTAAACACACTACCTGGAAACTACGGGGAAACCTCCATTGTGTACGGAAACGTGGCCGACCGGCAGGACTTCAGGTCAGACTGAAGCACAGGGGACTTCGACCCCCTCTCCCTACCATCCTACTGGCCAACATACAGTCACTAGAGAACAAAGTGGAGGACTTAAGAGCAAGGCTGCTTTATGAAAGGGAGCTGAGAGAATGCTCTGTGTTCTGTTTCACAGAGACACGGCTCATCCCCAGCTCCCCAGACTCAGCAGTTTCTCCATCCATCGCATGGACCGTACACTGCCATCTGGGAAAGGGAGAGGAGGGGGTGTCTGCCTCATGCTCAACTCTGCGTGGTGCTCAGACATGGCTGTCCTATCCAACTCCTGCTCTCCATACCTGGAACACCTGGCTGTGAAGTGCCGTCCCTTCTACCTACCAAGGGAATTCACTTCCATCATTCTAACCCCCGCAGCCTATATCCCAACCCAGGCAGACATCCGTCTGGCACTGGGGAAGCTGCACGCGGTGGTCCACAAGCAACAGACGGCTTATCCCGAGGCATTTACCACCATAGCCAGGGATTTTAACAAAGCCAACCTTAAGAAATCGTGCCCTAACTTCCACCAACATGTCTCCTGCAGCACCAGAGGACCAAACACCCTCGACCACTGCTACACCACCATCAAGGATGCCTACCGCTCTATCCCTCGCCCTCACTTTGGTAAGTCCGACCATACCGCGGTGCTGCTTCTTCCTGGCTACAAGCAGCAATTAAAGAGCACACCCCCAGAGGTGAGGGCAGTACAGAGCTGGTCGAGGGGGGCTGAGGAATAATTCCAGGACTGATTGGAGTCTGTAGATTGGGCAATATTCAGGGACACAGCAACGGACTTGAACGAATACTCCACAGTCATTACAAACTTCATAAAGAAATGTGTGGAGGACTGCGTCCCAACAAAAACCTTCCGAATGTTTCCCAATCAGAAGCCTTGGATAAGCTATGAGATCCGCACTCATCTGAAGACCAGACACTGGGCATTCATGTCCGAAAATACAGAGGTCTACAAGAAGTCCAGATACGACCTTGGTAAGGCCATCAAAAAAGGCCAAAAGGAACTTTTGCTCCAAGCTGGAGAATGAGACGGATGTTCGGCAACTGTGATGGGGCTTGAATGCCATCATTTCCTAAAAGGTGAAATCAGGAGGCAGCTCAAATGTCAGCAAAGCATCATTCCCTGACGAGCTCAATGCGTTTTACGCATGCTTTGATGAGGAGAATACTGATGTGCCTTCCCGAGCCCCCATTTGCCGTGATGGTATTTTAGTCACAGTCACAGAGGTTGACGTCAGGAAATCCTTCAGAGGGGTGAACCCTCAGAAAGCACCTGGACCTGATGGTATATCCGGTCGTGTTCTGAAAACCTGTGCGGACCAACTGGATTGAGTTTTACATTTTCAACCTCTCACTTCTGAGGTCGGTGGTTCCCACCTGCTTTAAAAGGGCATCAATAATACCGGTGCCCAAGAAGAACAAGGTGACGTGCCTCAATGACTATCGACCAGTGGCACTAGTGCCTGTGATGATGAAGTGCTTTGAGAGGCTGATCATGGCGCAAATCAACTCATACCTCGACAAAAACCTGGACCCACTGCAGTTCGCTTACCGCCACAACAAATCAATGGTGGATGCGATCTCGTTGGTTCTCCACTCCGCTCTGGACCACATGGACAACACAAACTCATATGTCAGGCTGTTATTCATTGACTACAGCTCGACATTTAATACAATCATCCCCTCCAAGCTGGTTACCAAGCTCTTGGAACTGGGGCTCTGCACATCCCTCTGGAACTGGATCCTTGACTTCCTCTTTCACATACCACAGTCTGTTCGTATTGGTGGAAATGTGTCAGCCTCGATAACAATCAGCATTGGGAGCACCTCAAGGCTGCATGCTCAGTCCCCTGCTATACTCACTCTATACTCATGACTGCATAGCCGGACATAGTGCAAACTCCATCATCAAGTTCGCAGACGACACCACTGTTGTGGGACATATCACTGATGGGAACAAGTCAGAGTAGAGAAGTGAGATCAACCGATTGACCAAATGGTGCCAGCACAATAACCTGCAAAACCAAAGAACTGATTGTGGACTTTGGAAGGGGTAGGATGGGGACCCACTGTCCCGTATATATCAACAGGTCGATGGTGGAAAGGGTCAAGAACTTCAAATTCCTGGGCGTGCATATTTCCGAAGATCTCTCCTGGTTCCAAAACACTGATGCAATTATAAAGAAAGTACATCAGCGCCTCTACTTCCTGAGAAGATTACGGAGAGTTGGTATGTCGAGGAGGACTTTCTCAAACTTCTACAGGTGCACAGTAGAGAGCATGCTGACCGGTTGCATTGTGCCTTGGTTCAGCATCTTGTGTGGCCAGGAGCAGAAAGAACTGCAAAAAGTTGTAAACACTGCCCAGTCCATCATCGGCTCTGACCTACCTAAGATCGAGGGGATCTACCACAGTCGCTGCCTCAAAAAGCTGGTAGCATCATCAAGGACCCACACCATCCTGGCCACACATTCATCTCTCCGCTGCCTTCAGGTAGAAGGTACAGGAGCCTGAAATCTGCAACATCCAGGTTCAGGAACAGCTTCTTCCCCTCAGCCCTCAGACTACTAAACTCAACGCAAACACAAATCAGAACTTTAATAGCCTATTGCACTTTATATGCTTTTTTGTGTGTGTGTGTGTATATATATACATGAACTTGAACATACTGATCTCACTATCCTTCAGCTTTGGTGAATTCAGATGCAAAGTTATCATTTAGTTCCTCACCTTCCCCCTGACTCTAAGCATAATTTCCCTCCTTTATCTATTGTGGTTAATGTACATCTATATAATGTAAATGGATGTGATCCAAACACTTACATGCTCAAGGGTAAGAGAGTTTAAGTGTGCTAGGTTCAGCATAGATGGGTCCTATTACCGTGTAATAGTTATTGCTTTGGTAATTTCACGACATCATATGTATTATCAATTGTAGTGCTTGTATTAACATTATTAATACAACCAAACACTTGAAATAAAATAATGTATTAAAGGATTTTGAGCTTGCGGGTCTGTGCGCCTTATCTAATTTTCCCAACCTGGACGTTTTGGACCAAACTCAGAACAAAATAGCTGTTGGAGAAACTACCTACAGATGACATCGCAAAGAACAATATCAATGAAAAATCTACTGCAAGAACACAAAGGTATCTGCAAACAGATCAATGGAGATTCTCACAGGTGTGCTCACCTTACGCAGAGACCCAGGCAGACTGGCATACTTGTACACGGCGTAGATGGGCACGAGTGCCATGGAAGATGTAGCAATACACCATCCAATTACATTGGCCCAGTGTGGGAAGATGTAATTGTCATATTCTGGCGGTTTAAATGTTGAAATACTGATGACGACAACGGTCTTCATGGAACAAGCAGCCAGAATAGAGAAAAAGAGAAAGCAGCTGTCAAACAATGTCTGAAACAATATTGATACTTTGAGTTGTTAATCAAAACATTCTCTTACAAACAGTATTCATGTTAGACCACTGACTATGAAAGATTTTCTCTTAATGTTTGGGGTGTGGACAGTAGAGCAGCTATTGCCCACCCTAAGCACCTGTGAGAAAGTGATAGTGAAAATGCTTCAGTATCGCCATCATCCACAGTCTTTTTGAAGGACAGAGCAGTGCGAAAAACTGAATGGCCTATTCTTTTTATCTCTTACCTTTTTGAGACACCTTGAACAGTGGGCAATGCATAGAGGACAATTCCAGGATTTGGGGAATTTCTGAGGGGCACAAAGGTCCTGCCAATGAGTTGCTACACCTACCAAGGTGCTCACTAGTTCTGCAAGTGGCAGCGTAAAATGTACCGAGATTGAATTTGCTGCGGGGATGGGTAACAGGAAGGAGAGTGCACAGGAAGGAGAGCTTATAATTTGTGTGGCCAACCCCTGCAATTGTTCACATTAGTTTGAAGCAGTGAATACTGTATTTTACATTGTGTTCAACTTAATGCAACTTTGTGTGGTAGAGAAACATTTACCAGATGATATCTAGAAGCACTACTCTCCCATCCCCTAGTCCCATATTTCCTTGTCCCCCCTCTTTCTCCTCCCCCATGTCCCCTTGCATCCATATCCCTCCCTCAAGCTTCACATTTCACTCCTCCTCTTCCTTTCTTATGTGACACCCTTTGTCTCCTTATAACATCCAGCCATTCTCACTATCTCCATCCATCTACTAATCAACTCCCCCCAACCCACCTCACCTTATGCATCTATCAGTTGCCAGGTGTTGTACCTCCCACATCTCTCTTGATCAGCTTTCTCCCCTCAACTCCAATAGGTTGGATGTCATCTGTCCATTCCCTCCACAGATGCTGCTTGACCTGCTGAGTTTCTCCAGCACCAATAATTTATGAAGAAATTATGTTCTAATAAAGGAATTCTCCAGAGGTGCTGCATGACACGCTAAATTACTCCAGCATTTTGTGTCTTTTTTTCCCAAATACTACCATGGTAGTTGAAAGGAAGCATTCTGGAAGTGAATCTGATTTGTCCGATCAGGTTGTTAGACTAATTTGATTTGTTGCAGCTGTTTGAGGAAGAACAAATGCAGCCTTTATCGTTTTTCGGTCGCCCATCCTTTTTACACAGCCTGAGCTCCTGAGTTACTCCAGCACTTTGTGTCTATCTTCTGCCATTATCCAATATGGCCGTTGCATGGGTCCAGACCTAAACCATCATGGTTGACTCTTAGCTGCATTATGAACTGACCTGGGAAGCCACTGAGTTGTATCACTGCCATCTCAGGCCAGGTAGGATGACCATTACATGCTGAGCTGTTTAAGAAAGAACTGCAGATGCTGGAAAAATCGATGGTAGACAAAAATGCTGGAGAAACTCAGCGGGTGAGGTAGCATCTATTGAATTTATGGGTTAAGATGTGGTCATAGAGTTGAAGAAGGGGGAATCTTCTGGTTAAGATGTGGTTGTAGAGTTGGAGGGGAGGGGGAAGCTTTTCTGGGTTAAGATGTGGTCGCACATGCTGAGTTCATCAGCAAATTTTACACATAAATCTTTTTTTTTCAAATACAATTCATTTTGACTCACCAGAAGGAAACAGGGGCTGACAAATTTCCAGCACAGCCTCCAGTATAAGCCAGGTCTTGTGCCAATCATCTTTTCAATGTCATTGCTGAAGCGATCAACTCCTGGAAAAACAAAGTTGTGCTCTTTGACACAAGGTATGGTTTATTTTTCAGGTTTGTCAGATAACATACACAAAGTCCATTGATCATCAGTCCTTGGGAGAATGGGCATTTCCTAATTCCAGACATCACCAGATCTCCTATCTCCAGGCACCACCAGGTTCAGGGACAGTTTCTTCCCAGCTGTTATCAGACAACTGAATCATCCAACCACAACCAGAGCAGTGCTGAACACTATTTCCCTCTTTGATGATCCTCGGACCAACCTTGATTGGACTTTACAGGCTTTACCTTGCACAAAACGTTATTTCTTTACCATGTATCTATACACTGTAAATGGATCGATTGTAATCATGTATTGTCTTTCTGCTGACTGGTTAGCACGCAACAAAAGCTTTTCACTCTACCTCGGCACACAATAAATTAAACTGAAACTAAACTGAAACTAAGACATCTGCTAACATTACAATGGAAATGCCAAAGTCAGAAGAAGGGTCCCGATCCAAAAAGTCATCCATCCTTTTTCTCCGGACATGTTGCCTGACCCCCTGAGTTACTCTGCCACTTTGTGTTTATCTTTGGCATAAACCAGCATCTGCAGTTCTTTGTTTCTATCTCCAAAGGTGATGACTGTTTCTGCACGGCGGAACTGGTAACTGTACTATGATAAATCTATATCCTTTTGTCTGACCCAAGCATTGAACGAACTCGGGACTAGATGTAAATGATGAGCTTGCCAGTGGCTGATCTTGCACTGGGATTGGGTTGGTGATAAGGGTAGAGTTGTATTAGTGAGCAAGATTGGGGGCAGGCAGGGTATAGTGGCACTGTCGTTAATGGTGAGGCTTGCGGGTAGGCAGTGAAGGTTCGGTGCTTCTGGGGGAGAAGACCAGAAGATAAAAGGAAATTACAGGCAACCCCCTGAGTTACAGAAGTTCAAATTGCTCAGGTTTAACCTTGTGAAATTCATGAATCACTCCACAAAATCTGAGATATGGAATAAAAATTTGCTTTGTAAAAATAATTAAAGTTTCCACCCCAGCCCAGATGATGTGGCTTCATGTTACAAGAAATCATGATATGACAGTCTTCTAGTAATGCACCCCCACCTCACACCACAGGGGTCAACTGTATGGGATTTGCCTCAATAGGTTTCCAGTCCTATGCTATGATTTGAAGGCTGCAGAGAGGGTAGAGAGACGCATTGTTCTTGGTGAGGAAGGGACAATGCCAAATGGAGTCTGATGAAGGGTCCCAACCTGAAACATCACCTATCCATGTTCTCCAGAGATGCTGCCTGATCTGCTCAGTTACTCTAGCATTTTGAACTACATAGGGCTCTTAAAGATAGCAGAGTCAGGGGATATGGGGAGAAGGTAGGAACTGATTGGGGATGATCAGCCATGATCACATTGAATGGTGGTGCTGGCTCGAAGGGTCGAATGGCCTACTCCTGCACCTATTGCCTATTGTCTATTGTATATTGTCTATTGTCTTTTTCTGCAAACTGTCACTGCAGTTCCTTGTATCTACCAAATTTGTAGCTGCCTTATCTTCCTTTATGATGACTGTGGCTAAAGGCCTTAATTGTGGGAAAAGCCCTTGCTGAACAGAGGCTTTTCCCCCAGAGTAGGGGAATCAAGAACCAAAGATCATGGGTTTAAAGTTAGAGGGGAAAGATTTAATAGTAACCCAAGGGGCAACATTTTTTACACATGGAGGCTGGTGGTATGTGGAAGGAGCTATCAGAGGAGTTAGTTGAGACAGGTACAATAACAACATTTAAAAGACATTTAAACAGATACATGGATAGGAAAGGTTTTGAGGAATATGGGCCAAACATAGGCAGGTGGAACTACCATAGATGGGGCATCTTGGTCGGCATGGGCAAGTTGATCCGTAGGGCCTGTTGCGTGCTATATGACTGTTAACTATCAAAGAACTGTCAATAAACCATGATTGCTCTATGTCGTCATCAGCTAAAACAAAATTAGGCAGATGGATTAGTATTTCGGATGTATAGGTAAAGGAAAAGATTAAAGAAAAGTCAAAATCAGCTTACCATAAAACCAGGACACTCCGATGGTTTCTATTAACACTCCAAATAAAATGGACGTCTCTGCTGCAAACTTGTCAAGCAAGGTGAACACGTAGATACCACCCTAGAAACAAATGATATTCCACGAGAGGTAACAGCAGATTATATATTCAATAGATAAACAACACTTGGGAAAAAATATCCAATCTGCAATGAATGATGACTATCAAATGTGGTAAAGTTTAGGACCACAGTGAAATGATTCATGTCAGCTCTTCCTTTCTTGTTGTACCAAGTGTTACATTTCCGAAATAACCATGAGCATGTTTAAGCAGAGAAGCACTGTTAAACTGTCATTTAAAAAATGACTCTTTCTGAGAGCTACTTACATTAGTAACGCAGAAGAGAGACACCAGAAAAGTAATTGTAATGATGAAAAGTGTGAAGATCTCTCTGTGGTTACGCAGGAATTTGAATTCATCAATCACTCCTGTGATGACCGATTCCATGCCGCCCATCTGCAGGACCAGGAATAAACATTGTTAGAGAAGCAGAAGATTCTGAAATGCCTGGAACGCACCTTTATTCCTATTAATGAATAGATGAGGTGGCACAATGGCACAACAGTAGAGTTGCTGCCCTACAGCGCAGGAGACCCAGGTTCGATCCTGACTAGGGGTGCTGTCTGTACAGAGTTTGTACATTCTCCCTGTGACTGTGTTTTTTTTTCCAAGTGCTCCGGTTTCCTCCTACTCCAAAGACATGCAGGTTTGTAGGTTAATTGGCATGGTTTAGTTTAGAGATACAGCGCGGAAACAGGGCCTTCAGCCCATCGAGTCCACACCGACCAGCGATCCCTGCACACTAACACTATCCTACGCACTAGGAACAATTTACACTTACACCAAGCCAATTAACCTACAAACCTGTACGTCTTTGGAGTGTGGGAGGAAACCAAAGATCTCGCCGAAAATCCACGCAGGTCACGGGGAGAATGTACAAACTCCGTACAGACAGCACCCGTAGTCGGGATCGAACCCGGGTCTCAGGCACTGCAAGCGCTGTAAGGCAACAACTCTAACGCTGCGCCACCGTGGCCGGTATTATTGTAATTTGTCAATTCAATTCAATTCAACTTTAATGTCATTGCACAGATACAAGTATGGGTACAACGAAATGCAGTTTAGCGTCAGTTCATAATAATAGCAATATAGAAATAAATACAGAATGCAGACAATGTGGACGGAAAGACTGGAGAAATCTATCGGCGGGACTCCGAGTTCAGCAGTGTGATGGTGTTGTTGTAGAAGCTGTTCCTCATCCTACTAGTGCGGGACCTGAGGCTCTTGTACCGCCTCCCTGATGGTAGGAGGGCAAACAGTCCATGGTTAGGGTGGGAGGGATCTTTGATGATCTTCCTGGCCCGTCTCAGGCACCGTTTTCGGTGGAGGGCATCCATGGCAGGAAGCGGGGCACCGATGATGTACTGGGCGGTTTTCACCACCCGTTGTAGTGCCTTCCTATCTGCTACGGTGCAACTGCTGTACCATACCGTAAAGCAGGTGGTCAGGATGCATTCGATGGTACAGCAGTAAAAGTTGGTCAAGATCTGGGGGGACAGGTGGGCTTTTTTGAGCCTCCTCAGGAAGTAAAGGCGCTGCTGCGCCTTTTTGATCAGCTTGGAGGCTTGTCCCGAGTGTGTGCAGGATAGTGTAAGCATCCTGGGATCGCTGGTCAGCATGGACTGGCCTGTTTCTGCACTGTATCTCTAACTGAAAAACTAAATGTAATGTCAATGAAGAATGAAAGAGAGTTGTGTTTGTTAGAAGCCGATCATATTTCAGACCTCACTGCTGAAGTTCCTCGGGGAAATAATCCAAGCATGACCAACTGCAGCTGCTTCAGAGACCTTACTTCCATCATGAAGTCAATGGTAGGGATGTTCACTCATAACTGCTTGGTCCCCAATGCCATTTGCATCTTCGCAGAAAACGAGGCAACCCTTACTACGTGCAGCAACATCTTGACAATGTGGCATGGACCGTGGTGTGTACTATTGTTCCAGTTTATTATTTTGCTGCCAGAGTCTCTTTCAAATGCTGAAATTTGGCTTTGTGGGGTTGAGGGTGTGACAGTGTTGATACCGCACACTTCCTCCTGTCCATTACCCACAACAAGACAATGCAAGAGTCTCTTAGGCCCTTCGGAGTTATGGCTGCAAAAATTGGGAAAGGATGAGAGGATAAACATCTAAAGCTAACACAGATCAAAATACTGTTTAGAATGTGCCATTTAGAGAGGAAAATTTTGCAGCAAAGGAAAATAAAAAGATGGAAATATGCAGAGAAAATAGCAAACGGATGGCTGGAAAGCAAGATGGGCAAAAAGTTGCACAAGAGAATGGAAAAGTCGAGGAGGGAACATTGTTAAAAAGATAGCTACGAAATAGAAAGCTGATGTAAGGTCAAAAAAGGACAGCAGAAAACCAAACGTAAATAAAAGACAAATAAAGTAGAGAAGAGAGATAATTGTTAGCTCTGGCGCAGATTATTGATAGTAAGGGATTCAACCACAGTAATGCACTGAATATCACGGGTAGGTAGGTGGTTGGACTATTGAATCATTGTGTGGCATTTTGGTGGCATGAATACTACTTGCTTCTGAATACCTGAGGTGCTGCATGCAGGAATAGATTACCTAATATATTGAGAAGATCCAAATGGATTTAAGGTCTGCACAATCATCAGTGAACATCCCCACCACTGACTTCAAAGTGGAAGTTAGGTCTGATAAAGCAGCTGCAGTGATTGTGCCTGGATCACTTCCCTGAGGAACTCCTACAGTGATAGACCGCTAACAATCACATCCATCTTCCTTCATCAGGGACTAGAATGCTTTCCTCTTGAGCCCTAGCAACTGCACCGTAGCTTTGTCCACTGCTCAATTCATTGCATTCATACAACTCTGCTCACACACCCTGGCTTCTACTCAGCAGTGGCAGCCACATAAAACTACCGCTGACATATTTTACTCTATCTTGCAAGAGACATAACAGCTGGTAGCAGCAAAGTGTTGGAGAAGGATGTGATTGCACTTTATAATTTCCATGGAAGGCTGTGAGGCAGCGCTGAAAGGATAGTCGATGAAATTCATTGACCAGTGAGGTGCTACTGGTCATTTGGCAGGACAAATCAAAATAGGACGTACATGGTAAATGGTAGGGAATTGAGGAATGCTGTGGAACAGAGGGATCTAGGAATAACTGTGCACAGTTCTCTGAAGGTGGAATCGCATGTAGATAGGGTGGTAAAGAAAGCTTTTGGTGTGCTGGCCTTTATAAATCAGAGCATTGACTATAGGAGTAGGGAAGTAATGTTAAAATTGTACAAGGCATTGGTGAGACCAATTCTGGAGTATGGTGTACATTTTTGGCTGCCTAATTATAGGAAGGATGTCAACAAAATAGAGAGAGTACAGAGGAGATTTACTAGAATGTTGCCTGGGTTCCAGCAACTAAGTTACAGGGAAAGGTTGAACAAGTTAGGTCTTTATTCTTTGGAGCGCAGAAGATTAAGGGGGGGACTTGATTGAGGTCGTTAAAATGATGAAAGGGATAGACAGAGTTGACGTGGATAAGCTTTTCCCATTGAGGGTAGGAAAGATTCAAACAAGAGGGCATGACATGAGAATTAAGGGACAGAAGTTTACGGGTAACATGAGGGGGAACTTCTTTACTCAGAGAGTGGTGGCTGTGTGGAATGATCTTCCTGCAGAAGTGGTGGAGGCAGGATCGATTTTAACATTTAAAAGTAAAGTGGATAGGTATATGGACGGGAAGGGAATGGAGGGGTATGGTCTGAGTGCAGGTAGATGGGACTAGGGGAAAATAAATGGTCGGCACGGACTGGAAAGGCCGAGAAGGCCTGTTTCCGTGCTGTAATTGTTATATGGTAATTTATATGGAAAGCACCCTCCCAAAATCCCACACCCTTTGCATATCCCACCCTTTCCCCCACAGATAGCTGGTGAACAGAATGGGAGTAACTTTGAGGAACTTTGGGGCTGTCTTTTTTCCACAAAAGAGGGCATGAATGTTAATTTCACAATTGGGGCATTAGAATTTGAATATGAACGTTGAATTTTTTTGATATTTAATTTTTGTTTACTATGTTTTCTGTGAGTATTGCATTTGCAGGTCTGTATGCTGCTGTAAATAAGAATATCATTGTTCTATTGTGGTTATATATGACAATTAAAAGTCTTGACTTTAAATTTATTCCTGTTCCTATGCCTTTTGCAAATTGATGTTCTGCAGCTTGCAAAGTACTGAAAGCTTTGAGAATTATGCTTTCACCAAATCGCTAAGTATGTGTCCCATTTGTTTCATCGACCTTTAAATAATAAAAACTGTGCACTTACTGCACTGTCCAGTCCGAGTGTCAGAAGCATGATGAAAAAGATGACTGACCAGACTGATGAACCAGGAAGTGTGGCAATTGCTTCTGGGTAAATGATGAAGACCAAACCAGCTTCTGGAAGACATAAAGCTGGTTTTTAATTTGAAGAAAATGGCAAGTCAGTTTGATGATGCTGTTAAAGCCCAGATAGACAAAAATGCTGTAGAAACTCAGCGGGTGAGGCAGCATCTGAAGAAGGGTCTGAAGAAAGGCCTCGAAGAAACGTAACCTATTCCTTCACTCTAGATGCTGCCTCACCCGCTGCGTTTCTCCAGCATTTTTGTCTACCTTCGGTTTTTCCAGCAGATCTTTCTTAAACTGTTAAAGCCCAGGATTGCTTTCCCCATCATAGAGATTAAATTGTTGAAAAATAATTATCCAGTACTACAAGAAAGCCAAGTATAATCTATGCAAGGCCATCATCAGAGACGCCGGGAGTCTTCCTAAACAAGCTCAAGCTTTAGTCAAACTGATGCCAGGTGACTGCGGCAGGACCTGCATTTCATTGCATGCTACAAGTTCAAGTCAAGGACGATCTCTGGCAATAAGCTTATTGCTTATTACACCCTTTTTGAACAGGAAAACAAAGCTCCACTGTGACATGTCCCCACATATCCCACTTGTGCATATTGTGCATCTTCTCCCTGTAAACATTTTCTTGAACTTTAACAAATACGCGATCGAAAATATTCTGATGAAATACTTTTGAGAAATCAGTTATATGTCCTCACCTCCGGTGGCCACATCCTCCAGAGGCACTCCGCGTTGTTTTGATATGTAGCCCAGGAAAGAGAAGACTACAAAGCCCGAGAAGAAGCTCGTCACAGAATTGACAGAACTGGTAATGATGGCATCCCTGCAATCAGAATTGAGAGTTACCGGCTGTAGGCATTGCAGTGAATTGAAGGGCCATGTGTGATGGATTCAGATTTTGCTTTTCATGGAAGGAAAACACATCCTGGATGTGTTTAGAAATGCTCAAACATATGAAACTTCTATGTTGATGATAGTGGTAAAAGGATGGGTAGAAAAGTAACAATTTAGTGTGCCGCAGCAAGTCTACTTCTACAGGCAACAAACACAAGAAAAATGAGAGTAAACCAAATCCACTCCAGATGTGCTAAATATAGTGACTCAAACAGCAGTATCTAGAACAAAGAAGGGGGCCTCTTGTTCCTCTTTCCCCTTCTTCCAAGCAACTAACAATGAAAATGTGTGTCAAATAACATTACTAGATGGGTTTAAACAATGTTGTTGCTCAGACAAGCAACAAGTAATCTCTAATCATAATCACTGTTTTGACCCTATTGGTGCCATATCCAGAAGTCTTGACTATACCTGCTGCTAATATTAACCACTGGAACTTTAAATGTTTAAGTGACTGACATATTCAAACACTGTAGGAAACCGTTAAGAAGTTTGGTGTGCGGGAGTAACAATAATGGCAACACTACACAGGATCTGGGACAATTCAGAAGATCTGGAGGAAATAGTGGACACAAGCACCCCCATTGGCAATTACGTAGATCTGCCCAGTGCATGAAAATCGATGTGCCTCATTGTCTTTGTGACTAGTTTGGTCCGATAGACTCCTCTCACCAGTATTTCTACCCTTAGCACCATCCAAACTGATTTCACTTTCTGATCTTCTGACATCAGATTCCTCCACACGACAGGCATAAAGTAATCCTTTTGTATGAGTGTTAAAACGGTTCATCTTATTCTACTGTCTGCTACTCCAAGCATCGGATTCACTGGAGTAGTCACCACCCAGTCTTGGTCAACTTGCAACTTTGCCTTTGATTAAAATCTACTTGCCTCTCTCTAAAGCTTGCAGTAATTCATCTATCATGTTACAAGTGCCTTTTTTAATTTAGATAGACAAACTTTATGTTTATGAACTGCCTCCTTAAATGGCTCCAAGATATATAATGGGAGATATACTTGCAAACATTTAAAATGGTAAAACTATCTCTCTCTCTTCCTCCCATGTTTACTTGTTCCCTCTCATGGTTGTCCTTCTCCTGCACTCTCTATTTTGATCATTTTTTATATTATTTTGCATTTTTTCCATTCAGAATTTATCTGGTAGCTTGCTTCCCTTTGTGAGCCTTGGTGGAGATTTGGAGATTCATTAAACATCAATCCAGATAAATAGGCCAGTGAAATGGTTTCTGCAGGTTTGCCACATTTACTCAATACAAGAGGTGATGGGGTGGGAATTTTTGCAGGGAAGGAGAGAAATTCAGGAAAAAATAACTAGAAATTTAACACCTTTGTTTCTAAAGCCTGTTAACTGTCCTTAGCCTCCTCCTACTTTTGATCCCTTTGGGCAGGTCATAAGTGACCTTCCTTAATCTCCCTTAGGGTCAGAGGCCACAATATTCACTGATGAATGTTTATTTTCATTTGTATTTTCTGAGATAAAAAAGCAGTTCTTACCTGTGGACAGCAATATATGCACTAGATTCTGGCTTCAGACTGAGTGGCATGTAACATGATCGCTCAAGTCTCAGACAATGAATGATCATATCTGAAAAGTGAGAGACTCTAGGCACCTTCCCAACATTTAATAGAATTACCTTTTCCAAGTTTCCAATATTTAGAGAGTCATCGTGAAACTTGTTGCCCGAGTCATCAAGATTTTGTGGTACAAGAGGTGGAGAGATGTCGGGTGTCCTGTGAAGATTTAGTCCCTCACCCCCAAACTCCCTGAGATGCTCTACCATCTACAATTCACAATTTCACAATGTGTTGAAAACTGTTCACGTGTCTGAATAAATGCAGCTCTAATTCTCAAGAGCCTCAGTACTGTCTGTGTCCTTCTATTCACTTCATTCACCCCAATTCCACCGAAAGCTGCAACAAAAACCACTGCACCAATTTGCTAAGAATTATTTGAGAGACTTCATCCTGCTCCTCACCAAAGACACAAACTTGTAAAAATAGAAGGTTAAAATTAACAGGTACACGGAGATTCCATCAGATTTTGATATATATTGTGCATTCACTGTTCTTGAACTTCTAAGAGCTCGCTACCCTCAATTCGCAGATTGCATTGGTCCAAGGAGGTGGATAAGAACTGTTAGGAACAGGTATTGAATATTAATCTTGCCAGCAGTCCCTGCATCCCATTATGTTACAGGCAATTAGTGCTGAGGAATCGCCAGCCACTTCCAAATCCACGAAAGAATATTAAAAAAGTGGGTCATATGGTACTTGTTTCTTTTAAGTGTCCAATATCCCAGAGAATAAATAATTTTGGGTCTTAATAAGATAACTGGAAAAGAATGGCCCAGATGGTGCCAATCTAGATCCAAGGTTTTGAATACTCAAAAATAACATTAGAGGCATTACATAAAAACAGAACTAGAGCAAAAGGGCCTTACCTGTAGCAATTGTTATTAAATTTGTTATAACTGGCAAATGCTATTAGTACACCAAAACCCACTCCAAGAGAGAAACAGATCTGTGTGGCTGCATCTATCCAAACCTACAACAACAGATGCACAAAGGAGAGAAAAAGAGCTGTTATTAGAGATAATTGCATGAACCTATTCAGAACAGAGATGAAAGACAATATTAAAATATGGGCAATTTTGTAACTTGTGCTTTGCATCTGTAGAATTATTTTGTAAGATATTGTGCCTTATTGGGTTACTAGCAATTATATAAATGATGCATAAATTGGTATCTCTCATATATGTCTATTTGAACAAATTCACCATATTATTTTAAAGACAACTGCAGATTAAAACATTCTGTGCAACAGGCAGTAAATTTACAGACATTTTTCTGAAAATGTATTGAATTATTCAATATTGATCAGTTACTGGCATTTAAAACATGGAATTGCTGCTATTGAAAAACCTGGCTTCATTTCCATGGTAACATCACCAAGTAAATAAATTAATCAAAGCAAATGCCCCTTTTCTCAAATTATAAATATAATTTTAAAGATTCGGTAAATTATGTTTTTGAAAAACAAATTAAAACCGTGGTTATTGCAATGACAGGACAGACACTATTCTTCCTCTTAATTATTTTCATAAAATTAAATAAACTAAATCTGCACACAAATTACCAGGAGGTGCAATCCTCTTTATAATCAGCTCTTAACATTAGCAGGTTAGATAACGTTAGTCCTTCTGATGTTTTTTCATTTGTAACTCCAGTCTGAACGGAATGGACACAGGTCCAATTCTTCACCAGTGACATTTTGAATGGGGTTCTCCAAGATAATCCAGCTGATTAAAACCCCAGGTGCTGGGCTGCACATGGAAGCTGTGGAGAGGACAACTTGCCATTGGAGAGGAGAGCGTGCTGGGGAGGCAGCACGCTAGTACATTTCCAGCCCCTCCACAGTCCATAAAATTAAACCCAACATATCTGTTTTCTCCCAGCAGACCTTTCTTTCCCCTAGTTTCACTGCACTCCATTACCTCCTAAACTAGTTGGAATGTACATGTCAATAGGATCTAACAAATTCAGACTAAAATGGCAATCAGATTCCAGGACTCAAGATTTAAGGTTTCTTTAGCATCCGAAGCTCCTTTCAAAATGGAACCCTTTAAGGGGTGAGCACATAAATGTTCCATGCAATTATCACCCAAAGAGCAGTTTACTTAAGACAGTCAGATCAGTGGAAGTTGCTGACTTAAATTCAAAGTTCTGGAGGGAAGCTAAAGAAGAAATTATCTCAATTATATTTTAAAAGTTAAAGATTAAAGCACAATCATGGCAAATGGGAAGCGGGGAGAGCAGGGCAAATAATGTTGGCATTTGGTAGTTGACCTGGGGATCAGGAGTGTTTTAGATTTTGGGCCTGTTTGCTGATGAGTAGAATTGGGTATTAATGATGGGGAGATAGTAGGGATGGTTTACGCCAGATAATGTAAAAGCACAATACTGGGCACCTTTGCACTGTGCTTGAGTGCCAATTTTAGTTGTTGGCCCACTGTACCAAAATCTAAAGGCATCCGAGGCCCAGAACATTAAACACGACTGAAAGACTCTTCACCTACTTCCCTTCACCTGCTGCACCACCAGCTGCTCCGTCTATGATAGGGGTCAAGCTCCACGCTGAGCAGAGAGCTGAAGTTGAAGTTGTGGGTAATTGATTAGGGCCTGGTTGGAGTGTGTGGAGATCTAGGAGGAATTCTGGTTATTCCTTAGTGTGAGTAAGTTGTAGAAATATTCAAATACGAGCTAATGGGATATGAGAGAGAATAATTTGTAGGGTTACACAGAAATATGGAGGAGGACATGCAACTGATGGGGATTCCTCTGTTGCGAGTTGGCATGTACGCAACAACCCAGCTGGCCATCTGCTGTGCTGTGCTGTATCAAGCTGTGCTGTATTAAGTTGTGCTGTATAAAGCCCCCTGCTCTATTCATTCTATACCCATGACTGTGTAGCCGGACATAATGCGAACTCCATCATCAAGTTCGCCAACGACACCACTGTTCTTGGACGAATTACTGATGGTGATGAGTCAGAGTAGAGAAGTGAGATCGACCGATTGACCAAATGCTGCCAACACAACAACCTGGTTCTCAACATCAATAAAACCAAGGAACTGATTTGTGGACTTTGGAAGTGGAAGGATGAGGACCCACAATCCTGTTTATATCAATGGGTCGATCGTGGAGAGGGTCAAAAACTTCAAATTCCTGGGCATGCATATTTCCAAAGATCTTTCCTAGTTCCAGCAGGGACGTGCAGTCAGGGGAAGCAGAGCCTCACCTGTCATAATCCCAATGAAAATAGCTGTCAAGAAAAGTAAAGAAAAACAATAATAAAATAAAATAAATATAAAGATTTTTTATAGTCAAAATCGCCAAATTTGCACAGCTCCGCTGCAAATACAGGAAGAGATGGGAGGTGAGGAAGCAGCGAGCCTCCCCTCCCCTCCCCTCTAATTGCGCAACGCCTCAGAAACTGCATGGAGCGCGGGCAATAAGCGTCCCTCCCTCCCTTCTCTCCTTCCCTCCCTCCCTCCCTCCCTCCCTCCCTCCCTCCCTTCCCTTCTTCCCTCCCTCCCTTCTTCCCTCCCTCCCTTCTCTCCATTCCTCCCAGACACATGACGCACAGACAACTAACACACACACAACTAGCACACACACACAACTAAGTTAGGATGGGGTAGAAACCAGTGCCCCCCCTGCCATTTACCTCACCGCACGTCACTGGGTCCCAGCAAACTGATGCAATTATAAAGAAGGCACATCAGCGCCTCTACTTCCTGAGAAGACTACGGAGAGTCAGTATGTCAAAGATGATTCTTTTGAACTTCTACAGGTGCACATCGTGGCCTGGTTCAGCAACTTGAACGTCCAGGAGCGGAAAAGACTGCAAAAGGTTGTTAACACTGCCCAGTCCATCACTGGCTATGAGCTCCCCACCATCGAAGAATCTATCAAAGTCGCTGCCTCAAAAAAGGCAGCCAACATCATCAAAGACCCACACCATCCTGGCCACACGCTCATTTCACCACTGCCATCGGGAAGAAGGTACAGGACCCTGAAAACAGTAATGTCCTGGTACAGGAACAACTTCTTCCCTGCAGCCATCAGGCTATTAAACACGACAATAAATAAGCTCTGAACTACAACAGACTATTATTATTATTGCACTATATTCGTATATTTATTGAGTATGTGTGCATGTGTATATACACACACTGAACTTTTTTTCTCCCTTTATGTACTATGGTTACATACTCTGTTGTGCTGCAGCAAGCAAGAATTTCATTGTCCTATCTGGGGCACATGACAATAAAACACTCTTGACTTGACTCTTGACTGGTTGTTCAGCGAGTGCCCAACAATAGGCTCATTTTGGAGCAATGTGACATATTGACCGGTCTGCGAACTAAACGAGTGTTGCAGATGGAATGATGTTGGTCTATGTGACTCTAATGAGGAAATTATGTCATTGGCACAACAGCGAGTCACATCTGGAAGAACCTGCATTTCTTAAATGGGGCAATTTCACCCTGATATGATTGCAGAATTGTTCCACTCTGAAAATAACTGAATTTATTGATATAGCACAGAGCAAAATCCTTCTGCGCAATTGAATTTCTTGGCTATTTGATTTTACCTCAATAGAATAGTACAGCACTACAAGTCTGTGTCAAACATAATGCCAAGTTAAACGAATCCCTTCTGCCTGCATATGATCCATTTCCCTCCATTTCTGCATACTCATGTGCTTATCTAAAAGCCTCTTAAATTCCTATATCATATCTCCAATCTTTGGGAAACAAACACAATGATAGTCTCATAGAAACATAGAAAATAGGTGCAGGAGGAGGCCATTCGGCCCTTTGAGCCAGCACCGCCATTCATTGTGATCATGGCTGATCATCCGCTATCAATAACCCGTGCCTGCCTTCTCCCCATATCCCTTGATTTCACTAGCCCCTAGAACTCTATCTAACTCTCTCTTAAATCCATCCAGTGATTTCACCTCCACTGCCCTCTGTGGCAGGGAATTCCACAAATTCACAACTCTCTGGGTGAAAACATTTTTTCTCACCTCAGTCTTGATTGGCCTCCCCTTTATTTTAAGACAGTGGCCCCTGGTTCTGGACTCGCCCAACATTGGGAACATTTTTCCTGCATCTAGCTTGTCCAATCCTTTTATAATTGTATCTGTTCCTATAAGATCTCCCTCATCCTTCTAAACTCCAGTGAATACAAGCCTAGTCTTTTCAATCTTTCCTCATATGACAGTCCCGCCATCCAAGGGATCAATCTCGTGAACCGATGCTGCACTGCCTCAATCACAAGGATGTCCTTCCTCAAATTAGGAAACCAAAACTGTACACAATACTCCAGATGTGGTCTTACCACAGCCCTATACAACTGCAAAAGAACCCATTTACCCCTATACTGAAATCCTCTTGTTATGAAGGCCAACATTCCATTAGCTTTCTTCACTGCCTGCTGTACCTGCACGCCAACTTTCAGTGACTGGTGTACAAGGACACCCAGGTCTCGCTGTACCTCTCCCTTACCTAACCTAACCCCATTGAGATAATAATCTGCGCAGGCTTGGCGATCGCTTCACCCAACACCTCCACTCAGTTCGCAATAACCAACCAGATTTACTGGTGATCAGCACTTCAACTCCCCCTCCCATTCTGAATCCGACCTTTCTGTCCTGGGCCTCCTCCATTGCCAGAGTGAGGCCCAACACAAATTGGAGGAACAGCACCTCATAATTCTCTGGGGTACTTTACACTCCAGTGATTTGAACATTGACTTCTCCAATTTCAGATAGTCCTTGCTTTCTCCCTCCTTCCCCTCCCCTTCCCAACTCTCCCACAAGCCTACTGTCTCCGCCTCTTCCTTACCCTCCACCCCCCCTCCCCCCCCCGACATCAGTCTGAAGCAGGGTCTCGACCCAAAACATCACCTATTCCTTCCCTCCATCGATGCTGCCTCACCTGCTGAGTTTCTCCAGCATTTTGGTCTACCTTCGATTTTTCCAGCATCTGCAGTTCTTTCTTAAACAATGACACCACTGTTCTTTTACTCAGTGACTAACATTTCTAAGATTTCTCAATTTTTTAAATTTCTCATTTATAAACACCAAACAGTTCAAACCAAACCAAAACATCCAAACATCCATTGGGTGGAACCAAACATCTTTGTGAATGTTCTGGAGGATTTCAGTAGTGGACAAGTTTACATACCTTGGTAGCATTCTCTCAAGATCAGTCAACATTGATGACAAAGTCAACAACAGGAACTACAATTACCGCAGCATCGTGCACATACTCCAATACACCTGCCAATGTGTCTAAAATGATAATAGCTGTTCAGAGTGCTTGGAAATCAGTACATGAGGTAAAAACCTGGGCACTGGAGAAAGGAAACCTTCTGAGAGCCAGTCAGCTGAGATTTCTAACGGCATAGAATACTTTGATGAAGTAACAGAATGAAATATGAACCATCAACTCAGATGTTTGACATTGTAAAGGATGAGAATACAAGGTACCAGGAAATATCAATAGACAAAGCCAACATGGATTTACAAAAGGGACATCATGGCTGACAATTGCACTGTATTTTTTTCCAAGATGTAACTGGTAAAATAAATGTGGATGAGATGTCTTTCGACTTTCAGAGTTTAGACTTTGATGCAATCAGACCCAAGAGGTAGACATGTAAATTTAAAGCGCATGAGATTGGGGGTAATATCATTGCACTATTGACAGACAGGAAATGGAGAGTAAAATGGTCATTTACAGGGTGGCAGATCGTGATTAGATGGGTGCCACAGGTATCAGTGGGTGTCGCTGCAGTCCCTCTGATAGAAATGACAACAAACTAGAGTTTCTTTTTCACTGCAATGTTGCCGTTGTCTGGATTTTTTTTCCTAACTTTGCTCATTGTCCACTGGCTATGGTTGCTCCTGTTTTTTTACTTGTTTTGATTAAGTATGTGCAAGTGTTACATTTTCCCACATTCTAGATTACAGAAGAATTAAATGGGTGCCAGAAATTACTCCCTTAAACAAATAGTAGCTGAAATGCATAAACCATCTTTGAAGTAGCCCAAATGTTATCTAGAAAGTGAAGGTGGTACTGAAGAAATTTAAAAAATGTAAAGACATAAAGAGTGAAATAAATTATTTTCAAATTATACTAATTATATTATATTGAGGGGGGTGTGGAGACTAACAGATTTGTTGACTAAAGGCCTAGTTCTATGCTCCTGCTATAATGGCAAGGTTCCAGTTGTTATTCATCCATCCAGTACATTTTCTTTGTGTCATGGACTATTATGTGTTATCTATGTTTAAACAGCTCAAGTCTAATTATCATTCTGTCCATTCAACATGCCAGTCAAGTAGCCAGTAAATTCGATGCCTTCCCATTGCCCTTAGCAGCTGAATTTTCATAACTGATTTTGTTGAGCTAATCTCAAGCTGGGAAAATATTTGAAAAGAAACATAACACTAGTCCCATCGTCCCTTGAAAGCAAACCATGGTGCTGCTGTTTCCCTGCTTTTGTTACCAACATAGCATATCCTTTATTATTATTACTATAAAATCAATGTCATATTTAGAATTACCTTTTGAGTATGGAGTGAGGTGACAAGTTATGTCTGAATTACAAGTGATGAGGATTGCCCAATTCCAAAAAAATGCAGAAAGCATTTCATTATCCTTGCAATCCTTGCACCTAAATATCAACAGTAATTTGCAGTTAGAGTGGTAGTTCCAAGATTTAGACCCAGTGATGATGATTGTGTACAACTTGGAGGAAAGATGCAGATGATGTTGTGGTCTTGTGCCCACTGCATGTACTTTTAACTTGATAGTGTTTGCAGATTTGAGAAATGGTGTCAGAGTAGTCAAGGTGCGTAAATATAGTAGTATATCTTATAAATCAAATGTACTGTAGCCACATTGCACTAGGGATGCAAACAACGGATGTGTAGGCTGGTTAATGGGGTACCAGAGTATGTTTATTGTAGTGGTACACTAGGTAAGTCAGCAGACTAGTAACCCAGAGACTTTGACTAATAAAATAATTCACACCAAGGCAGTTGTGGGATTTAATTGCAGTTAACAACATGGAAATAAAGAAAAACTAGCATTACAAAACTGCTGGATTGTTGTGAAATTTGTTTGGTACATTCTGTGCTTTTGGGGGAAGGGGTTTGGAATTTGCTGTCTGTACCCAGTCTGACCTATGAGTGACTAAAGACTTACAACAGTATGGGTGACTCTCGAGAGCCCTCTGAAATCAACTAGTCTGTCAGTTATAACAGAACAATTCCAAGGTGTTTCAAGTAATGTAACAAAGCCAACAGTGAGTCAAGACATCTCTGTGGATGGCTCAAATGTAATTATGTCTTTCTGCTGACTGGTTAGCATGTAACAAAAGCTTTTCACTTCATCTTTCGACAACGTCCCACATAAGAGATTAGTGTATAAACTTAAAGCATACGCCATTGGGGGTTCAGTATTGATGTGGATAGAGAACTGGCTGGCAAACAGGAAGCAAAGAGTAGGAGTAAACGGGTCGTTTTCACAATGGCAGGCAGTGACTAGTGGGGTACCGCAAGGCTCAGTGCTGGGACCCCAGCTATTTACAATATACATTAATGATCTGGATGAGGGAATTGAAGTCTTGAATATCACCAAGTTTGCGGATGACACTAAGCTGGGGGGCAGTGTTAGCTGTGAGGAGGATGCTAGGAGACTGCAAGGTGACTTGGATAGGCTGGGTGAGTGGGCAAATGTTTGGCAGATGCAGTATAATGTGGATAAATGTGAGGTTATCCACTTTGGTGGCAAAAATAGGAAAACAGACTATTATCTAAATGGAGGCCGATTAGGAAAAGGGGAGATGCAACGAGACCTGGGTGTCATGGTACACCAGTCATTGAAAGTAGGCATGCAGGTGCAGCAGGCAGTGAAGAAAGCGAATGGTATGTTAGCTTTTATAGCAAAAGGATTTGAGTATAGGAGCAGGGAGGTTTGACTTCAGTTGTATAGGGTCTTGGTGAGACCACACCTGGAGTATTGCGTACAGTTCTGGTCTCCAAATCTGAGGAAGGACATTATTGCCATAGAGGGAGTGCAGAGAAGGTTCACCAGACTGATTCCTGGGATGTCAGGACTGTCTTATGAACAAAGACTGCATAGACTCGGTTTATACTCTCTAGAATTTAGGAGATTGAGAGGTGATCTTATAGAAACTTACAAAATTCTTAAGGGGTTGGATAGGCTAGATGCAGGAAGATTGTTCCCGATGTTGGGGAGGTCCAGGACAAGGGGTCACAGCTTAAGGATAAGGGGGAAATCCTTTAGGACCGAGATGAGAAGGACTTTTTTCACACAGAGAGTGGTGGGTCTCTGGAACTCTCTGCCACAGAGGGTAGTTGAGGCCAGTTCATTGGCTATATTTAAGAGGGAGTTAGATGTGGCCCTTGTGGCTAAGGGGATCAGAGGGTATGGAGAAAAGGCAGGTACGGGATACTGAGTTGGATGATCAGCCATTATCATATTGAATGGCGGTGCAGGCTCGAAGGGCCGAATGGCCTACTCCTGCACCTAATTTCTATGTTTCTATGTTTCTATGTACCTCAGTACATGTGACAATAAACCAAACTAAACTAAACTAAAGTAGAAGGAGGGAGTGCGAGAGGGAGTGTGAGCGGGCAGGCCCGTGAGAGGATGGGGGGTAACAATTCCAAAGACTAGTGACTCTGTTTTTGCTTGCTGCGTCAACAATAGTATCCTATAACTTCCACAATAAAATGCATGTAAGAGAGAGGAGTAGGAAATAATAATATAATCTGGCACTTAATATATAGGTTGATATCATCAACAAATGAGGAATTTTAGATATACAGTCTCTGACCTTGGGCTTTGACCCTTCCTCAAAAACAGTGAATTATCAAAAAAGATTGCTGATTTGAGGAAAGAACTCCAGAAGAGTTCACCAAATGTTCAGCATCAAAAGCAATGTGGTGCAAGTTCACATCTTTCATCTGATCCTGTTCCTTCTCATTTTTGTGTGGACCCTGCAGCATAATGTCCTGCGGGGAGAAATCTCAGGCAACTCCCATCACCAACCAGAACTCTGCTGAGGGTGCTGCCTTGCTTGTTGCCCCTTACCTGTAGATTGAGGAAAAATAAGTTCTCGCAATGCCCAAGACCAAATTACAACCTCACAATGAGCGCCAAAACTTATGCTTGAGGAAGGAGTGATAGGCTGCAATGTCAGTAGGTGAAATCATTCAGCTATCTAACCGTAACCTTCAACGTACTGAGGAGACCTGGCAGCACAGTGTTGGGAGAGTTGCTGCCTTACAGCATTAGAGGCCTGGGTTCGATCCTGACTATGGGTGCTGTCTGTACGGATTTTTACGTTCCATCCGTGGCTGCGTGGGTTTTCTTTGGATGCTCGGTTTCTTCCTGTACTCCATAGATGTACAGGTTTGTTGGTTAATTGGCTTCGTAAAAATAGTAAATTGGCCCGTATGGAGGATAGTGGTAGTACATGGGGAATGCTGGTTGGCGCACACTCGGTGGGCCAAAGGGCCAGTTCCCATGCTGTATCTCTAAACTAAACTACACCAAACCTGTGAAGCTGAACCTGAAGCTGAATGATGATTATCAGTTGTGAGTGAAAAGCTACAGTATTGTATTAGCAAAAATGCACTAAATAATTGAATCCTGCCCATACTTTCTTTTATGGGAAGAAATAAGCAACTGCTTCACAACCAGATGTGAAAAGCTGGCATGATACGTTAATCTTAAAAACATACCGAGGCCTTACGAAGCCGTAAGAAGTCAACACTTAGATATGCTTTGATTCCATCTATCGCTCCAGGGAGAGTGATTCCACGAAGCAGCAGAATTGTGAGAACAATGTAAGGCATTGTGGCCGTAATCCAGACAACCTGTTGTGTAATAAGGAAAAGTTAATTTACTCTTACACTTATCATTTTTAAGATGGTGATACCTAAAAATAAAGTATCAGCATATTTTGCAGATACAAATGTTAATTTCACTTAGAGCTTCGAAACAGGCCCTTCAGCCCAACTTGTCCATGCCGACCAAGATGTCGCATCTAAGTGAGACCCATTTGCCTGCATTCGTCCCACATCCCTCTAAACCTTTCCCATCGATGTACCTGTTCATGGATACTTCCTTGCCCCTAATTACACTAATGTTCATCTTTCCTCAAAACAGAGACAGGGGCCATTCAGCCAATACAGACTATGTTAGCTCAGTGTAAGCTAACATTTAACATAATATTTAATGTCAGCTGAATCATAACAGAATTAATTTGGACACAAATAAAATTGGTTATTTCAGCTGGACCTGGACTGCTGACCGGACAGATCGCCCGCACATACTCTCACTCTGCGTGTACAAAATCATCAGAGGAATAGATCGGGTAGACGCACAGAGTCTCTAGCCCAGATTGGGGAAATCGAGAACCAGAGGACATAGCTTTAAGGTGAGGAGGGGAAAGATGTAATAGGAACCTGAGGTGTAACTTTTTCACACAAAAGGTAGTGGATGTATGGAACGAGCTGTCGGAGGAGATAGTCGAAGCAGGTATTATTGCAACATTTAAGATATGGTTAGACTGGTACATGGATAGGACAGTCTTAGAGGGATATGGGCCAAATGCGGGTAGGTGGGTCTAGTGTAGATGGGACATGTTGGCCATGTGGGCAGGTTGGGATGAAGAGCCTGTTTTCACGCTGTAAGACTCTATCAGGGCTCTATGAGATACAATCCTGCACACCCGGGAGGTATGGCATGAGGACATTCAGTTCCAACCTTGCCTCAGCACGCGCACGTTTGGGGCGCTGCCCCTGGAACACCCCAATGGTCTTGGACAAGCTTGTTACCATCAAAGGCTTTCGGGTCAATAGACAATAGACATTAGACAATAGGTGCAGGAATAGGCCATTCGGCCCTTCGAGCCAGCACTGCCATTCAATGTGACCATGGCTGATCATCCCCAATCAGTACCCTGTTCCTGCCTTTTCCACATATCCCCTGACTCCACTATTTTTTAGAGCCCTATCTAGCTCTCTCTTGAAAGCATCCAGAGCACCTGCCTCCACCGCCCTCTGAGGCAGAGAGTATCCAGAGAACTGGCCTCTGAGGCAGAGAATTCCATGGACTCACAATTCTCTGTGTGAAAAAGTATTTCAGTTGCAGAGCCAAGAGTACTGATGTGAGGAAGGCCCTGCCTGAGATATATCCGACAGCCTCTTGTACCTGGGAAAGCGCTAGAGCCGGAGTATTGGCTGCAAAAACTTTTGGAAATATATTTTTTTAATGTTTCTGGCATTTGGAAATATTGGAAAAAAAACATCAAAACTGAATTATTAACTGAAATATTAATGCTATTGCCAATCATTCTATTATTTAAAAATAATAATTTTAAACACTTTGCCTTTCACTTAATCCACAATGAAGTACTGTACCAGATCTGACCTGGTTCAAGATTCATCAGGTGCCCCCTAAGCGTAAATGCTGGGGCATGAGAGGAAGACTGAACTCTGTCCCTGCAAGGAAATCCTTTCGTAGATTGGCCTCTCCAAATCTACCAATAAATACGGGCATTCTGCATTTGACAGGACATGCCAGAACTACCAGTGTTAGTGAGTGGGATCCACAAAAATATTTGTTTGGGTGTGTTTGTAAAGTCCATTGGATATGGAATATAAATCTCCAAAATTGGCCAAGGTATGTCATTTTATGATCATGAAATGTATACAACAAAGTCAGGAGAGAGTTGGATTTAGCTCTTAGGGCTAATGGAATCAAGGGATATGGGGAGAAAGCAGGAACGGGGTACTGATTCTGGATGATCAGCCATGATCATTTTTAATGGCGTGCTGGCCTGAAGGGCCAAATGGACTACTCCATTTCATGGTCATAAAATGACATACCTTGGCCAATTTTGGAGATTTATATTCCATATCCAATGGACTTTACAAACACACCCAAACAAATATTTTTGTGGATCCCACTCACTAATACTGGTAGTTCTGGCATGTCCTGTCAAATGCAGAATGCCCGTATTTATTGGTAGATTTGGAAAGGCCAATCTACGAAAGGATTTCCTTGTAGGGACAGAGTTCAGTCTTCCTCTCATGCCCCAGCATTTACGCTTAGGGGGAACCTGATGAATCTTGAACCAGGTCAGATCTGGCCAAATGGACTACTCCAGCACCTATTTTCTTTGTTTCCACGTCCCACCCTTATCCTGCTGGAGGAACTCAGTGGGTCAGGCAACATCTATGGAGGGAATAAATAGATTAAGTTCATCGCATATCCAATCCCGCCACAGATGTTGCCTGTCCCACTGGGTTATAGAGTCATAGAGCTATGGGGTGATGCCATGCGGAAACTGGCCCCTTGGGCCAACTTGCCCTCACCAGCCAACACGTCCCAGCTGCACTACTCCCACCTGCCAGCATTTGGTCCAATCCGTCCAAACCTGTCCTACCCATGTACATGTCTAACTGTTTCTTAATTGTTGGGATAGACCAAGCCTCAACTACCTCCCCTGGCAGCTTGTTCCATACACCCACCACCCTTTGATTCCTAATAAACCCCTCAGATTCCTATTAAATCTTTTCCCCTTCACCTTAAACCTGTCCTCTGGTCCTCAATTCACCTACTCTGGGCAAGAGAATCTGTGCATCTACCCGATCTATTCCTCTCATGATCATATACAGTACACCTCTATAATATCACCCCTCATTCTCCTGCACTCCAAGGAATAAAGACGCAGCCTACTCAACCTCTGCCTATAGCTCAGATCCTCTAGTCCTGGCAACATCCTCGTAAATCTTCTCTGTACCCTTTCCAGCGTGTTTCATCCAGCACTTTGTGTTTTGCTCCAGATTCCAGCATCTGCAGTTCCTTGTGTCCACATTCCTATCTTTTTATATTGATTTGGCTCTGTGAACCTCTTGAAAACTTGAGGAAGAAATCTCCCAGCTTTTTCCATGATTTAATTGAAAACCCTACTGCACAGTTCTTTTTGCAGGGAGAGTCGGATGCTTGGTTACTGGAAATTTATCCAGATGAAAAGAAAAGTGCAGCACTTTATTCTGTCTGGTCAAATTGCCCAAGGCCGACTAAGGCTTATAGTTGAAGCAAGGTTTGTCAAGGATGTATAAAATAAGTTAGATCAGAGACAAAAATTGATCAGAAAATTTAATTTAAGCTATTAAATTAATATAATACATTTCCTTGTGATGCTGAAATTAAGTAAAAGCTAATTATTTTAAATAATACGCTACTCATTCACTTAATATTGTAGATTGATTTCTGATTGATTTCTGATTTACGGTCGTAATAGACCAAGTAGTAACGATGTTACAATACTTACCTTCAGCGGCGCTGCAGTTCTGCCACTGGCCGTGTGCGCGACTTTGGCGCCTTTGGGGGGTGGGGGGGGAATTAAAATGCCATTTTCTCCTGCCTGTCGGAGTCGAACTTCCTCAGGCTGTTATGCTGCTGAAGAATAATCGATTCAACTTCCGTTCTCAGAAGTTTTTTTTAAAATCGCGGGACAATTTAATCCCTGGAGTAAAGTAAAAAGCTACTTCTAACACCGTCAACGCCGTCAACACCTACAACGGGACGGATCTCACGTAGGGGACAAAACAAACTGTAAGTTGTTTATTTTACATACAAACTTGCTTCTTAGGATGACTTTAATCAAAGTTTTCCTTGGCGATAATGTGGTTTTGGCCCCACACGAACCAGCAGTGTTTTTACTGCCGATATGGGGTTCATATTCACTGCAACCACAACGTTTCAATGGAAAAGCAATAGGGAACAAGATGCTAATTTTGGAGTATGAAAATGGCCATAACGTTTTTAATACTGAAGATATGAAAGTGAATTAGGTGTCAAATTAAACTTCTTTCCATGTTTTATCAGATGGGATAAATTGCAGACTTGAGTTTTTAAATCTCAAAATGTTATAACATTGCTACAAGTAGATATAGGCAAGCTGGATAGATTGTGGATAGAGTGGATAGATGGGTGGTTGAAGAGATTTAATTCTGAGTAATATGAATTGTTGCATTTTGATAAGAAGAATGAGAAGAAGCAATGAGCTAGAGGGCACAATTCTAAACAAGGTCCAAGAACAGACATTTGGATAAATGTGAATATTGAATTGAAAATGGCAGGGCAGGTTGAGATAATGGTTGTAAAAAGCACATAATGGTAAAAGAGTAAAGAGCAAGAGAATTATGATGATCATTTGTAAACACTGGTTGAATTACAGTTGGAGTCTTTTCCAGTTCTGGGTATCACCCCTTGGAAAAGATGTGAAGCTTTTGCAGAGAACGCAGTAGAAATTTACCAAAATGATTCAAAAAATGACAGACTTCTTTTGCTATAGAGATTAGAGATGGTTTGCTCTTCCTGAAAAGGTGCGGTTAGGGGAGGAATAGATACATGTATTTAAAATCAAGCAAAGTGACCACAGAGAAGAAAGGCTCTTCACATTGGCAAAGGGGTTAAGAAACAAGGGAAATTAAATTAAGGTAATTGACAAAAGATTTAAAAGTAAAACAGGGAAAAGTGCATTGACACATTGAGTCTGGAATGCACTGCAGGAGGGAGTAGTGATGGCCTTAATTATATATAAAACAGAGCTGAATATGCACTTGATATGCAAAGAATTTGCAGAGCCATGGGAAAAGTACAGAAGAGTGAGACGAGCTAACTGTTCTTGCATGGTGTTTAATGGATCTGACAATCAAAACACACCATGTTCATAAATGGTAGCAGAAGAAGTAGGCCATTCATCCCATCAAATTTACGCCACCATTCAATCATGGCTGATCTATCTTCCCCTCACAACCTCAATCTCCTGCCTTCTCCCCATAATCCCTGACTCCCGTACTAATCAATAATCTATCTATCTTTGCCTTAACAATATCCTTAAACAGACTTCCTTCCTTCTATGCTGTAAACATTTTGTGATATGAAGGCAGTGGTTTTCACCAACTCAGGATATTACCCCAAACCATTTAAAGCAAATTGAATATGTTTAAAGTAACACCGCGACAATAGTACGATGATGACAAGATAATCTGCCTTATACGGAGTTAGTTAAATCTGACAGCAATGTAATGTTTGAATATAACAGAATAATTAGCTTACCTTGCCTGATGTTCGAATTCCCTTCCAGAGGCTGAAGTAGAGGATGACAATGACTACAAATAAGCAACAAGTGAGCTGCCACCTGGGTTTGCCAATATCATGGATCCCCGCACTTTCATGAAGGTGAAGCATACTCCGTCTGTTTAGAAACATTAACATGAATATCTTAACCAGGGCTAGAATGGATTGGTAACTTTTTTGCACGTTAATTTAGTTCTCATAAACCCAATGATTAATTTGCATTACAATTTGCAATACTTCCCACTGCAGAGCGGCAAGTTCCACTACTACAAACCAGCAGAGTAGTAGATATTGTCAGGTCCACTGCAGGTACTAACCTCCACACCATCAAAGGTAACAATAGGCAGTGATGTGTCAAAAAGGCAGTCAATATCATCAAAGACCCACACTACCCTGGCCACACTCTCATTTCACTCCTACCATCTAGCAGAAGGTACAAGAGCCTGAAAACTGTGTTTTTGGTTGCACTAAGGACTTAGTTATTTTTTATAACAGTATTAGAGTTATTAATTTATTCAATTTTTAAAATGTATTATGTATTATCTGTGTGTTTTGCAATTACGAACCTGTTAAGCTGCGTCAATAATTTTGTACACAGTTTTGTCAATAAAAATTGTACACAGTGCTACAGGTATAGTGTCACTGTGCCCTTTAAAGTTGCATCAGGGCTTCACTACTTGTATACACCATATCCCTTGCAATAAGGGTCAACATTCCTACTTACCAACAATAGTTAAATAGTTTCAGGTTCAACTGAACTCTGGAAAGTTTTTCAACAGACAGCACCCATAGTCACGATCAAACGTGGGTCTCTGGCACTGTAAGCGCAGCAACTCTACCACTGTGCCACCGTGCCGCCCCCCCCCCCCCTCCCCCCCTCCCTCTGATACTTTAATTTGTCTTTATTTAAATTTAGGATATTGGCTGCAGACCAAGGTGCCGTACCCTTAAATTAATTTTGTAATTCTCCCATGCTGTGATTACTCTTTCTTACTATGAGATTAATAATTAACCCTGTTTAAGTGCACAACACAAAATGGCCTTCCCCTGGTTGGCTCCTCAATGCATTGCACTGGGAAACCATCCCGGATTCCCCCTCCAAATTCAGCCTGAAGACTAGCCTTGTTAATTTGATTTGTCCAATCTGTATAGTTAGTTATTATTTTAGTCCATTTCTTGCAAGCCCCCTCTTCCCTCTCAATTTATAGCTGCTGTTGAGGGACCTTATATACTACTACTACTACTTCAGGTGAATTCTTACTGTTTCATATTGTGACCAAAGCTGATTCTGCATCTGAGACTGTCATGTCCAACCTCTGCAGTGAGCTCAACCTTTCAAGAGTCAAGAGTGTTTTATTGTCATATGTCACTAAATGGAACAATGAAATTCATACCTGCAGCAGCAAAACAGGTATGTAAACAGAACACTCAGTAAATAACGTTGTTTAATAATTTAGAAAAAACAAAACAATATGATACCAAAACAAAAATAAAGCCCAAAGTCCTCAGGGCAATCAAGGCAGTTCGTAGCTCACAGTTCAGTTGGAGTTCGTTATGTCCAATAGCACGATGGTTGTTGGGAAGAAGTTATTCCTGAACCTGCACATTACAGTTTATAAGTAGAGCTATTCCACCTTCTTTCCCTTTCTTCCCCTCATTCTAAAATGTCACATATCCCTGAATATTCAGGGTCCAGCTTTGGTGACCTTACAAACATACCTCTGAAATGGATATAATATTTCTATTTCTGCTGCCAAATCATGTATCTCACTGCTGTGTGAAAACTGATAGTGCTTTAAATATTATTTTAATATTTTTCCTTCATCTCACTATCTGCTGGTGCCCCCTTTCACTTGCATGCTCCATTCTTTTCAGATACACTCTGGCTCTGCTTACACCCCTCAATGCCTTCTACTGTTTCATTTCTTATTGCCTTTCTAAATACCTTGACTCCCGAACGCCTATGTTCTAATTCCAACCTTGCTTTTCTACCAACTGATTTTACCATTTCCCAATTCCCCAAAAGCATGATCAACACCCCTACTGTGAGGGCATTTGTCGCATACGTGTTAGATTGTGACCTGTCTGGCTTGTAGAGACAGCCCTAATTCGTATATCATTTCTCCAGCCACAAAGTCATGAATAAAACAGAAAATGTTAGAAATACTCAGCAAGTCAGGAAGCATCTGGGGGGAGAGAAAGTGCATGAATGTTTCAGAGCAATGAAAGATTCTCATCCTGAAAGGTTAACTCCTTTTATCTTTCTTCACAAGCCACTATTTTCAGCAATTTATTCTGTTCCAAGATAGTAATGCTAACATGCTTCTGGGGAGAAACAATGGACTGGAAAGACATATAGTCAATGGGATCCTTCAGAAGGGAGTTAAAAGAGAAACCAAAGATAAGGGGTAGACAAAAATGCTGGAGAAACTCAGCGGGTGAGGCAGCATCTATGGAGCGAAGGAAATAGGCAACGTTTCAGGTCGAAACCCTTCTTCAGACATATTCTTCAAAGATAAGGGGATATAGAAGAGATTAAGAAAAAAATTGAAAAATATGTTGTGATGCTGAGAGAGAGAGAGAGGGCGATGGGAGGGGGAGGGAAGGAGAGAGAGAGAGAGAGAGAGAGAGAGAGAGAGAGAGAGAAAGCGAGCGAGAGATAGAGAGAGACAGGCAGACAGACAAAGAGAGAGAGACAGAGACAGAGAGGAGAGAGACACAGAGAGAGAGAGAGAGAGAGAGAGAGAGAGACAGACAGACAGACAGACAGACAGACAGACAGACAGACAGACAGACAGACAGACAGACAGACAGACAGACAGACAGACAGAGGGAGAGATAAAGATACTTCCATCATTATTTTTTTCATGTATATGTCAGAAAGCCTGATGTGTCAACTTTCAATTACTGCCAGCCTAACAATTACATTTGCTGTGGAACATACCCTGTAACAAAATCTTTGAGTGGAGACCATTTGAATCATACTTAATCCCACCATATAGAAACATGGAAAATAGGTGCAGGAGTAGGCCATTCGGCCCTTCGAGCCTAAACCGCCATTCAATATGATCACGGCTGATCATCCAACTCAGTATACTGTACCTGCCTTCTCTCCATACCCCCGATCCCTTTAGCCACAAGGGCCTCATCTAACTCCCTCTTAAATATAGCCAACGAACTGGCCTCAACTGCCTTCTATGGCAGAGAATTCCACAGATTCACCACTCTCTGTGTGAAATGTTACTATTTCATTAGAGTTGTAGCCCAATGCCCAATACTTTGAAAGCCATCCCATGATTCAGAGAGTAATTATGATTAAATGTTTCTACTTACTCATAATATTCAGCTGCCGGATTATTTTTGTACTCATAATATTTTGTAGATGAGTTTTGCTGGGTAAAGTTGGTGATTTCGGAACAATTAGGGCTGTTCCACTTGTTGTTGCAGTGGATCCAGGGGAGTTCCATTGTAAAGGATGAGAAAAGGTAATAGAGAGCCCAGGCGATGATGACATTGTAATAGAAACCGACATACAATGCAATCAAGATCACTGTGAAGCCAACTCCTAAAACAATGGTGCAAATAACAGGGAATCAAAGTCTGCTGTGGTCCTCCACTGCTATTTTTAAACAATAAAGCAGATCTTAAAACTGTATCTTAATTCCCTCGCACATTATAATGAATTCTGAAGATAGACACAAATGCTGGAGTAACTCAGTGGGACAGATAGTATCTCTGGAGAGAAGGAATGGGTGACGTTTCGGGTCAAGACCCTTCTTCTGACTGGTTAGGGATAAGGGAAACAAGAGATATGCAAAGAAAAATAATAAATTGAAGATCATTTATTCATTTTATTTTTAGTGTGTCTAAAAAATATGTTTTAATGTTTCTTGGTATGTTTTTATGTGGGGGTGAGGGGGGGGGAGTAGGGGGAGACAATTTTCAGTCACTTACCTTGACGGAGAAGTGATCTTTCTCCGTGTCATGTCTCCGTTCCCTCCCCATGGCCTAACAACTGGATTGGTGCGGCCTTTCCTGGAGAGCGGCCTGGAGCTTCAAGCCGCAAGCGCGGCGCAGAATTTCCGCCACGGAGCTGGCGAACCTTTGCCGAGGATCACCGTGGAAGTGCTCCGAATGCAGGGCTTGTGGACTTTAACACCGTGAAGCCGCGTTCTCGGGTAAGGAAAGGCCGACTCCGGCGTCGAGGCGGAGTGTTTCCGTTCTGTCTCGACGCCGGATTCTCTATCATCCCGACAAAAGGGCTTTAACATCGGGCCGTCGGCAGAGGCAGTGCTGAGGGTTCAAGGGCTCGACCACCATGGGTGAACAAAAGAGGAAGATGACTGAACTTTATTGCCTTCCATCACATCCACTGTGATGGATGTTTATGTTAAAATTATTGTGAATTGCATCTTTTTTTTTACTTGTATGGCTGTATGGTAACTCAAATATCACTGTACCTAATTGGTGCATGTGACAATAATTGTGAACTTGAACTTGAACATAATTGCAAGGGTGTGTTGTGACTGAGGACTTTTACAGCGTCACCAATTGCAAAAGCATTATTCAAGCATGTTTTTCCTGCAGCATTTGATAATTAAGATGAGGTTGTCAAAGATTCTGTGCAGGATATTCAGACTACATATCATTGTAACACCGATTTTAAAGTGATTTTCTTCCATTTAGGTTCTGCTCGCGGACAGTAGCAGCCTCTTGATGCAAATAGTAGCTGTTAGATCCTGGTCATACGCAGCAGCCGACAAACAGCACGGAGACAGACACAAAAAGCTGGAGTAACTCAGCGGGGCAGGCAGCACATCTGGAGAGAAGGAATGGGTGACGTTTCGGGTCGAGACCCTTCTTCAGCACGGAGAGCTAGCTTTGCAGTTACCAGCTCTTAACGCCTTAAAGAATGTACAGAAACATTGTTTAACACTATACATCAGATTATTTCATAAAGAGACACATATTGGACCTTTACACCAACCCTTTTCATGGAGGCGAAAAATAAATGATTGGGAGTTGAAATCCGAGTTTGCAAGTGAATGCAAAGGAGCTGTTTACCTTTAAATATGGGGCAGATCTTCCAAACCCCCGCAGCGCCTTCTCGATTGAACTGGCCCAGCGCTAATTCCATATAAAACAGTGGCATTCCAGCGATGAGCATGAAGAATAAATAAGGAACGAGAAAAGCCCCTAGACGAAAACAGAACATATTTAGCATGTCCACTACAAAGCCTTGTCAGGGACAAGCTTGGAGGTGTGGGTGGACAGCTGTTACGGACTTGCCCATTGTCCAGGCAGACTGGCAGCGATCACTAAGGCAACACGTTTTCGCTGCGCACAGGTTTTTGATTAAAATCGCTTTTTTTTTTAATTAACCATTTTCGTTTTTTTTTAGTTTTAGAGATACAGCACGGAAACAGACCATTCGGCCCACCGCGTCCCAGCGATCCCCGCACACCAACACATGGGACAATTTACAATTTTAACCAAAGCCAATTAACCTACAAACCTGTCCGTCTTTGGTGTGTGGGAGGCAACCGGAGAACCCGGAGAAAACCCACGCAGATCACAGGGGGAATGTACAAACTCCATGCAGAGAAGCGCCTGAATTCAGGATCGAACTCGAGACCCTGGCGCTTCTTATTTCTACCGCTGCACCAAACTATTTTAAGTTATGAATACTTCACGACTAATAATACGAGTAGCTTCCAATGTGTTGAAGGATAATGTAGCATTCCGGGACAGACACTTCAGACTCGTCCCGAACCGAAACGTTGCCTGCCCCCCCCCCCACAGATGCTGCCTGACCCGCTGAGTTCCTCCAGCACTTTGTGTTTAGCTCAAGTTTCCAGCATCTGCATTCTCCCGTGTCCCTCTTTGTATCGAGCCATTTATCTGAATTTATATTAATGTTTATAACTTGATACAAACTCGGATATCATCGGAAACGGGATATGCCTGGTAAGAGAAAAACCGCGTCCTGTACACTCTAAGAAAATCAAAAAAGGAGTAGCAGTAGAGTTGCTGCCTTGCAGCGCCAGAGACCCGGGTTCGATTCTCACTACGGGTGTTGTCTGTAGGAGTTTGTACGTTCTCCCCGTGACCTGGTGGGGTTTCCCCGTGTGCTGCGGTTTCCTCTCACACCCCCAAAGACGTACATGTTTGTTGGTTAATTTGGCTTCGGTAAATTTGTATATTGTCCCTAGTGTGTAGGATAGTCCTAGTGTACAGGGTGATCGCTGACGGCGCCGTCTCAGTGAGCCGAAGGACCTGTTTCATGCTCAGCGGGTCGGGCAACATCTCCGAGGAACATCGAGTTCACTCTAATTTACTGTCCAACCTCTGAGACATTCGGTTAAACTATCAAACGGGCATTGCCACTTTATTCCATGCAATGTCCTATCCTGTGCATTCCTCTCCGACATGCGTTTAGTACAGATTTTAAAATGATGCCAATTAGAAAAGATGCTAAAAAATCAGTGGATATTAGGGTGAATGTCTGAACGTCCTACCTCCGCCGTTGCGATAACAGAGATATGGGAATCTCCAGACATTGGCCAAGTCCACCGCAAAGCCGACAACTGAAAGGAGAAAATCGATCTTCTTAGCCCAGGTCTCACGAGTTTGGTTCTCGTCCTCCCTTTCCCCAGTCGACGGGACAAGCGCCGAGTTGGTAAACTGCACGCCATTCTGTTCCTTTACCAAAATCAGCTCCACCTTCTTGGTCTCCATCCTATTGAACTCTTGGGCTGGGGCCACTACAGAAGACATCAGGCCGAGGAGTCTCCCTTTGATCATGGGAATCGGGATCTGCTGCCGCTCGAACCTTTCGACTTGCCCGTTGAGTTTTAACTGCAATTGTGAGGAAGCATGTCAGTGAAGGGAATCGCTCCAACTGCGGAAACAGGAACATGCAACTCATGCAAACATCCCCACATCAAGAAACAACAGAAAGGTGGACGAGCCGTACACGTGAAACCTTCGGCGTTTTATCAATGTAGTTGCCGGATGAGATTAGTTTAAAAGGATACAAGTAGAATAAATACAGGTTTATGATTTCTACGCAATTCTGCAGTGGTTCCTGTACCGTTATGGGCAGTATGTTAACTGTTCCGTTCCCTTGTCTGAAGAAGTGTCTCGACCCGAAATGTCACCCATTCCTTCTCTCCTGAGATGCTGCCTGTCCCACTGAGTTACTCCAGATTTTTGTGTTTATGTTTAATTTAACTGTTATATACATATTAAATGCTTTAGATAATACACAATTCAGCGAACAGATTTGTTTTTTTTCTGCTTAATTATTACTTGATTTATATTATTTCGCGATAAAATACTTAAATACACAATATTTTAAATAGCCTACTGTATTATTCACAAATAAACACATTTCGAATAAACTGCGCACCCCCACATACCCCCACCCCCAGCACGGATGCAACATTAATATTTTCTAACAATGGCATGTTTGACAAGCTCTTTCTATGAAACGCGACCTACGGCTACCAAACAAATCCGCAGATTATTTAAAAAACAAAACAATATCTAGAAATCCAATCGCAATCGGAAACAGCACAAACAAGGTGAGTAGAGTGCGATTCTTTCCCAAAGTGTGGTCACAGTAAATCTCAATGTCATTCGGTTATCCGAAGTGAACAGTGTAACGAAAAGGATCACCTTTAAAGTACAGAATATTTTGTTCAAGTTCATCCACTGCTTTTGGGGAGGCAAAATAGTCAAATTAGTTTTCTTCCCGACTCCAGTGCGGTTTATCAACGATTGACATTTTACGAGATGAATCAATGAACAATACAATGGATAGACACAAAAAGCTGGAGGAACTCAGCGGGACAGGCAGCATCTCTGGAGAGAAGGAATGGGTGACATTTCGGGTCGAGACCCTTCTTCAGACAATACAATAGAATTAGGATATCACCATCTTTACCTGTGTAATAACAAATAACTTATTGTAATGACTGCTATAAAACAATGCGGTAAAACGATATGCCGGGAACTATTGCCTGTTAGATGGAGATGGCGAGATTCTGCCCGGAGTTGTCACAAGCTCGCCGCACGATGACTGCAAGCACCAATTGGAAGGTTTTGGTTTTGGTATCAGGGATACGGGGTTGCACTTATGAGACGCAGGTTACGCCGCCGGAGCGACAGACTGATCAATGCGCCGAGAAGGGACGGACCTTCAATAAAATACAATAATTGCACGGAGACTTGAGAAAGCAGGTGTAAGCAATGTGGACGCTGGGATCAGAAACTCGGCACTACTCAATCTTCTTACGATGACAGCGTTTAATACGGAATAATTTCCATATTTAATGGCGATGGTGCACCTTAGCACCTCTTGACATATCAGACGCGACTTAAATCAAGGTTGCGCTCTTCAATTTAGCTTGGTGGCCGTGGGATATGTCGAATATTTGCGTAATGTTAACATATTTTTTAAGTATTGAGAAATACACGATTAGATATGTACTTAAAATGAAACAAAGCATGTCTCGGAAATGGAATTCACGATTGTAAGCAGAATATGTTGGAAATGATCAAGTCGCTAAGTAGCATCCCTGTAACAACAAACACGTTGACGTTTCAAACGTCAGCAATGAAAACAGTCCATCGTGTATTTAAAAAATCCCATCATTATTCACCTAATATGTTCTAGTTTACACAAGCTATAGAACAATATATTTATAGACTTCTTTCATTTGTATCAATGCGTAATCTAATTAATGAAATCCTTACCATGATTTGCAGTGAATGTGGGTATCAGGGAAAGTTACCTGCATCGAATAGTGGAATAAAAACCGAAATAATGCATCTTGAATCACCTATCCTTATCACTTCACACTTTGAGCGTTTATTTTTTCAGACGGAATCCGCATTTTCCGCTTGATTATTGTACGATGAATTGTAGATGCTGTTTTTACCCGAAGATAGACACAAAATGCAGGAGTAACTCAGCGGGACAGGCAACATCTCTGGATAGAACGAATGGGTGACGTTTCGGGTCGGGACCCTTCTTCAGACGTCTGACTGAAGGACGTTTAAATGACTAGTCGAAATGCCTTCCCTGCAATTAGCAGCTAAGTTTCGTTTACACTTGATATCAGCTAATGAATGTGTACATTTTGAAGCGCGACACAGTGCTTTAACTACAACACTACATCAATACATAACGATGTTAATCTGCTGGGAAGGAATCAACGCTTGTCATTTTGAACTTTAATTTTAAACCACAATATCAAGTATATTTGAAGTATGTATTGGTTTATTTATTTTGTGACTTATTGCAACCGACACCTTTAACGTTTCATATTGCCACCCAAGAATACTATTTGCTTTAAAATCTGTCAAATCCATTTATTTATCTGTATAAAATCTCAGACGAATCCACGCCACATATTTGCATTTTGCTTGTCGTACGTTTTCAAACCTCCCACCATATATGCCAACGCTTTTAAAACGAATATGATTAATTATGCAGGAATTAAACCGCGCCTTTCTTTGTATACAGCGGGACACAATGATAAATTGATAGCAGGCTCTGCCCTGGCAAATAATTGGCAAAGTGTTAATGTCTGAACAAAAGGAAATCAGAACAATGACAGGAAGACGACTCTGCTCGGCAGGAAACAAATTAAGACACAAAGTGTTAAAGAAGGAACTGCAGATGCTGGAGGTTTAAGAAGGGTCTCGACCCGAAACGTCGCCTATCTCCTTCGCTCCTTAGATGCTGCTGCACCCGCTGAGTTTCTCCAGCTTTTTGTGTAACCCTTAAGACACAAAGTGCTGGAGTAACTCAGCGGGTCAGGCAACATCTCTGGACAACATGGGTAGGTGACGTTTCGGGTCGGGACGCTTCTTCAGACTGAAGGGATGGAAGCTCTTTGCACTGAGTGTCCCGACCGGAAACGTCGCCTTTCCATGTTCTCCAGAGATGTTGTCTGATCCGAGTTACTCCGGCACTTTCTGTCTTTCCGTGTCAGCACCTGCAGTTCCTAGTTTCTACAGGAAACAAATGGATCTCGCTTCAAAAATAAAACATTCAATATTAATCGCGGGAGCATTTTGATTTATTTGTGCCAGCACTATGAATAAATATTTTCTTATCTTTCCTAATCTTGAAGAACCTTTATTTGTTCTGCAGGTTGTAAATGCGAAGAACGATATGTATGTATAGGGGTATAGCTTTTTTAAATTTTTATTTTATTTTTTGTTAGAAGTACAGTGATGTGGTACCTAAGTACCTGATACATACATACACACACATTACCATTCTTGTACAGCTTCTTATTTCTAATTTAATAATAAAAGAGCAGTGAAAGAAAAAGGGAAATAAAGGGTGTCGAGATAGATAGACAAGCGAGTAGAACTAGATAGCGAGAGAGAGAAAAAGCAGAGATAAGAAGCTAAGGAGATTGAGAAAAAAAAGAGAAAATAGGAAGAAAATAAATTAGGAGAGATATACCTATTTAGTATATTTACCCATCCATCACCCGGTTCTGAACCATTTAATTTCTAACGTTATGTTATGTTGCACCATATGCTTGTAAAAAGTCGATAAAAGGAGACCAAATCTTTGCCTACTTTGCCTAGTAGGAGGAATCTCATTTCTTCAAGATGTAACGTTTCCGACATACTTGAAATCCACATTTTGAACGTTGGTGTGGTTGCGGTTACTCCAAAATGTAAGTATATTTTTGCTGTTATTAAACCATAATTAAAGAGAACTTCTTGGAACGTAGTTAATTTACGTCCCTCTTGCATTGATTCGAAGATAATCAGTTCTGTATTGGGATTCAATTATGTGTTGAATAGTTTTGTAAAAGTTCCAAAGATTTAATTTCCAAAATTTATGAAGTTTTGTACAAGAGACAAAGGAATGTGCTATAGTGGCATTTCGAGTTAGACATTTATCACAAATGGGGGAAACATTTGGAAATATTTTATTCAATCTGGTTTTTGAGTAATATAATCTATGTAAAACTTTAAATTGAATTAAGTTATGCCTTACATTAATCGAATATTTATGTACATATAATAGGTTTTTTTCCCATCTGTCTTTAGGAATTTTTATCAATAACTCTTGATCCCAGTCCCTTCTAATTGTCTTTGTCGTTGGTGTTTCTATATTTAAAATCATATTATATAAATATGGTATTAAATTGCTTGATTCTGCCTTTCTATTCATTCCTTCTTCTAATAAATCTGAGGTTACATAGAAACGTAGAAACATAGAAAATAGGTGTAGGAGTAGGCCATTCGGCCCTTCAAGCCTGTACCGCCATTCAATATGATCATGGCTGATCATCCAACTCAGTATCTCGTACCCTCCTTCTCTCCACACCCCCTGATCCCCTTAGCCACAAGGACCACATCTAACTCCTCCTTAAATTAACTGGCCTCAACTACCTTCTGTCCCAGAGAATTCCAGAGATTCACCACTCTCAATATAAAAAACGTTTTTCTCATCTCGGTCCTAAAAGACTTCCCCCTTATCCTTAGACTGTGACCCCTTGTTCTGGACTTCCACAACATCGGGAATAATCTTACTGCATCTAGCCTGTCCAACCCCTTAAGAATTTTGTAAGTTTCTATCAGATCCCCCATCAATCTTCTAAATTCTAGCGAGTACAAGTCTAGTCTATCCAGTGTTTCTTCATATGAAAGTCCTGACATCCCAGGAATCAGTCTGGTGAACCTTCTCTGTACTCCTGCTATGGCAAGAATATCTTTCCTCAGATTAGGAGCCCAAAACTGTACGCAATACTCCAGGTGTGGTCTCACCAAGACCCTGTAAAACTGCAGTAGAACCTCCCTGCTCCTACACTCAAATCCTTTTGCTGTGAATGCTAACATACCATTCGCTTTCTTCACAGCCTGCTGCACCTGCATGCCTACTTTCAATGACTGATGTACCATGACACCCAGGACTCATTGCATCTCCCCTTTTCCTAATTGGCCACCATTCAGATAATAGTCTATTTTCCTGTTTTTGCCTCCAAAGTGGATAACCTCACATTTATCCACATTATACTGCATCTGCCATGCATTTGCCCACTCACCCAACCTATCCAAGTTATCTTGCACCCTCCTATCATCCTCCTCATAGCTAACACTGCTCCCCAGCTTCGTGTCATCTGCAAACTTGGAGATGTTGCATTCAATTCCCTCGTCCAAATCATTAATATATATTGTAAATAGCTGGGGTCCCAGCACCGAGCCTTGTGGTACCCCACTAGTCACTGCCTGCCATCCTGAAAAGGTCCCGTTTACCCGTTAGAGTTTGATATCCTTATATATATATATTTTCAAATAATCTTGAATTTGAAGGTATTTGAAATATTGGTTACTTTTCAGGTTATATTTTAGTTGTAATTGTTGGAATGATAAAAGTTTTCCCATTTCATACATATCTCCAATCATTTTAATTCCTATTATTTCCCAATGGATAAACGTTTTATCAATAATAGATGGTTTGAATGAGGGATTGTTAGCTATTGGGGAAAGAAGCAATAAGTTTCTTAATTTTAAAGTTAATTTTATTTGTTTCCAAACTCGTTATATGCTGTGAATAATTGGATTCTTCTTATATACTATATTGTTCAGTTTCATCGGGGAAAGAAGAATCGTTCCTATATTATAAGGGGAACAATTCTCTTTCTCCATTCTTATCCAATCTACTTGTTGGGCAGAACTATCCAACCAATAAATTATGTTTTTAATATTCACATATGTTTTCACACAGTTTTTCACACAGAGTGGTGAGTACCTGGAATGTAATGCTAGGGGTGGTGGTGGAGGGAGACACGATCATGGTGTTTCAGAGGCTTTCAGAAAGGCACGTGAACAGGCAGAGAATGGAGGGATATGGATCACGTATAGGTAAAGGTTAGTTTATCTTTGGTATCATGTTTGGCACAGATACCGAAGGGCTCGCTCATATGCTGTTCTATTACGTAACGGACAATCGCCTATGTAGAGTGATTGTGTACAACGTACGTGGAATACATCTATAATATGAGGAAATAAACATTTACATAAATAATGGTTGAGGTGAACTTCAATCGATGTGATAATGGCTGGATGAAGTCAGAATGGCAGATGCTGGCTGTGGTGTACGTAGTGCAGGGATTCTTACTGGGTTAAACATTTGCCCGTCCTTGCAATTCCTGAGGGAGCAGGGCATGGTGGTCAATGCATAGAGCTTCTTATTAACCATTTGTAAGTAGAACTGGAGTCTCCCAGGGACCAAACAATGGCATCAACGTTGTGAGAACTGTAATGGAGAAATTGTCCCCATAATGCAGGCTTTTCCACCAAGCAAGTTCAGTGTTACAGGATTTCAGTGAATGTGATCTTTATTGTTTCTCAGTGGCATCTGCTCAGTATGATTGTAGATCTGCTTCTGTAGCTAGCACGCAACTAGTTGCCATCTTGGAAGCACCTGGATTTCCACTACATGAATAGGGTTCTCTAAAAATACATCTCCTTTTATACTTTTACATCACACTATTATTTGAGGCACTTGAGATTGTTAAAGAGAAATGCTGCAAAGGAGCAGTACTATTATCATTCCCAGATTGCATATTTAAGGACACATTACATATTACACTGAGGAACCAGAGGGATTTTGAGGCATTCTATTCAGCAAAAGGGGGAGTGAGGAAAGTGATAGACAGGACTTGAAACTGATGGACAAGTGGTCACTGAAAGGAGGGCAAAGCAGCAAGGAGGAAACAGAATCGGGAAGTGATAAAGGGGATGCAAGGGAAATAAAGGGTGAGGATTTAGTGGAAGATTTTAAAAGAAAGGTGAAGGAATCGCAAAGGAAGGCTAGAATATCTGAGAAGCAAGAATTAAAGATTAGAATGTGAAAGAAGGCACTCCAAGAATGATTGGAATGAGAAGACATACAGGAAGAAGAAGAGGAACAGAAATGGTGGGAGAAAATGATGCCGTTGCTTTTATAAAGAATGGGACAGACACCGTATATCCCTTGGGGGGACCCAGGACCTGGAAGGGCTAAAAAATACCTTGCGCAATATTCATGATGGGGCAGGAAAATGGATTAGGGCCTTTGAGGAGGAGAACGTGGGGCGGTTGTTGGCTATGGGAAATTTGAAGGCACAGTTTGTGAAATTGATAGGAACCACTAAACTGACAGAACTCCTGGAGATGGCTGCTATAAAATTGCGGTGGATAACGCAATGGTCAATGGCAAGCCGTTTGACCCAGTCAGGCACAGGGTATGGAAGGCCCTCAGACACTGTTACCCGCTTAAGGTGGACCCCAAGGCATTAAAGGGGAAATCAACTGGGGGAGGCAAATAATCCAGTAGCCTATCTGGAGAACCAGCTGAAAAAAAGGAGACTAGTATATGATCTGCGAGCGGTAAACGAGATTGGCCAGCGGAAGGGGGAGGGTGAACAGCCAGTTGTCGTGGTGCATGTTGGCACCAATGATATAGGTAAAAAAAAGGGATGAGGTCCTACAAGGTGAATTTAGGGAGCTAGGAGATAAACTTAAAGGACCTCAAAGGTGATAATCTCTGGATTATTACCAGTACCACGGGCCAGTCAGAGTAGAAATAGGAGGATATTGCAGATGAATACGTGGCTTGAAAAATGGTGCAAGGGGGAGGGATTCAAATTTTTAGGGCACTGGAACCATTTGTGGGGGAGGTGGGACCAGTACAAACAGGACGGTCTGCACCTGGGCTTGAATGGAACCAATGTCCTTGGGGGAGTGTTTGCTAGTGCTGTCGGGGAGGATTGAAACTAATGTGGCAGGGGGATGGGTACAAGAGCAGAGAGACAGATGGGTGTAAAACGAGGGTGGAAGCAATTGGGAGCAGGTGAAAAGTAAAAGCGGCAGGCAGACAAAACCAGGGCAAAAATCAAAAAGGGCCACTTCTCAACAAAATTGTATAAGGGGTAAGAGCGTTGTAAAAACAAGCCTGAAGGCTTTGTGTCTCAATGCAAGGAGTATTCGTAATAAGTTGGATGAGTTGAATGTGCAGATAGCTATTAATGAGTATGATATAGTTGGGATCACGGAGACATGACTCCAGGGTGACCAAGGCTGGGAGCTGAACATCCAGGGATATTCAATATTCAGGAGGGATAGAGAGAAAGGAAAAGGAGGTGGGGTAGCGTTGCTGGTTAGAGAGGAGATTAACGCAATGGAAAGGAAGGACATTAGCTTGGAGCATGTGGAATCGGTATGGGTAGAGCTGCGAAACACTAATGGGCAGAAAACGCTAGTGGGAGTTGTGTACAGGCCACCTAACAGTAGTAGTGAAGTTGGGGATGGTATCAAACAGGAAATTAGAAATGCGTGCGACAAAGGCAAAACAGTTATAATGGGTGACTTCAATCCACATATAGATTGGGTGAATCAAATTGGCAGGGGCGCTGAGGAAGAGGATTTTTTGGAAAGTATGCGGGATAGTTATCTAAATCAACATGTAGAGGAACCAACGAGAGAGCAGGCTATTTTAGACTGGGTATTGAGTAATGAGGAAGGGTTAGTTAGCAGTCTTATTGTGCGTGCCCCCTTGGGCAAGAGTGACCATAATATGGTTGAGTTTTTCATTAGGATGGAGAGTGACATTGTTAATTCAGAAACAATGGTTCTGAACTTAAGGAAAGGTAACTTTGAGGGTATGAGATGTGAATTGGCCAAGATTGACTGGCAATCAATTCTAAAAGGGTTGACGGTGTATACGCAATGGAAGACATTTAAAGACTGCATGGATGAACTACAAAAATTGTTCATCCCAGTTTGGCAAAAGAATAGATCAGGGAAGGTAGTGCATCCGTGGATAGCAAGGGAAATCAGGGATAGTATCAAAGCAAAGGATGATGCGTACAAAGTAGCCAGAAAAAGCAGCATACTAGAGGACTGGGAGAAATTCAGAGACCAGCAGAGGAGGACAAAGGGCTTGATTAGGAAAGGAAAAATAGATTATGAAAGAAAACTGGCAGGAAACATAAAAACTGACTGCAAAAGTTTTTATAGATATGTGAAGAGAAAGAGATTAGTTAAAACAAATGTAGGTCCCTTGCAGTCAGAAACAGGTGAGTTGATCATGGGAACAAGGATATGGCGGACCAATTGCATAACTACTTTGGTTCCGTCTTCACTAAGGAAGACATAAATAATCTGCCGGAAATAGCAGGGGACCGCGGGTCAAAGGAGGACTTGAGTGAAATCCAGGTTAGTCGGGAAGTGGTGTTGGGTAAATTGAATCCCGATAAATCCCCAAGGCCAGATAAGCTGCATCCCAGAGTACTTAATGAAGTAGCTCCGGAAATAGTGGATGCATTAGTGATAATCTTTCAAAACTCTTTAGATTCTGGAGTAGTTCCTGAGGATTGGCAGGTAGCAAACTTAACCCCTCTTTTTAAGAAGGGGGGGAGAGAGAAAACAGGGAATTACAGACCAGTTAGTCTAACATCGATAGTGGGGAAACTGCTAGAGTCAGTTATTAAAGATGGGATAGCAGCACATTTGGAAAGTGGTGAAATCATTGGACAAAGTCAGCATGGATTTACGAAAGGTAAATCATGTCTGACGAATCTTGTGGAATTTTTCGAGGATGTAACTAGTAGCATGGATAGGGGAGAACCAGTGGATGTAGTGTATCTGGACTTCCAGAAAAGCTTTCGACAAGGTCCCACATAAGAGATTAGTATATAAACTTAAAGCATACGGCATTGGGGGTTCAGTATTGATGTGGATAGAGAACTGGCTGGCAAACAGGAAGCAAAGAGTAGGAGTAAATGGGTCGTTTTCACAATGGCAGGCAGTGACTAGTGGGGTACCGCAAGGCTCAGTGCTAGGACCCCAACTATTTACAATATACATTAATGATCTGGATGAGGGAATTGAAGGCAATATCCCCAAGTTTGCGGATGACACTAAGCTGGGGGGCAGTGTTAGCTGTGAGGAGGATGCTAGGAGACTGCAAGGTGACTTGGATAGGCTGGGTGAGTGGGCAAATGTTTGGCAGATGCAGTATAATGTGGATAAATGTGAGGTTATCCACTTTGGTGGCAAAAATAGGAAAACAGACTATTATCTAAATGGAGGCCGATTAGGAAAAGGGGAGATGCAGCGTCACCTGGGTGTCATGGTACACCAGTCATTGAAAGTAGGCATGCAGGTGCAGCAGGCAGTGAAGAAAGTGAATGGTATGTTAGCTTTCATAGCAAAAGGATTTGAGTATAGGAGCAGGGAGGTTCTACTTCAGTTGTATAGGGTCTTGGTGAGACCACACCTGGAGTATTGCGTACAGTTCTGGTCTCCAAATCTGAGGAAGGACATTATTGCCAAAGAGGGAGTGCAGAGAAGGTTCACAAGACTGATTCCTGGGATGTCAGGACTGTCTTATGAACAAAGACTGCTTAGACTTGGTTTATACTCTCTAGAATTTAGGAGATTGAGAGGTGATCTTATAGAAACTTACAAAATTCTTAAGGGGTTGGACAGGCTAGATGCAGGAAGATTGTTCCCGATGTTGGGGAGGTCCAGGACAAGGGATCACAGCTTAAGGATAAGGGGGAAATCCTTTAGGACTGAGATGAGAAGGACTTTTTTCACACAGAGAGTGGTGGGTCTCTGGAACTCTCTGCCACAGAGGGTAGTTGAGGCCAGTTCATTGGCTATATTTAAGAGGGAGTTAGATGTGGCCCTTGTGGCTAAGGGGATCAGAGGGTATGGAGAGAAGGCAGGTACGGGATTCTGAGTTGGATGATCAGCCATGATCATATTGAATGGCGGTGCAGGCTCGAAGGGCCGAATGGCCTACTCGTGCACCTAATTTCTATGTTTCTATGGAAGTCCCAAATCCACATACACTGCTAACTAATGTTCCAACAGAGGCAGCTTATTTTTCAGTAGTAGATCTTTGTTTGGTGTTTTTCAGTGTGGAAGTTTTTCAGTTTTTGTTTGCTTTTACCTATAGAGGTATTCAAAACACCTACCCCATGTCTTCAATCAGATATTAAAGGCAGATTTGGAAGGCATACCCTTAGAAAGTACATCAATACAATATGTGGATGATTTGTTGGTTTGCTCCGCAAGTGAGGAGCAATGTGAGCGAGACACTTTAACTCTCTCGGAAAGGCTGGCGTGCGGAGGTCATAAAGTATCCAGGAAGAAGCTGCAGTTTTGTAAGCAGCCGGTAGAATATTTAGGACAATCAATATCCAAAGGAGTAAAGGCTATAGCATCGGATCAAATTGAGGCAATAATTAAAGCTCCCAAACCTCAGACGGTAGGACAGATGATGATGTTCTTGGGAATAGTAGGATACAGTTCAGAATGGATTGGAGAGTATGCTGAAATTATGATGCCATTAAGGAAAATAATGAAGGAAGTAGGATACACAAGCCTGAGAAATGTTTAGCAATGGAATGATGAGGCGGAAACAGCTTTTAACACTATTACGAAGCAGCCAGAACAGCGTCTGGATGCCGATCAGCTGTTATTGTACCTCAGGTAAGCTTGGATCTGGAACCCACAGATGAGGACATAATTGAAATTGCTCTGCTAAGGCAACCATAGCAGAGCAAACAATATGTAGACAAAGGGGAGCTAAGCAGAACTTGGAGGGCATGTGGACTACTGAGGGATTGTTGGTAGTACCCACACCATTGTTGCCCATTCTTATTTCAGAAGTGCATGGGTTAGACCATTGTGCAAGGAGAGAAGTAATAAGAAAGGTAAAAAAGGATGGGTTTTGGTCACCCTATTTACAGGCTTCGGTAGACCACATTTTGTCACAGTGTGAGGTAGGTGCTCAAAGCAATGTTAGAAAGGGAATAACAACGCCTATAGGTCACATACCTGTGTCCGAAAGGCCATTTAGGCACCTGGTGATCGACTATGCGGATATAATAAAGACGGTAAGAGGGAAAAGGTACATGCTAGTAGTGATTGATAGATTTAGCAGGTGGATGGAGGCAGTACCTTCCAAAGATTTAGGTGCAGGGACTGTAGTAAAGTTTCTGACAAATGAAGTAATCCCAAGGTTTGTTAAACCTACAGAAATTAGCTCCGACAACGGATCGGCTTTTATTCAGAGAGTAGTCAAGCTGGTGCTGCAGGCCCTGAGATTGAAACAAAGGTTTGGGTATGTGTACCACCCTCAGTCACAGGGCATGGTGGAAAGAATTAATGGGACATTGAAGGCTAAGCCAAATAAGACTTGTGCTACTACAAAGTTGAACTGGATCGATGCCCTGCCATTGGCACTGATGAGCTGCCGCATGCAAAGTAATTGAATAACTCATTTGACACCACATGAGATGCTCGCTGGCAGACCCATGCCGACGCCAAGATGCAGAGATCCCTACAAGGGACTAAGTTTGGAGCAGTTAGAGGTGGAACATAAGCAGTATATGCAACAGTTAACTATGATACACAAGTCTATTCATGCATAGGCAAAGCAAACAAACCCGGAGGAAGGACCCATTAAACCCGGACACAAGGTTTATGTACGAGCCTTCCGAAGGAAGTGGAATGAGCAAATAAGGGAAGGACCGTTCATGGTTGCTAGGGCCTAGCCCATCGCTGTTCGGGTAGAAGGTCGATCCACACGGTACCATCTCAATTATTGCACGAGGGCTGTCGCACAGTTAGAGCTCGATAATAACCGTGAGGTAAGTGAACAGGAGGACAAAGACGTAAGGGGAGAGCAGAGCTTTAGCCAGATAGTAAGTGAGACACTAGTGACTCTGAGGCTGTTGTAAATTAGTTCAGAAAAATGGTGTGTGTGTGTGTGTCCTGTTTAGGGAACACTGCTGCACCTTCATACCTAACAATACTAGCCCAAAGGAGTTCTTCACTAAAGCAATGTATAAGTTGAAGAATCCGAGAAACGAACTTAAGCAGAATGCGGGTTTTGGACATAAATTCTTTGATTGGCTGGAACATATGTTAGGAGCAGCATGGTTGGCTAAGTTGGGGGTGACTATTGGAGCTGCACTGCTGGTGGTTACTGTTGTGCTATGTTGTGTTTTGCCCTGTATTGAGTCTCTCCTAGTAAGAGCCACTGCAAACAGCTCCCCCTCCAGGAAAAAGGTGAATCTGGTCCCCCAGAGAAGCAGACTCCACTGATTGAATACTATGATGACATGCAAAAACACACCAGAGGAATATTGAACAATAGTCTGTAAGGATAGCTGGGTCTTTTCTCCCACCCCAGTATAATGGGGGTGGGTTATTGGCCCAGTTACCCAGGATTCCATAGAAAGAACACCGTGAGGCTGAACATTACAAATATAAGGACCCTGATTTTGGGGGCTAGTTGTAGTTTGATTCAGTGCCAATATGTGCAGTTTGTGGTTTTCTTTTTCTGTGAGACCGATTAGGTCTCAAAGGGGGGAATTATATAGGAGTATATTATCTTTATATTTTATATTCTTGGTGTTTGTCATACTTGAGATACTTAAATATTATCCTTTATCTATTATCCTTTGTATTAGCTTTGCTCTGCATGTTTGGATTTAGCTTTGCTCTGCATGTTTGGATTAGCTTGTTTCTGTTGAGATAAGACATTTGTGCAATATATGACATTTGTGCTCACCTTTGTGTGTTTTGTTTATATAAATTGAGGGGGAAGTTGTTTGGGTTCTCCCCTCGAAGCTAGCTCACCACAGCGTAAATTAGTTGTGACAGTTATATGACCTTTGTAACTTTGCAACACCCCTAGCTGAGATAACTAAGAGAGATAATGTAGGCCCAAGATTCTCTTGCAGCCATTAGCTAAATCAGTGGTGACAATTATAAGACCTTTGTAACTCTGTATAAAGTGGCACGAAGGTTACTTAAAGAACGTTTTGATAATGAACAGAGGATTGCTAATGCATACATGGGGAAGGCCCATGCTTGGAAAGATATCAAGCCAGAAGATGGAGAGGCATTGAGCGATTATGCAATATTTCTTAGAGGTTGTTGCAGCTCGATGAAAAATCTCAGTCACATGGAGGAAATGAATCTTGCAAGTAATACTAGTCATCATTAGTAAGCTGCCAGAAGACTGAGAGAAAAGTGAAGAGATTAATCTTATTGGATGAAAAGAAGCGAGTAGCCATGCTACCAGATATGGTGGATTTCTTGGAAAAGCAAGTACAGTAAATGTTAGAGCCACACTACAGGCCTATTGAAGATCATAAATCAACTGTAACTAACAAAGTTTCTACCTTGACCAAAAAAGAAGACAATCAGGACCTATGAGAGGCAGTTTTGCTACCACTATAATACCTGTTGAAATGACAGGTGGAATGAAAGGAGATGCATCTACTATCAAGCAAATAGTATTTTATTTGTTATGTGATGAAGTTGGTCACACCATAAGATGGTGTTGAAGATTCAAGGAGAAAGATTATAAAGAAAAGGTGGATTTCTTGAAAGAGAAAGGAATCTGTTTTGGATGTTTGAAAAAAGGACACACGTTGAGAGACTGTACGAGTCCTATAATTTGTGATAAATGCAAGCAATATCATCCTGAAGCACTTCACACTGTAAATAAGTCACCAGAGCAAATAGAAGAGTAGGAGCCGGAGCAAACAGAACAGACGGAGATGCCAACTACTAATGATGCTGTCATCTCGCCTCAAGTAATTGCTCATATTGGGGGAGGGGTTAAAGCCTGTATCTTCTCTATCTTACCAGTACACGTAAGGAATAGCAAGACGAATACAGTGTTGCCAACATCTGCAATTTTGGATCATGGATGTTCGGCTACCTTTTGCACTGAAAACCTGACGAAAATGCTGAACATCACAGAAGAGATTAAGATTTGATTGCGTACCATGAATGCAGATAAAGAGTGCACGAGTCATTACGTTGCAAGTATGGAGATATCCAGTCTGGATGAAGATAATTTTATACCAAAATCTGAAGTGTTTACACATGAAACCATGCCTGTTGGCCTTAACTGAAGGATGTCAAAATATCAAAAAATAAATCTGGTATTGACCTACTTATCGGAACGAATGCTTTGAAGGCATTAGAACCTGTACAGATTGTGAGGAGCCAAGGTGATGGACCATATGCTGCAAAATCCCGACTTGGTTGGGTTATCTATGGCTCCTTCAGAAGGAACAATGAAAACGTGAGTCAGAAGAACTACCCTGCTATTGCTGTTAATCAAATATTTACTGGTAAATTAGAAAAGCTGGTGATGAAGCAATACAATCATGACTTCAACGAAAGTACCAATAAGGAATCTGAAGAAATGTCCAGAGATCAGTTAAAGTTCTTGGATATTATGAACTAATCAGTAAAGATTGATGGACACTATTGTCTGGACTTACCTTTTAAACATGAAAGTGTTAGTCTGCCGAATGATCGCCGTAAGACAGAGCAACCTACCCATAATTTCAAACGCAAGTTTGGCAAGAAAACAAAATTTCATGAAGTAATAATCTTTTTGAAAAATAATTTCTACGTGGATGATTGCTTAAAATCCATGACCACTGAGCACGAAGCAATTCAAATAGTAAAACATCTGACCTCTTTGCAATAAGGGAGGATTCACGCTTTCCAAGTGGATCAGCAACAATTGTGATGTATTGGAAAGCATTCCACCAGATGATAGAGCCAAAGAAACCAGAGAATTAGATTTAGACAAAGACAATTTGCCAATGTAAAGAGCATTGGGAGCTACTAATGTTTCACAATTGAATTTTAACACAACAGAAAATCCTGCGGATGAAGCCTGTAGAGGACTGACAGCAAACCGCTTCCTACGCGATAAGAGATGGATCAATGGACTAGAGTCTCTCTGTGAACCAGACAGAGAATGGCCAAAGCTTGAGCTGGGATTTGAAATCTCTGCTAATGATCCAGAAATTAAACCAAACCTACCAGTGAACATTATTGCTAAAAATCCTGTTATTCTCTCGAAGGATTTTCACACTTCACCATTATTGTTACAACACATTCATGAGTTGATCGGACATGGAGGAAGAAGTTTCATGTTATCAAAACTTTGGACTTTATGTTTTGGACTATATACTGGGTATCATGCCTGATGTTAAGGGTTTGGTGTGCACGGTACAACTTCAAACTAAAAACAGTGTTTTGATAAGACCAATAACCAAGTTATGCTTGCTTCTAGAAGGCGAAGATGAAGATGGAAGAGTCGCTGAAACATTCTGAATGCGGATATATAATGCATGCTATTCTTTGCTTTTGATATATGTTAAGCCTTCATGGCTACTTTTTTGATGTTTATTAGTAATTGCCTCGTTGTATACCCGGAACAATTAGGGGCCAGTATGCAGTGGCCATTTAGCTTTATTTTGTGTGTCATTAATTATGGCATTTGCCTTACAATTTTAGTCTGCCTGTAATTATGTGGGTGGGATTTATTACATTGTCGGTGGCGATTTTGCTGCTGGGCTTCTTTCGCAGAAGCTGTTAAGAGAGTTAGTTTAGCTTTAGAGCTCAACATGGCAAGAAGGAATACCCTTCGACCATGTGGAGTTTTGCCGAGACATGAGGAGTTTTCTAACGTTTAAAAACGATATGCTGGAGTTTGACGAAGATTAAAGTGTACGAGTCAGAGAAGGTTGGATGAATATCTTACTGTTTTTCAGCCACAATAAAGAAACTATTAATCAAAAGACTGTGTTATGAAGATTTATCTTTCAAGAAGCTCTGAAAGTCCCATGGACAGCTCAAATGCATAATAAACATTCTCCTAACCTCATGTTGTCTCCTAAGTGACTAGAGGGCGCAATCCCTTGAACGATATAATATTCCGCCACCACAGTAGCATCAATCCTTGGATTTCCGCCTCAACAGTAGCATCAATTCTTGGATTTCCACCTCATGAGACACCCTGCTGTCATTGACTCCATGTACATCTACCACAAGAACAACGAGTTGTTATCAGAGTCCATGCTGTTCAGCAGGTGATAAATCATGATATGGCGAGAACAACTTTAACTGAATTCATGGCATTGTGTTCTCGAGAGCCATTTACAAGAACACTGTACTACACTGATCCCGATTTTACACATGGAACAATAGGAGATGGCAAAGAAGGAAGGTTGGGAAGACAGTGGAAGATCTTCCAGGTACTTTAGAAGCCAACATTCTGGGACGAGTGTATACCATGTAACCAAGATGTGGTGACCTCTACTACTTGAGACTGCTTCTCCATCATGTAAAAGGGCCAGTTTGATTCATTGAACACACATGACGGAGAAATTCATCCTACGTTGAAAGAAGTCTGCAAGAGGTTTGCTGCAGACTGACGACCATTGGCAACAAACAATGGAAGATGCTGAGAGGATAAGACTCCCCAGTGCAATGAGAGATTTGTTTGCTGTTTTGCTGATGAATTCTGTGATCAACAATACTCGACAATTATGGGACGGCTTCAAGAATTCAATGTCTGAAGATTACCTTGAAAGAGAACAGAGAACAATCAGTGATCCTAATGTCATGATTTATGAGAAGCATCATGTCAGGCTCTGTTGTATATTCAAGACAAGCTTGAGAATCACAACAAAATGGAATGCTTTCATTTGCCACGACCAAGAAATGGAAGAATGAACCTTGATGGTGACAATCCAGAATTACTGCATGAATTGCAATACAATAGAACTGAGCAACAGCGATTTGTTGAGAATGAGCCTCTGCTGAATGCCAAGCAAAGAGCAGTATATGACCATGTGTTCAACTGCTTGAAAAATAATCTTCCTTCATCGTTTTTCATTGATTAACCAGGAGGAATGGGAAAGACATTCATCACCAGTTTGATCCTCTCCAAAGTTAGAGGTGAAAGTGATGTTGCTATTGCTGTAGCATCCTTTGGGACATCAGCTACATTAATGCCTGGTGGAAGAACTGCACATTCTCGATTCAACATACCCATCCATGTGACCAAGGGGACATTCTGCAACATTGAGAAGAACCCCAAGACGGCAGGTTTGCTGAAGCAAGTGAAACTCATTGTTTGGGATGAGTGCCCAATGATTAGCAGGGAGAGCTTTGAAGCAGTGGACAGAACTCTTCGAGATATATGCAGCGAGACTAAGCCTTTTGGCGGGATTCTTAACATTTGTTGTGGCGATTTTCGACAACTCCATCCTGTAGTGAAAAGGGGAAATGATGCTGATGTTGAAAATTCCTGCATCAAGAAATCCTACTTGTGGAGACTTTTCACCAAGTTTCAATTGGAAAGGAATATGCGATTGAGAGACAGAGAAGGCGACTATTTTCAATTTTCGTTGTAAGTTGGAGAAGACAGGATTTCAAAGAATGAAGACAATGAAATTGAAATGCCAGCAGACATGGTTCTATCAGGAAGAGCACTGGAGGATTGTATTGATTTCATCTACCCCGCATTTGACAATCCTACAATATTATTCTGCAAGAATTGTGTCTTGATTCCGCACAATGATATGATGTGAAGCATCAATTCTACATGTATTAGATGCTTCCCTGGAATCACTCAGGAGTACTTTTTTTTCAATGCTGTGTTTGAGGGAACTAATGCTACTCACTTCCCAACAGAATTCCTCAATTCACTCAAGATCTCTGGCTTACCACCTTACAAATTGTAGTTGAAAAAAGGATCTCCAATCATTTTAATGAGAAACTTGTTACCTCCAAGGCTATGCAATGGAACAAGGGTGATTGTGGAAAAGATACACAATAATCTGATAGTTGCAAAAATCAACATGGGAGCCTTCAAAGATGAAATTGTTCCGATTTCTAGGATCATTCTCGATTTGACACAAGGCAAAGACATTCCCCTTAGGCTGATTCCTGATTCAGTCAAGTTTTGCTATGATGATCCATAGAACATAAGGTGGTGTTGATACACCTCGAAAAACCTGTATTTCAGCATGGACAACTGTATGTAGCTCTTAGCCAAGGAAAGGTGAAGGAAAATGTTGAAGGTTTCCTGAAGGATGGAAGATCAACCAAGAATGTTGTCATTCAATGCGTGCTTGGTAGAACGATGACGAGGTCAATTCTCAGATTTTCTTCAAGTTGAAGTTTAACCACTCAATAATATTAAAGTTGTGTGAAATCCTTGTATAATTAACTTTATACTGTGAACAGGACAGGGCCCAGTATTCGTGAGGATCTCCAACAAAGCCAAAACATTAAGGAGTAGATTTATTTAATTAAAAAAAAGACCATTTTGATTGTCATTTTTTTAAATTAAAAAAAGGCCATTTTGATTGAGATTGATTTTATTTAAAAAAATATATCACCGTTTTAATCTAGTACTTCCTTGTTCATTAATTGATAACATTTTCTTTACAAGTTTATAAATATCTACATCCTGATAAATGTCTATTTTTTTACGACATGCCAAGACAAGGGAACAGACGAGTTACAGGATGGTCAAGGAATGACGCAAAGAGATGTCGAGAAGCAGTAAGGTGCAGAAGGGAATAAGAGATGTAATAAGGACTGAACGTCTCAAGGATCTCCGAGAAAGAACGCAAAACAAAAGGAAAAAAGAGACGGAATATGAAAGAACTGGACATCTCGAGGATCTCCGGGAAAAAGTGCAAGACAGAAGGAATGAAGAGACGCAACAAGAACTGAACGTCTCAAAGACCTCTGAAAGAGTGCGAGGCAAGGAAGACATGACAAGAAAGAACTAAAGGTCTCAAGGATCAACGGGAAAGAAGGCAAGATAGAAGGGAACAAGAGACGCAACAAGAAAGAACTGAACGTCTCGAATTCAGTTTAGGCCCGCCTTACGCACAATTCGGTTGTGGTGTGCTGTAGCAAGTTCCGTTCGATTTGACCAAGTAAGCCCCTTAATAAATTTAAAAAATGACAAAAAAGTATTTTTTTTAAATGCATGCCTGCGTGTTCCTGAAAGTCAGCCAAAACGGTGCATGGTCGGGCAACAATTTTAGGGGTGCAATATTGCGTTGGGGGGGGGGGGGGGGGGGGGGGGGGGGGGGGGAATGGGGCCCAACGGGTCCCACTTGGTCTTATCTATCTAATATTACTAAAACTCTCATCTTGTTTGTTATGTCTGTCCGTGTACGTGTCTGTGATGAGTGTGATCCTGGGGTGACGAAGGGAGTGGAGGAGAGGGGAAAGAAGAGGGAGTGCTGGGCGATGAGAGGAAATGAGCTGTTCCTGCGCAGTTGTGGGCTATGGGTGAGTGGTGCAATATTGTGTTGAGGGAAAGACTGAGTGGTGGAATATTGCGTTTTGGGGAACGGGACCAAATGGGCCCCAGTTGGTCTACTGTTGAATCAAACACAAAACATAGCATTTGGTGACTCTTTTTCATAGTTCATCCCAACATTCATCCCTCAAATCCACTGGATGGAAATACCACCCAACACTTTTACCCAAGCCTAAATCAGCTCCCTCATACTCCAATTCAATCTTCAACCTACTTAATTAACATTCCTTAAAGATGTGGCTTGCAATGCTTCCCATTCTCTTTCTGCAGTTGTTGTTCCTTGTTGGGCATGTTAAATGATTCTAAAATAGCTAATACCTATAATACCATCCATTTCCTCTTCCTCAATACGTTGATATCCTTCTTTGCTTGCAGCACATCAGTTTGGATGTTTCTGACTGTGAATCTGAGTAGATACAAAATGTAACTCCTGTTAAAAATCTATTGACTCAAAGATTAAATATTTTAAGGCATTTTTTTAAAAACTTAGATTATTAAAAAAAACATGGACTATACAGCCCATCATCTGCTAGTTATTTCACTCCTTTTAAATGGTACTTTAGTAACTAAGAAAACATTGGCAACCCTAACATTTACTGTTGCTCATCTTTTATTCTCAGCCATATTCTGTGAATTTCTAATTCTGGGCAATTGCTGTTTACTGTATCTCTGTTGGAAAGAAGTATGCAACTTACAGAACTCAAGTTCTAAAAATGCAAATCACCTAAGTACAAGTTGATGTTCTTCCTCATTCAAGGTTAGCTATCCATAACTGTCACCTTACAGAAGTTATCATAGGAAAGTGGCATGGATGCCTTTAAAAATATATATATTTAATCTTCAAGCTAGATCCATTCACCATGCTTGGGAAGGGACAGCAGATACTGGTTTACACCAAAGATAAACACAAAGTGCTGGAGTAACTCAGCGGGTCAGGCAGCATCTGTGGAGAAAAGGACTCTGAAGAAGAGTCTCAACACAAAATGTTACCTAATCCTTTTCTCTAGAGCTGCCTGACCCGCTGTCACCCCAGCATTTTGTGTCCATTCCAAGTTAATATTCCAAATTAATACTTGCCACCAAAAATGAAGTTTGTAAGGCTTCATTACTCAGTGATTAGTCTCTGGAATGTATAGCCAGTGCAGATTCAATTCTAATGTTTAAATAGGTAAACATCTGGATAGAGTTTGCAGGGCTATCGGAAGCGAACAAGGGTGTGCAAGCAGCTGAATTTCTCTTACATTGGGCTAGACCAGTAAATTGAATGGCTTTCTTCAGTGCTATAAACATTATTTCTGTGATACAGGTGATCTTCAGCTGCAGTGGGTTACTGGGAATAGTCTGCAAGTTTATATACTTAAGCCGTATATGTGGGTGTCATTGTATGTGATGTAGCTATTGCCATTTTTTAAAATCAACTTCAATAAATTAAAAATAAGCCTTATTTAAAACCCATTGAGTTTATTATCTAACATCCATGTGTAAATGAAATCATTTAAAAATTAAAACCTATTGATTTTCAATTAACGTATTGCGATCGGGGTTTTCTTGGGCAGCCTTCATGAAACTATGAAATCCCTATCTTTAAACATAATTCAGTTATTAATGTATCAAACATTCTCCTTTATATCTCCCCTTTGCATCTGAATGGAGAGCTACGACTATTTTGTAGATTTGGTCTTTTCCATCAAGGATCGAAGAGCAGCACAGTTGGGCAGCTGATGGGAGTTGCTGCATCAGTGCCAAAGACAGATTTTATCCAGAACCTTGGGTACTGTCTGTGGAGTCTGCATGTTCTCCCTGTGACCACAGTGGGTTTCTTCTAGTTTCCTCCTACATCCCAAACAAGTGCAGGTTTGTAGATTAATTAGTCTATGTAAATTGCTCCTAGTGTGTGGGGTGTGGATGCAAAAGTGGGATGACATAGAACGAATTCCAACTTCCAACTAGTTTGAACAGATGATCAATAGTCAGCATGGATTTGTTGGCCAAAAGGCCCGTTTCAAACATTCAATCAATCAATCAAGGATATACTGACCATTCACATTTCTACATTATCAAAAAGGAACATTTGAACAGTTTCAATCCTGCATTGGGAGTAAGGAAAATCACTTAATCTTAGGCAATAAAAAAATCCAGCTCACGAAGGCTTGAGAATTTTGGCAGAAAGCTAGTAAGCCTTAGGACAAACTTCATGGGAATATTTCATTTGTTTTACATGGTTTCAGAGTGGAACATAAAATGGCAAAATGAGGTGGAAGCACATGTCAGTCAACATTCAAAACATCCAATTGGATACTTTACTGTGCTCATTAACTCAACAGCAGAAACAACCACTGGACACTATTTGATTCATTTATTCTTGACACAGACAAACCAAATAATTTCACTGTGAAACACAAAATCCAATGCAAGTTTGAGCAGTCATTTTTTTATGTACAGGTTAAACTTAGGAAAATAATGTCAGTAATTGCAACATATTTCCACATATAACCTATTATGAAGCATTAATAAAGTAATGTCAAATATGTTCAAGGTGAATACAAAATACAGCAGTAAACAGGTAGTTAAAAAATATAAGCAGCCTTCTGCACAATTTAATGGATCCTTTCAAAGACAACCAAGAACACATAACAGTGTGCCTACTGAGGTATTTCTCTCAAAGAAAATAAGCATTATAGATTGCAAAAGTCAATATAAACCATGAGTGATAATGGAGTTACATGATTAAAAGTATTACTTCTCATGTTATATTATTTCAGATTATGCAATTACCTGATCCACAATTAAAATGCATCAACCAGAGATGTTTACATGATTCACAATGGTAGAAAAGTTATTTCAAAGAAATAAATTAACTCCCAAAACCTATCATAATTCTAATCATGATAGGTTGTTGACTGTAAATCGCACAGAAACTTCATGCCAATAAGTAATGTCTAATCTTCACAGGATTTTTTCTGAACGTCACTTGCATCGTGAGATTACTAACATTCATTCTCATTGCAGTGAAACTGTATAGTTCTCAGGTTTAAAATCATGTGACCATCAACCTTCACTGAAGTTTACAAAAGGACAACTGGAGATTCAGTTGCATATACATACAAAATAAATTGAAAAATCCTCAGAAAAAGTACATTACCTTTCAAAGCACAATAAACTGCAAATTCATGGTTCATCTGGAATTGTCCACATGTTGACAATCAAACCTCTTCCCATTGTATCCTCAATGAGGCTCAGCACATAGAGCTGGATTGTATTTTTTCCAAAATGTCAAACTTGATTGAGAAGACACTCAGCTCAACATCAAATGCATACAGTACCAATGTTTAAAAACATTAATTTGCTTCACCAAAGGATTCATCTGTATATAACACTAAAAATCATTAAATAATTCTGAATTCACAAGTTGATTATATATGGCAGTGCCAATGTACATTTTCAGTAGGATTCTACATTAATTTTATCACAATAAATCACAAATTTATCACCCTTGCATCTCCCACCCCACTCCTGTAAGTTTAACTATTCTCCCGATTCTGACAAACCTTGTTTTAATACTGCAGGATGCTCATCAATAAATGTTTCATATCATCCAACATCAATTCCCAAGATGTGCTTTAATATATTGACTATAAAAACAGCGAGACTACTGTTCCTTTGTGAATTTACCCAAGAATACAAATCGATAATCTCTCAACCTGCTTCATTTTTTTTCCCATTAACTGGTCTTACTCAGCATCAGTCTACTTTTCTTTAATATTGAATTGTGGGAACTTATGACTTAAAGGCGTCAACTCAAGCAACAGGTAACCCATTTATCAACAAAGCCATTTTTGTAATCATATGCCATTATTCATCAAGATGGGATATAAATTATATTGATATTTTGAGGAAAAGGCAAAAGATATAAGCTCATCCTAAAACAGCAATAATATTTCAAACCATTTACAGATCCCCTTGAAGTCATGTAGAATTGAGAGGGCAGAACAAAAAGGTGGCCGAGTTTACAGGCATTTATTCTGTGCTGAAAGTAACGGGAGTACATGATTAAAATGTACCCTATATGGAGGAAAGTGCAGTTATTTTGAACTTTGATCAGAAACCAAATTTAAAAAAAAAAAATCCGTTTTCATTGCAACAACCTGAATACTTGGCACCAAACAATACTTGACAAACATGAGAAAAAAACCTGCCAAACACTTAAAATGGGAAAAGCTTCTATCTTGCAAGAAATAACTGTTTACCCTTCTTTCCCTCGTGTCTTCTGCAGAACTGGCTTTCATCGTTGACAAATTTATAATAATTGGCAAATGTAGAACTGACTGCTTGTGACAAGGTTCTACCACCACAGTTCAAAGAGGGTGCATCGGAGCAATGCTGACCTGATCACTGTATTCAGCTACATCAGCAAGGTGCTTTCCAGAGAATTATTTCACGTCAGAGGGAAATCATTTGATCCACATTTTTGTTAAGATGCGTAGGAGATTCAATGCTCAGGATATGCCAATAACCAATGGAATATCTTGCAAGTAGAATTTATTCTAAAGAATCTAAATTGCTTTTCATGTGGCATCACCAACTACTAACCTTGGTGACTGTAATTCGTAGCTTGAAAATCATCGTTGGATAATAAATTCTCAGAAATTAACTATTATTTATAGACATTGCAAAATCAGGGTAATACTGCAGTGCTTTCATTTGTAGCAGAATCAGAAGAAAAACAGCATGCTGGAAGAATAGAGCGGGTCAATCAGCATCTGTAGAGCCAAGGCAAAAGGTGCAAGCTGATGTTTGAACTGAGATCCTGCACCAGGACCGACAGTGACCTGCACTCGTTGTCTTGTCTCCATAGATGCTGATTGATTCATCGAGTCTTTCCAATGTTTTGTTTTTGGTAAATACCAGCAGCCTCTTACCTACCGAATGAAACAGCCCTGATCAGGTTATATATTATCAGCCGGTCATCATATTCTATTTCTTTAGTCAGTTTATTTCACATTTAAAAAAATTCAATTTTGTATCTGTAGCTTCAAAATCATACAATTCTTATAAACCATAACCAATTTAATTGTTTCCCCATTTATTCCCAAGATATAAATTTATAAAAAAGAGTAGACTTGATATTAAGTAGTTAAGAAGCCATAAAGGCAGTTTGGAATGCAAATGTACTATGCATCTTGTTAAATCCATGGTTTTCATAAGATGATTATTTCATTTTGTTTTGGAACCAGACAAATACATTTGCCCACCCCTTGGCTACTGTCACATACAATGCATAACTGTTTAGTTCACATTCAAAATATTGACATCTAGTTTATATTGTATGCCCATGTCCTTATTGGTCCATTGTAACACTAATTTTCTTGTTCTTTTCGGTTATTTACACACATCAGACAACATAACATGCTTTGTTACCAGATCAACAAAATCCACGTAATTCCCTGTTCAAAATAGACAATCAAATGAATTATATAGAACAATATCCCTCATGTATATGCCATCATATGGTTACATTTAACATAGTAACAAACCTTTCAATAGAATTCCTATGCAACTGTGAAGGAATACCTGCTGGTACCATGTTTATATCCAGTGATGTATTCAAATGCTAATCTGAATATAAATTGATTTCCTTACAGTTGTGTTCTTTTTACTGCATTCACATTAGAATATTTTCCCTCCAGTCATGACAGCAAGAGCAGGGAAACAGTGATAATACTTAATATTTTTAAGTATTTAACAATACCCCAAGCTAGCACATTACGGAATGGAATGCACCACACCAAAGATTTGTTATATTGTAACAATTGCAGAAAAACACCAATATCCCTTCCTCTGCAAACATTTTTTTCATAAACTGCAATAAAATTAAGCATAGACAAAATAAGAAGACAATAAATGGATAAAAACTGTAGGTACAAATTTTAAACATGCATAGTCACCATAACACATACCATAGACATGAAAATTTAACAGAATAAGTGCTTGATTTCCTTCAAGTACAGGTAAAAATAATAAGCATCTTCACAATCATGGTTCTGATGTTAAATTTTCTTTCAAACTCACCGTCTCCAAGTTCAACAAATATTACATTGGAGAGATGATAAATACAGAAAAAATGGCAGTAGGCTCATATAGGAAAAGACATTTAGTCAAGTTAATAGAAGTAATGAATGGATCCCCAATAGGTCTAACTTCTCACCAGGAGAAGGTTCATCGCTACGGAGTTAGTTAAGCTTTTTTTCCAAGATACTTTCTTCTTTCTCCCCTTCTTGGTCCTCGGGCGAGAAGTCTGTGCAAAATCCATTAACAGTCGGAGCAAATTGATTTTCCATGCTGTCTATGAAATTCATCTTCCGGTCTGGATAAAGATAATCTTCAGCATAATCAGGATTCCAACGTGAAAACTTGTAGAAGTCCACTGAAGTTAGAAAAATGAATGCATGAAAATGAGTACGTAATTCTCCACGTGTTTAACTCTCCCTCCTTCTCAACTCCACCGTGGTAGAACATACAGCAACCACAGATTTTGTTCGTTGTTGAAACAAATCTTAATTTCTGGCATGAAATAGCAACACAATATGGAGTGGATAGATTACACGTGTGGATTCTGGAAAAGTCAATAACCAATTGGGGCAGTCACATCCAGCTTCTAATAACTCTTCCCTATGGATGTCATTCAAACAGCCAAGGGGGTTTGATACCATAATATTTATATTTATGGTTAGACAATCTAGGATTGTGGGTTAAAGGAATAAATTGCATTTTCCTTTAGTTTGTGGTTCTGCATTTAACCCCCTGATCCCCTGCATTTGACCGCCTTTGTCCACCAATGGACTAACTAGTCAAATAGCTGAGTGCACATACAGCCCTTCACAATTCCACGGAGTTGTCGATGTTGATTAAAAAGCCAGGTAAGTAATTTGATTTTATGATTTATAAGTAATTAATTCCAAAAGCACAAATAGTAAAAACATTTCATCAGGATGTTCCAGAGCAGAGCCTTAGCATCCGTCACCCCAGATCTGCCACAGCTTGTGGCCTGCTCCTTTTCTGGTGTGGGATCTAAGCCTTGGTCCTCACCAGCACTGAGAATTAAATCATTATTTTTTGTGTTAGTGATTAAAAACTTGCAAAAAAGCAAAATTGTTAAAGGAAAATAAAGAAATAAAATTACTTATACTTGCCAACATTCCATTCAAATCCTGTACCATAGATATTGGGCCTAATCACTTCATCTAGCGTCTACTCATCACTCTCCTTGAATCGTATGTCAGGAAATAATCAGGTTTGCAACCTGAGCTCATGACAGGATCTGTGCCAGTCGCAAATTATCAACAAGGGTTTAGAGGAAAGAAAGTTGAACAATGGTCAATAACCATCCTCAAGGATGTGGAAGTTTGCGAGGGGGGAGGGGTACAGAAGAAGTTTATCAAAATTCTGCCCAGATTGGACGGTAGTCACCATAAGGAGTGGTTGGGCAAACTTGGTGTTTTCACAGGAATATCACGACGTTGAGGGGTGACCTGATATCAGTACATAAAATTATGAGAGGCATAGATAGGGTAGACAGTCATAACCTTTTTCTCCCAGGGTGGAAATTTCAAACATTAGAGGGCATAGTTTCAAGGTAAGAGACAACATTTAAAGGAGACATGTGGGGCAAGTTTTGATTTCCAGAGTGGTGGGCGCTTAGAATGGACTGCAAATGTTTTTATAGATATGTGAAGAGAAAGAGACTAGTTAATACAAATGTTGGTCCCTTGCAGTCAGAAACAGGTGAATTGATCATGGGGAACAAGGACATGGCAGACCAATTGAATAACTACTTTGGTTCTGTCTTCACTAAAGAAGACATAAATAATCTACCGGAAATAGCAGTGGAACGGGGGTCAAATAAGATGGAGGAACTGAGTGAAATCCCGGTTAGCCGGGAGGTGGTGTTGGGTAAATTGAACGGATTGAAGGCTGATAAATCCCCAGGGCCAGATAGTCTGCATCCCAGAGTACTCAAGGAGGTAGCCACAGAAATAGTGGATGCATTAGTGATAATTTTTCGAAATTCCTTAGATTCTGGAGTAGTTCCTGAGGATTGGAGGGTAGCTAATGTAATCCCACTTTTAGAAAGAGGGAGAGAGAAAGCGGGGAATTACAGACCAGTTAGTCTAACATCGGTAGTGGGGAAACTGCTAGATTCAGTTATTAATGATGGGATAGCAACGCATTTGGAAAGTGGTGAAATCTTTGGACAAAGTCAGCATGGATTTACGAAAGGTAAATCATGTCTGACAAATCTGATAGAATTTTTCGAGGATGTAACTAGTAGAGTGGATAAGGAAGAACCAGTGGATGTGTTATATCTAGACTTTCAGAAGGCTTTCGACAAGGTCCCACATAAGAGATTAGCATACAAACCTAAAGCACACGGTATTGGGGGTTCAGTATTGATGTGGATAGAGAACTGGCTAGCAGACAGGAAGCAAAGAGACCTACATGTGATCTTCCTCAATCTGGCCAATGCATTTGGTTCAGTTCCCCATGAACTCCTTTGGGAATCTTTTGCCTTTTTCCATGTACCAGAGGTCATCACCACACTGGTCAAGAGCTATTTCCAAGACCTGCAGCTGTGCTTCACAACAGCTGAATTCAGTACAACATGGCAGCGCTTGGAAGTAGGCATCATGGCAGGTTGCACAGTCTCACCCTTGGCCTTTACAATGGCCATGGAAGTCATAATCAGGGCCTCAAAATGGGTGGTGGGCAGTGAACGAACCAGGGTTGGGCTTCGTCTGCCACCCATCAGGGCATACATGGATGACATGACAACACTAACCACTACTGCAGCATGCACCAAGCGGCTACTTGGAAAGCTGCAGGAGAACGTCAAGTGGGCCCGAATGAAAATCAAACCAAGTAAATCTCGAAGCATCTCCATAGTTAAGGGGGTGCTTAGAGACACAAGGTTCTGCATCGGTGACGACCCAATACCAACAGTGTCTGAGCAGCCAGTAAAAAGCCTGGGCAGATGGTACAACGCAAGTCTCAAGGACAAAGAACAGGTGCAACAACTAAGGCAAGAAATTGTCAACGGCCTGGAGAACATCAATCAGACCCTACTGCCTGGGAAACTGAAGCTCTGGTGCCTACAGTTTGGACTCCTGCCTCGGACAATGTGGCCACTGACCGTTTATGAAGCCCCAATAACTGTGGAGAAGATGGAGCGAACCACAACTTCATACGCGAAGAAATGGCTCGGTGTACCACAATGTCTAACTAACATCGGCCTCTATGGCAAAGGGGTCCTGGAACTACCTCTCACTAGTCTAACAGAGGAATACAAGTGTTCTAAAGTAAGACTCTAGATGACACTGAGGGACTCTAGGGACAAGACCATCAGTGCTGTTGCGCCGCCACGAGTAACTGGCCGGAAGTGGACACCATCTGATGCCGTACAGCAAGCTTCATCAGCCCTGAGGCACAAAGACGTCGTGGGGCAAGTGCAGCAGGGAAGAGGAGGCTTTGGCCTTACGACAAGTAAATGAACTTGGCGAAAGGCCACAACATCAGAGCGAAGGACATTGGTGGTTGAGGAGGTGCGGCGACAGGAGGAGGCCGCAAGAAGTGCAAAGGCGGTCTCTCTTGCCAAACAGGGGCAATGGATGCAGTGGGAAGGTGTGGAGCGGAGGAAGATCAGCTGGAAAGAACTATGGGAAATGGAATCAAGCTCGATCAGCTTCATCATCAGAGCGACATATGACTTGCTTCCATCACCAAAGAATCTCCATCAGTGGTACGGCGAGGATCCAACCTGTGCCCTCTGCCCAACTCCAGCGACCCTCAAACACATCATGGTAGGCTGCAAGACCAGCCTCACGCAAGGAAGATACACGTGGCGGCATAATCAGGTACTAAAAAGCCTGGCAACAGCCCTTGAGAACAGGCGGTGTGCGACCAACTCCTTGCCTCCGAGAGCAAGCAACCGCCCTTTAAGGGCAACAACCTTTGTCCGAGAAGGACAGAAAATGCCTAAACATCCTTCCACCAGATCAGAAGAAGGAAACCTATGCAGGGCCTGTGACTGGAGGATGTTGGCAGACATCGGCCGACAACTAATCTTTCCACCTGAAATTGCTCTAACCAACCTCAGGCCAGACTTGGTGTTCTGGTCCCCTTCACAGAAGACTGCATACATCATAGAGCTCACAGTTCCATGGGAGAACTCTGTTGAGGAGGCCTATGAGCGTAAGAAGCTGCGCTACGCAGAGCTTGCAGCAGAGGCAACGCAGCGTGGCTGGAACATCAAAGTCTATCCAGTTGAAGTGGGATGCAGAGGATTTGTTGCATCATCTACCATCAGACTGCTGAAGGAGCTTGGAATCCACGGTCAGGCTCTGCGGAAGACCATAAGATCACTCTCAGACGCGGCTGAAAGAAGCAGCCGTTGGATTTGGCTCAAGTGGAAAGACCCATGCTGGGCCCCAAGTACGTCATGGTGAATCTTTGGGACAGTTTGACACGGGACATGCGCTGAGGGCTGATCATCCTGCAGCGGGCCGCCCTTGTGGAGGGTGGATAGTGTTAAAAGGCCGAAACACCCAGTGATGCAAGGGTACACTACTGATGATGTGTCCTGTGCCCAACTGTCCTGAAGGTTACCCAGGCCAAGATATACATATACGTATCTTCCCCCCCCCCCCCCGATGTTGAGCGTCTACCACTCTCAACAATCAACGAATGTCGTGAAATGCTCCCCACCTACTGGCACAAGGGACTTCTTAACACCTTGTCCTGTGTATTTGATTCTACCCTTTTCCCTTTATGTATTTATAAGATCTCTTTGGATTGTCCTTAATGCCTTCTGCAAGAGCTATCTCCTTTTTGCCCCTCTGATTTCTTTTAGTTTGCTCCTTTGTTCCCAAAATTCTTCCAGAGATACACTTGATCCCAGCTGCCTATACCTCTCTTATGTGTCCTTCTAATTCTTGACCAATGCCTCAATTTCTCTCGTTGGATTACTTTCGCACGAGCTTGTACAGATGTTTGTGTAATGCTGTTCCCATTATCTATTCTTGTCCCCCTGTTACTGCTTCAGGATACCACTTCATTTATAAGTGTACCCGTGGCTGCCTTTGACATGCTGTTTTATACATCTCATTGAGGTGTTCCCCTTTGTTTGGTGATACTGAGAGAAAAGCATGCATCAGATTGCAAGGTTACAGATTGCATTCTATACAGTTCTGATGATTTACAGGACCATTCTGCTGCTGATTACTTCAGGGACACAAATTCCAGAAAGAAAAACAGCGTCACTGCTTGTTAAATTTAAATTTAAAGGAAAAAATGAGAAAACTCTCCATTGGCAGTAGTTACATCTAGCCAATAAAGGTAACTGGAGACTAATCAATTTTAATAAATTAGCGCAAGAATTTCTCAGGGTAGTGTCCTCATTTCAACCATCTTCAATGCTATATCAGTAACGTTACTTTGTTTACAAAATCAGTGGGAAAGTTCTGCTCTGTGTTCCCAGATAATGAAGACAGGAATCATGTAGACCTGGTTTGATAAGTGCTAAAGTAACCCCACTTTTTAAAAAGGGATGGAGAGAGAAAATGGGGAATTACAGATCAGTTCGTCTAACATCGGTAGTGGGGAAACTGCTAGAGTCAGTTATTAAAGATGGGATAGCAGCACATTTGGAAAGTGGTGAAACCATTGGACAAACTCAGCATGGATTTACGAAAGGTAAATCATGCCTGTCAATTCTTATAGAATTTTTCGAGGATGTCACTAGTAGTGGATAAGGGAGAAACAGTGGATGTGTTATATCTGGACTTTAAGAAGGCTTTCGACATAAGAGATTAGTATACAAAATTAAAGCATACGGTATTTGCGGTTCAGTATTGATGTGGATAGAACTGGCTGGCAGACAGGAAGCAAAGAGTGGGAGTAAACTGGTCCTTTTCAGAATGGCATGCAATGACTAGTAGGGTACCGCAAGGTTCAGTGCTGGGACACCAGCTATTTACAATATATATTAATGATTTGGACGAGGGAATTGAATGCAACATCTCCATGTTTGCGGATGACACGAAGCTGGGGGGCAGTGTTAGCTGTGAGGAGGATGCTAGGAGGCTGCAGGGTGACTTGGATAGGCTGGGTGAGTGGGCAAATGCATGGCAGATGCTGTATAATGTGGATAAATGTGGGGTTATGCACTTTGGTGACATAAACAGGAAAGTAGACTATTATCTACATGGTGGCCGATTAGGAAAAGGGGAGATGCAACGAGACCTGGGCGTTATGGTACACCAGTCATTGATAGTAGGCATACAGGTGCTGCAGGCAGTGAAGAAAGCGAATGGTATGTTAGCATTCATAGCAAACGGATTTGAGTGTAGGAGCAGGGAGGTTCTACTGCAGTTGTACAGGATCTTGGTGAGACCACACCTGGAGTATTGTGTACAGTTTTGGTCTCCAAATCTGAGGAAAGACATTCTTGCCATAGAGGGAGTACAGAGAAGGTTCACCAGACTGATTCCTGGGATGTCAGGAATTTCATATGAAGAAAGACTGGATAGACTCGGCTTGTACTTGCTAGAATTTAGAAGACTGAGGGGGGATCTTATAGGAACTTACAAAATTCTTAAGGGATTGGACAGGCTAGATGCAGGAAGATTGTTCCCGATGATGGGGAAGTCCAAGACAAGGGGTCACAGTTAAAGGATAACGGGGAAATCTTTTATGACCGAGATGAGAAAAACATTTTTCACACAGAGTGGTGAATCTGTGGAATTCTCAGCCACAGAGGTAGTTGAGGCCACTTCATTGGCTATATTTAAGAGGGAGTTAGATGTGGCCCTTGTGCCTAAAGGGATCAGGGGGTATGGAGAGAAGGCAGGTACAGGATACCGAGTTGGATGATCAGCCATGATCATATTGAATGGCAGTGCAGGCTCGAAGGGCCGAATGGCCTACTCCTGCACCTATTTTTTATGTGGCGTGTTATATTTATACAATGGAATCTCAGTCAATGGTCATTATCAGTATGGGAGCCCATCCACTTCCTCTTGGCAAACAATCAGAGCTGCCAAGTATTGTCAGAGCATATCAGTATTCTAGCACCTGAAAATTAGTATTTTGCTGAGGAAATCAGTATTTTTACGCTCTTCCATGTCGCTGATAATAATGTTTTTTATGTGGTCACACCCATGTAAGAGTACAAGAATGCACAACTTTGCTACCAATTGACATGTCTTCTATGCACCCTACTTGACAGTGCATTAATTGTGTTTGAATGGCTGCTTCCTGCTTTAGCACCAGATGATGATGTGGAAGTCATTTTGGAAGTCTCCCTCTCCCTCCTTCGCTCTCTCCCTCCTTCCCCTCTTTCCCTCCCTCCTTTTTCCCTTCCTCCCTCTCACTCCCTCTCTCCTTCTCTACTCCCCGAACAGTCTGTCGCCCATAGCGCTGTGGCTATAGCGCTATGTGTAAAGGCAATAGCGCTCCAACTAGTGGCACTATAATTAGAACCCATATTGCTGTTCGTTTAAATTCATAGAAACATATAAATTAGGTGCAGGAGTAGGCCATTCAGCCCTTGGAGCCTGCACCGCCATTCAGTATGATCATGGCTGATCATCCAACTCAGTATCCCGTACCTGCCTTCTCTCCATACCCTCTGATCCCCTTAGACACAAGGGCCACATCTAACTCCCTCTTAAATATAGCTCAGACAGAGCTACTCCCACGCGCTAAACTGACAGCGCTGTTTCAACCTGTAGCGGGACAGGCAGATCAAAGCTTACAAAAATCATCCAGATCTTAAAATTTAGAATACTAACAGATACTTTAGTTACACTATGACTTTTTATATCCTTGTATTTTTTAAGCAGCAAGATGAAACAGGAAGTCGGGCCGATTTTTAAAGAACCCATATTTTACAAGAAAATCCGCACATCTGTATTCTTATCACATTTCCGTACAAAATACGGAAAATCCATACTACTTGGCAGCTCTGTACAATCAATTACTGTCATCAAATGCCCCACCAACAATATCCTTGGGAGCTATCACTGACTATTTTTTACCAGGCACATCAATACTGGAGAGTAGAAACAAATAAGATGGCAGATATTCTGCAGTAAGTGGTTCACTTCTGGCCTCAACAACATTTTTCCCATCAGAAGACACAAACCATTCATTTGGCCGGATGAGGGTAATACAAAATCAAAGTTAACACAATTCAGTGATTGGTATCACTGCAATTTTTCAAGATGTTCACTCCCATCATCACAGGCAGAGCATGGGTAGAGTTACAGCCATTTACAAGTTTCTTTGCAGCAACTAGATAAGCCTTCTTAGAAATTACCTCCCAAACCACCAGCCTCTCAACAAGCATAAGTGGGACAGTAGGCATGTGGGAACGTGACCTACTGAAAATTGTGATCCGTTATAGGTTACCTTGTGATAGATACTACCGTTGCTTCTTAAGAGGAGTTTTTATAGGAAACTAGACTAAGTGGGACCCGTTGGATCCCTGTCACATGGGAGGCCTGGTCCCCCAACACAAACATTCCACCACTCAATCGTTCCCCCAACGCAATATTCTACCACTCACCCGTCGCCCCCAACTGCGCAGGCGCACTCATTCCCCCTCCCCTTCACCCTCCCTCGTCTTTTCCCTCTCCTACTCCTCCCCTCACCCAATCCCTCCCTCACCACAACCCAGTCACCCTCCCTCCCTCCATAACTCCTCTCTCCTGCCTACCACCCTCCTATCCCTCACCTCCCCCTTCCCCCCCCACTATCCCTTCTCACCTTCCCCATTGCCCTCCTCTCCCTCTATTCCCCACTCCTACCTCCCCCACTCCCCCCTCTTCTCCCTTGATTTCCCCCTCCTCCTCCACACCCCCCCCCCCCCGTCCCCCACCCTCTCCCCCAGTCAGCCTCAGCGTCCAGGCCCCTGATCATCGGCGCGACCTCACCCCGCTCATGGAGCCGGACGCTGCCCGCAGACGCAGCCCGAGGGCGGCGGAACCCCGTGGGCACGGAGAGCCAGACTCAGTGTCCAGGCCCCTGATCATCGGTGTGGCCTCTCCCTGCCCCTGGAGCCGTAACCAGCCTCAACGCCCAGGCCCCGGATCTCTCTGCAATCCCCAGAGCCTGCCGCCGCAGCACCGAGGCGGCTGATCCCCGCTGGCCCGAAGTTGCAGTAAAATGCTTTTAAAGTCTTACCTGTGTCGCCGTTGTGAAAAAATGACAGTCTAAATCATGGAAAGGCCACAACTGCGCAGTCGAGGACCCTTTGGGTACTCTTAGCGACGCTAGTAAAGACCCGCACGGGAATTCTCCCCCAACTGCGCATGCGAGGGTGAGGGCACTGTTTTAAGTTAGTTATTTTTTAAAGGTTAATAACTTTTAAAATATACCGTAAATCTGAACAAAACTTGTTTAATTTACAGCACAGGACAATGGTAAGGTGGGCCAAAAAATGTTGCGCTATCGTGTATCGTTTTAGAGCAAATAGAGGTACAACGCAAACGTGCAGATAACAAGATGATAGATTTATATATATTCTAGGCCAAGGGGGACCTGGTTGGGGGGGGGGGGGTGGGGCTGTGGCGTCACACACACTCTAACCACCGCCCAAACACACAGGGGGGGGTAGGGGGGAGGGGAAAATCAGGGGTGAGAGGGGGAGGAGACGGGAGGGGAGAAGGGGAAAGGTGGAGACAGAGGGCGGGGGAGACAGAGGGGGGAGGGGGGAGACAGAGGGGGGGAGGGGGAGAGAGAGGAGGGGGAGAGAGGAAGGATTTTGAGGAAGGACATCGTTGTGATTGAGGCAGTGCAGCGTAGGTTCACGAGATTGATCCCTGGGATGGCGGGACTGTCATATGTGGAAAGACTGAAAAGACTTGGCTTGTATTCACTGGAGTTGAGACAGATGAGGGGGGGGATCTTATAGAAACATATAAAATTATAAAAATAATGGACAAGCTAGGTGCAGGAAAAATGTTCCCAATGTTGGGTGAGTCCAGAACCAGGGGCCACAGTCATAGAATAAAGGGGAGGTAATTTAAGACTGAAGTGAGAAAAAACTTTTTCACCCAGAGAGTTGAGAATTTATGGAATTCCCTGTCACAGAGGGCAGTGGAGGCCAAGTCACTAGATGAATTTAAGAGAGTTAGATAGAGTTCTAAGGGCTAGTGGAGTCAAGGGGTATGGGGAGAAGGCAGGCACGGGTTATTGATAGGGGACGATCAGCCATGATCACAATGAATGGCGGTGCTGGCTCGAAGGGCCGAATGGCCTCCTCCTGCACCTATTTTCTATGTTTCTATGAGAGGGGGGAAGGGGGAGAGAGTGGGGAGGGTGGAGTGGGGGAAGGGAGGTGGAGGGCGACTTTTCAACTGCGCTTGTCCGCGGCCGCGCTGCAATAACAACCGCCGCCATGTTGTTGAACTTCAAGAAGCCCAGTAGAGCCCGCTGCACGACTTGATCACGTGTTCACGGGCTTCAATCCAGAGCCCGTGGGGGGGGGAGGCGGCTGGGCCATGTAACTGGCAGCTCTGGCTGTGCAATGAAAAGTCTGTGCAGCTGGTCGCGAGGAGCAAAGGCATTATGACGTCATCAGCTCGCTTCAGATACAGTTACATTTTAAAACAATTTGAGGAAAAAACTCGGGAAATAATGAACCAAATTTTAAGATGAGGGGAATTTTGAAATCATGAGGTAAGTCTCTACCAGAATATGTAAAGATTTCTCCTTTAGCGCGTCGGGTTTTGGAGGAGATGTGAATGACAAGCCAACTAACGAAGAGAGTTTTAATAGTTACTAGACCAAGTACAGACCCATTGGTTCTGTTCTCCCACCGTGCGGGGTGAGGGGAGGCATGCGGTGTCACACACACTAACTACCCCCCATGCACACACGCTAACTACCCCCCCTTGATATTATATTATTATTAATTTGCTCTTTTTACCCCATAACCGCCCTATCCACTGCCGCAGTTTGATATACATGAACATAACGAACGTGCACTCAATTTCTGTAAAAATTGTCCAAAGAGATATTTGATAGAATGGGTTTGTTTATGTTGTCAAGATATGGATAGATATAGATATCTTTGAAAGTATTTGTTTTTTACGTGTATGACGGTGTAAAAGCAAAGTAATAATTTGGATAAAATCAAATAGATTGTAACTGGAAGAATTTAACAACCATAATAGGTATTAGCAATTGAAACTACATTAGGAAATATTAAAATTAGGCAGCACAGTGGCGCGGCGGTAGAGTTGCTGCCTTACAGAGCCAGAGACCTGGGTTTGATCATGACTACGGGTGCTGTCTGTACATAGTTTGTATGTTCTCCTTGAAACTGTGTGGGTTTTCTTCAGTTGCTCTATTTTCCTCCCACATTTCAAAACGGGATTAATTGGTTCTGTAAATTGAGGGTTAATGGCATCTGTAAATTGTCACTAGTGTGTACGATTAGAACTAGTGTCAGCACAGACTCAGTGAAGGATCAGTTTCCATGCTGTTTCTCTAAACTAAAAGAAAAAATAAATTATTTTTGAATGTGTGAAATATTCACAAGAAAGGTGCATTACTGAGATAAACAGGGTACTTAGAAAAGATTGGTAAAATGGGCAGAAGTCTGGGATATCTCTGATAATAAAAGATGGGTTACAAGCAGTCTTCTCCTCTGAACCTAGTCCTATATGGCGGGATGAGGATCGCTTTATCTGTCGGGTTGGCTGGGGAGAGGGGGAGCGAGAGCAGAAATACAGGACACAGAGGAGACACAGGCGAGGGAGCCATCTACAACAGCAAAGGGAAACCACGTTTACTAAAGAAAGAGGACATCTCGGAAATTAGTTAATGTCTCCTTAACCAAAGATTGATATATAACGAAGGTGCACTCAATTTCTGGAATGTGATAATTGTCCAGAGATATTTGATAGAATGGGTCCATGTATGTTGGCAAGATGAGGAGAGATCACTTTAAGTATTTAGGTTCTAGAAGGATGTGTTAAAAATAAATGCGAAGGAGCTTAAGTGTCTAGTAGAAAACATTTGCGGAGTAGATAACAAATAAGGAGGCAAGTCTTCACAGGATTATGAGCCTTTATCATTTTCTACTCAAAGGGACTTTAGATGCTCAATCCACAAGCATATTTGCAACAATAAAAGACCAATTCGAACATTGGAGTCCCTTGAAAGTGTGTAAGAAAGAACTGCACATGTTGGTTTAAATCGAAGGCAGACACAAAATGCTGGAGTAACTCAGCGGGTGAGGCAGCATCTCTGGAAAAAAGGAATGGGCGATTTTTCGGGTCAGGACCCTTCTTCACACTGATGTCAGGGGAGGGGGTGGGACAAAGATAGAATGTAGGCGACGACAGTAAGACTGGTGGGAGAACTGGGAAGGGGATGGTGAGAGGAAGCAAGGGCTATCTGAAATCAATGTTCATACCGCTGGGGTGTAAACTACCGAAGCGAAGTGTGTGGGGTAAAGATCTCTCAGGACGTTCAGTGATAGTCTTGCCCTCCATAGAAAAGCTATTCACCATCGAGCTTTCACTTGAGAAGTTCAAAATTATCAACTATATTCACCAAGAAATTAAATAAGTTATGTTGAATCTAGTTCCTGAGGGTAATCAAGATAAAGACCAAATGCAATTTAGAAGTTGTAAGGTTTTTAAAAAACTGCCATTAAGTGGCAGGACAAATATAGTAAATGGCACAGGTGGAGCATAAACATTTGCACAGGTTTACTCCATGGACTGAGTACCAAATTAGACTTACAAAATATATATTTTTAATTGTAGCAGGAAATAATTTTTATAATTAGATTTTTAAAGGTTTACCAATGAGAAAAAACATTGCCCTCCATAATGTTTGGGACCAAGACCCATCATTTATGTGCCTCTGCATTCCACAATTTGAGATGTGTAATATAAAAAATTACATGTGGTTAAAATGCACAATCAGAATTTAATAAAGCCCATTATTATACACTTTAGTTGACCATGTAGAACTTACAGCAGTGTTTATATATAGCCCCCCCATTTCAGGGCACCATTTTGTTTGGACACCGCAATGTCATGTAAATGAAAGTAGTCATGTTTAATTTTTTGTTGTATATCCTTTGCATGCAATGACAGCTTGAAGTCTGTGATTCATGGACATCACCAGTTGTTGGGTGTCTTCTCTGGTGATGTTCTGCCAGGCCTGTATTGCAGCCATCTTTAGTTTATGCTTGTTTTGGGGGCTGGTCCACTTCACTTTTCTCTTCAGCATTTTAAAGGTATGCTCAATTGGGTCAGATCAGATGAATGATGTGGCCACTCAAGAATTGACCATTTTATAGCTTTGGAAAACTCCTTTGTTGCTTTAGCAGTATGTTTGGGATCATTGTCTTGCTGTAGAATGAACCGTTGGCCAATGAGTTTTGAGGCATTTGTTTGAACTTGAGCAGCTAGGATGTGTCCATACACTTAAGAATTCATTATGCTACTACCATCAGTTGTTGTATCATCAATGAAGATGAGTGAGCCGGTACCTTCAGCAGCCATACATACCCATACCATAACACCCCCACCACCGCATTTCACAGATGAGGTGGTATGCTTTGGATCTTGGGCAGTCCCTTCTCTCCTCCATACTTTGCTCTTGCCATCACTCTGATATAAGTTAATCTTCATCTCATCTGTCCACAAGACCTTTTTCTAGAACTGTGGTTGCTCTTTTAAGTACTTCTTGGCAAACTGTAACCTGGCCATCCTAGTTTTACGCCAATGGTTTGCATCCTGCAGTGTAGTGTCTGTATTTCTGTTCATGAAGTCTTCTGCCGACAGTGGTCATTGACAAATCCACACCTAACTCCTGAAGAGTGTTTCTGATCTGTTGGACAGGTGTTTGGGTTTTTTCTTTATTATAGAGAGAATTGTTCTGACATCAGCTGTGGGTGTCTTCAGAGGCCTGCCAGTCCCTTTGCAATTAGCAAGTTCACCGTTTTTTTAATGATGTGCCAAACAGTTGGTTTTGGTAAGGCTAAGGTTTGGCTGATGTCTCCAACAGCTTTATTCTTGTTTCTCACTCATAATGGCTTCTTTGCTTTCATTGGGACAACTTTGGTTCTCGTGTTGATAAACAGCAATAAAAGTTTCCAAATGTGATGGAAAGACTAGAGGAAAGACTAGGTGCTGAGAGCTCCCTTATACCTGCATTAAGGAGGCAATTAAACACACCTGAGCAATTACAAACGCTTGTGAAGCCACGTGTCCCAAACATTAGGGTGCCCTGAAATGAGGGGCTATGTCTAAACACAGCTGTAAAGTCTACATGGTGAAAACAAAATGTATAAAAATGGTTTTTCATAAAATCTGACAATGTGCACTTCAACCACATGTGTTTTCTATTACAAGTCTCAAATTGTGGATTTAACCACATTTTTTCCTTATTTTTTTTAAATTGCAAATGTTTTCTATTTTTTTTATTACAGAGGCAAATAAATAAATGATGGGTCTTTGTCCCAAACATTATGGATGGCACTGTACATCTCTTCAAATGGACAGAAACAGAATGAGAAACTGAATGTGTACATTTTTCCCCTATTCAGATGCAAATTACGCAAAATAGAAATAGTATGTATGATTCTATTTGTTAAAAATTGGACACAACAGAAATACTTAAGTTTGACACATGGAATTGAGTAAAGCTTCTACAATAAGGTAAAGTTGAAGTTTAATCAGCAAGGGAAATTTGGAAATGACATTAGCATTAGGAACACTTGATAAAAATGAATGGATGAATAAAAATGTGTCCAATAAAAATGAATATTACACTTACTATAACTAATCTTTCCTCTCCGAGTAATATCAATCGCTTCAAATAAGTTTGATACATCAAGCTTATTAACTCCCAAGGCAGTCTTCAGAATGCATGCAAGATCATTGTCATCTATTGTTTGTTCAGCTGACGCGTACATCTGTCAAAATATAATATATTTCCATTTTAACTTTCTGCAGTAAAATTAAAATTGATATACAAGATTTAACTTTCTTTGCTGTGGAAAAGCTCAACACATTTATGTAATACAACAATTACTCCAAGGTAAAGGTGTAGAAAATAAACTCTGGATATTGCTACTACTAAAAATCTGTCACGAGTTGGCTTAATCTTGCATATAGACACCAGAAATAGACCTCATTTGCATGTTACCAACCATACAAGACAGATCACGTATCAAAATAGGATGCTGGAAAATGCAACTGTTTGGTGATGACAACTCAGGATTTTACATTTGTTGTTACTGCACCATGTATCTAACTGCTGGAGTAAGCACAAGCAGAGTTAAACACAAATCTATAGGTTGCTGTCAGTGATTGCTGACAATTCCAGAGGTGCATTGCTTGAGGCTTTCGCCAGACTAATCAGTGAATTTATGAGAACTTCTGATACTTTCACAAATTATTCTCAACGTCAGATAGCGTAAAAACATCCTGTTTCACTGCGTGAAGTTTAAACACATTTTTGTGGTGTTCTATGCCACAATTAGCACTTGAAAGACACTGAGCCCAAATCCCAGCACCATTTAAATGAACACTTCAGTGGAATGCCCCCCAAATAAAATAATCATTAGGTAAAATTGTCTTCTTAAGTTTTCTTAAGTATTGGTTGTTTGTTACAGATACCATTGATCAAATGGACTGTCCACATTAAAGATTGAGAGAACTTTGTAAGCAATTTTCTTTGAGGGCAAGTGCTACCACTTTGTTATAAACTGCAAGATCCAGTCCAATGGTGAAATCAGTTCAAAATAATTGGACCTATTGGCCTGGATAAAACATATCCTAGGCAGTTGAAAAAGAGATTGATATCTCATCCAGTCCCTTATCGCCATGATTCTGTGTGCTGGAATGCTGCAAAAGGTATCTTGTTAATACAGATGCTAAGAAAAAGGATTGACCAAATAATTACATGTTTGTGATCCTAAATTAATGTGGGGAATTTGCGAGAAAATTCCAAAGCGCAGCATAAATTATCATTAAGAAGTGCACTGATTGAGCACGGACTGTTAACAAGCAAAAAAAAACCTCCTACAATTGTGTTCTGATGAAGGGTCTTTAGTCTGAAACATTAATTATTTTTCTACTGGCAGTGCTGCCCCAGCTGCCAAGTGTTTTAAGCATTTTCTGTTTTTAATAAGTGGATGTGTGTGTGTTCAGGGAAGGTCAAGGCTGACTACCTTATATAATATGTTTAAATTGAGGCAGGGGGTGACAGTAAGAGAGTGTAGATAACTAAAGTGTATACATTTGAAAAGTATCCTGAAGGTGACATGAGGCATCCATTTCTCCCAACTATTTCCTCAGTCAATCACAAGAGGGCTAGGTTGAAGATAATAAGTGAAAAAAGTTGAGAGAAGATACACAGTATACACTGGAAGGTATCATGAACTTGCTGCTTGAAAGCATGGCTTTGAGGGATGGCTGTAAGGAGAAAACATCACATTTACAAAATAAATTGTTGTACATAATAAACCTTAATCTGCAAGGATATGGATTAAAATCAGACACAAAATAAGAAAGAAACATGTTGTAAACTGCAGAGAGGGGGAAGGAGTGACCACAACTTGGGAATGCTTGTCACTACCATAGAGATGAGCTGAACAGCGAAGTTCTGAGGTGCACTTTGGACAAAACAATGGAAAGCAGAGGGAGTGGTGTTCAAGCCATACTGTGATCTGCCCATAATACCGGCTGCTGTTTCATTCACAGAAATTATATTTAGAATCATAAACCATTACGACATAATAGTCATTTCTAATGTCAGGAGAATTTCTTTGTTAATGACACCTTCCTTGTGATGGAGGGGATTTTGTAATTTTATATCTGTCAAAAAAGTTGTGGAATTGGAGAAATAAAAGGAGCAACAAATTGAAAATATAGTTAACCGTTTTGATAACAAACCTTATACTATAAAGCAAGAAAAAAAATCTAAAAGACTTTTGACATCAAATTAAGTCACTGGCAAATGAGGCAAACAAATAAGGCAAGTTACAATTTTGAGTCAGTCTTTTCACTAACTTAAATTACATTACCCATCATTGGGGAGCAACATATTCATCAAGGGAAAAATCAAATGGATTTAAGGAACTTAAACAACAGACAATAAAATGACCGTGTTTCATGCCATAATACTATTTGCTGTGGATAACCATATGTTCAAGAAAATTCATACAAAATCAAAGTTATTAAAAAATGTAAACAAAACAAATCGGTTCAAGAAAGTAAATAACCATGGGATACAAACACAAAATATAATGATGGGCTTAATCAAAATTTTATTTTCTGTGAACAGATGATGATTGGTTTAAACTATGTAAACGATAAAAAAATATCTTTAGGGAAATCATTTAACTGGATTTCCCATGCGTACTTAGTTCAAACGAATATTTTTACAGAAGCCTTCCATCAATGAGCCGTAGAAAATTATCAGATAAATAGCTTGTTATTATGTATTCTTATTGGAAATTGAACAATCCAAATTAGAAAAAAATCCAAACAATTGTAATGCTTACAGTGAATAAATAGAACATGATCAAGACTCTTCTGTATGGAAAGAACATAAAAAGGATCATGGGCGAAGGCTATTAGCGGTAAAAAAAAAAAGGCATTTCATTCCCCATCCTCAATGTTTGACGGTGAGGAATGATTGGTTGGTTTCTCAGACTGATGCAGTCTAAATGGGGAAAGTATGCACAGGAAACAAATACACAATATTTGTAACATTATTATGCACACTAAAAGCAGTTAACACAATTAACAAACAAAATATCAGATATCTTTGACTTTGAATGGGACTGAAGATTGAGTAAAAATAGAAATATGCAAGACCAATATGATGGGTCTTCAATTGTTGTAACCACAGACAGGTCTATAGAGATTGCAAGGTTATGTTTTGTTTTCAAATTCCTTAATGGCTTCATCCTCCCTTTTATGATAATTTTCTTAAACCCTATAGTGCTTATGCACCAGAATGCAAATGCCACTGCAAGCTTTACCTTCAGATGCCAAGATCCTAATTAACTCACCACACAACCACACTAAATCTTTCCTTATTCCTTTATGACATCACTTAAAATGTAAACCTGCCCAAATCTTTGGTCAACTGCCACAACATCTTGTGACCTTTTGGATAGAGCCCCAGAGTGAAACATTAGGATCAATTACTAGATTAGTGGCGCTATATAAATAGAGAAGTGGAGCAACAATAAGAATATTGATCAATCACATTCAGATTCTGGAACCTTGCCCTCAGAACTTCATTCAATAGTGCATGGTCTTTCAATATCTTGTTCAGGTTGGTAGGACTCCAAGGTTCAAAATATTTTTTTGTTTTATATTGTTTTCATTATTATCTATGCAAACAATATTGTATTGAATGCTGGCCTCAAACTATTATAAATGACCTGTCCCACAGTTCTTTACTGCATACTTAGTACCACAGATTGCAATACAAATTTTAGAGGATGTACCTAGGAAAATGGACAAGGGAGAGCCAGTGGATGTAGTGTACCTGGACTTTCAGAAAGCATTTGATAAGGTTCCACATAGGAGATTAGTGGGCAAAATTAGGGCACATGGTTTTGGGGGTAGAGAGCTGACATGGATAGAAAATTGGTTGGCAAACAGGAAACAAAGATAAGGGATTAACGGGTCCCTTTCAGAATGGCAGGCAGTGGCTAGTGGGGTGCTGCGAGGCTCGGTGCTGGGACCACAGCTATTTACAATATACATCAATGATTTAGATGAAGGGATTCAAAGTAACATTAGCAAATTTGCAGATGACACATAGCTGGGTGGCAGTGTGAACTGTGAGGAGGATGCTATGAGAATCCAGGGTGACTTGGGACAGTTTGGGTGAGTGGGCAGATGCATGGCAGATGCAGTTTAATGTGGATAAATGTAAGGTTATCTGCTTTTGTAGCAAAAACAGGAAGGCAGATTATTATCTGAATGGTGTCAAGTTGGGAAAGTACAACGGGATCCGGGGGTCCTTGTTCATCAGTCAAGGAAAGTAAGCATGCAGGTACAGCAGGCAGTGAAGAAAGCGAATGGCATGTTGGCCTTCATTACAAGAGGAGTTGAGTATGGGAGCGACGAGGTCCTTCTGCAGTTGTACAGGGCCCTAGTGAGACCACACCAGGAGTATTATGTGCAGTTTTGGTCTCCAAATTTGAGGAAGGACATTAGCTATTGAGGCTATTGAGGGAGTGCAGCGTAGGTTCACAAGGTTAATTCCCGGAATGGCTGGAATGTCATATGCTGAGAGAATGGAGCAGCTGGGCTTGTATATTCTGGAATTTAGAAGGATGAGAGGGGATCTTATTGAAACATGTAAGATTATTAAGGGTTTGGACTCGCGAGAGGCAGGAAACATGTTCCCGATGGTGGGTTTCCAGAACCAGGGGCCACAGTTTAAGAATAAGGGGTAAGCCATTTAGAATGGAAATGAGGAAGCACTTTTTCCACACAGAGTTGTGAGTCTGTTGAATTCTCTGCCTCAGAAGGAGGTGAAGGCCAGTTCTCTGGATACTTTCAAGAGAGAGCTAGATAGGTCTCTTGAAGATAGCGGATTCAGGGGATATGGGGAGAAGGCAGGAATGGGGTACACATTGAATGGCGGTGCTGGCTTGAAGGGTCGAATGGCCTACTCCTGCACCTATTGTCCATAAATATTGACAACAGGTCATGTTTTCAGGATAAAAAGTGCTTACTGCTAAATTTCAAGAAATTAATCCTATGACTAAATTACAATTAATCTTATTACATTGCTAGATCCAAAGGCCCCCCAGAATGGGGAAAGTAGCAGCTTTATGACAATAGACAATAGGTGCAGGAGTAGGCCAATCCACAGGAACTGATCCTGAGAATAGAACATTGGAAAATTATCACCAATGCATCCACGATTTCTAGAGCCAATTCCTTAAGTACCCTGGGATGCAGACCATCAGGCCCTGGGGATTTATCAGCTTTCAGTCCCATCAATCTATCCAACACCATTTCCTGCCTAATGTGGATTTCTTTCAGTTCATCCGTCACTCCAGATCTTCTGGCCACTACTATATCAGGAAGATTGTTTGTGTCCGCCTTAGTGAGGACAGATCCAAAGTACCTGTTGAACTCATCTGCCATTTCCTTGTTCCCCATAATAAATTCACCTTTTTCGGTCTTCAAGGGTCCAACTTTGGTCTTAACTAATTTTTTCCTCTTCACATACCTAAAGAAGCTTTTACTATCCTGCTTTATATTCATGGCTAGCTTACCTTCATACATCATCTTTTCTCCCAGTATTGTCTTTTTGGTTATCTTCTGTTGTTCTTTAAACATTACCAAATCCTCGTGCTTCCCGCTCATCTTTGCTACGTTGTACTTGTTTGCTTTCCTTTCTCCCTTGGAATTTTTCTTCCTCCTAAGAATGAACTGATCCTGCACCTTCTGTATTATTCCTAGAAACACCTGCCATTTTTGTTCCACTGTCATCCCTGCTAGTGTATCTTTCCAGTCAACTTTGGCCAGCTCCTCCATCATGGCCCCATAGTCCCCTTTATTCAACTGCAACACTGACACCTCCGATCTACTCTTCTCCCTCTACAATTGTAGATTAAACCTGAACGTGTTACAGTCACTGCCTCCTAATGGCTCATTCACCTCGAGGTCCTTTATCAAATCCGGTTCATTACATAGCACTAAATCCAGAATTGCCTTCTCCCTGGTCAGCTCCAATACAAGCTGTTCAAAGAATCCATCACAAAGGCACTCTTCAAATTCCCTTTGTTGGGGTCCAGTACCAACCTGATTTTCCCAGTCTACCTGCATGTTGAAATCTCCCATAACAACCACAGCATTACTTTTACTACATGCCAACTTTAACTCCTGATTCAACTTGCGCCCTATGTCCAGGCTACTGTTTGGGGGCCTGTAGATTAGTCCCATTAGGGTCTTTTTACCCATACAATTCCTTAGTTCTATCCATACTGACTCCACATTCCCTGTTTCAATGAATTTCATTCCTCACCAACAGGGCAACCCCACCCCCTCTGCCCACCTGTCTGTCTTTTCGATAGGAAGTATACCCTTGAATATTCAGTTCCCAGTCCTGGCCCTCTTGCAGCCATGTCTCAGTAATTCCCACAACATCATACTTGCCAGTTTCTAACTGAACTTAAAGCTCGTCCACTTTATTCCTTATACTTTGTGCATTCATATACAGTACCTCCTTATTCACTTCCCCCCTCGCAATTAGCCCTGACCTTACTCTGTTGTCCATTCTCAAGCTTTCCTTCCCATTAATTCAAGAAACTTTTGTAATTTTTCCTGTAGCCACTTCCCCTTCAACTCCATCTTTATACTCCCAATTTGTCAATCCATCCCCCCCACTATTTAGTTTAAACTCACACGTGTAGCCCTAGCTTTATCTTTAGTCAACTTTATTAAATATGGCAGCAGACATATTTATTTCTGAATTGAATCTGGATGGTTCTATTTCAACAATTTGTACATGATTTTTGACTATGTACATAACAAATACTTACCTTAATTGATAGCTTAATAGTTTCAAGAGTGTTAGATGGTCTTGATATTACTGACAAGGCAATCACATACTCTCTAAAATCAATTGTTCCATCTTTAATCTGAAAGAAATAACCATTTTTTTAAAAAATCAACGTAGATGGTATTATTTTATATGAAGAAAGAATGAAACATGAAGACATTTAAGACTGAAGAAATGCAGAGGCTGCTCTATGCCACAGAGGTTCAGTTTAGAAAGAGTACGAGACATCTCAGGCACACCCTGAAATAACGCAAATGTCAATTTTCATTGAAAACTTTTATTGTTAGTAAGTCTGTGACATATATTCCACATATCTAATATCCATAACTTTAAAAGAAAATTAGCCAGTCATCTTAGTGGCGAGTTTTTTTAAGCAGTTGCAGTTAATCTTGATATTTATTGATCATTGCTGGAATGTAGATGAAAAAACTTCCACTGGTGAAATATACAACCATTTTATCACTATGATCATCGATCAAATCCAAAATGATATTGCACAAATGGAGTCAATAGGGGTAAGTTATGCCATGTCTCCAAATAACACTGTAATTCTAAATTCAAACAAATTGCAAAAATGTCAGCAAAAATACGAGTTTAGCTTTCAAATGAGCAGAAAGCAAGAGGGACATTCCCTGCAGAACATGGCATAGCTTACTCCTAGGAACTCCATTGTTGCTCTACCATTATGGAATTGATCAATGAATATGGATAGAAAATGGCTGATGTATATTTCTCATGTGGAAGTATTTTTTCCCACTGTTCAAGGAAAAAGGAAAACAAGGAAAAACATTTTCATGCATATATTAATCCTTCAACCAAAGTTTCAGATGGTTGGCAAAACCCTTGCAGCAAATCTTTGATGTTGAAGGGTACAGGATATATCTGTGATTATATTAATTGGGAGAGTATAAAAGCACAAAGGCATTTTTATTTTTTTTACATTCTGAGGCAAGAAGGATCCAACTCTCAATCTGCAAATTAACTCAGTAGAGGTCACCATTCGGACAATATTGATTACAATGTATTCAGTATAAATTCAGTAATTCATACAGCGGTTAACAGCAACATTGAGGATCTGTGGAAAAAATGAAAGTTGACTTTATGCTATGCTTTGTTGTCAATCAATACGGACAGAAATGTGCACCTACATTTCTTACTATTAAAATTAGAAAAAATAGTAGAATTAGAAAACCAATATTTGTACAATTATCATAACACACTAAATCAATACAAATTAGAAGTTGCACAGGAAAGTATTGCTATTCAACTTAAAATTACAACTGCACTCTTACATATTAATAATTTCGTAAATAATTATGACAAATAGCTTATTTTATATATATATATATATATGTATATATATATATATATACTGGCTATTTTATCCTGTCCTCTAAATCTGTATCCTCTGGACACATGCCATCCTGTCACCAGAAAGTGTTTTCCTATATTTACTTGACCAAAAAATGGATAGAAATTATGATCACCATTTTCCGACATCTGCGCTCGGAGTTTGGAATTAAGTCCTAGAGTGTTACGTTTCACACCAGGCAAGTCAAAGTTTAAGACTTACTTCAGTTGAGCCTTGAGTAGTTGGAGTAGTTCCTGAGGATTGGAGGGTAGCTAATGTAACCCCACTTTTTAAAAAGGGAGGGAGAGAGAAAACGGGGAATTACAGACCTGTTAGTCTAAAATCGGTAGTGGGGAAACTGCTAGAGTCAGTTATTAAAGATGGGATAGCAGCGCATTTGGAAAGTGGTGAAATCATTGGACAGCATGGATTTACGAAAGGTAAATCATGTCTGACGAATCTCATTGATTTTTTTTGAGGATGTAACTAGTAGAGTGGATAAGGGAGAAACAGTGGATGTGTTATATCTGGACTTTCAGAAGGCATTCGACAAGGTCCCACACAAGAGATTGGTATACAAACTTAAAGCATAAGGTATTGGCGGTTCAGTATTGATGTGGATAGAGAACTGGCTGGCAGACAGGAAGCAAAGAGTAGGAGTGAACGGGTCCTTTTCAGGATTGCAGGGAGTGACTAGTGGGGTGCCGCAAGGCTCAGTGCTGGGACCCCAGCTATTTACAATATATATTAATGATTTGGACGAGGGAATTGAATGCAACATCTCGAAGTTTGCGGATGACACAAAGCTGGGGGGCAGTGTTAGCTATGAGGAGGATGCTAGGAGGCTGCAAGGTGAATTGGATAGGTTGGGCGAGTGGGCAGATACAGTATAATGTGGATAAATGTGAGGTTATCCACTTTAGTGGCAAAAACAGGAAAGTAGACTATTATTTGAATGGTGGCTGATTAGGAAAAGGGTAGATGCAACGAGACGTGGGTGTCATGGTACACCAGTCATTGAAAGTAGGCATGCAGGTGCAGCAGGCAGTGAAGCAAGCAAATAGTATGTTAGCATTCATAGCAAATGGATTTGAGTATAGGAGTAGGGAGGTTCTACTGCAGTTGTACAGGGTCTTGGTGAGACCGCACCTGGTTCACCAGACTGATTCCTGGGATGTCAGGACTTTCATATGAAGAAAGACTGGATAGACTCGGCTTGTACTCACTAGGATTTAGAAGATTGAGGGGGGATCTTATAGAAACTTACAAAATCCTTGTGATGCAGGAAGATTGTTCCCGATGTTGGGGAAGTCCAGGAGAAGGGGTCACAGTTTAAGGATAAGGGGGAAATCTTTTAGGACCAAGATGAGAAAAACATTTTTCACACAGAGAGTGGTGAATCTCTGGAATTCTCTGCCACAGAAGGTTGTTGAGGCTAGTTCGTTGGCTATATTTCAGAGGGAGTTAGATGTGGTCCTTGTGGCTAAAGGGATCAGGGGGTATGGAGAAAATGCAGGTAAGGGATACCGAGTTGGATGATCAGCCATGTTCATATTGAATGGCAGTGCAGGCTCGAAGGGCCGAATGGCCTACTCCTGCACCTATTTTCTATGTTTCTAAGTTTCTATGAACAGTAGTAGTCCCATTTTGAAAGACTGGTAAAAGACTGTCCCACTACCTAAGCTCAGGCCAACTATTATGTAGTATTTTGCCCAGCATCTTTTGCAAATCAATGGCTGAAAAATTCACTTGGCTAAACAAGTGGCTGAAATCTGCATTGTATCTAAAGTAGGAAAGAGTTCAATTTTCAAAAGGCAATGCTCAAATGAGTAATACATAATGGAAATAATTACAGATGTGGCCACTGGATAAATCATCTTAGATTTGTTAGTGGGCAACCTCTGTCAATTTAAAAGATGACATTGTCTGCAATTCATGTACAGAGTGCCTAAAAACACATTATGTGAATTAAATTCTGGTTTCATATGCATTTTAACCACACTACTCTCATCTACCAAATACTTCTTCCAATTGGCCTGTAAATATGGTCATCCCCTTTCCATTATTAGATATACACTCAGTAGCACCAATCATATGGTTGTTTATATGATTTTTAAGGTCAATTTTACATTGCTTTTCAATGAATTTTACTACTGCCGTATCTGCCTGCTCTTGCTTTTAAGTGCTACCAATGGGTCCCATAACTGCAAAAGGAACATTTTCAAACCAAAAATTGGATAATCAGGCAAGTTAATGAACACACAGCATAATATGCCATAATGTACAACCTCTGGCTTACATCTCCCATTGGATAGATAGAAGATGTCAGTAATTAATACATTAATTAGTGACATTTTTTAGCCTTTCCCCAGTTTATAAATTTAACAAGGTCCACATATTCAGTGGTATGTTTAGTGTGGCGGCGCCTTACGGCAGCGGCTCGACTGCAATTCGTCCGTCTTTTCTTTCTTTTTGTCCCGTTAGGTGTATGTTTTTGGTTTTATTTTTTAGATGTGTATATGCGGGAGGGTGGGGGGGAAACGTTTTAATCTCTTCCCTGTACGGGGACCCGACCTTTTCTCTCTCGGGTCTCAGTTGTCGTTGGGCCTAACATCGTGCAGCCGGCGGCATCCAACCGGAACCAACCCGAGGGCTCCAGTCGTGGAGCCTGTGGACTCACCATCGCGGAGCTGGCCGACTTCGGAGCTGCGATGCGAGCGTGGCGCGCGGCTGCGATGCGACTTCGGAGGCTCCGGCTGCAGGCCCTGTGCATGGTAACATCGGGAGCTCACAGGTCCCTGGTGGGAGACCGCTTTTCAGAGCTCCCGCAACGGCAACTTCTCCCGCCCGAATCGCGGGGTTAAAACAACCCGAAGCAGGGCCTTACATCCACCGGCGCGGCTTTAACGGCCGCAGGACACACCATCGCCCGCCGGGAGCTCTAACATCAAGACCCAGAGCAGGACTCTACATCGCCCGGCGCAGCCTCAACGGCCGCGGGACTTATAATCGCCCGCCGGGGGCTTTAACATCGGGAGCCCCGGTCGCCTCGGCGCAGCAGTTGGGACTGCTTGGCCGCGGGAGAAGAATAAACAGGGATGAGAGAAGACTTTTACCTTCCATCACAGTGTTTGGAGATTCACTGTGATTGATGTTCATGTAAATGTGTTAATTGTGTGTCTTAGTTTTAAAAACATTTTATGTTATGATTGCAGGAACGAAATTTCATTCAAACCATGTCTGTTTGAATGACAATAAATGGCATTTTATTCTATTCTATGTTTGCCGAGAATATAATTCACCTCATCAAAAAGTGCAAAGATATCTGTTAATGCATCAGTGATTGGCAGCTTCAAATAATCAGCGAATAGCTCCAGAGTTATCCGTTTTCCTCTCTCTCTTTTGGCACTTTCTGCAAGTTCATCCAGTTCTTTTTCAACTTGTTTAGGCTTTAAACTAGAAAAAAACAATTAACACAGTGACAATCAACCAGCATTAATTCTAAAATTAAAAAGACAAATGCAGTAAAAAGTTAATTTATCATTTGCTGTAGTAAGTAAATTTCCTTTTGAAAGTGCATTCTCTGCATGAGACTTTCCACTAATCAGCGTCTATTCCAACCCTTCCCCCAAGCATTTGCACTTATTTGAAGCAATTGTTTTTATGCAATTAATACTGAACTTTCGAAGAAAGCTATTTTGAAGGATAGGAATTATGCATTTCTAATGCATATCTATGAGATTAATTTAATGCCTTGGCATGTCTGCAAATGATATTTCATAATTGGGAGCTCATCTAACAGGGCAGTTTGAAGTAAATGATGGAAGGGATCAGCTCTGCTTATTTTATTCTGCCCGTTCGGCAGAACTGATATTGTTCCTTTGGAAATTAAAGAAAACATTTCAGACACCAGAGCTCTTAGCTTTTAGTTTTGAAGATTTGCTCAAATTTACTTAGCAGTTCCTACAGCAATCTTCATAAAACAGAAAATTAGGAGAGTTATTCTGTTTTTGGGATGTGGGTCTCATCGACAAGGCCAGTGTTTACTGCCCATCCATAATTGTCCTCAAGATGATGGTGATCGATCTTCTTGAACTGTTGGTGAAGATACTCGCACAATTTTAGCACATGCAGAATTCCAAGAATTAGATCCATCGACAAGAAGGAAAAGTGATTAACTTGCAAATAAAGATCTGGGTAATAATCATACCATCAACAAAATACATTCCATTGATGGTATGATTATTCCAATCATTTATAGTTAAATTCTCTGATGCAATGATATAATTACACAGGATTCCCAGATATTGGGAGAGCTCTGATTCAAGATGGATAATTGAACAGTTAGCTTGCAGATAGAATGCACAGAGCTCAAAAGAGACGTGTGTTATTTTAGGTTCCTCAGAATACTATCTCTTTCTAAAGTGGAAAATATAAAATTGTGCACAGTGCTGGAAGGATTCCATTACAGGAAGGATGTGGTGGCTTTGGAGAGGGTGCCGAAGATGTTTATCAGAATCTGCCTGGATTAGGGGGTATTGCCTACAAGGAAATATTGGTCAAACTTGGATTGTTTTATTTGGAATGTCAGAAGTTGAGGGGAGACTTGATAGATATAGAAAGGGCGGCACGGTGGCGAAAATGTAGAGTTGCTACCTTACAGCGCCGGAGACCCGGGTTCCATCCCGACTACAGGTGCTATCTGTATGGAGTTGGTACGTTCTCCTCGTGACCTGCGTGGGTTTTCTCCGAGATCTTCGGATTCCTCCCACACCCCAAAGATGTACAGGTATGTAAGTAAATTGGCTTGGTAACTGTAAAAATTGTCCCTAGTGTGTGTAGGATAGTGCTAATATGCGTGGATCGCTGGTCAGCGCGGACCCAGTGGGCTAAAGGGCCTGTTTCTGCGCTGTATCTCTAAACTAAACTAAAAAATAAACTCAACATACAGTAAACTCTTGCAATAACTAATCTCTCTATATTGCGGAATTCAGTTGCAGTGGACTGAGGCTGCTGTCGCACCGCTATGCTGGCGCCCCCCCCCCCCCCCCCCCCCCTACATGCCAGTTATCCAATGAGCTGGCGCCACGAGGCAAGCTTCTAGTTTTAGGAGCGGAGAGAGGGAGCAGCATTAAAGCGGCAAGAGCAACAGACCCATCCCTGGCATGCTGGGAGCTCTACGGCTCTATCTTATCTTTTTTTTTAACCTTAATTTTATCCTTGTAATATCATTGAGGTGACCCATTGTCTTGTCAAACACATTTCATTGTACCGTTGACCCTGTGTTAACCTACATATGACAAATAAAACTGAACTGAACTGAGATGTGCACAGCAATTCTTTTCGAAACACAGAGTGGTGGGTGCCTTGAATGTGCTGTCAGGAGTGGTGGTGGAGGCAGATACAAACATGCCTTTCAAGCGGCTTTTAGGTAGGCAAATACAGGGGAATGGAGTGATATGGATTGGATCATATGGAGGGGTAGGATATCAGTTTAACTTGACATCATGGATATTGTGGGCTGAAGGATTTGCTCCTGTGCTGTAGTGTTCCATGTTCTGTTCCAAACCTGTTCATAATTATAATGCCAGGCACATTGTAAACTACATATAGAAATGTTAGTCAATAGAATATCGGCTAACCAAGAAATTCAATTTGAACTCATCTCAATAATTTCTAGCGATTTCCAAAAACTACTGCAACAGTAGTAATCAGAGGCAGCAGCTAATAGTTGATCATCCAAGAAAAAATGAGCTGCCTTTGTAAGCTGTATTTTATCTTATCTATTAATTATTTACTTAACCAAAAATCTATGATTAAGGGAAATAAATAAATGTGACTGGAAAAGAACTGGAAAATTGGACAAAAAGTATTAATTACTCAACAAAAGGGCTGTGGAGGAAATGCCAATGTGACTGGTAGGTTAAACATTAGTAAAATCAGTATTTTTTTAAATTTAGTTTGACAAATGAAAATTGGAAGACAGAAATGTTAGGTCGACATTAAGAAAAATGGAAATATTTACACTCATTCTATATTTTGGAGAATTTAACAATAGATTATAACTGAACAATTATTTTACTTGCACCCAAACTATGTAGACTACCCAAATCAGTCTGGATGTTTACAACCTCTCTAACTGTTAAACCAGGAGCCAACCTATGGAAGCTGCAAAATTAGAATGACATGCTTGCCAAACAGCAAACACAACCTTGCAGCACCAGAGACCCGGGTTTGATCCCGACTATGGGTGCTGTCTGTATGGAGTTTGTACATTCTCCCGTGACCTGTGTGGGTTTTCCCCGGGATCGCCAGTTTCCTCCCACACTCCAAAGGCGTACAGGTTCGTAGGTTAATTGGCTTGGTAAAATTGTAAGTGGTCCCTCAATGTATGTAGGATAGTGTTAATGTCTGGGGATCACTGGTCGGTACGGACTTTGTGAGCCGAAGGGCGTGTTTCCGTGCTGCATCTCTAAACTAAACTACCTGCAACAGACAAAATATGGCAATCCCAAAGCAGAGCCTACTAAATATCATCACGGGAGATGGTGAACGATTAAAACAACTACTTGGAGAAGACTCCAAACACATCTCCATCCTCAACAACTGCTGGGCCCAGCAGGCAAGCAGAAAATATAAATCTGGAAATCTCACAACCACATTCAACAAGAAATACTGAGGTGATGATATATCACTGCTTCATGTTGAGATTCTCAGCATTACAGAAGTTGACCAATTCAATTCACTGCAGATGATATTGAGCAACAGCCTACAGCACTCAGTGCTGTAGCCAACGGAACTACACACCACAAGCTGTTGTAGTAGAGAAAACCTGCAATCCAGAACCATTGCATCAGCTGATCAGCTTTTAAAACACTGCCATTTCCCCAATGTGGAAAACTGTTCAGTTAAGCTCCGTTTATGAAAAAAGGTTGAACCTCATGTGATAAATTACCACTCAGACAACTTGCAAAGCAAAATAGTCAACCACAGTATTATCAACCAGCTCTTGCTCTCCAATAAATAACCTGCTCACCACCATTCAGGTCAGGTTTTGCCAGGATATATTTTCTCCAGACTTCAAGCCTTGGTTAAATGGACGAAAAAGCTGAATTCCAGATGCGAGTGAGTATTCTTGACATCATTGCAGCATTTCAATATATCATCAAATGTTTCTGGTAAAAATGAAGTCAATGAATCAAGGGAATCAAGGAAAATATACTAATGGTTGTAGTCATTTCTTGGAGAAAGATGATTGATGTAATAGGAAATCGACCATCCTAGCCCAGGGCACCGATGAAAGAGTTAAAATGGCTGGTTCCAGACTCAACCATCTTGAGCTACTTTGTCAACAATCTTTCTTCCATCATAGGGTGAGAACTGGTCAGAAGTACCAGAAGTGCAATATTTCTTACATTTGCTGCTACTCAGAGAATGGAGCAATTCATGCCTGCATGCAGCAGGAGCAAGGAAACACACAATACATGACAAATAGCATTTACATCACATAAATGCCAGGCAATAACCATCTCCAAACAAGAGAGAGTCCAATCAGCTACACTTGATACTCAAATACTGCCACCACAAACATCTTTCTAAGAGAACTTGGTTCAAATTTAAACTGAATTAGCCAAAAATATACTGTGAATGCAACAGTGACCAACCTGCTGACATGCAAACCTTTCCACTATCTACAAGCCACAGGTCAGGAACAGAACACTCTCCATTTGTCTGGATGAGTATAGGTCTAAACATCTCTCAAGCAGCTTGACAATCTGGACAAAAGGAAGAAACGTAATTAGCACCATCTGTCTCCCTAAACATGTCCTCCACCACCAGTGCACTGGCTGCATAATGCACTGCAATTACTCACCCAAACATCACCTGTTAAACTTGAAGGTAGACAAAAATGCTGGAGAAACTCAGCGGGTGACGCAGCATGTATGGAGCGAAGGAAATAGGCAACGTTTCGGGTCGAAACCCTTCTTCAGACTGATTTGAGGGGGGGACGGGCGGGATGAAGAAAGGAAGAGGTGGAGCCAGTGGGCTGAGGGAGAGCTGAGAAGGGGAGGAGAAAGTAGGGACTACCTGAAATTAGAGAAGTCAATGTTCATACTGCTTGGGTGCAAACTGCCCATGCAAAATATGAGGTGCTGCTCCTCCAATTTACGGTGGTCCTCACTCTGGCCATGGAGGCGGCTCAGGACAGAAAGGTTCCGATGTTGCCTATTTCCTTCGCTCCATAGATGCCTCTCCAGCATTTTTGTCTACCTTTTCCAGCATTCTTTAAGCAGTTCCTTCTTAAACAACCTGTTAAACTTGACTGTGAACTCTGTCACCAGAGATGACGAGGGCAACAAACCATTCTGACCTGGAAATATGTAGCCATTGTTGCTGGATCTGTATTTTGAAATTCCCTACCCAACACCATATCAAGGGGAATTATAAATAGCAATAAATAGTGGTTGTGTCAATATCATCGGAATACTAGAAAATGAATAAAATTACTGAAGTGCAAATGTATTATGATACTTTTGGAAATTCTTAATTATCGACCTTATACTAAACTTAAAGGATCATTCCCAAACATTTAGTTATGCGGAAGCTATTGAGCAAATAATTTAAAAAAATCATATACATGTACTTTGCAGGCAACCTAATATCGTTAACTTCTTCAAAAATCATGAATGGCACTTTTTAAATATAATGCCAATGTTCCTTCCATAGATGTGATACATAATTCGCACCAGTAAACTAACATTAAGGTACTATGATTTGAAATATGATTGAAATAATTACTTATTTTTCTCTTTTGAAATATTTTATTTTTACAGTATCTTCGTAAGGAAAGTACAGTTTAGGCTGAAAATGTGAAATGAAGGCAAAAAAAGCAGAGTGCCTTGTATTTTTTAAAGTAAGAACCTACTTGAGTTTTCTGACAAGCTTTGCAAATTCTAGCAGACAGGTATACAGCGGAAGTTTCAGTTGACTCTCGGACATTACAATCTGACAATCTTCAAAAGTATAGTCAGTCACAGGAACACCAAGAGCACTAAAGGGGACATTCAAAAATAAAATAATTAAATATTACAAGATGTGAGGCACGATTAAATGACCATTTATTTGAACATTTCATACATAAATATACTGAATGAAGCAGCTGTTAGCCAGCAATAAATAAAGAGTTGCTGGCTCCCTCCCACCAAACAGCTCAAATGTTATTCTAGACACAAAGTGCTGGATTAACTCAGCAGGTACGGTAGTATCTCTGGAGCAAAGGGATGGGTGACGTTCAGCACCCTTCTTCAGACTGAAAGTAGGGTGGCAGGGAGAGGAGGTGAAGTGCCTGGTAGGAGGCAAGAGAAGACCATGACCAATCAGGGCCAGCTATGAATGACATCAGACAGGACAGTGCCTGGTAGGTCCATTGTTGCCTAGGGAAGGTGTGATCTCAAGAAAATCAACGTGGAAACCCGTGGAACTGGAAAAATGACTAGGGAGGAGGAAGGGGACAAGTGGGAGGGGCGGATGAGACAAAGTTACTTAAAATGAGAGAATTCAATGTTCATTCTATAGGTTGTTAGCTACCCAAGCAAAATAAAAGGTGATGCTCCTACAATTTGTGTGTGGCCCCACTCTGGCAATGGAGGAGACCCAGGACAGAAAAGTCAGTATGGGAATGGTAGGTGAAATGGCTGGCTGCTGCAAGATTGGGACACAGAATCAAAAGAAAAAGTACTGCATATTTTAAGCAGCAAGTTGGCCACCAGATTAGACATCTTATACTCAGTAATATTAGATTCTGTTGTGTTCCTTATGTTGGCCATGAAGAAATGATGTTGATGAGTTCCTGCTGATGAAAGAGTCTGGATTTTGCATAGTACAAGCAGTTCAACAAGGAATTGCCAGCAAGCATAAAACTTCTGCAGATGCAATTCCATTAAGGGAGTGTACAATTCTGTGGCAACTTTCCAGCACTTAAAACTGGGAACTCTGCCTAACTGGTACAGGCACAGCACCTTTTATTTCAGTGGGGAACAGCTCAGATGAGTTTAGGGTGGGGTCAATTTACATATTTTTAAAATCACCTGCGTTTAAATGTTCCAAATATTTAAGGCAAATCTTTCACGCAGAGGGTGGTGAGTAAATGAAACGAGCTGCCACAGGAGGTAGTAGAGCAGGGGTCGACAACTTTGTTCTGCATAGGGGCCGGGACGCATGTCTGTGAGTGGATGGCAGGCTACATTTATCTCGTGTACACATGGCTCCCGCCCCGGATGGCAGGCATCAAATCACGTGTTCACAGAAGGTAGACAAAAATGCTGAGGAAACTCAGCAGGTGAGGCAGCCTCATGCAATCCTTGCATGTCTCACCCGCTGAGTTTCTCCAGCATTTCGATTCTACCTTCGATTTTTCCAGCATCTGCAGTTCTTTCTTAAACGTGTTCACAGAAGGTGCACAGCTGTGCCGGCGGCTTTGCGCAGGATGCGGTACAGCCAGTTGACAGGTACATGGATAGGAAAAGTTTAGAGGGATATGGGCGCGACATGGGCAAATGGGACTAGCTTAGATGTGGCATCTTGGTCGGCATGGACAAATTACAGTGAAGGGCCTGTTTCCATGCTATGTATGACTGATTCAAATTGCTTTATATCTGTTTTTTTTTTTTAATATTTCCATCAACTATGCTTTTCCATTAGTTTTGAACTTATGGAGACATTCAGAAACACTTTTTTTTAATGTCACTGGATGCCATTGTCAGTCAACAGCTTGCCTGGAGATCCATGGATTGAAAAATGACGAGATAATTTCAAAATCACGCCGCTGGAAGTGGGGCTGCTGAGAAAATCAATGTCGAACCATCCTGAATACGAATCCACAAGCACCACATCCACAGGCACACATGCCACTCAAATAAATCAGCTGCCACTGTAGACCATGGGAACGCAGGTACAGGATGTGGCAGAAGTGGTTGCTTTTGTTGATGAGGTGCCATGCTATTGCAAACAGCACAAGCTGCCACATTGTCGTTGATGTATTCGGCCATGCCAGGGCCAGTAATACATGCTTAATGACAGAGGTTAGGGACCGTAGGGTCTTGTTGGTGGCAGTGTGGGCAACTAAGACCTCCATCCATGATGAAAGGATGAAGGATACGGACATCACGATAAAGTCATCATCCTGTGAGGGCAGATCCTCGCAAGTCTTCCGAGGTGCACGCGAAAGAGTGTCTGCCAGGTACATATCTTTCCCACGTTTGTAGGTGACGGCGATGTCATAATTTGTAAGTTGTAGTAACATCCGTTGTAGGCGCTGGAGAGTTATGAATAGGTTTATTGAAAATGCTGATAAGAGGTAGGTGGTCCGTTTCAACTGTAATTGTGTGACCAAAACAGAAATCGTTGAATTTTTTGCAGGCAAAAACAACCGCTAGTAATTCCTTTTTGATTTGGGCGTATTGTTGTTCTGTGTCAGACATGGTGTGTGCGGCATAGGCGACAGGCTTATTGCCATGGCCATCATTCTGAAGGCATGCAACGCCCAGGCCATGTTGTGAGGCGTCACATGTAAGTGTAACAGGCAGTCTACGATCAAAGTACGCTAGAGTAGGGGTGGCCGACATCTGCCGTTTAAGAGTGTCAAATGCTGTCTGTTGTTGTTCTTGTTGGTCTGTGGGTCTCCAATTGGAGGCGTGGGTTCGTATCCCACTTCTGACACCATGTTGGTTTGGGGTCCTTGTAATAATAAAGCCCTCACACCATGTCAGGTTATACACTGTTTATTTAGAATAAACAACTACAAGCTCTCACTCGAGAGTTCACCTCACACTGCGGAAAGCATGACTACAAAAGCATGACTCACGACATGAGCCACTAATGCAGAACGCATTGATGATGATACAATTGATGAGTCCACTTCTGAAATAGTGTGTGAAATTTTGTTTACCCAAGCATAGAAAGGACAAAAATTGCATTAAGGAGGATGCAGGGGCAATTCACATGATTATGCGTTGGCAGCATTCTCAAATGGGATGCTAGTCCCTCAAATTTGGGGAGTCTTTAAACGGGAGGTTTGTGGGCACGATGAACTCACTTAATTCAGGGAATATCACCACTCAGTTAAATGGAGTGAACGACCCAAGAGAAACAAAACAATATTTCCAATACCACAATGTGTTACTCAAATCAGTGAAGAGGAATTGTACTTGATGCAGATTTAACATGGTAAAGTTCATCTAAATACACTGTGAGAACAAGTACTTTCAGTGATCACACCAAGAAAGTAAGAAAATTAGTGCTATCATACTTACTTTGCCATTAACTTCCTGACGTTGTTTGCATACAAAATGGGATTCTTTCTTTCCTCCTCAGAGGGTGTATAAACTGGCAGAAACTATTTGAAACAAACAAAATAATTCTTTAAAAAAAAAGGCTAAAACACATGTAACTAGATATTCAAACTGTTTACAGAATGACATAATATTCTTTAACACGATTTTCCGCGATACACATGCAATTTTACAAAATGTTAGCTAAAATTAAACTATTAAAACTTGTGTGTCAGACTTTATGGAAATTGATCAAATGGGCTGACAAATTTGTTTACTTGATCTTCAAGTGTTTCTTTCATGTTACCACCAGACAATGAATGTCTTGGTATTAGCATTTATGCAGGTATTGAAAAAAATAATCAGGAAATCAAGGCTGAGAGCAAAATTGATAGTTTAAAAAGCACCAAGGGCATTGGAAGGATATAGGACAAATACAAGTAATATTAAAATACAAGACAGATAAATTTGATCAGGTGAAAAAAAAAGCTGCCGATATTCAAAGCCAGAGTACTTTATTGCAAACATTTCTGAAAATCTGTGTTTCATTTCTATTGAGTATTAAATGCGTTCTGCATTTAAGAGACAGGGAATGGAGGGATATGGATTATATGCAGGCAGATAAAAGCTAGTCTTGGCATCACGTTTGGCACAGACATTGTGGGCCGAAGGACCTGTTCCTGTGCAATTCTGTTCTATTTTCTACTACAGATTGTCCACAATATACATCTTCAAAATTATTCTTCTCGTGAAGGGAAGTGATGTTCAACATTATTTTAAAACTAAGTACACAAAGCACATTCCATCTCAAAGATTAAAATACAATGAATGGCACGTTTCTATACGCACATCCTAAAACAAAAAATTAAGAGTGTAATTTCCACTTTGACTTTCAGGGAAAAGATAATGTACACATTTTTAAATAAGTAGGCAAGGACACATCACTTCCAAGTTGAACTAAATTGCTCATGACGGACATGAAGATTATACAAATTTAAAAAAAAGAAACCAAATCGCTAAATTGTATAGTAAAGAAAGGAAACAAAACCAAGGTTGGAATTTTATGCACATAAGAGGAGGAATATCACAAACCTAATAACATCTGACCACAGGTTTCATGTCTGAAATGTTTGTTCAGTGATTATCAATTTGAAACCTGTAGGTCAATATCAAGAGGGCTGACACAAATATAGGGGATTTTTAGTGCAGAATATAATTGATTACAACAAATATCTTTTTCTTTAATGATATCAAACGTTAAAAGATTAATTTAAACCCAAATAAAAGAGAATAGCCATTCTATTCCTTTAAAAGAAGCAATTTAAAACTAACCTCCATCTCCACATTATTATGTAGTTGGCATAAGGTGAGCCAAAGGATTTTTAACCTGAGAAATAAGATTGTTAGTATAATCTCCACAAAGTACACAAATGGTTCAATTTGTATTTTAATAAAAATAGTAAAACATGCAAGTTATAATGCGTTTATATACATATGGCATGATACACAAAACCCAGCTATATCTTAAAAAATGTATATAGTAACGTGTACGCCCTCTACAATATCTTCAGTAAATATTGAAGAAGACATGTCTTTCTAAAAGTGATGCTTCTTCCGTAGGTTGTGTTAAAATTACCCGAAGAGCATTCTAGCTGTCATATGCCAATTACAACTATCTTTAATATTGTTGTTATTCACAGGTGCAGGAGTAGGCCAAATGGCCTACTCCTGCACCTATTTTCTATGAGGATTAAACACATGCAACAACTTAGGCACTACCTGCTAAATATGTCAGCTTGTGGGTATTACAAGACTTAAAACAAAGTGTTTATCTTCAGCATTTTTTGTATAATATCTTTTATGGAAGTTGCTGATTTTGCTTCAGTAAACAAAATTCTTTGCTCCAGGCTCAGGACTATTTGGACCAAATTGTTTTGCTTCAAAATCCTCAATATAGGATTTGTAGACAAGACAGCAAGGGTTGGGATCCTGCTTCAGTCCAACGTGTCCCAGCCCAAAACATAATTCCTTCCATAGATATTGCCTGACTGGCAAAAGTCCTCCAGCACATTGATTTTTGCACTTAATGTTCCAATCAAACATTTTTGTTCTGTTTATAGCGTCTATTCATTCTGCATGCCATATAACTGTGAAGGGGCATACGTTTCTGAGTGAAGTTAGAGGGACCATACAAATACAGCTACAAACAAATTTGCTCAGGCATTGTTGCCGTTGCTTTGGCAGAATAGTGGTACGTCCTATTTGTATTTGTGAATATTATTTATCTGACATTATCTACTCGACCCAAATAAAATAGAAACAACCCCTTGAAATTTCCCAGCATACGAATTCTATCATCATGATTTGATGATATTAAAATTCAGATGCATGGGTGTGGAATGAAAGCAGCTTCAATGACTAAAGTGAATTTCAGGTTTACATACACCGCCACTGATACTGCATGCAATTTCTTAGAGGTGCACATGGGATATGAATTAGCAAATTCGAGCCCAATAAAAAGCATGGGAACCTCCAAACTAGAACATGAAGATGCACAAGCAATTGCCAACTTCGATCTATAATTCTGCCAATGTGTTGATTTCATTAGTAGCAATTAATTGAAGCTCAGATGATGAGTTGATCACTAGCATGGCCAAAGAAAAACAAAAAAAATGACTAACTTCAAGTGGTATATACCAATTTTAGCAGATCAAAAGTCGGTGCAGCACCTTGTGGTGTTCTTTATATATTTGATAGTGACCTGGGTCCCTCTGGTGGGACTGGGATATTGAAAACCAGGATTTAATTATGTACTAATCTTAGTCATTTCTTTAGGCATTCAGATGTTGGACTTCAACATCTGAGTCAATGTTGAATTTGTTCATTGACATCAATGATGAAAAAGAGTGTTGTAAGATCTCCGAGGTATTCAACATTCCTCAAAGTTTTAGCATAAATCTGAAGCTGGAAATCCGTTGAGATCTTGTTCGTGGAGAACTATACTGTTTTCGAGACCGTTGATGGCTTTTATTTATTCATTCAGTTTGGAGGTCTGGATACTTTCATGAACCCATTGGTGTCCTTCTAGTGAAATTACTCTCATCGTGCTATTGGGTACAGAGTTCCAGGATTTAGACTCAGTGACAATGAGTAATTGACCATGTTTCTAAGCCAGGATGGCATAGGACAGGAAGCCAGCAAGAAATGGTGTTGACAACTAACAGATATCCTTCTTGATGGTGGAGGTCATGGGTTTTGGAGGTGCTATTTGAGTTGACTTGGTGAAAAACTGCAGTGTATTTTGAATATGATAGACACTGCAGCAACTCTACTAGTGGTGGAAAGAATGCACATTTAGGGTGGATGGGGTGTCAATCAATACATCTGCTTTGTTCTGGAAGAATTGGTACAATTCGCTTCCAACTCTGGAGCAACAGTAAGACACAGGAAAAGCATTGAGTCATAGAAGTCACTGGAAAAGTATCAATGTCGCCTTCTGATGTTTTTACTTATGCACACTGCTGACAAACCAGCTAACAATATAATTGTCAAGTGAAAACAAGTACTGAAGCAATGGTCATCTGGTACGTACTTTGCAATACCCCATATATTACAGATGTCAAATTACAAAGTAAAGCTTTTGCCATCTAGATTCAGTTATTTGAAATACTAAAATCAGGAAAGGAAGAGCCAAAGATAATTCTCAAATGAGTCTAACTTGATAACTAGTGGTGCATCCTTAATGTGTGTTAAATTCATTAATGTTTGGAATATGGATGTCTGATTAGCATGATGGACAAAAACATTGTAATTGATAGAGAAGGTGGTGTGACCCTATAGGGTTATATTGATCAGCTAGTAAATTGTGTATAACATTGACACATTGGATTCTAATCCTGATAAATGCAATGAAATTCACATACACAATGAATGGTAGGGCTGAGTGCCGAGGAACAGAAGGACATTAGTGTTCATGTCTAAGGAACGATGAATGTGGCAGCACAACGAAATAAGACAATGGCGGCATACAAGATACTTGGGGACAAAAGATGCAGATGCTGGAGTCTGAAGCAAACAACAAACTGCTGGAGCAAGTCAAGCCACATCTGTGGAAGCAAAGGGAAGGTGGACATTTCAGGTTGATATCCTGCATCAGAACTGATAATATAGAGAGAAGATGGTCAGTATGTGGATGTGAGAGGAAGGGGTAAAATGGGCGCCGGTAGGTGACGGGTGGAACAAGTTGGAGGGGTGTGGTGGGAGATAAGGGGTGATCAGATGGGGGAGAGGTTGTGGGCAGAAGGAATAAAGTGTGGAAAAGATGGGGGAATCAAAGGTGGAAAGGTGAAAAAAATTGATAGGCCCCCAGGTGGACCGAGAGCAGGAAAGGATCACAGGGGAATGGGTTACCTGAAATAGGAAAATTCCACATTCATACCAGAATTGTGAATAGTGAGGAAAGTTGTCAAAGGATTCAACAGAAAAGAAACCAGTTGGGAATGTGCAAAGAGAAATGGCAGATGGTTTAATCTGGGCAAGTGCAAGGTGTTGCACTTCGGAAGGTCCAAAGAGGAAATTATACAGTAAAAGGCAGGATCCTTAGAATCATGGATGCACAGAGGGGTCTTGCGGCGCAAATCCATAACTCCCACAAGGTCCCAACACAAGTAGGTAGGGTGGTAGAGGCAGCATATGACATGCTTGCCTTCATTGGTTGGGGTTTGAGTATAAAAGTCTGGATTTTGCAGCAGTACAAACCTTTGGTTAGGCCACATTTGGAATACTTGTGTAGTTCTGGTTGCCACATTACAGCAAGGATGTGGAGACTTTGGAGAGGGTGCAGAAGAGGGTCACCAGGATGTTGCCTGGAATAGAAAGCATTAACGACAAGGAGAGATTGGACAAACTTGGAATATTTTCTCTGGAGCAGAGGAGGCTGAGGGGTGACCTGATAGAAACATAAAATTATGAAAGGCTTAGACATGGTACATAAAGTGGAAGTGTCAAATACTAGAGGGCATAGCTTTAATGCGAGGAAGAGAAAGTTTAAACAAATTTACGAGGCACGCTTTCTTTAGTATACAAAGACTGGCTGTTGCCATTGTATCCGCTTCCATCACTTCCCCTGGCAATGTGTTCCAAGCATTGGCAGGGGACGTGATGATACAATAGCAAAAGCTAAGAGGCATTTAGACAGATGCAAACAAATAGGGAATGCAGGATATAGACCATGTGCAGGCATATATGTAGTTTAAACTGGCATCATGGTTGGCCTGTCCTGTGCTGTACTGCTCTAGGCTTCACAGCATTGAACTGCAGACTACCCAGGTGTAATATGTGGTGGTGTTCTTCTAATTTATATATGGCTTCACTAGCGGAGAAGGCCAGGGACATACAGGTGAGATTTGGAATGGGAAGGGGTGTTAAAATGACATGCAACCGGAAAATCAAGAAGACTGCAGAAGACAGAGCTCAGGTGCCCCGCAAAACAGTCACGTAGTCTCAGATGTCAAGAACACATCACAAACACCAAATGCAATAGGCAAGGTTGGAGGGGAAGTATGCACATCTCTGCATCATCTGATGGGCTGTTTAGCACCCTGGATGTTGGTTTAGTGAACAGGAGGTGAACAGGTCTGTGTCAAACAACCTGTGGTTGCACAAAAACCTGCCAGGGGATGGGGAAGGTAAACAAGATGCTTGCCTTCATTAGAAAGGGTATGCGATACAAGCGCAAGGAAGTTACATACAAATTTACAAAACCAATGGCTAGGCTGCAGTAGAGTGCTGTATGTCACTCGATTCAAAATATTATATGAAGAACATGATTGCACTGTGGAGAGTGCAAAGGTGGTTGACCAGTATATCGGATCGTATGGGGGGAGGTTAATTTAAGAGGAGAGACGGATTAGAATGAGTTGGATACCTTGAAGTTTTCAAGCCTATGGAAGGTTCTACTGGGAGTTATACAATATGATAGACAGCATGAAAATTAATAAAAAATACCCTTTAATAAAATCTGATAATGTGCACTTTAACACCATGTGATTTAAAAAAAAAAATTACAACCCTCAAATTGTGGAGTACAGAGGCAAATAAATAAATGATGGGTCTTTGTCCCAATCATTATGAGGGCACTGTAGCTTGTCTGCTCACTTCCACCAAACTATGCACTCATTTGCTAAACATTCTTCAAAATGCACAGCACTTTCTCAAGCATTAGTGTGCGATTACCAATGCTAGTTTTTCTCTATTCCATTAGACTGATTTTAGCACATTCTAATTCTACAGTTCTTCCTCAGCTTTTGAACAGCTCACCTTGCAGTCTTGATACATTTCTTAGCTATTCACTCTTAGCTTCTGCATTGAATGAGGCACTGCAAATTCATTCTCTATTTCAGTTCCCCCAACTTCACCAAGTGACCTATTTCTCTCAATCTCACACTCTAAATCTTTGGTCTTGCTAATGGTAGTCTTTGAGATTTCATACATATACAAACACTTTCAGACCGATTTCACATCACCAACCTTTTGTAAATAATTTCTGGCAAGCCTGATCATTTCTACTTTTGACTATTGAAGAAAAATTACGAAAACTTAGTTAGGTAGATTTAAATTTTAGATTTGAAAATAAGTGAAAACCAGGCAGGATTTGTAATATGTTTTGAACAAAGCCAATCATTAGCAGCAAATGTACAGTGCTTAGTCACTATGATCGTTCAATTTTATCCCATTTAATAACAAGAATGAATGATCATTTAACAAGGGTTAGGCAGCAACTGCAAGGAGGTCAAAAGAACAAAGCTTAGGAGAGACTCCTTAGGAGCCACTCCTACAGTTAAATGCATCAACACTTCAGAAGTCCCCCGCTCATAACGCCATGCCTTCCTGACTCACTACCAATGCCTGACAATGTATAAATCTTTACTGTTGTACACATGCAAGAATCAAAGAAAAATGCACAGCAGTTAGCCATGAAACAGAATAACTTTTCTGAATTAAATCAGAACTTTAATCTTATTTTTGCCATTTTCCATTTACATTCTTAGAAAAGCATTGTGTGAAATTACCAATTTGTTGATAAGAAAAAGAGGAACAAAAATATAAATCAACCTACGCTCCAGGTCCTTGCCAGGTCCAAGTGATTGTATCCTGGAATTAAAAATTGAAAATCTGATTCAAAATGAGCATTTGCTGAGGTTTGGTATTATAGACAGAAGTATTCAAACTGGTTTGAGATTGACAGGGATACATTCCTTGAATGCATTGTGCAATCTGATAGAACCATAGAAATTAAAAGCAAAGGAAGGTAGTCAAGTGCTAAAAGTGAGCAAGTTTAGAAAGCTGTCCGGTGCCTTACCCAGTTAATTCTAAAGAACTCTTACTCCTGTGCACACGAACAAGACATTAAATAAAAATACTTTAAAGGGGTAGTTAGAGGTAAATAAGATGGAGTATAAGCAATGGCGGAGGGAAGGATAATCCAGATAGGAGAGTCAAGGTGACTCAAAGCTGTGCTGCAAGGAGCAGTCAATTAACTGTATAGAGTTGTGGAGGACCGTCAGACTGGATAAGGAGGAACAAAATCCTCAAGGCAAGAGAGATTTGGCTGCTCTTCTTCAAGAATCACACTTTGCTTTCAGGTATAGTAAACAATTAAGGCAGTGAATAGAGTGCTGGTCTTTATTGCAAGAGGAATGAAGTACAAATGTTAGGAAACCTTGAAGCAACTCGTTTTGTAAATTGATGCCACAAACCTGGAATATTCGCTATAATTTTAGGTTACTGTTTGTTTGAAAAGTAAAGTTATAGCAGTGTAGCAAAGGTTCCTGTGATTGATTCCTTTGGACTATGAGGAAAATTCAAATACAATGGTTCCATATTTAAACCGGATGAGGTTCTGAGGAGACTTCATAGGAGATATCTATGAGGATGTTTTCACTAATGGGCAAGTTTAAAAATCTCTTGAAGACTGAGATGAGGATGAATTGTTTTTGTGAGGACGGTGCACCTTTGGAATTCCCTGCCTAGTGATTTATAGATGCCAAGTTATTCAAATAGCTTCAAGACTTGGGAGTGTCAATGACTACAGGGATCAGACATGAAAAAAATGTGTATTTCTTTGATTTAGGGGCATCTGGATATCATTGGCAGCACCAGCATTTACGGCCAATTCCCAGTTGCCCTTGAGATGGCGGCAGTCCACCTGCTTGAACTGCAATCCGTCTGACTAAAGGTCTTCCACAGTTCTGTTGGGGACGGTTTTGAAGGATTTAGACCCAGTGAGGAATATAGAAAGTTGTGTCAACCATGATCTTATTGAATGGCAGGGCAATGACCCAAGAGGTTCAATGGCCCACTCCTTTTCCTATGATCGTATTTCCAAATCGCGATGGTGTGCAATTTGGGAGGGGAAAATGCAGGTAGTGTTGTCACCATGCATCTGATGCATTTGCCCCTCTTGCTGTTATCGTTCGCAGGCTTGGGAGGTGCTGGTGGAGAAGCCTAGGTGAGAAACCACAGGTTATTTTGCAGATAACATGCTTTGCAGGCACTGTGCAGGAAATAATGTTTAGGATGGCAATTTGGGTGTCAACCCAGAAAGCTGCAGTGTTTTGGAAGGTTTTGAGCATCCTGAGAGTTGATTTACTGGAATTGAGCTCATCCACCACTCCGTCATGTCCCTGACATATGTTTTGTGGTTGGCGGAAACACATCAGGATGTTAGGGGTTGAGTCACACACTGCAGGATACCCTCAAGCCTGCTCTGTAGCTACAGAATTTATATGGTTGCTTCAATTGAGTTTGGTCTGTGCTGACACCCAGGAAACTGATGGTGACGGGATCTGACGCAATGTGTTGAACATCAAGTGCAGGTAGCTATACTCTCTTTTGATGGAGTTGGCCACTACAGTGGCTTGCAAAAGTTTTCATACCCCTTGAGCTTTTCCACATTTTGTCACGTTACAACCACAAATGTAAATGTATTTTATTGGGATTTTATGTGATAGACCAACACAAAGTGGTGCATAATTGTGAAGTGGAAGGAAAATGATACATGGTTTTCAATTTTTTTTACAAATAAAAAACTGAAAAGTTTGGCGTGCAAAGGTATTCAGCCCCCTTTACTCTGATACCCCTAAATAAAATCCAATGCAACCAATTGCCTTCTGAAGTCACCTAATTAGTAAATAGAGTCAACTTGTGTGTAATCTAATCTCAGTATAAATACAGCTGTTCTGTGAAGGCCTCTGAGGTTTGTTAGACAACATTAGTGAACAAACAGCATCATGAAGCCCAAGGAACACACCAGACAGGTCAGGGATAAAGTTGTGGAGAAGTTTAAAGCAGGGTTAGGTTATAAAAAAAATATCCCAAGCTTTGAACATCTCACGGAGCACTGTTCAATCCATCATCCGAAAATGGAAAGAGTATGGCACAACTGCAAACCTACCAAGACGTGGCCGTCCACCTAAACTGACAGACCGGGCAAGGAGAACATTGATCAGAGAAGCAGCCAAGAGGCCCATTGTAACTCTGGAGGAGCTGCAGAGATCCATAGCTCAGGTGAGAGAATCTGTCCACAGGACAACTATTAGTCTCGCACTCCACAACTCGGGCCTATATGGAAGAGTGGCAAGAAGAAAGCCATTGTTGAAACAAAGCCATAAAAAGTCCCGTTTGCAGTTTGCCACAAGCCATGTGGGGAACACAGCAAACATGTGGAGGAAGGTGCGCTGGTCTGATGAGACCAAAATGGAAGTTTTTGGTATAAATGCAAAACGCTATGTGAGGTGGAAAACTAACACTGTACATCACCCTGAACACACCATTCCCACTATGAAACATGGTGGTGGCAGCATCATGCTGTGGGGATGCTTTTCTTCAGCAGGGACAGGGAAGCTGGTCAGAGTTGATGGGAAGATGGATGGATACAGAAAACCTGTTAGAGTCTGCAAAAGACTTGAGACTGGGGCGGAGATTCACCTTCCAGCAGGACAACGACCCTAAACATACAGCCAGAGCTACAATGGAATGGTTTAGATCAAAGCATATTCAAGTGTTAGAATGACCCAGTCAAAGTCCAGACCTAAATCCAATTGAGAATCTCTGGCAAGACTTGAAAATTGCTGTTCACAGACGCTCTCCATCCAATCTGACTGAGCTTGAGCTATTTTGCAAAGAAGAATGGGCAAAAATTTCAGTCTCTAGATGTGCAAAGCTGGTAGAGACATACCCCAAAAGACTTGCAGCTGTAGTTGCAGCGATAGGTGGTTCTACAAAGTATTGCACGCCACTTTTCAGCTTTTTATTTGTAATAAAATTTGGAAACCATGTATCATTTTCCTTCCACTTCACAATTATGCACCACTTTGTGTTGGTCTATCACATAAAATCCCAATAAAATGCATTTACGTTTGTGGTTGTAACGTGATAAAATGTGGAAAAGTTCAAGGGGTATGAAAACTTTTACAAGCCACTGTATCTAGCACTGTGGCACGAGTATTATTAGCCGCCCATGCCCAAATGTTGTCTAGGTTTTATATGCAGACAGTTTCATTTGCCAGGTAATTATAAATGGAAGTGAAAATCGTGACTGGAAAGAGCTTGGCTAGAGCACAGCTAATTCTGGGACGCACGTATTCTTTGATATTTAATCCCATAGTTGGGGCAAAAAATCAGGTTAGCCATGTCATTAAATGACAGAGCACATGTGAGGAGCTGTATGACCTCCTCGCGTGACTATCTCCTCTGTTCTTAATTAAGACCATGGGAAACTTCAAATACAAAGATGAAAATTTCCAATTTTAAGATTGAAGCCAGTAATAATCCAGGAGGATTGATGGATCTCAATGCCTATCTCAATTCCTCTTCAATACCATTACGTTCTGTGTAAATGGAATTTGGCTTGTGATAAAATTGGTGTCATGAACTTTAGATGCATTTTAAATTATTGAGGGTGGATGATGGAATTACAGAGCTTGGAGATGAAGGAAGCATAAATGAGCGCTACAGATTACAACATGCAGGACTGATAGCAGGTGACATTATAGAGAGCTGTTTAAAACAAAAACAGCCAATCTTGCCACAAATAGGTTTTGTCAGTTTTGGCCCAAAATAAAGTGCTGCAGCTGAGGCAGAGTTCGAAGAGCAGCTTCTTTCAGTAGCAAAAGTGCAAAACTTTTGATGGGAGATGAAGACTTCAGAATTAGTCTTCCAAAGGTTTTGCTGGACAAAATTCCAAATCAGCCAAGAGCAAATGTAACAAGCAAAAGTTGCAGCTTCAGTTTACAAACTTGTCATTCAATTTGATCAAATCTAACCTAGGCCTGCTTGCTTGCTGCGTGACTTACATCCTTAAATATCTCTGCCTAACTGCATCTTCCAAATTTTCAACTGACCCAGATCTCAACAACTTCTTAGGGCAAGAATGCCCCAAAATTCCACTAGCCTTTGACAAAATGCTTAGTGGCACCAACTCTGAATGGCTTGCTCTAATGAAGGTTAGGTCCATTTGTTCTGGATTCCTGAGTCAAAGGCAAAAGGTTGGATTGGAAAATTGCTAAATCCATTTAATGACTTAAAATACCTCAAGTTAAGTACATAATAGTTATAAATACACCACATTTGCGATTTATCCGTGTAATTATTAGTCAAGTAAGAGTTTTACATGGCCACTGCACCATCTCCATGGTAAATATATTATGGGACACAGATAACATGGAACATAGAATAGGAACAGTACCTTCAGTGTATGGTGTCTGTGCTGACTGTGACGCCAAATTAAACAAAACCTGTGTCTGTGCATGATCCATATCCCTCTATTCACTTCAAGTTCATGTGCCTATCTCAATGCCTCTTCAATACCATTATAGCCACCAGCACCCCTGGCAGTGTGCTCCAAATTCTACCATAGTGGAAGAAAGCTTGCCTTGCACATCTCCTATAAAATTTCCCCTCTCACTTTCAAGTATTCCTTCCAATAAATGACATTTCTACCGTGGGGAAAAAAATCCATCCTATCTATATCTTTCATGCTTTTATATACTTTAGTATGTCTCCCTCAGCCTCCGACACTGCGGGCAGGGAATTCTATCAGGAAATGCTGAAATGTATTTTAGATTATGTACAGTCTTAAGTATCTTAAATTCTCACATCCTATGCTAGAGCTGATACATAATATCTGCAAAGTTGTACAACAGGCCAGTTTCCTGCTAGTCTTATTAAAAACACATAATTAAACAGTAATCTACAAATTGTTGTTCTGGACAATTAACATATGATTGATATGATGGATTAAAAGTCTTCATCAGCTAAAAATAAAAGCACACTCACCATTTTGTTGGGATAACGCAAGATTACAGGCTGCACGGGAACTCCAGGAATAAATGCCCCTGATGACAAATATGCAATAAAAATTACAATTTTCTTCTTTTGTTCTCTGTCAATATTTTTTATTCTCGCCTTCCTGGAAGATGCTCACTTTTCACCAGTAGAATTATAAAAAGGCACAATCGCCTAATTGCCATTTTACAACAGGAAATAAGACTGAATCAGCAAATATTTTGTTAGACCTTGCTACCAACATAAAGTCAGCTACACTCAACAATGATCTGAGTCAATGAGGGTAAGCAAATGCAATACGCGGCAATGGCAATGTATGATCCAGCCCCTAAACGGCAACCTCTTGGATGGCATCAGGTTTGCAGTAATTAACACCGGCACATAGATGAATCAGAGAAAGTGTTACTCACAAAAGGCTCAAACTATTGGTTGACATTCAGAAACATTCAAAAATTAATAAATGTCAGCAAGACAAATTAAATATGCATTAAAATTTAAACCATCAATATTTGAACACTGGAAAACTCAATTAAATAAAAATGATGCAAGTACCTTATTTCTTACTCTCATTTCTGCTTGTGTAAATTGGTAATAAGAATATCACTGCGCAGATGCCCATGCGATAAAAAAGGACTATTGAACCATATGTTACTTACCCTTCAATAAAATGAACAGGCTTCCTGTTCCTATGCCTGATCTAACCTGTCATGTTGCACCAAATTACACACTCTAAGCTCCCAAGTTGGAATTCTAATTGAATCCAGCAACAAAGGTCTTGAGGAACGGCTAGTAACTCTGGGAATGTATATTGGCCTGGAAATTCTTAAAGTGACACTTGGAGAAATGCTAACTGTTTCCAGTGAGCAACAGACCTTTGCTGTGGCCAGTATTTAAGGCACAGCAACCTTGTTTAAACCAAGCTTGAATAACACTAACCTGTGCTAGTTTTCAAAGGAGCAGCAATGTGAATAATAAATCTCTTACATTTTCAGAATACAGTGCACAGAGGTCATAAGCAACGATGACTGTGTTGACTGCTTTACCATTATATTTCACAGCCCAGTAAACATCCACTTCAATTATTTATTTTGTTCTCTTTCAAAAGTTTTATTGAAACCTCTTTCAGCACTTCAGGCAGTGAATTTTCAGCACGTTGTAACTATCTAGGAAAAACATTAGGGTATTATGAGAAGTACCTTAAATTCAACTTCACTGCAGTTTGATGGGTACATTCCTGTACTAGAGTAACACCAATTGGTAGGCTTATCCAAAGCTTTGATATCCTTGCAGAACTAGCCAAAATTCTCTGGCTGCAACTTCCTTCTTTTGTACTTTATACCTCTGTTATGATGCAAGACGTATGTTAAGGTTAAGGAAACTGAAATCAGACAAGGCCCTTAAAGAATACAAAGCCAAGAAGAACTCAAAGGGAATCAGGTGGGCCACAAGGGGGCACAAAATATCCTTGGCGAGTACGATAATGGAAAACCCAAAAACCTTTTATACCTACATTAAAAGTGAGGATAGTGAGGGAGAAGGGAGGACCACTCTAGAGTAAAAGAGGGGATTAATATACTTGGAGCCAGAGGAAGTAAGCAAGATACTAATCTAGTACCTCACATTGGGATTCACCAAGGCAAAGAACAGAGGATAGTGAGATCACTGTGGGGTATGCAAATATTCTAGGGCATGTTGAGATCTAGGAGGTAGTGGTGCTGGGTTTATTGAAGAATATTTATTGAAGGTGTTTGCCCCTATGGCGGATTATGCAAAGAGGCAACAGAGGGGATTGCTAGAGATTCGTGTATCGCCTCAGAGTTGATAAAAGTTGATAAAGTTATAAGAGGCATGAATAAGGTTGATAGTCTCCCAGGGTGTAAATGTCAAATGCTAGAGGGCATAGGTTTAAGGTGAGAGAGGGGAAGTTTAAAGGAGGTGTGAGGCAAGTTTATTTTTAAAAAGAGTGGTACGTGGCTGGATGCATGCCAGGTGATGTGATGTCAGAGACCTAGAAAATTGGAAGCTGGTTATAGTCAGAGTCAAAGCTTTACAGGACAGAAACAGGCTTTCAGATCACCTTGTTCATGCCAATCAAGTTGGCATATTGGACTAGAAGCACTTGCCTACATTTGGCCCTCAACCCTCTAAATTGTTCTTATTCCGGTGGCATCTTGGGCCTCAAAGATAGACAGAGGGGCTGATCGTTAATAATAGTAATGTGAGAAATCCAGAAACCTAAGCAACAATAGAAAAATGCCATAGCAAAAGAGACTTAGTAATCAAATTAATGCATAGAATGAAATCCTTGCATCTGTCAGGGACAATCAATTCTATGTTCTTCTGCACCTGGTGGGCTTAGTACCAATATCTGGAATCCTTTTTTAATGAAAGCAGAAAATATGAGTTACACAATGGCAAATAATTGTCCAGTTACCATGGGACTGTGGATGAAATGGTTTAGACGTGTATTGGGCAATCAATGTAGTTATTACCTGCTCTTTAGAGAACAAGAAGGAATAGGAGGGAAATGGCGCCTTGGAAACATGATTTAGCACATGCTGAAAAACCCGGTACTTGAACTCACAAGGGGAGATGAGTGTTTGGACTCAAAGAGACCTCTGATCAAAACGGATTGCTTCGTGCCTCAACAGATAGCATACTGCACAAGGTGCAAGAGTTTGTATGTTGATTTATTCAGGCACTTAATTGCAAAGACAGAGTACACCTTTCACTAATTATCAGTGATGTGTTGCAAATCTATTTGGAAACTTGACGTGCCAGAAAATGGTTCCGATCAGAAATAAGTTTTGTTGAATAGCAAATCAGAATTCTTTTTTTATGGCTAATATCCTGTAATCCAGGCAACTTCCATGTAAACCTCTTCTGCATCTTTTCAAAGCCTCAACATCCTCCTGAAAGGGGTTCACCAGAACTGCACAAAATATACAAGCAACATGATCCATCTTATTACTGACCGACATCTATTAAAATATGTCCAAGTTGGAATTAATTTACCCGATTTATTTTCTCTGAAAATTTTTTTATCACCCACAAACATTAGACTGAATGTCCAGTGGTGCTGGGTTTAATTACTTGTGTTTGAACAGTTAGCTGGAATACTGACTTTATGTCTGTACGATCAAAATTGTATATGAATATATTAATAGAGAATCTGAATTCCATAGATTTACCTTTGAGATAATTGACCTAAAGTTTAATCTTATCTCATTAATTCCCAGAGAACATGGTGTTGTAAACTGAATGTACAAGTGTCTAAATTTTTTTTGTTGATATTTTGATAACATCTAATTGTTGGAATCTGTATTTTTACAGAAAAGTCTGTTACAGGCAAATAGACTGTGGGCCATTTAAGATAAATCATTCTTTGTTTAAACATTAGGGAATTAAGTCAATAGTTTCATGACTAGCTGCTGAAGTACATTCAAGCGTGCAGCTTTAGTGCGAGTCAACAAGCCCTTATCTCCAAAAAGATTATCGCAAAATAAATATCTCAAAATTATCACAATGCAGATTTTGGCACGAGAATATATCTAGCAAACAATATCAGCGCACTTTAAAGGAAAATGTCATGAATAAAATTTGTCAGAAGGAAACAATTCATCTTACATCCCCAAAATGCCAACACAGAAAAATAGACATAGAAACATAGAAAATAGGTGCAGTGGTAGGCCATTCGGCCATCCATTATGATCATGGCTGATCATCCAACTCAGTATCCTGTACCTGCCTTCTCTCCATACCCCCTGATCCCTTTAGCCACAAGGGCCACATCTAACCCCCTCTTAAATATAGCCAATGAACAGGCCTCAACTACCTTCTGTGGCAGAGAATTCCACAGATTCACCAGTCTCTGTGTGAAAAATGTTTTTCTCATCTCGGTCCTAAAAGACTTCCCCATTATCCTTAAACTGTGACCCCTTGTTCTGGACTTCCCCAACATCGGGAACAATCTTCCTGCATCTAGCCTGTCCAACCCCCTAAGAATTTTGTACGTTTCTATAAGATCCCCCCTCAATCTACTAAATTCTAGCGAGTAAAACTGAGTCTATGCAGTCTTTCTTCATATGAAAGTCCTGACATCCCAGGAATCAGTCTGGTGAACCTTCTCTGTACTCCCTCTATGGCAAGAATGTCTTTCCTCAGATTAGGAGACGAAAACTGTATGCAATACTCCGGGTGTGGTCTCACCAAGACCCTGTACAACTGCAGTAGAACCTCCCTGCTCCTATACTCAAATCCTTTTGATATGAATGCTAACATACCTTTTTCTTTCTTCACTGCCTGCTGCACCTGCATGCCTACTATCAATGACTGGTGTACAATGACACGCAGGTCTCGTTGCATCTCCCCTTTTCCTAATTGGCCACCTTTCACGGCCACTGTTTTTTGCCACCAAAATGGATAACCTCACATTTATCCACATTATACTGCATCTGCCATGCATTTGCCCACTCACCCAACCTATCCTCCTTGCATCCTCCTCACAGCTAACACTGCCCCCCAGCTTCGTGTCACCTGCAAACTTGGAGATGTTGCATTCAATTCCCTCGTCCAGATCATTAATATATATTGTAAATAGCTGGGGTCCCAACACTGAGCCTTGCAGTACCCCATTTGTCACTGCCTGCCATTCTGAAAAGGACACGTTTACTCCTACTCTTTGCTCCTACACCAGACATAAGCCCAGTTGAAAATCCATCTACTCCTAACATACATTTTACTTTGGAGTGACGTGAGTGATTCCGTGAAGAAGGCCCGCCAGGCCGCATGCGCAGCATTACGTCAGCCGCATTGGCACAAGCACCAGTCTGGCAGACAGAGCTCCTGCCGGTGGTAAGTTAAACTTAGAAGGCAAGTTTGGTTTTTTACTTACCAGAGGGGGGGGATAGGCAGGAGCCTCTTTTTACAGAGGTTTTTCCTGCCAGTTTCGAAGCCCGACACGTTGCCGGTTATGGACTGTGGGGAAATTCCAGTCCGACCGCAAATGCGGATAAATCGGCAAAATTGATCGGGTTGCGAGATAAGGGAACCCAAGCATACCCAAAGGGATGAAGGGCACGTGTCAGAGGTACCTTTCCTGACAATAAAGTTGCCATCCCAGTAAAATATTCTATAGGGTTAAGGCCAATGGGTTTGTATCAGTATTTGTATTCTACAGCCTGCGGCAGCGCCTGTTCGAGTTGCCTACGAATCACCCTCTCTGAGGAGGGAAGAGCAAAAGGTCAAGATGACTCCGGTCTCTAAAGATGCAATAGAAAAGACTCAAGCACATATGTGCCGGCAGTGAACAATGCCAACAGGGGGATGTGAGAGCCAGCCGCTGAATCGGTTATTCAGGTAGGTCTATTCTACAGGGGAAGAAGCCTGACAGATGAATTAATTCGGCCAACAACGGGCAAAAGTCATCGTTCAGAACGCACCCCAGGTGCTCATCGGCAGTAGCGGTTCACTGTAGCTGGGGGCAGCATGATAGCTCAGAAATTCCATGCATCTTCCAATCATGCTCAACTAAATGGTTCTAGCACTTCCAAAATTTGAGAAGTGCACCGTTCACAAGTTGTAATATTTACATTTGTTTGTACAACACACAAAGGGTAAAAATATTTGGTTGAGGCACAGCCGGAGCATTCCAAGTAAGTTGGATTATGGCCAGGGTTTGGAAATTGGACAGAAGTTCTCATGCAAACCACCCATGCATTAAGGCAGGATTGGCATGTTATTATGAAGAATGGAGAGTATCGGGCATATGAACTTTCCGAATGTAAACCCTTATTCCTGACTTCAACAGATGCATAAGGTAAGAGATGCATGTTATACAAATCCCATTGCAAAGGTTGTCAAAGACAATATAACTGTACTATAATAGTAAAGCTTTGCAATATGGGATAAACTGTTTGTTGTTCATTGGGATTTACCTTTAATTATTATTAGCCTTGTCTCCGCCTTGTGGCAAGAGATTGGGGTGATAGCAATCTGTTTCAAAACTGAGTTATTTTCATTAAGAGTAATTGGCAATATAGCAACTGTGTTGCAGCTGAGCAAATCAAGGAACTGTTATTGTGTAAGTAGCAATTAGATTGTTGCTAACAACCTTGTGCTAATTTCAGCTGCGCTACTTCAGCCACAATGATGAAGTAACAGTATTCAGCATTGCTGAACATGACAATAACTCATTGAACTTGAAATTCGCTACAGTAGTGTGGTCGGTTGAATTCAGTTATTATGAACTGATGTTTAGAACTCTAAGATGAGAAGTTCCAAAAACCATCACCTACTCAAAGGTAGTGGAGATTGCATGAGTTACCAACTCTTCAGTTGGTGGTATCAACTAAATATATACACTAAATGAACCGCTGAGTAAGGTTTTGAGTGAATATACATATTCTTCATGCACAAATTTAAGTTGCTACTCTACAATGGTGACATATGTTAGTCTCATGGTAATTAGGAAGAATATCCTGTAATTAATCTCCTTGCCACTGGTGTATCGTCCAGTTTAGATTGATAACACAGAATAAGTGTTGGATCTCAAAGTATGATGAAAGCATGATTCAATACTTCATCAAATGTTCGTCATGTTTATGCATGTTTCACCGTTCGCAAAAATATGTGACACAACAGTGTGGAGAAATACATTCTCGCTTCAATAGGAGGAATGGACTTTATGTCTTCCTCATTAGCTGGGTATTAAAACAGTCAGCAAGACCTTGTTTGGATTCGTACTATTGGCCTGGCCAAGCGTCCATGTTCACTGCTTCATCAGGCATTATGGCACAATGGTACAGTTATGCCAAAAAGCAAGAACTTGCTGTTTTAAACTGTGGTTCAGGAGACTGGTCTTTGCACAGTAAAACGATTATTGACTTACACATTTTCAATGGATTGACTTATGCCTCAGGTTGTCACATTTAGCCATGAGGGTGTTCACTGCAGTATGCATGGATAGCATCCAAAAAAGCAGTACATCTCTATTGAGGGGATCAGAAATGTTTGTTACATATTAATGATACATTTGATACGATACAAATTACTGACATTTCCTGTTCATTTTAAGTGATATTGACAATAGTTCAGTTATAGAGAAATTACAGCTGTAACATAAGGGAACTACATTGTCAGGTCCAACCTGGATATCAAGTTGTTAAAAAGATCTTGATACAAGTACTCACATCTCAAGATTATGCAGTTGGTTAATGTAAATGTGTAACCATTACTTCACCAAGGGGTACCAGCTAAATCCTTAGTCATGACTCTAATATCAGCACAACGATGGCAAAACATTGCAAACGCTGTGGCTGGACAGGATGGAATTGGCTGTTCATGCCATTACATTTTACATTCTGGTCTACACTAGCAGAGCAGACCAGGGCTGGCATGATTTTAAGATCATTTTGAATACCCCACGGTCTCATTTTTATGTTATCAAGGCCACCAGAATCCTTAGAAGTATGGATTCAGCACTGTGTATTAGTTAATAGACAATTACACAAGAGAAGGTCGGTTCAGACTATTTCAAGGTGGCTGCTACAGGTATTAACATTGACGATTGTATGTCTCATTCCACCAGGTCAGCATTAACGTCAGTATATCATTTAGATAGTGTGTTTACATCTCATTATACTAGGGCAGCAGCTATGTTGGCGGCCAAAGGGAGGGATGTGTCCTTCGACCAAATTTTAACGGCCGTCGAATGGGCAAATGAGCTGATGTTTCAGAATTTTATCATCGCCCAATTGTCAATCCAGGGCTGTTTACCAATGACATTTTAAGTACCTAAATTTTAGGGGTACTGTTGTTTGTTTACATTGTTAAATAAATCCTATCATTACATTACAATGTTATTACTAATGCATTTATTTCTCTTTCGAGTCAAAAATGCAGTGGGATGCCGAGATTGTAATCTGCGGCATGAAATCACAAAGATTTGAACTCTTCACGGAATCACTCACGTGACTCCGAAGTAAAATAGTAAGATTAAACGAGAACTTACCAGTTTGAAGTTTGATCTTGATTTTATGAGGAGTTACGTTGGTGATTACGTGCCCACCACGCCCAACCCTCTCACATAAAAGATAATCTGGTAGTTCTCGAGTCACTGATCTTACTGTTTACTTCGGTGTTGCTTATTTGTGATTTCATACCGCTGCTTTGAGGTTTGCTGCGCATGCGGCCTGGTGGGCCTTCTTCACGTAATCACCAACGTAACTCCTCATAAAATCAAGATCAAATTTCAAACAGGTAAGTTCTCGTTTAACTTTAAACTTACTATTTAATCAGGGAGTTAAGCCAATCATTCATAGATAGCTAATGAAGTACAACTCGGTGTAGAACTTTAACAACAAGTCAACAAGCTCTTTGTCCAGGTTATCACAAAGCAAAAATCACAAATAAATTTGTTCTCAAAAGCATTCTCTCACATTGGAATACATTAAAAATACTAATTCTTGCTCATGAAATTGGAAGTGGACTTTTGTCCAGAAACAACACAGCCTAATTTTACATGCGCAAGACTTATATGGGAATACATCCAGTCGCATTACAAATTAATTTAAATAGACTTCCATATGTACAGGTACAGCATTAACAACAATTTCACAAGCGCAGTGCAGAAAATTCTCATACAATTTAGTGGGCTAGATAATGTATATAATTAAAACCACATTGCATTGGGATGTGGGGGCAATCTTTAGTTTAGTGCAAGGTTCCCAAATGCTTTAATGTTCATGAGCAGCACGATAAGCTTATATTTGTACAAAGGCTTTGGTAAATGATCTTCTACCATTAGAGGGATAGAAACTGAGACGTTGGTGAATATGATGATTCGGGAAGATGGGGGAAGGGCGGTAAAAAAACTTAAGGAACTGACTTACAAAAGGAAAGAAATGGGCTCCTGTCCATCTCCCCAGGTAACAATGAGATATCTAATACTGACACAGGCTTCAATCCTACAATTAAGAATATTAGTACTGATCGTCTGCACATGTACTGGAATTGAGTCTAAAGGAAGCATTATGTACAGTTTTACGTCAATGCATTTGTGGCGAACTCTGGCACAAAATCCAGAGTAATTACATTTATTATTATTATCTTTTTTTTTAAAAAAGTGCACACTAACATTCGGCAATTTGAGACAATTCAAGTACAAGAGTATGCCATTTGGCCATTCAAGCCAGCACCGCCATTCAATATGAACATGGCTGATCATCCAAAATCAGTACCCCGTTCTGGCTTTCCCCCCATATCCCTTGATTCCCTTTGCCCCAAGAGCTAAATCTAACTCTCTCTTGAAAACATCCAGTGAATTGGCCGCCACTGCCTTCTGTTGGTGCCTCTAAAAATAACTATGCTTTTAGTCAACAATAAAAGCAGTTAACCATACTCATGTAGGCAATTAAAATGTTTTTGCATGTGATAGACCAGCACTTCTTATCCTAGTTTTGCTACCTTATATTCTAGCCAAGTCACTTAAGAAAAAGCTGTAAATTTAGTTTTTTTTAACATTAGGTCTGGTGGCAATAGACAATAGGTGCAGGTGTAGGCCATTCGGCCCTTCGAGCCAGCACCGCCATTCAATGTAATCGTGGCTGATCATCCCCAATCAGTACCCCGTTCCTGACTTCTCCCCATATCCCCTGACTCTGCTATTTTCAAGAGCCAGAAAGCATCCAGAGAACCTGCTTCCACCGCCCTCTGAGGCAGAGAGCGGTGGTCTAGGCCTGGTGGCAAAGCAGTGCAAATGGAAACAGAATGTTGTGAATGGACTATGAAAGATTGAGAGAGTGGACATGAAGCTGTCAGATTAGATCTATCAAATATAGTTGCTAGATATCTTAATTTGAACATACAAACATTAATCAGAATATTTTCCAAATGCAGAGGAGATATGAATTGGAGAAGATTGTGGGGCTATGTGTAGAATTTAGCAAAAACTTAAGGCCAGGGAGTTTTTAAAAGGGCACATTTCAAGGAAGATGGATAAAAATTATGGTACAACAGTGTTAATGTTTTTGTTAAAACACATCTGGACTGCACCTGAAGGAGAACACAATGACCTTGGAGTGGGTGTAGTAGCCAAAATAATATGGGTTAAACTGAGGCAGCACCGAGTCAGCCTGAATTCATACACTTGGGAATTAGGCATTATTTAACAAAGTTGCACATCCAATTTTACAACCATTTTTTTTGCAATTTCTGCTGCCATTTAAATTGTTGCACAAAAGTGTGAGACAACTTTTTTTCCCCCTACAGTCACAACATTATTTACTTTCTGACAGCTATAAAAAAAATGTTTTAAGGGCCTTACAAACAAATCCTATAACCATAAAGCTGTACAGATACATACTACAATTTAAAAAAACAAAAAGTTGGTATAATATCAAATTTGGGACAATGCAACAAACACAGGATTTAATTTTTCTGCTCAAATTTTAACTAAGAGTGACAGAAGTATAAACACACGTCAATCAAGATTAACAATCTTAATTAAAGATGAAATTGGCTCATTGCAATATATATTTTTAAAATTAGTGACGTTACAATCTTACCAGGTTTGAAGGTGATCAAACACGATCTGTTGGTACATGTACCCTCTGGGAAAATCATGACCTAGAATTAAGATCATGAAGCAGTCAACTAAATCAATACCACAGTACTTATTTTTTTACTAGAAACATTTATTTGTGTAAATATACTCACTAAGTTATGAAATAGTGAATGCTAAAGATATGTGCATTTACATGTGTTCAAAATACGAAATTCACATTTTGGTGTGAGCAAAGTCACGCTGTCACAATGTTTTTGTCTTTGCAATGTGTGAGGAAAGGTAGAACCACCATGGTAGCTAGAATAGAACTAGTATATGGGTGATCGCTGGTTGGTGTGAATTCTGTTTCCATGCTGTATTGCTAAACTAAACCAAGAATTGCTTCATCCACGTACTGGTCATTCCGTGAATCAAACATGGTCCACAACAGATTTGATCTGCTTTAACCAAAATCAGTTGTAAAGAGCTCAGTTATTGCAAGGATTTACTGCATTCCATCCACTGCATACTTTGACAGCCTTCCTTGCTCTCCGTAACTCCCCCAATTTTGTTATTGTCTGCAAAATTACTAATCAGCCTATCTACATTTACATCCAAATAATTTAAATATATCCCAAAGAACAAACGTCCCAGCACAGATCCCTGCAGAACTCCACTGGTCAGACTTCCAGCCAGAATAACACCCTTTCATAACTATCTTGTCTTCTGTAAGTAAACCATTTCTGAATCCAAATGAGCAAGACACCGTGGATCCTATGCATCTTAATCGTCTGGATTAGCCGCGATGAGACGATTAAATGCCCGACTAAAATCCATGTGTACAACATCCACTGCCCTTATCTCATCAATCATCGTCCCATACAAAAATCAAATTCGCAAGACATGACCTACCATGGACAAATGCATGCTAACTGTTTCTAATTAGCTGATTCTCTTCCAAAGGCAAGTAAATCCTAACCCAAAGAATCCTCTCCAATAGCTTCCAATAACTGTTCACCAGCCTAATTATATGGATAATCTCTGGCTAGGGATGATACAAAGATATTTGTTGAGGCTCCTGCAATCTCCTCTTGCTTCTCTTAATAACCTGGGACAGATCCCATTTAGCCTTGGGGATTTATCCACCTTAATGCTCTTCAAGATCCCCAACACCACATTTTTTACTTCAAACCGTCCTAGCTTATTAATATTCCCCATACTGATCTCACCATTCTCCTTGTTCTCATTCTTGGTGAATACAGATGCAAAGTACTAATTTAGTACCTTGCCTCTTTCACCTAAAACTTATGTTCACTAGTTCTTGATTCCCCTTCCCTATCTATTCTCTCCATGAATTTATACACCTCTATAGGATCATCCCTAAGGCACCCAAGTTTCAAGGAATAACCCCCTAGCCTCACCAACCTCTCCCTATAGTCAGGCCCTTAGTTTCAGGTAGTGAGACCTTGTAAATCATATCTGCATTCGTTCCAGCTGAGCAGAATACGTCATGTGCAACCTCAACAGTCCCAACTTCTACATCCAATTCTCTGATGAGGGCCAGTGTGTTCAAAGTTCTCACTACCCTATCTACTGGTGACTTGTTTCAAGGAACTATGTATAGTACTCTTACATACCTCTGCTCTACAACATCCCCAGAACCCTACTGTTTACTGTGTAGGTACATCCCAGTTTTCATATAATCATATAATATAACAATTACAGCACGGAAACAAGCCTTCTCGGCTCTTCCAGTCCGTGCCGACCATTTATTTTCCCCTAGTCCCATCTACCTGCACTCAGACCATACCCCTCCATTCCCTTCCCGTCCCTATCCACTTTACTTTTAAATGTTAAAATCGATCCTGCCTCCACCACTACTACAGGAAGATCATTCCACATAGCCACCACTCTGAGTAAAGAAGTTCCCCCTCATGTTACCCCTAAACTTCTGTCCCTTAATTCTCAAGTAATGCCCTCTTGTTTGACTCTTTCCTACCCTCAATGGGAAAAGCTTATCCACGTCAACTCTGTCTATCCCTTTCATCCTTTTAAAGACCTCAATCAAGCCCCCCCTTAACCTTCTGTGCTCCAAAGAATAAACACCTAACTTGTTCAACCTTTCTCTGTAACTTAGTTGCTGGAACCCAGGCAACATTCTAGTAAATCTCCTCTGTACTCTCGCTATTTTGTTGACATCCTTCCTATAATTAGGCGACCAAAATTGTACACCATACTCCAGAATTTGTCTTACCAATGCCTTGTACAATTTTAACATTACTTCCCTACTCCTATATTCAATGCTCTGATTTATAAAGGCCAGCACACCAAAAGCTTTCTTTACCACCCTATCTACATGCGATTCCACCTTCAGGGAACTATGCACAGTTATTCCTAGATCCCTCTGTTCCACAGCATTCCTCAATTCCCTACCATTTACCATGTACGTCCTATTTTGATTTGTCCTGCCAAGATGTAGCACCTCACACTTATCAGCATTAAACTCCATCTGCCATCTTTCAGCCCACTCTTCCAAATGGCCCAAATCTCTCTGTAGACTTTGAAAATCTACTTCATTATCCACAGCACCCCCTATCTTAGTATCATCTGCATACTTACTTATCCAATTTTCCACCCCATCATCTAGATCATTGATGAACATGACAAACAACAGTGGACCCAACACAGATCCCTGAGGCACCCCACTGGACACCGGCTTCCACCATTAACACCCAAAGATTGAACCTTCTTAACCAACCTTCCATGGGGAACCTTGTCAAAGGCCTTACTGAAATGCATATAGACTACATCCACTGCTTTACCCTCAGCAATTTCCCTAGTAACCTCTTAAAAAAAATCAAGGTTTGTCAAACATGACCTTCCAGGCACAAATCCATGTTGACTGTTCTTGATCAGACCCTGTTTATCCAGATACTTATATATATTATCTCTAAGTATCCTTTCCATTAATTTGCCCACCACTGACGTCAAACTAAGTCTATAATTGCTAGGTTTATTCTTTGAACCCTTTTTAAACAATGGAACAACATGTGCAGTACGCCAATCCTCCGGCACTATTCCCGTTTAACCATATAACCATATAACAATTACAGCACGGAAACAGGCCATCTCGGCCCTTCAAGTCCATGCCGAACAACTTTTTTCCCTTAGTCCCAACTGCCTGCATTCATACCATAAACCTCCATACCCTTCTCATCCATATGCCTATCCAATTTATTTTTAAATGATACCAACGAACCTGCCGCCACCACTTCCACTGGGAGCTCATTCCACACCGCTACCACTCTCTGAGTAAAGACGTTCCCCCTCATGTTACCCCTAAACTTCTGTCCCTTAATTCTAAAGTCATGTCCTCTTGTTTGAATCTTCCCTATTCTCAAAGGGAAAAGCTTGCCCACATCAACTCTGTCTGTCCCTCTCATCATTTTAAAGACCTCTATCAAGTCCCCCCTTAACATTCTGCGCTCCAGAGAATAAAGACCTAACTTATTCAACCTATCTCTGTAACTTAGCTGTTGAAACCCAGGCAACATTCTAGTAAGTCTCCTCTGTACCCTCTCTATTTTGTTGACATCCTTCCTATAATTGGGCGACCAAAATTGTACACCATACTCCAGATTTGGCCTCACCAATGCCTTGTACAATTTTAGCATTACACCCCAGCTTCTATACTCAATGCTCTGATTTATAAAGGCTAGCATACCAAAAGCTTTCTTTACCACCCTATCTATATGAGATTCCACCTTCAAGGAACTATGCACGGTTATTCCCAGATCCCTCTGTTCAACTGTATTCTTCAATTCCCTACCATTCACCATGTACGTCCTATTTCGATTTGTCCTGCCAAGGTGTAGCACCTCACATTTATCAGCATTAAACTCCATCTGCCATCTTTCAGCCCATTTTTCCAACTGGCCTGAATCACTCTGTAGACTTTGGAAATCCTCTTCATTATCCACAACGCCCCCTATCTTGGTATCATCTGCACACTTACTAATCCAATTTACCACCCCTTCATCCAGATCATTTATGTACATGACAAACAACAAAGGACCCAACACAGATCCCTGAGGCACCCCACTAGTCACCTGCCTCCAACGCGACAAGCAGCCATCCACCATTACCCCCTGGCTTCTCCCATTCAGCCACTGTTGAATCCATCTTGCTATTCCTGCATTTATACGCAACAGTTGAATCTTCTTAACCAACCTTCCATGAGGAACCTTGTCAAAGGCCTTACTAAAGTCCATATAGACAACATCCACTGCTTTACCCTCGTCAATTTCCCTAGTAACCTCTTCAAAAAATTCAAGATTAGTCAAACATGACCTTCCAGGCATAAATCCATGTTGACTGTTCCTAATTAGACCCTCTTTATCCAGATGCTTATATCTTTTCCATTAATTTGCCCACCACTGAAGTCAAACTAACCGGTCTATAATTGCTAGGTTTACTCTTAGAACCCTTTTTAAATAATGGAACAACATGCGCAGTACGCCAATCCTCGGGGACTATTCCCGTTTCTAATGACATTTGAAATATTTCTGTCATAGCCCCGGCTATTTCTACACTAACTTCCCTCAATGTCCCAGGGAATATCCTGTCAGCACCTGGAGACTTATCCACTTTTATATTTTTCAAAAGTGTCAGTACTTCTTTTACTTTGAAACTCATAGTATCCATAGCTACTCTACTAGTTTCCCTTACCTCACATAATTCAATATCCTTCTTCTTGGTGAATACCGAAGAAAAGAAATTGTTCAATATCTCCCCCATCTCTTTTGGCTCTGCAGATAGCTGTCCACTCGGTCGCTCCAATGGACCAATTTTATCCCTTGTTATCCTTTTGCTATTAATATAGCTGTAGAAACCCTTTGGATTTACTTTCACCTTACTTGCCAAAGCAACCTCATATCTTCTTTTAGCTTTTCTAATTTCTTTCTTAAGATTCTTTTTACATTCTTTATACTCCTCAAGCACCTCATTTACTTCATGCTGCCTATAATTATTGAAGATCTCCCTCTTTTTCCGAACAAGATGTCCAATTTCCCTTGAAAACCAGGGCTCTTTCCAATTTTTACTGGTTCCTTTCAACCGAACAGGAACATAAAGATTCTGTGCTCTTAAAATTTCCCCTTTAAATATCCTCCATTTCTCTTCTACATCTTTCCCATAAAACAAAATGTCCCAGTTCACTCCTTTTAAATCATCTTGCATCTCGTTAAAGTTAGCCTTTCTCCAATCAAAAATCTCAACCCTAGGCCCAGTTCTGTCCTTCTCCATAATTATATTGAAACTAATGGTATTGTGATCACTGGACCCAAAGTGCTCCCCAGCGCATACCTCCACCACCTGTCCCGTCTCATTTCCTAACAGGAGGTCCAGCACTGCCCCTCCTCTAGTAGGCACCTCTATGTATTGCTGCAAAAAACTATCCTGCACATTTTACAAACTCCAAACCATCCAGCCCATTTACAGAATGTGTTTCCCAGTCTATGTGTGGAAAGTTGAAATCTCCCACAATCACTACCTTGTGCTTACTACTAATATCTGCTATCTCTTTACATATTTGCTCTTCCAATTCTCGTTCCCCATTTGGCGGTCTATAATATACCCCTATAAGTGTTGCTACACCTTTCCCACTTCTCAGTTCCACCCAAATAGCCTCCCTAGATGAGCCCTCCAATCTATCCTGCCAAAGCACTGCTGTAATATCTTCCCTGACTAGCAATGCAACACCTCCACCTCTTGCCCCTCCAATTCTATCACACCTGAAGCGACAAAATCCTGGAATATTTAGTTTCCAATCACAGCCCTCCTGCAACCATGTTTCACTGATCGTCACAACATCATACTTCCAGGTATCTATCCAGACTCTAAGCTCATCCACCTTTCTTACAATGCTCCTAGCATTAAAATATGCACATTTAAGAAACCCCCCATCTCTTATTCTCTGTTTATTTCCTTTTCTTTCATTCTCCTCTTGTGTCTGAGTGCTTCCCTTTTCTGCTTCCTGCCTCCCATTCTGATGACATCTGAAATATTTCTGTCATAGCATAGTTTCTAATGACACCTGAAATAATTCTGTCATAGCCCCTGCTATTTCTACACTAACTTCCCTCAATGTCTTAGGGAATATCCTGTCTGGACCTGGAGACTTATCCACTTTTTTTTTGACTTCTCAAAATGCCACACCTTGCACTTATGTCACAATGCCACACCTCCTTTTGTCATTCCTTGGCCCACTTGCTCAGCTGAACAAGATCCTGCTGTAAGTCCTGATCAACCTTGAGTTTAAAAGTTGAAAGTATTGTTTCATTGTTTTAAGAAAGTCCTAACTGTAATACTCCAATTGTTAGCTTGATCATCAAGATAATCAGTAATAAATCTATGTGTGAAGATGAATGGTGATCGTTCACAAGAACAATTTTAGCATTAAATTATATGAATTGGAAGCTCAATTGAGGTTATGTGATCTATTTGATGTGCAAAATGTAATAAGTGTCCTGTCTGATGAATGAACTGGTTAAGGATCAATGCACTGATTAGAAAGTAACTAGTTTGCAAATTCCAACAAAACTGAACTTTCCTAGTCTGGGATTATCCAAAGAAATCCAATTTACACCCAAGTATATCCAGTGAATACACAAAGTAATCGGTGAGTATCTACTGCTCCAGTAATCTAATATTTACAGCATTTTGGTAATGACTAATACTACATTAAATACTATGATACTAAACACGACTATACAGCATGGTTATTTTTAAGCATCTGTAAAAAAAAAAATAATAATATCAAGCCTCCGTTTGAACTAGTAATGCTGCTCTCTCTTTGACAGCTAAAAGTGAAGGAAATGTAGTTCTCAAAAGGACCCAAGAGCATGTTTAAAATTCAGTTTGTAAATTAGTTATTTTCTAAGTGGCATTAAACTGAAGCAATGAGACATTCGATTATGCAGGTCTAAAAACTGCTCAATGGTTATTACATTGCAACTTTAGTATCAAGAGTGTGCAGAGCGATTTCTCTCAACTTCCTACTAACAAAAATCTGCATATCTATTATTGAAGAAAATCTAAATCACCCATCCCTTTGTAATACAGATAAAAATATTTCTAACCATGGAGATGATAAAGAAAAATCTATCGAGTTTCCAGAATTCTGTTTTCAAGAACAGCCCTGATCTGCATTTCAGTTTTACAAAACCCCTTTGTTTGCTTCTCACCCTCATTAACTAGACAGCTCCAAAAACACTGGAATCGCCTGGGTAACCCTGGCCTCACCCGATCAATGATACTCCTTTTGCCCTCAGCATTCCATACCCCACCTTTCCTGCAATTTAAAATGAACTTATTTATCACTTTCTCATTTTGATAAAGAGCTTTGACATGAAACATCAACTATTGTGCATTCTGGTTTGCTTATTATTTAAATCACAGATGGACCTCAAAAAATGTTGGTATAAATGTGGACAAATAAAAATTACCTGGGGCCATCTGCCATTAGACAGAGCTCTCTGTTTTATTTCTTCTACTGTTTTTCGGCGCGAATGTTGGTCTGATCGTGACACCAAGACTGGCTGAATGTACTTTATCAAAGCTGGTAAAAAAAAGATAATGTAATTGAATTAGATAAAAGCATGAAGATCTTTTGTGAAAATAGACACCCTGTATACAGTTATTTATTGTTTGAGGTAAATATAACCAGGGATAATAAATCTGTACATTACGTTCGACAAGAGTATACACTTTTTTTATAAAATAACTAATTTTGTAAACAAACATCTACTAAAAAGGCTGACATTTTGTACCTCTACCTTCTTGTACTTGATGCCATTTTCTGGGAAAGAGGTACAACAAATAGGACCCATCTGTGCCTGGTATTTTAATTACAAGACAAGTCTGTTCTTCAAACTAATTTTCAAAAAGTGATTAGCTTAAATTTGTTTAATTTTGCATTGTAGCCAATCACTAATTATGAAATAAATGATCCCCCCCCCCGCCCCGCCATGAAATTTTCAATACTCTGATAGCATATTCACATCGACCAATGTGAATAGTTAAGCAAAATGGAAATTGTTTCTTTTTATTTTCTTGTGGTCCATTCACATCAAATCAGCGTTTACATTTCCCAATGTTATGAATGGTAGAGGGAAGATAAATCACTACATGACACGAGAACAGAATGTTTCTCTGTGGGGGAATAAAGTTGCCATATTCCATTCGTGGTCAGGATCGAACCAAAATCTCTGACGCTATAAGGCAGCATCTCTATCACCATGCCACTATGCTGCCCCACTTATACAGACTAATGGAGAGTATTCTATCAAACTCTGATTCGTAGCTGGTAGATTGCAAAAATAACTTGGGATGTCAAAAGGTAAACCATTCATCACAGGATAATGGTAGAGTACATTGCTGCTTCTAATGGTCCAAAACACCTAATGGGTGCTCAATTTTGCACTCTCACAGTCATTGTGTGATTATCCCATTTAGTACAATTGCAGCTACACACAACAGATGGTGTCCTCCATACAAACATGATTATGCAGTGGTTACTTTTAATAATGCTTTAGTGGACACATGCATCTGCACAGATAGATGAAGGGATCTCAAGGGTCCCGACCAGAAACTTCTCCTATCCATTTTCTCCAGTGATGCTGCCTCATTCGCTGAGATACTTGAGCATTTTGTGTCCATCTTTTGGTATAAACCAGCATCTGCAGTTCCTTGTTATTATATTAGATGAAGACAAAGTCTTGTAGCTTTATCCCTCGCTCACACACTTGAAGTTGCAGACCCATTCTGGCAGACAAGTCCTTCCTCACTCTGCTGGTTGTCAGTGGCAGTTCTATCAATCCATTCTTCGTGATGTACAATTAATTTCCCCAACCAGAGTGCATTCTCTGCCCCCACTACTTTTAATGTTTCTTCCAAATGTTATTCAAAATGGAGAATTGCTTCAACTGAACTAGGATGATGAGTGCAATCAAGAAGGTTTCCTTGCTCGTACCACTTCATGGTACAGCATCTGGAGTCGTTGTTTAGGACTTCCAGATTCTCCAACACTTCACAGCCTTCACTGTTGTATATGTCCTGCCTGGCAGGCAGGATGCATAATATGATTGTGATGAAGAAGTTAGCTACATTGCATCTGAAAGGTGATTATTCAAATACAACCATGTTAGGCTGCTCTTTCATTAATTTCTGGACAACCCCTCAAATTTAGACATTAGTACCCTAATGTTCATTTTGCACGCTTACAGGGCTAGGAATAATTTGTCAGAATTGTGTGCCCAGCTAGATGCCAGGGAGTTAACCACCCTACAATTGACGGGTTTACAATACGATAAAATGTTTGCTAGCCTATTAGTAAAAGCGGTGCCGTTTCTCTTCTTAAAGGACATTTTTATGACAATCAGGTTGTATTATAATCATCATGACAAAGACAAGTTGTTTTCCTCCATCCCTTCTCCCTATATGCCATATGAACAACTGAGTTTGAATTCAACAACTACCAGAGGAGAATTATGAACTTGGGTAAGAAAGAACTGCAGATGCTGGTTTAAATCAAAGGTAGACACAAAATGCTGGAGTAACTCAGCGGGTGAGGCAGCATCTCTGGAGAAGGAATGAGCGATGCTTCGGGTAGAGACCCTTCTTCAGACTGATGTCAGGGGAGGTAGATCAAAGATAGAATGTAGGCGGAGACAGTAAGACTAGTGGGAGAACTGGGAAGGGGAAGGGGATGGAGAGAGAAAGCAAGGGCTATCTGAAGTTAGAGAAGTCATACCGCTGGTGTAAACTACCCAAGCGAAATATGAGGCGCTGTTCCTTCAATTTGCGCTGGGCCTCACTCTGACAATGGAGGAGGCCCAGGACAGAAAGGTCAGATTGGGAATGGGAGGGGGGAGTTGAAGTGCTGAGCCACCGGGAGATCAGGTAGGTTAAGACGAACTTAGACGAGGTGTTCTGCGAAACAATCACCGAGCTTGATCTCGTCGATGTAGAGAGGTTTTCCTAACTGATGGTTGGCTAACAGGGCAGTACCTGTTTCCTTCCATTCTCTGATAATAGACAATGGGTGCAGGAGTAGGCCAATCGGCCCTTCAAGCCAGCACCGCCATTCAATGTGATCATGGCTGATCATCCCCAATCAGTACCCCATTCCTGCCTTCTCCCCATATCCCCTGACCGCTATTTTTAAGAGCCCTATCTAGCTCTCTCTTGAAAGCATCCAGAGAACCTGCCTCCACCGCCCTCTGAGGCAGCGAATTCCACAGACTCACCACTCTGTGAGAAAAATTGTTTCCTCATCTCCGTTCTAAATGGATTACTCCTTATTCTTAAACTGTGGCCCCTGGTTCTGGACTCCCCTAACATCGGGAACATGTTGGGAGTGATAGTGGGATACAATTGCTACCTTCTGCAGGAACCATTCCAGAATGGTTTGGAAGGTTTGGGATGGATTTCTGAAATTTTGAAGAGAAGATGTTGGAAAATGATAACGCGTGCAATCTTTTATTTGAGATCCAACTTTCAGAACTCTGGAATGTAAATCATTAGAGTTCAGAGTAAACAGTCTCACCAGCTTTTCCAGGACACCTTTTAAAGAAAAGCTCAACACTAATCTCATCCAGTTTCTCATTCTTTTTTAGAAGCTACTTTTGTGAAGACAAGGTGTTAGTTTAATTTCTCTGCCTCTTCCTTATTGCAGTTTATAAGTTCTCCTGTTAGTAACGGATTCAGTATGCATTAGATATTCTTTCTCCCTTTTCTTACCCAAAAGGAGCCCTTATATTACCTTTATATTTTTCACCAGTTTGCTCATTCTATTTTCCTAATAAAAACTTATTGGGTCCTCTTTTGCTGAATTCTGAAATGATCCCAATGCTCAGGTCTACTACTGTTTATGGCAACTTTATAAGCCTCTTCCATGGATTCAATACTATATTTAATGTTGTCAGCTATGGACTGACCAGTTTATCTGTTCAGTTACTGCGCTTTGAAGGAACCCAAAATAATAGTAATGGGTCAGGCAGCATCTGTGGAGCGAAAAGGACAGACAAGGTTTTGGTCAGGACACTTCTTCGGACTTACAGAATGATTCCTGGAATAAGGGACATCAGTTACAAGGCTGGAACTATTTGTTTTAAATTGAAGGCTGAGTGGAGATTGGTTTAAAGTTATAGTTAGTGATTAAATGTCTCGACATAGTGGATAGTGCAAGATTTTTCCCACTGATTGAGGAGGGTTGAGGATCTGATTGGAATTTGTAATGTACTGCCTACAGATATGGAGGAGGTAGACTTCAGCTTTCTCCTTCGCCTCAGTCTCTTGAATCAAAACCTCACACTCACCCGCAACACAGCACGTCTCATTAGAGCCTCTCTCCAAAAGGTGACACCACTATACCTTAACGTCTTTTTAATGGTTGTTCAATTATTAAATTTTGATCACTCAATCAATCCAATTGCTGCCTTTTGAAATGATCTGCTACAGCTCTGACACGGAAATACACAGACACAACCAATCCAACAGCTGCCTTTTGAAATCTCCCGCTAATGTCCCAACACAGTAATGGAGTCTTGACACTGAAATAGACGGAGGCTAATTATCACAAGCTCAAACTTTTCTCAAGCTTCTCAACACTAACATAAAGCAATGCCATCCACAGTCAACATCCCTGTCAAGGATATTGCACCCCTGTCAACATCCTGAGGATTTCCACTGACCTGAAACTCAACCAGACTAGTCACAGATCATGTCTATTAGAGTTGGTCAGGGCTACGTATTATTTCATATATGGCTCATCTTCAACTCCTAAAACCCTACTCACCACCTGCAAAATAGATCATGTATCTATTGGCATAATCACTGGCTGTCTGAATAAAGACAGCTCTGAAATCACAAACAGCTTGACACTATTCCAAGTTAAGTAATTTACTTTGGCAACTGTTCAGACAATATTACAAACACTCACTTCCTTTGCTGATGCACTACAAATGCAGCATTTACTGTCGACAAATCAACTGGAGGACAATACCTAGCCACCTGAGAATGATCTATTCTTTATCTATATGTAGTATCTATATATATTCTTGCAATGTTGCAGGCCCAAAATCCATGGAGTAGATACCCAAAACCATTCTGGAACCACCTTTCCCATGCTCTAAGAGACTGGCATAAACTTATTTCCTCAAGGAACATGAAATAAGTTTCAGCCTCAATAAGTCCATACCCAAGAATAAAAGTAAAGTTACACTGTCCCCCTGCAAATTCTTGTTTCATTAAAGTCTAGGGTGGATTGTTGGAACATTTTCTGCCACTTCTCAGCAATGGGTTTAAATCAGACAGGTGTATGGGGAACACATGTTCTAATTTGACTGACACATAGGACTAAAAGGACAGGATGGGAAAAGATAAACATTTGAATACCAATAGGCTGTGCAATTTGAGGATCTCAGATTTCTTGTATTTGCAAATGTTTTGCTTTTCACACAATTAAAATTTACCATTTAATTTGTACAAATTGTTTTGATTTTGAACATTTTGAAAACAACGTCTGCCACGGGCTTTTTAAGAGTAGAACCTCAGTACTCAAGGCCTGAGCCCTAGATGGACCTCTGCTTCAGTTAAGAGTACAGATGGCCAGCAAGATGAAGTCCACACAGGGTCTAATGTATCACTGGCATTTGGCAATTCAGGGTGATGAGTGGGAGTTTAGCTGAGCAAATGCATATTTAAAATGAGCTGAGCTAATCCATATTATCTGAATAGTGGCCGACTAGGAAAAGGGGAGATGCAACGAGACCTGGGTGTCATGGTACACCAGTCACTGAAAGTAGGCATGCAGGTGCAGCAGGCAGTGAAGAAAGCGAATAGTATGTTAGCATTCGTAGCAAAAGGATTTGAGTATAGGAGCAGGGAGGTTCTATTGCAGTTGTACAGGGTTTTGGTGAGACCACACCTGGAGTATTGCATACAGTTTTGGTCTCCAAATCTGAGGAAAGACATTCTTGCCATAGAGGGAGTACAGAGAAGGTTCACTAGACTGATTCCTGGGATGTCAAGACTTTCATATGAAGAAAGACTGGATAGACTTGGCTTGTACTCGCTAGAATTTAGAAGATTGAGGGATCTTATAGAAACTTACAAAATTCTTAAGGGGTTGGACAAGTTGATGCAGGAAGATTGTTCCCGATGTTGGGGAAGTCCAGAACAAGGGGTCACAGTTTAAGGATAAGGGGGAAATCTTTTCGGACTGAGATTAGAAAAACATTTTTCACACGGAGTGGTGAATCTCTGGAATTCTCTGCCACAGAAGATAGTTGAGAATTGGCTATATTCAAGAGGGAGTTAGATGTGGCCCTTGTGGCTAAAGGGATCAGGGGTATGGAGAGAAGGCAGGTACAGGATACTGAGTTGGATGATCAGCCATGATGATATTGAATGGCGATGCAGGCTCGAAGGGCCGAATGGCCTACTCTTGCACCTATTTTCTATGTTTCTATGTTTCTAAAAGCATAAGGTTTTGATGGCAGAAGGCACGTCTATAGATGATAGACTGGAGGAACGACATGAAGGGATGACTTGTGAAAGGAGACGTAAAATAAGTGTTTGATAAGAGCTGCAGATCTGGAAAATATGGCAGAAATAAAGGAGCATAAAGGAAGGTAAATAGTTACTTTTAAATACAAAGGTTTGGTTGTGACAAGAAAAATAACGGGTTGGTCAGAGATTGAAGGGCATCAGGAGCGCCAGAATTCTTTCTTGGTATTAAATAGTTTTTTATCAGACTTTTAAAATAGTCCTTTGATGTTATTGTATGATAATGGTGCCATGAATAGTTAGAAACTGATGCACACACAAAATGTATATGTCAGAAAAGAACAAGTTTCAGGGGTACAAAAGAACAGGTGAGACAAGATGAAGTTGACAGAGGAAGTCATTGGACATACACAGAAATGGGGTGTGATAGAAATATATACAGTTTATACACTTGGCATGAGGGTAAGTGCAAAATTTGCAGAGACAAATCAGGCAAGGTACTGGGATATCCAGAAAAATAACATTTGAAATTTGATACTAAAGTTAATAATCCAATATTATGCCACTTATTTAGGCTTTTGGAGATGACAAGCTCATTTATCTTAAGGTACTTAATGGCCAGAGGATGGAATCCATTGGAAGGTCAGCTAAACAGAATACTATTGTGAAATATTAAGTCAGTAACAAAATATAATTTATCCACACCATCTATCCAATTTCCCCATACACTAAATGAATACAAGTTTCTTACATTTTGTAATTCACTTACTGCTATTCATTTTTGAAAAATTATTGCATAGAAACTAGGTGCAGGAGTAGCGCATTCTGCCCTTCGAGCCAGCACCGCCATTCAATGTGATCATCCACAATCAGTACTCCGTTCCTGCCTTCTCCCTATATCCCTTGATTCCGCTAGCCCCAAGAGCTCTATCTAACTCTCTTTTGAATCGGCCTCCACTGCTTTCTAAGGCAGAGAATTCCACAAATTCACATGTAAAGGTTTTTCATCATCTCAGTTCTAAATGGCCTACCCCTTATTCTTAAACTGTGCCCCCTGGTTCTGGACTCCCCCAACATCGGAACATGTGTTTCTATAAAAGTTGTTTAACGCTTAAAATTGTAGTGTGACAGAGAATATGCAAACAGTATATTTGAATTAGACTATATCTGTGAACAATTAAATAGTCTTGTTAACAGTTTGGACCACCTGAAGTCACCTCAAAATAATTGTAAAGCTTAAAATTCATCACTACTAAAACCTCAACATGTGCATCGTCTTTTAGGTGTCTTGCAAATGTTTTTTTTTCACAATCCCAAAGAGGAAAAATTAAATTGTACTAGGTTCGCACATTCCTCTTCTTTACCAAGTTAAAAGAATATTTTTTTTATTTCAAGATATGTGTGCATTTAAATGCAAAATGCAGTGTACACAAATGTTTGTCTACAGAATTGAGGTGCCAATGGAGTTATTCATATATCCGTGCGAGGTATTTAACCAACTCTATAAATTGAAGATTAGATCATGAAAACGTGGTCAATCTAGATGACGATAGATAGGGTACCAAACTATGCTTCCTGTGGGAGGAGGAGGGCAATTTAATTCATCTTCTAAGAATGATAATAGAATGCATTGAAACTAAGGTTTTAACAATGATTTTATTTTATGAAGCATCATACTTCAAATAAAACTTAATATCCAAATGTATTACCGAATCTGAAATTTACATGGCAGGGTGGTTAGAGAGAATATCCTAACCATGCTGGACACACACATTTCAGGATCTGAGGGTAGTGGGTATGACACAAATATATTTCAGTATATCAGGCTAACGAATGCTGAATGCGTGGTGCAGCGCAGTGATTTCAGCAAATTTCTCATGGCAACACTGCATTCCTCTTCACATATTACATCACATTCAGTAAGAAATTACTTACTTCCCCATATAGGGATGTCTTTGCTTTCTGCCTTCATTACAATGGAAGCCATGGTCATGGTAACCGGAATAGCATCAAAATATGAAGAATGTGGTGCTAAAGTAATTATTGGTGCTTCTGTTGGCAATGCACGACGTCCCTTTATACTCATCCAATGAAAGCCACCCGCAAACCACATAGCTCTCATTATCACTTTCAGCAAAAAATCCAATGCCCTACAAGATACAAAATATAAATGTGTCAAAGGCTACAATTTAAAATGCAACAGCTGGGGGAAAAAAAAAATCACACAAATTATATAATCGATAAATTTCACTTACGTCACACTTCATCTCATTTAAAAAAAAATGCTAGTTATCTTTTTCAGCTGGAAAATGCTAGCAACTTTCATAATCAAACAGAAGTTCACAACCAAAAAATGGCATGGTTTATATTTATATTCAGATTCCAATTGACCAAGGTTTCTCTATTGTTTATTAAATTTGTCAGAGAGGATGAAGTTAGCGCTGATCTCTTCCTTAAATTGCTTCAGTTCCCCACAAGTGTTAAAAAGGAAATGTTATACATTTTTTTCTATCTAAGCTACAGTGAAGTCTAGAGAGGTTTTCAGAGTGTCACATGTTGAGGAAAACATAGAAACATAGAAAATAGGTGCAGGAGTAGGCCATTCGGCCCTTCGAGCCTGCACCGCCATTCAATATGATCATGGCTGATCATCCAACTCCGTATCCTGTACCTGCCTTCTCTCCATACCCCCTGATCCCTTTAGCCACAAGAGCCACATCTAACTTCCTCTTAAATATAGCAATGAACAGGCCTCAACTACCTTCTGTGGCAGAGAGTTCCAGAGACCCACCACTCTCTGTGTGAAAAATGATTTTCTCATCTCGGTCCTAAAAGACTTCCCCCTTATCCTTAAACTGTGACCCCTTGTTCTGGAGTTCCCCAACATCGGGAACAATCTTCCTGCATCTAGCCTGTCCAACCCCTTAAGAATTTTGTAAGTCTCTATAAGATCCCCCCCTCAATCTTCTAAATTCCAGCTAGTACAAGCCGAGTCTATCCAGTCTTTCTTCATATGGAAGTCCTGCCATCCCAGGAATCAGTCTGGTGAACCTTCTCTGTACTCCCTCTATGGCAAGAATGTCTTTCCTCAGATTAGGAGACCAAAACTGTATGCAATACTCCAGGTGTGGCCTCACCAAGACCCTGTACAACTGCAGTAGAACCTCCCTGCTCTTGTACTCAAATTGTTTTCTATGAAAGAAGTTAGCTCTTTGCGAGTATTAGTAAGCGATCCATTTGATCATAGTTAATCATAGTTGATCACCGCAGCCAGACATAAAAACAGCTTTTTTTCCACGAGCAATAGCTCTACTCAACAGCCAAAAGTCTGTGGCTCCCTTGTGCTCTGGTATTTTATTTCATTCTTCATATGTTTAAATTATGTTTTATTTTTAATTGTCTACTATAATTCCTGCTAATTCCTGCATACAGGCCCCTGCTGACCAGAGAAAAACCTACTGTGTTGCAGGTTAGGGTCTGGCCAGAGGGAGCTATGGCAACACTACAGGACTGTTTTGAATGCACGGACTGGGACATGTTCAAGAAGGCTGCAACTGTCAGCCAACACATCAACCTGGAGGAGTATGCTGCGTCCGTGTCTGCTTACATGGAGAAGTGCATTGAGGATGTCTGTGTCACCAAGACCATCACTGTACGGGCCAACCAGAAACCCTGGATGACCACAGAGGTACGTGGAATGCTGAGAGCACGTAATGCCGCGTTTAAATCCGGCGACGTGGTGGCACTCAGATCCGCAAGAGCCAACCTGAACCGAGTCGTCAGGCTGACCAAGCGTGCCCATGGTCAGAAAATCCAGAGCTTCTTCCATGACCCCAAGAACACCAGGCGCATGTGGAAGGGAATCAAATCAATCACGGACTATAAGACTGCTTCACCACCCTGTGATGACAACATTGAGTTCCTCAATGAACTCAACAACTATTTTGGTCGGTTCGAGGCATTAAATAACACACCTGCAAGCAAAGGTATTCCTCGTTGTGAGGAAAAGGCACTCAGTCTTGACATAGTGGATGTTCGGAGGACCCTAAAAGGAGTGAACGCATGAAAGGCGGCAGGCCCTGATAACATACCAGGGCGGGTGCTCAGGGAATGTGCTGATCAGCTGGCACATGTCCTTACGGACATATTTAACACCTCGCTGAACCAGGCTGCCGTCCCATTATGTTTCAAGACTGCCACCATCATACCAGTGCCAAAAAAATCCAACATACAATGTCTCAATGACTACCGCCCTGTAGCACTCACCCCCATAATGATGAAGTGCTTAGAGAGGCTGGTCAGGGACCACATCACCTCCAGACTCCCCTCCACACTCGACCCATACCAGTTTGCTTACAGGCCAAACCGCTCCACAGAGGACGCTATATCCTCCGTGCTCCATCTGAGCCTGGAACATTTAGAGGAGAAAAACACCTATGTGCGAATGCTGTTCGTGGATTTCAGTTCAGCATTCAACACCATTATCCCACAGCACCTGATAAGCAAACTGGTTCCATTGGGCCTCGGCACCCCCATGTGTAACTGGCTACTGGACTTCCTCACTGACAGACCCCAGTCTGTGAGGGTTGGAAATAACACCTCCAATACCATCTCTCTGAGCACCGGCTCCCCTCAGGGCTGTGTCCTGAGTCCACTGCTGTTCACCCTGATGACTCACAACTGTTGTGCCAGGTTTAGTACAAACCACATCATGAAGTACGCAGATGACACAACAGTGGTGGGCCTCATCAGGGACGACAATGAGCTGGCTTACAGGGAGGAGGTGAAACAACTGGCGGACTGGTGCAATACGAACAACCTGATCCTGAATGTCGAGAAAACAAAGGAGGTTATCGTCGACTTCAGGAAAACCCGGCACAGTCCCACACCACTTCACATCAACGACAGCGATGTGGAGGTGGTCAATAGCACAAAGTTCCTGGGGGTGCAGATCACTAACAGTCTGACCTGGTCGAATAACATCTCATCAACTGTTAAGAGAGCGCAGCAGCGGTTGCACTTTCTGCGCCGGATGAGAAGAGCTCATCTCCCCCATCCCATCCTCACTACATTCTACAGGGGCACCATAGAGAGTATTCTGACCAGCTGTATCTCTGTCTGGTTTGGGGACTGTAGAGCCTCCGACTGGAAGTCTGTGCAGAGAGTGGTGAGGACAGCGGAAAAAATCATCGGGACCTCTCTCCCCTCAATCGGGGATATTGCGACCAAACGCTGCGTGTCTAAGGCCAGCAGTATTATAAAGGACCCCACACATCTCCATCACGGACTGTTCACTCTGCTGCCCTCGGGAAAAAGATACTGCAGCATAAGGAGCAGAACATCAAGGTTCCACAACAGCTTCTTCCCACGAGCCATCAGACTCCTGAATGCCATGTAATGGGCTGCCACCATTGTCTATTTATCCTTTTCATCCATGCCTATCCTTCGGTTAATTTATTGTGTTGCACAGGGAGCCAAATGCAACGTAATTTCGTTTGGAACTGCATATATCAATGTATTTCTAAGTGACAATAAAGTTTGTTTGACTTTGACTTGACTTTGATATATTGTGTTGTTACTGGTGAGCAAAGCACCAAGGCAGATTCCTTTTATGTATACATACTTGGCTAATAAAATGGATTCAATTCAATTTAATTCAATGAACAAAGTATCTGACTGTGATACCTTGTTGGGGGAGCAAAAATCAAAGATTGGGGGAGCAAAAAAGTAGTAATAGAGGACAATATAGTGAAGGGCATTGACACCGTCATCTACAGCTAAATTCTAGAAATTTGTGCTGGCTGGTCAGTGCCAAGGTTTGAGTTACCTGTCCTCTTGGAGAGAAACATTGGTGCAGAGAGGGGATTCCATCGTTGTGGTAAATAAAGTTAACAATGACAAAGGTAGGACTAAACAAATGGATCCATATAATCGGTGCATCAAATAAGCAGAACCTCTGGTTTCAGAATCTCAGTGGAAACCGTCCAAGTATTTGTAAAGCAGATGGCCTAGTTGACAAGCAAGAGGGTGAAAGTTTAATGTGGTGGATTGGGATGCAGGGTTGAAGGTACATTCAGAGTAGCTATAGTCTTACTGAATTGTGCAGCAGACAAAATAGATCATATGGCTTTGTCCTGTTCCCACTTCGTAAGCACTTGTTAAATATGGAGTTTCAAAAAGAATGAAGCTGAATGCATTCTGCTGGATTTTTCCAAAAACATATCTATTACGTTGATAACTTAATCTAAAAAATTAAGAGGCAAAACATAAATCCATTTTGCAGTTAATAACAAGATCATATTTACATGCATATTCTTATATTAAGCAAAGAGCAACAACAATAGAAAATTACAATGATAAAAATAAGTCAGAGTGGATGCTATTTAGAATGTTTCTTTGGCACATTGCACAAACCCAAACTATTTGTTTACAGTGAGTGATAAGAGAATGTTGATTTTCAGTATAAAAGTAACTGAAAGCTAACATGCAAGTGCAATAAGCAATAAGGAGAGAAATTGAAATGTTAGACTTTATTGCAAAATGATTGAATATACGGACTGAGATAGACGAATAACAGAGACCAGCAATTTTGAAGAAGCATTGCATGGATCATTGCATGTAGCAAAAGCTCACCATCAAGAACATTCTTGAAGTTTATTCCTCTGACAACAGGTCTCAATACCCAGCCATATCAAAGCCAATGGCTTTACTTTCTTAGAAGTCTTCAGAAGTTCAGCATGTCCCCAACAACTCTCACCAACTTCTACAGATGCGCCATAGTAATGCATCACAACATGTTTTGGGAACAGCTCCTTCCAAGACCGCAAGTAATTGCAGAGTGTTGTGGACAGCCTCGATCATCACAGAAATGGTCCCTTCCACCGACTCCATCCACACGTCATGCTGTCTCGGCAAAGCCACCAGCATAATCAAGGACCACTCACCCCAGTCACATTCTCTTCTCCCTATCCCATCAGGCAAGAATTACAGAAGTTTTAAAACGCATACCTCTAGATTCAGGAAGTTTCTTCCCAGCTCTTAGCAGACAACTGAATGGTCTTCCATCAGCTAGAGTGCAATCCTGACCTCCCATCTACCTCATTGGAGACCTTTGAACTATCTTCAATTGGACTTTGATGTTATATCTTTTCTCTAAATGCTGTACTCTTTATCCATGTGGAGGGGCAGGTAGTAGAGAGAAAGCAAAGAGGCTTGGGAGTTCTGTGCAGGATTCTCAAAAAGTTGATTTGCAAGTCGAATCAGCCGTAAGGAAAGCGCATTCAAAGCTAGCAGTTAATTCGAGAGGGCTAGAATATAAAAACAGGGATGTCATACTGAGGCTTTATAAGGCACTGATAAGACTGCATTTGGAGTATTGTGAGCAATTTTGGGCGCTATATCTGAGGAAGGATGTGCTGGAGTTGGACAGGGTCCAGAGGAGGTTTACGAGAATGATCTCAGGAATGATTGGGTTAACATATGACGAGTATTCAAGGAACCACGCCTGTATTCACTAGAGTTTAGAAGGATGAGGGGTGTGGCCTCATTGAAACATACCGAATACGGAAAGACCTGGATAGAGTGACTGTGGAGAGGATGTTTTCACTTGTCTCTGTCTGTCTCTGTCTGTGTGTGTCTGTGTGTCCGCGTCTGTCTGTCTGTGTGTGTCTGTGTGTGTCCGCGTCTGTCTGTCTGTCTGTGTCTGTCTGTGTGTGTCCGCGTCTGTCTGTGTGTGTCCGCGTCTGTCTGTCTGTCTGTGTGTGTCCGCGTCTGTCTGTCTGTGCGAGTCCGCGTCTGTCTGTGCGTGTCCGCGTCTGTCTGTCTGTCTGTGCGTGTCCGCGTCTGTCTGTCTGTGCGCGTCCGCGTCTGTCTGTCTGTCTGTCTGTGCGCGTCTCTGTCTGTCTGTGCGCCCCTCCCGCCTGTCTCTGCGCGCGCCCGCCTGTCTGTGCGCGCGCCCGCCTCTCTGTGCGCGCGCCCGCCTCTCTGTGCGCGCGCCCGCCTGTCTGTGCGCGCGCGTGTCTGTGTGTGGCCAGCAGTCCACAGGCCCATTAGACTCCATCAGCCACAGGCTTCTAAGCGCGACTTTGGGTAGGATGGGGGTTGACATCCTTCTTTTCAAACGTATACAAAGCCTGGCCATTTTTATTGAAAATGGCAATGTAATACTGTAACCATCCCTCTCATGAGGGGAGGGTTAAGCAAGGTAAGACACTATCCTCCCCTCCCCCCATTTTAATTTAGTACTGGATACTTCAATTCTGTATTTTGGATAGGGATGGAGGCAAATTATTATCCATTAACCGCCAATACATATTGGCACCACCATATGTGGTGCCAATATGCCACCGATACATATACATTCCGTTCTGATCGGTGCCAATACATTAAGCCACCGATCAGAACGGAACTTGGTGCACATGCAGCACAGGAGATCGGTGAGTGACCTGGCGAAAAATTGTAGCGCTATCGTGTACCGTTTTTCCGCAAATAGAAAAACCGCGCAAACCAGAAGATAACCAGATCAGAGTTTTAGTTAAGTAGAGATAGATAATATTGGATGTGTTGAAACATTATAATAGTTATCTAACTATTTTACAAATCAGGAATGCAACACAGAGTAACTATCACAAAAAATATATTTTCTTTAAATGTTGGATATTTTAATTTGACTGGTCTTTAAATAAAAAACACAGCAATACAAGATCTGAACAAGACATTGCAAACTCCTGTATCTCAATCACCTGATCCAAATCGATCTCAGCCAATTGGAACGGAACAGCTAAAGTGCTTTTAAAATATGTATTTCGTAATTATGCACAATGGGATCCGTAGATCCAACTTGGGGATCCCTAAACCATTATATTTCATCCTAGAATATGAAATTCCATTATTTGAATAATTGGCAGGCTGCAAATACTCTGATATATATTCCAAGAATATTGTCTAACTTAAAATATCTTGTGAATCTTCATTCAAAACAAGTGAGTAATGTAAAGATCTTGATCTCCAATTTTTTGACTGGCTTATGCCAAGCTCTGGAGGGGTTCTTAACCCATTTCTCGACTTTCTTAAACCAAACAACCGTGCAGCTGTTCTGGGTGTCAGAACATTTACAAATGTGCCTGGACTGATTTACTTGACTACCATTCAAATGCCTTTTCATAACCATATTAAAATTGAAACTTGTTCTTAAAAGCCATGTTAAAAACTTGCTGTTTTGCTGATATCTATCTGTTTTGCAACGTAATGTTTACAGTACCTTGATGCTTTGATGTGCCCTTGAGAGTATCACTCAAAGGCTTCACTGGAAAATCATGGGCCATAGGTCTCGCAGAGTAAATGGTGATATTGCATATTTTCCAAGACTGCTTTGAACACATCCTTAAATTATTGCCTGTCTGTCCATTAACTGCTTCCTGTGACAAGATCCATGAATACAGTGTTTTGGAAATCTGAGAATGGGCATGCCAATGACAAGTCCAAATATAATGACAGCCTCAGTGTTGGCGAGAACATTGTTGATGGTTACTTATCCTTCCGGTGGATGTGGAGGAATTTGTGCTCACAGTACTGGTAGTATTTTACACTTTGATTTTTCTAATTTTCTTTTCCTCAATTAACCAAAGGCTCTGCTGACAAAATGAATATGAATTTCACGTGATCTCAGCATTTGCCGAGAGGAAGCTTGCAAGAAATGGAAAATGATCTATGTTTTCCAGGATCTCTTGACATTCCTATAAACTGCCCCATCACCCATCTCCCAAGGGAGGTAGCAGTAGACAATAAGGTGGGTTTCCAAGATTAGGTCCGTTTTCATGAAATAGCTGGCCTTTCGCTGTCCATTAACTTTGTTTGTTTCCGTTTCAAAATAAGAGACAAAGTAAATTCCAACCAAGCTTGAAAATAAAGGAATCAAAAAAATGTTTTGAAAACATGGCCAACTGGAAAGTTTCAACATTTGTTTTATTTCAAGATTTTTACTCTCAAATTGATAAAGAAAACCAGGATGACTGGATCATTGTCAGTAGAAGTTGGACAATAAAGTAAACTTGAAATTCAGAATGGGATGAAATAGTAAGATTGAACGAGAACTTACCAGTTCGAAGGTTGATCTTTATTTCATGAGGAGTTGCGGTAAGGGATTTCGTGAAGAACCCGCCAGCACGCATGCACGACATTCTTCAAAGTAGCGGTGTGGAATCACAGAAACCAACAACAGAAATGACTTGGCATAGTAAGATTGAAGAGACTCTAATTACCAGTTGAGTATGATCGAGGGTTGTGAGCGGAGGGCACGAAATCCCTCACTGCAACTCCTCATGAAATAAAGATCAACCTTCGAACTGGTAAGTTCTCGTTCAATCTTACTATTTCATTTCGGAGTCACGTGAGTGACTTCGTGAAGACTTCAAAGCTTCTGTGATTGCACGCCCTGGACCACGTCCATGCTGACACACCACTAGCAAGGATGGATGGGAGTAAACAATTCTGTCAAACTGGTTATACTGAAAAACAAGAAGAATATTTATTAATAAACAAAGCAAAAAACCCCTCATTCGGGGACACCTCCACGTTCTTGACCTGCATTCAGCACGGCCTCCGCGAACTGTAGAGGAGCAGCAACAGGCTTGTTGTAAAATCGCTGAAATACAGCTTCATTCGCCCATCCTGCTGTAGCGAGGATATGGTCCATGGGCACCTCCATGACCCTCGCCGCCGACGTTGATGCAGCCCTGGTGGAATGGGATTTGAACACATTAGTGTCGACACCTGACTTACCCAAGACGATCCTGAGCCACCTGGATATCGTCTGGACTGTCACTCGATGGTGAGGTTTCTTGTGAGTGACAAGCAGGTATCTCTCCATTCCCCTTATGTGTCTCGTCACCTTGATATAGTGACGGATATGGGCGGCTAAACATAGCCTTGCATCTGCGGGGTATGCCGGGAACTTCAGCTGCAGCCCTGTGCACCCAGGTCTATGCTGCTTTAGTAGCTCATCGATAAAGAAGACTACTTCAGCAGGGGTAGAGATCATCCTGTCGATGCGGATTTTATGCAGTGTCTGTACCCTCTGTGCTGAAGTCAGCGCTAGTAACATCACCAGTTTCATGGTGAGTTTGTCCAGCTCTAGCCCCTCCATGGGCGACCACGTCCTGAGCAGGGTTAGTACTTTCCTGACATCCCAGGTGATGTCATAGCGTGGTGTAGGCGGATTCATATTGAATATACCCCGCATGAGTCTGGACACTAGCCTGTTGGATCCTACCTCAATATTGAGGTAGAATGACAGCGCGCTTCTGGCGCTGTTGATGGCACTGTAGCTCAAGTGTTCATCATGGTGCAACCCCGCGAGGAATTCCAATACGTCGGCTATGGAGGCATCGTCATATGTGATTTGAGAGCGGCTGCAGTAGGCTTCCCATTTTCGGATGTGGGAGAGGTATCGCCGCCTGGTGGACTCTCGGCACGACGCTCCAATGGTATCCACAGTTCTGGGAGATAGGCCATACTGCAGTAATGGCCGGTTTAGAATGTGCAAGCCAACAAATTCAGATAGCTATGGCAGGGATGTGGCTCCCCTGACACGGGGTTGGTGACCAATTGTGGGCAACCCTCTAAGAGGACCCAAGGCTGACTGATCATGTCAAAGACCACCGGATACCATGGCTGCGTACGCCAGTCGGGTATAATAAGAATGCCCTTAGCAGCATCCATCTGGATTTTCCGCAATACCCGACTGATGAGGCAAAACGGGGGGAATGCATAGAAAAACCATTGCCCCCAGTCCAGCGAGAATGCATCCATCGCCATTGCCCCAGGATCTGGTTCCCACGAAACGTATGTTGGTACCTGATGGTTCAACCGTGACGCAAAGAGGTCGATATCCGGTTCACCAAATTTGGCTGTAATTTTAGCAAAGATTTGAGGATGCAACATCCACTCGATGTTGTCATTAAACTTGCGTGACCTGGTGTCCGCCACAGTATTGAGCTCACCTGGTAAATAGGTAGCTGAAATCCAAATATTCCTTTGAATACACCGGAGCCAAATTGTATTAGCCAATTCATCACATGAAATTGACCTGGTACCGCCCATATGGTTTAAATATTCCACCGCAGTGGTATTGTCTAGTTGGATACGGACATGAGTGTCAGTAAGATTGGAACAATAAGCTCGAAGTCCGTGAAATGCTGCAAGCATCTCCAAATAGTTTATCCCTTGTGACAACAACATAGTAGATTCAAGGGTGTCCCATCTGCCCTCGCAACTAGAGTAGTTGTCCGTAGCTCCCCAGCCATAGGAGCTGGCATCGGTTTGCAAGTATACCATCGGATTGGGCACAATAATGGGATTAAATGAGTCACTAATATGGTCCACCCACCATTGTAACTCAATCTTAGCTTTAAGAGGCAGCTGCATAGGTCTGTCGAAATGACCGGCGTTCTGTTTTAACGCGGAGATCTTGGCTCTTTGCAAATTCTGATAATGCACAGGCCCGTATTGGGCTGCTGGAAACAATGCTACGATCTTGCCAATCACCTTAGCAGTTTGCCTAATTGATGGTATACTGGCGCAGGCTAAATCCTGACATACTTGGGTGACATCCCCAACCTTGTTAGTCGGTATGGTAGCCCTCATGCGATTGGAATCCACCGTGAACCTCAGATAATCCATAACCTGTGAAGGGCAGAACTTCGATTTGTCTGGATGGACAATAAACCCCAGCTGCTGAAAAATTGCCACAGTGGCTGAGACTGCCTGTTCAGCCGACTCCAGGGTATTGCCAACAATCAATATATCATCCAAATAGGCCATCACTATATGATGTTGCTTCCGTAACCTGGCCATAATGGGTTTCAGTAATTTAGTAAACAATCTAGGGGCTGTAGTAAGCCCATTTGGCAAAGCCCTGTATTGCCAGAGCTGACCCATCCAGACAAATTTTAAGAACTTCCTGTGGTGTTTCCGAATGGATACAGAATAGTATTTATCTTTTAAATCAATGCATGCCATAAAGCAGCCATGAGAAATCAATTGGCTGTCTCAAAAGTGTCCATTTTGAAATGGGTGTATGTTACAAAAGTATTCAAATGGGTCAGATCAATAATCACTCGACAGCCTCCATCCTTCTTAGGCCTAGTAAATATATTTGATACAAATTCAATTGGTTCGTGCATAGCTTTTTCTATCACGCCTTTTTCTTCTAACCTTAAGATCTCAGCATAGCCTGCTGCCTGTTCAACGGCAGACAGCGTAAATGTCCGATTGGGCATATGCTGGGATGGAGGAATGTCACCGTTAATAAACTCAATCTCATGACCTTGAATACTTTGCAAAACAAATTCATCGGAAGTGATAGTTTCCCATGCCCCCAAAAAGAACCGAAGGCGCCCACCAACATGTGAAGTTAAACGCACAGATAAGTGAAAACCAGACCGCCTTACCTCCCTGGTTACCGGCGGTCCCTGACATGTTTGGGTGGTCGTGGAGGTGCTGGGTTGGGCTGGTGCTGCGGTGTCCGCATCTTCCACTGGGGCCACTGTGGGCCTTGCCCTAAAAAATGCCGCGGCTGCTGGGGCTGCTGGTAGCGAGGCGGAGCTGGAGCATAGGTCCTTGTCGATCTGGACATAGGGCCTCGCGGCCGAACAAATAGAGCTTTCGGGGCCGGCGGCCTGGGGGCGATCTGAGACCGCATAAGTCCCACCGTTTTGGCATGCCGCGCATGCGTGCTGGCGGGTTCTTCACGAAGTCACTCACGTGACTCCGAAATGAAATTCTTATTCTACTCATGTACAATGATACATATCATAATACCACATTTTCCATACTTTGTAGATTCCCAAAACAAGAAAATCTGACATTACAAACGAAACAGATGCAAATTATGTGAGCTGGGTATTAATCATCTGGATCTTTGCATTAATATATGACCCAGATTCTATTATACTATGCAATGCATCACTAGGGATTTCAAAAAATGTTCCCAAACTGAGCTATGTACCAAATCCTAACCTCAACATTATATCCCATGTAAGCTGTTACTATGATTAGAATCCTATTGACCAGGGATTATTCCCCATGGTTTTTCCAGGTCAGCCCAAAATGCCCTGGAATGGGAGCACTCCTGCTGAAACTGAATGTGATCGAACCTCGGAAGACTATGAAATCAAGTAAAGGTCTACTTCTAGCTTTGCAATCTAAAACAACCGAGACCATCATTTAATTGTTTTTAAAACATCTTTTTATACTGATGCATTTAAAAGTTTTCTTTAATTTTACCTGGTATTAATTTTAAGCTTATTTGAAATTTAATTAGGCCGACTATAACCATTTAAAGATATAGATGCATGAAGTTATTTTTAATAAAGGAACTTACCTACCCTTTGTCACTGAATCTGCAGTCCTACAATGTCCACTGAATTCAATGGGATATCCAATGGAGAAACAAACTGAAAGATCTGCCATTTGAAATCGGTCACTAAACCTCAGGCTTCTACATTTGAAAGTCCACATGGAAGTCATGCACTTATTGCTGTTGAAACAGATAAATGCTGGCTATTCTATTTCAAATTGTGTGCATGAACCAACAAGATCTGGCTGTGTTTGGAAGCCAACAAACCAGCCCCTACCTTATTGACTTTGTGTACATCCTTTATGTGTTACTTATCGAAAAATACATACAAGTATTTAAAAGTTGATCTTTAAATTAGGACAGCAAATGCTGCAAACACGTAATTACGAACAAAGGTGCAAATAAACACATTTCATTGAAACAAGCGTCTTCTAAAAATATTTAGAACTTTCACACTGACTTTAATATTTTGATTCTTAATTGAGGTATAGCACACATATTCAATCTTTAGTTAATAGGTCTCAAAATGAACAGAATAATATTATTTACTCACTTTTTCCACAAATTTGTAGGTTTATCAGGTTCTTTTTCAATACGTCCCCATGCAGCAAGGAATGCAATTGGCCAAGCCAGCAACATCATGAAAGCAGCTAGCAGAAGACGAATTGGGAACAGAGTCACTGTCATAACAGCAATCTGCAGAATTTAAAAAAACAATGTTGGAATCAGTCATTGTAATGGTGAGGACAGTCATTGTAGTTTCATTTGTTGTTAAATTATAAATTAAATATAAACCAATTTTAATTCATCTGAAGGCTTGTGGATGAGCTTAAAGCAATATCCACACATGTAACCACAGATGAAAAAAATGTCAATACTGCATTGAAGAGCCATTTTTAATTTTGATTGTTGCGCCTGAAACTTGCATATGTGTAGTGACATTGTATAATTTGCATAATTCTGCAGATAATCTTGCAATTTTTGGATATCTTGGATATTGCAATATTGTAAAATCCAAGATGCATCTTGGACATTAGATAATGCAGATATATTGTAATGTTTGAGAATATTAAACAAGAGTTTAAAATAATCATTGCTGAATGCACTGAATCAAGTAGCAAGAAAAATAATAAAAAGCACAGAAATTACTGTACCACTGGGAGAGTTTAATCTAATTTTCAATCAAATATGTTCATGGTAGAGTAATGCACAAAAAGACATACATGCGGACTTTGCATTGTGCATCTCTAATAGTTCCATGCACTGTGCATGCTTTGAATTCCTTTAAAGCAGCCCATTAGATAGTTAAGCACAAAATCATGAACAACTATTTCAATTCCTTTGGTAATAATATAAAGCAAATGGTGAAATGAAAACAGTAAGCATCAGGAAAACTTGCCCCAATACAATTAGCCTCAGAGGAATACAGATATTTGTTGCATTATTATAAATTTAATGTTATGGCTGAATTATGGATGGTGATGATTTAAGCATACGTGACAGAGATAAAACACCCGGTTGAGTGGTGCCGCAACAGATACTACTCATCCATCATTGCTAAAATGAAGGAGCTATTCGTTGAGTTCAGAATGGGAAAGTTGGGAAAATCAGATCACTTTTATAAGATGTGGTCTGCATTTATAGATTTACTACAAGGTTAGGGTACAATAGTACCTCAAAAAGGTACTGGCGTCAGGTCTTGGTAAATGGGGATGAAAAATTGTCGAGTTGGTAAATTCCTTTTGCGTGATGTTTATAATAAAGTAACTGTCTTTTTTCTTCGTTCTCTCTCTTCTTTTCTAGGGTCTATCTCTTAAATTCCTTTCTCTAATTTCTCGACTGAGGGTTCTTTCTTCTTTCCCTTTTTCACGCTTCTTCACTTTCACAATTCTCTCTCACTTTCTCTATTTCTATTCTTTTTTAATAGCTTTAAAAAACTAAGGGGTACAATAATTCTAACAATATATATGGGACGTACACTGATGTAATTTACTGTACCTCTAATAAATAAAAATTAAAAAAAATTAAAAATAAAAAAAGAATGGGAAAGTTGGGAGACCATGTGCCAATTCTCATTGATGGGCCGGTGGTGGTGGAGAGTTGTGTAGGAAGGAACTGCAGATACTGGTTTAAACCAAAGAGACAAAATGCTGGAGCAACTTAGCAGGACAGGCAGCATCTCTGGGAAAGAATGGGTGATGTTTCAGGTCTGAAGAAGTGTCTCGACCGAAAACTGTGGAATGTATCATGGTCTTGTATGGCAATCCCAACGCACAGGATTGCAAGATGCTTCAGAATGGTAGATTCAACCAAGCCCATCAGGGGCACAGTCGTCCCCCCCCCCCCCCCCGCATCGAAATGTATCTACATAAGGTGTTGCCTCACAAAGGAAGAATCCATCATCAAGGATCCCTACCATCCAAGCCACACCCATTTATCACCCCATCATCAGACATGAAGTACAGAAGCCTGAAGTCGCACACAACCACCGAGTGGCGCCAGCAATGGTTACCTCGCCAACAGTCTGCTGTCCATTCCTTCTTTGTGTTTAAATAATGTGTGTTAAATGTATGCTTTTAGTGTTCTTTAGCTTGTTTTATGTGGGGGGTGGGGTTGGGGGGAAACGTTTTCTAATCTCTCACCTCGACGGAGATGCGATTTTTTTCCCCATATTGTATCTCCGTCCGCACTGGCCTAACATCGAGGTGTTGGCGGCCTTTGCTGGAGACCAACTTTCGAGAACACCACAGTAGGGAGCCTGCAGGACTTTAACATCGCAGAGCCCGCGATCCCTTTGCCAGGGATCGACCTCCAGCCGTGGGTGCTTGTGGGCTTAACAGTATGGAGCTCGCGGTCTCTGGTCAGAGACCGACTTTGGGAACTCCAAGCCGTGGGAGCTTCTACCGCCCCGACGCGGGGGCCTCGACCGCCCCGATGCGGGGGCCTCGACCGCCCCGACGCAGGTGTTTCGATCGCCCCGACGTGGGGGCTTCGACCGCCCCGACTGCGGGAGAATAAGGAGGAAGTAGATTGGACTTTATTGCCTTCCATCGCAGTGAAGAATGTGGGAAATCTGCTGTGGTGTATGTTAACTTTGATGTAGTTCTGTGTCTTGTTGCTTTTTTTCATATGGTCTTTGAAAAGAGCGTCTTTGCGGAAGGCAGACGGGGGGAGATGTGGCGAGTGGTGGGGTCACGTTGGAGGTGGCAAAACTGGCGGAGGACTATGTGTTGTATGTGCCGGCTGGTGGGGTGAAAGGTGAGGACCAGGGGGACTCGGCCCTTGCTGTGAGTGGGGGGGTATAGGGAGAGAGGGCAGTGTTGCGGGGCATGGAGGAGACCCTGGTGCGAGCCTCATCTATAGTGGGGGGAGGGGAATCCACGTTCTCTGAAGAATGAGGACATTTGTGATGACCTGGTGTGGAACACCTCATCCTGGGAGCAGATGCGGTGTAGACGGAGGAATTGGGAATAGAGGATGGAGTCCTTACAGGAAGCAGGGTGGGAGGAAGAGTAATCCAGGTAGCTGCGGGAGTCAGTTGGTTTGTAGTGGATGTCGGTCAGGAGTGTATCACCTGCAATAGAGATGGTGAGGTCAAGGAATGGTAGGGAAGTGCTGGAAATAGTCCAAGTGTATTTGAGTGCCGGATGGAAGTTGGTGGTGAAATGGATGAAGTCAGTCAGTTGTGTGTGGGTGCAGGAGGTGACACCAAAGCTGTCTTCGATGTAACGGAGGTAGAGGTCGGGGATGGGGCCCTGGTACGCCAAGAACAAGGATTGTTCGACGTACCCGACAAAGAGGCAGGCGTAGCTAGGGCCCATGCATGTGCCCATAGCTACGCCTTGTGTTTGGAGGAAATGGGAGGAGTCAAAAGAGAAGTTATTGGGGGTAAGGACCAGCTCCGCTAGGCGGAGGAGGATGTCAGTGGACGCGTATTGGTTGCTCCTCTGGTCGAGGAAGAACCGGAGGGCTTTGAGACCATCCTGGTGGGGGATGGAGGTGTAGTGACTGGACGTCCATGGTGAAGATGAGAAGATGGGGGCCTGGAGAATGGAATGCGCGGAGCCGACGGAGAGTGTCTGAGGTGTCTTGAACATAGGTGGGGAGGGATTTAGCAAAGGGGGATAGGATGGAGTCAAGGTATGTGGAAATGTGTTCGGTGGGGCACGGACAGGCAGAGACAATGGGTCTGCCGGGGCAGTCAGGTTTGTGGATTTTGGGGAGAAAGTAAAATCGGGCCGTGCGGGGCTGGGAAACGATGAGGTTGGAGGCTCGGGGGTGCAGGGAGCCGGAGTTGATGAAGTCGCTTATGGTGCTCGAGATGGTGGCCTGGTGCTTGTCAGTGGGGTCATGGTCCAAAGGGAAGTAGGAAGAGGTGCCCGAGAGTTGGCCTCCGCTTTGTGGAGATCGACGCGCCAGACAACCATGGCACCTCCCTTGTCGGCGGGTTTGATAACCCAGTCTGGGTTGTTACGGAGTGAGTCGATGGCAGTACGTTCGGGGGGGGGGTGGGGGAGAGGAGAGAGAGAGAGGTTAGAGACAGGGGAGTGGAGAAGTCGAGGCGGTTGATGTCCCGACGGCAGTTCTGGATAAGGAGTTCTAAAGCCGGAGGGCCTTTAAGAATGCTGTGAGGCGGAGGCAACGGTAGAAGAGCTCCAAGTCGTGGTGGGCGTGGAACTCATTGAGATGGGGACGGAGGGGGACAAAGGTAAGACCTCTGCTGAGGACCGACCTTTCGGTGTCGGAGAGGGGGAGGCCCGGGGGGATGGTGAACACGCGGCAAGGATGGGGGTTGTGGCCGGAGGAAGGTAGGTGAGTGGACTGAGGATGAAGCGTTGTGTGGTGGGAGGGGGGGGGGGGTGGAGGGTGGTCAGGGGGTGGGGGCCTGTGGTGTGGGTGGGGAAGAACAGGGATTACATAATAGGAGGGGGATGGGGAAGACCCAGTGGAATAGCCACTGAGGTTACTAGGGTTGGGGAGACGGCACTAGGACCCAGTGCATTCAAAACCCGAGTGGTGGGAGTTAGCAACGTGGAGGCTTCAGGCCCACTGCAGAGTCCAGTCTGTAGGTGAGGCGACGGCTGCGGGCTGCTGGAGGGCGGTGGAGTTTCGTGGGTCGGCAGACCCGAAGGTAGGAATTCGCGGGCAGTAGAGTCGGGGTCGGCGGGCGATGCGTGGGTGGTCCCGGTGGGGCGGCGCAGTTCGGTCCTCCCGGTGAGGCGGCGAGATGAATGGGGTGCGGTGCAGCGGCCATGTTCGGGGAGCCCCGGTCCAGCGCCAATGCTCTGTAGGCCCGGTCCGGCGGCGATGTAAGGTGAGGCGGGTGCGGCTGTGGTCTTTGGCGGGCCTAGTACACCGGCAATGCTGGATGGGCCCGGTGCGGTGATGAGGTTAGGTGGTCCCGGGGGGCGGCGAGGTTCGGCGGTCGCTTTGTGCTGGTGATGGGTGGTGGAATCGGGGAGGGGGAGATAAACCGAGTTACCGGGCAGGCAGCGAGGCTCGGCGCCATCGGTAGGCAGGTGGAGGTCGGTGGCAGCACCAACGTGGAGGTCGGTGAAGGCGGCATCCTGGTGGCGCTCCTCGTGGCCAAGATGGCGTCGGGGGACTCAGATCGGCGGCTGGGGCCAGAGTTGGGGCCCGGGGCCTGCGGGCGGTCGAGTCAGGGATTGTCGCTAGCAGGAACGGCCTGGAGGCGGGCTAATTTCAGGTCCTTGGTGGAGTTAAGGTGGGACAGGAATTGTTGATTGAAGCGGTGGATCTTCCGGAAGATGTAGTGAAGTTGGGGTCCGTTGCAGGTCTGGGTGAGTGAGGCCCGAAGATTCGGGAGAGTCAATGCGAGGTCCTGCTGGTGCCGGCGCATCGCAACCAGGGTGGAATTGCAGTGTGGCGGCAGATAGCCAATCAGTACCGGTAGTCCGACTGGGGTCCGAACTGGGAGTTAATATAAGTTAATATGCCTGTGATCCTGCTACAAAAAATATTGTCATTGATCATGTACCTCATATTACAATGAACTTGACTTAAACTTGATCAATGTTTCAGATATAAAGCTACAAGCTTGAGCTTGAAGTGAAGGTTTCATCATAAAAGCATGCAGGCAGAACATTCTACAAAACTGGCGTTAATTTGTTCTTCATTAGGTTGTTCCATTTTGTTTGACTTTTCTAATAATGTTTTATGTTTCTCAATAGAGTCCAGCTATACCTTTTCAAATGCTTTTTCAAAAAATATTTTAGTTCAGATTTTTCTATTTAACCATTTTCATTATTTAATTTTGTCAATATTGATGCAAAATAAATTTGCACTATTATTTTTCTTCTCCAGAAGATATTTTCACGTGAAATTCATAATTACCTGCCATTGCACAAGATCTAAAATTAGCTGGTCCCTGTTTAGTTCAATATATACTATTCTCGGAAACCGACTCAAATCCATTCTCTGATCTCATCATCTTGACCACACATGGCAATTTGATTTTGAGTTTATGAAATTGAAATTCCCTCAAGATTATTATAGGGTCACCTCATTATTTCATGATAAATACTCTGTCCAACGGTGATGTGACTGTTGAGAGGCCTATAACCATTTCTCATCTGATTCTAATCCTCTGATCCTGGCTCATTCCAGACTTCTGAACTTATGTCACGTTTTAAAAACAGGTCAATTCTTATATTTAATTCGTCCTATTTTGAAAGAACAGCCCGCAGCCAGGTATATTTTGTACCAGGCAACCTAGAACCAGCCTGCCTGAAATTTACTATGGTGACCAGCCATTCAAAACATACCGAGGTTTGTCCAAACAGCCCCTGATAAGGATTACATGCCATTCATCATTGTCTGCGATCATGCAACAGACATGCCTAACCAGGAATGTACAATCAGTACTGATGCATCTAAAGCTGGCTAATGTTTCAGAAAATACCACGAGCATCATATACCACAATACACATCAAGCTCAAAAGGTAAACAAGCCATTATTATCAAGACACCGGAACAAAACAAAGTGGTCGAGCAATGCAGAAACAAGGAATTGCAGATGGTGGTTTACAAAAAAAAATGCTGGAATAACTCAGCAGATCTGGCAGTGTTTCTGGAGAACTGGATGTTGTTTGAGTTTGGGTGGGGGTGAAGGGAAGAAAGGAGGGGCAGGAAAATGCCCTGTATTTGTTGGTTAATACAGGTGAGGGGGCGCTTTGATAAGCAGATGGTTGGACAATGGTCACAGATGAAATCACAGGTGTTGCAAAACAAAAGGATGGAAGAGTTACAAAAATTGAGGGGGGAGGTGTAAGGACAGGTGTTACATCTCCTGCAGTTGTAGCAGAAAATACCTGAGGAGAGAGTGGTTTGGATGGGAAGGGTTGAGAGAACCAAGTAGCTGCTCAGGGAGCAGTCTCTGTGAAGGCCGAAAGGGGTGGGGATGGGTAGATATGATTGGTGGTGGGATCACATTGGAGGCAAGGAAAATCTCCTGGATGTGGAAGCTGATGTGGTGAAAGGCGAGGACCAGAGGATCCTTGTTTCACCTGGGGTGGCGAGAAAACAAGAACAGAATTATGGAACACAGTAGAGACACGGATTGGGGAGCCATCTAGAAGAACTGTCGGAGGAAACTAGTGGGTCAGGCAGCATCTGTGGAGGGAATGGACAGGTACCTGGAGGTGTAAAGGTATCAGATAAGGAGAGGAGTGAACTGTAAAGCTGGAGGGAGGGATGTGGGTGGAAGGGAAAGAAGGGAGGGGAAAGAGGTGAAAAGGGGAAACGGGAGTCTAGGGGATGGTGATGAGGGTATAGAGGAGGAAAAAGGAGCCATGTGACTGCGCCGAGGTGGGAGATATAGGAGTGCACAGGGTGGGGCATAAGAAAGAAAGAGGGTAGTGAGGCTATTATCTGAAATTGGAGAATTCAGTGTTCACATCATTGGGTTGCAATTGTCCCCCTCTCTTCTGTAATATAATCTCTCTTCTCCAGCTTTCCCCCCCTTATTCCAATCAGTCTGAAGATCCCAACCCAAAATGCCCTCTGTCCATTCCCTCAGACCTGCCTGATCTGCTGATTCCTCCAGTGTTTTGTTCATGTTTCGAGCATCTGCCGTTTCTTGTCTCTTCATTATCAAGGACCGTAGAAAACATATGTACATAAAACACCATTTACACCCATCTAAAACAACAAATGTACAGCCCCGGCAAAGTCCATGAAATTAACAAACCAAACCTGGCAAGGCTTTAAAATTTCAGCTTTAAATCTACCCATGATTGCAAGGTAATGTGGAACGATGCAAAATAATGTAATCATAGATATCTTTATTGCAAACTATCAACTATATAATGCAATTCAAAATACATTGGCTTAAAAAAATTCTGATAACTGCGTAGTATCTAAAGGTGGGAACAACTTGCAACATAATAAAACATAATATGAAACCATTTACAAAGTTTTCATTCTCCTGACAGGCACATCATGCTGCTAAAATAATTCATGAAGATCCTGCAAGTGGCAATACAGATAAATAAAATGTGAAAGCAGTATATGGTGTGCATGCCTTTAGTTTGAGGCATAAAATATCAAAGTTGGAACATTATATCCCAACTTTATACTTGCACGGTGCATTGTTTGCAGTTCTATTCGACACACCATAGCAGGGGTCTCCAAACTATGGGCTGCGGGCCACATTTGGCCCGCCATGAGATTTTATCCGGCCCAATTAATCTACAAATCTTCGGTGTATAACCAGCATATGTAGTTCCTTCCTATACAAACCTGTAAGCATTTGGAGTGTGGGCGGAAACCGGAGCTCCCAGAGAAAATCCATGCAGGTCACTGGGAGAACATACAAACTCAGTAGACAGCACCCGTAGTCCGGAACGAAGCCGGCATTCTTGTGCTATATGGCAGCAACTTAAGACTGCACCACCGTGCCGCCCTATTATTAGGTATGTTCCAAAACTTACCTTCAGCGGCTCTGCAGTTTTGTCACTGGCCGTGTACGCGACTTTGGCGCCTTTGAGAGGGGGGGGGGGGGGCGGGATTATAATGCCATTTTCTCCTGCCTGTCTGAGATATATTTTCTTGGGCTGCTAGGTGATGCTGAAGAATTGTTCCGACTGCCGTTCTATGAATTCTTTTTTAAAAACCGCGGGATAATTTAAGCGCTGGAGTAAAATAAAAATTGACTTCTAACGCTGTCAACGGGACGGATCTCCCGTACGGCACCAAACATAAGGTAAGTCGTTTATTTTACATATAATCTTGCTTCTTAGGATTACTTTAATCAAAATTTCATCAGCGAAAATGTGATTACGTAAATATACGAACTGGCAGTGTTTTCCCAGCCGATATGGGGTTTAAATTCACCGTTCCAATCGATCGCGTTCCACAAAATCTCACTCGCAATATGATTAAAATGGCCATTAATTTACAGGAATTAAACACTAAATTCCTTCCATTTGGCCTATAAATTCATGACAATGAGATTTAAAAATCATGTTATATTGTGAATTCTTGTGTGAATGTTATTTGGACACTTGGGCTATTTAAAAATGTTAACCTTTTCTTAAGAAATGGATAGATGTTTAGATCTAGTAATTAGCTACAATTAGGTAACTAACTAATTATATGCTTTAATTTCAGGTCATCCAAGTAAGATTGTTTCATATTTGTTTCCGAATGCTTCAATCTATAATAACTGAAAATTTCATTCAGTTCTCTTAATTTTTAAGTAAGTTATGGGCTTTTGACTGTCCTCGATCACAGCTTTTGCGTTAAGTCAACGGAAAAGCAATAGGGAACAAGATGCTAATTTCAGAGTATGAAAATGGCCATAACCTTTTTAATACTGAAGATATGAAAGTGAATTAGGTGTCAAATTAAACTTCTTTTTATGCTTTATCTGATGGGATAAATTGCAGATTTGATTTATAAAATCTCAAAATTTTGTAACATTCCTACTATTATCTTGCACAACTGTAACATAACAAATTATTGCAGTTATTTTTCAAATCCCCCCGATATCTTTTTTACAAAAGGCAGATACTCCCCCTAAATGTTGACAGAGTGAGAGATAATTAATTCACCCACCCTTTAGCTTAAAGTTTAACCTTGGTTGATGGCTACAGGTTTTGTTTTGAATTTCTTCCATTTGTTCTTTTTTGAGTTAATTACATTTATAAAAATGACACCTCTTTATTTTTTCCCTACAGCCCGCAAACATGTGCCAAAAATGTTATGTGGCCCTCATGCTGAAAAGTCTGGAGGCCCCTGCACTATAGAATGGATGTGGTTACACTGGAGAGAGCACAGAGAAGATTCACCAAGAAGATTGACAGATTGGAGGATTTCAATTATGGAAAGAGATTGTTTACCCGAGAGCAAGAGAGGCTGAGGAGTGACCAGAGAGATCTGTAAGAGTCAAGAGTGTTTAACTGTCATATTACAAGAGGACAGATAATTGGAATCTTTATCACCATGGTTCAGGTATTAAAAAAGGGGCATAAGATATACAATGAGAGAAAGGAGTTTTAAATGGTGTTTGAGGTAAAATGTTTTTAATACAATAAATGGTTGTTGTCTGGAACTTCCTGCCAGAGGTGGTGGAATCAGACGTTTGAGAGATATTTAGATAGGCGCTTAAATAGGCAAGAAAGAAACATACCTACTCTAGGCAAATGGAATTAGTGTAGATGGGAAGAAGTTTGATTTTGATGTAGTGGGATGAAGGAATTGTCCTGTGCTGGACAACTCCATTACTCTTGAATGGCAGCTGCAGACAATCAACAACCTGGCAGAGCCAGGACCACTCTGGATTCCTTGCAAAAAATTAGACACAAAGTAGAAAACATGATGGTAACTGGGCCTCGCCATCCAGACAAATGTATAACACTATCCTTTACATGGTATGCCCTCCCCCCTCCCCCCCCCCTACTTTATCCACACATTTTCAAAACTGGATATTAAAGCAACAGTATTTTTTTAAAGAACTAGGTGCTACAGTTAACCTGCATAGATTCACCCACTTATACTTGTATAGAATATACTGCAGCAAGACAAAGCACTAACCATATTCAAATAAAACCATTTACTTTGGAAAACCAGGGCAGAATTATATGTCGATTTACTCAGAATATATTTGCACTGTAAAATAAACCACGAGCCAAAATTTGAACTTATTACAACACTAGAACTTCCTTAATCCAATTATCTAAACATTATAGATGGTTAGTCTGGTCAGAACTACATATTAGCAAGTAAAGTCCCCCCAAAGGATATTTTAGTAGAGTACACTTTGTAATCGTAGAAACTTGGATACCAATAAGATACTAATTTCTCTGTGCCCTGCTAACACAAGGTTAAGTTTCTCTTCATAAACAGATTAATAATATCTGCGAAGGTCAAACCTTGCCTGGTTGGAACAGGCTCAACCGATAGCAAAGCCCAGATTCTGCAAGCAACATGATAATCCAACATTTTCAGATAGTGTACAGTTTCGACCACAGCAATACAGAAAGGAGGATTTGGAGAGAGTACAAAAGAGGCTCACTAAGATTAAAGAGCATCAACTGTAAAGAGGTTCTGAACCTGAAAATCATCTGCCAATTTCCCTCCACATAAGCTGTTGGAGCTGATGAGTTCCCCTTGCCCTTTGTTTTTTGCTCAAGGTTCCAGCATCTCCAATCTCTTCTATCTACAGTGTAATGTGAGGGGCTCGTGTTGTCCACCTCCACGTGGTGAGCCCTGTCAACGGACCCAAGTCAGACGAACAACAACAAACTGTGACAGCAGTAGCGCCGCAACTTGGCGCCAACCCCGGAGCATGCGCCCTTTTTATGTTCAACTGGATGGCATCAACAGATTGAACCTGCTGCCTCAAATACAATAAGAAGTGCAATGTGAGATTGGACAAATCTGGATTTTTTCCACTGCAGCAGAGTTTGATGGGTTGAGGACATAACTTTAAAGTTAGGGAGACAAAGCTTAAAGGTGATATAGAGGACAAGTTTTATTTGTGGCACCTACCACACTGAGTGGTAGGTGCCTGGAACTCATCACCGATGAGGTGCTGGAAGCAGATATGATTGTGACATTAAGGGACAGGCAGATGGAGAATAGGGATAATGTGCAGGCAGGTGGGATTAGTTTAATTTGGAATCATGACCAGCATAGATATCGTGGAACGAACGGCCTATTCCTGTGCTTTACTGTTCTGTGTTCCTTTAGAAGAAATAACCTCAGAAGTGCACTCCTAAAAAATTGTTTTGAAAAACTAAAGCCAAGTTTACAAATACATTAAAAAACTTCTGACACCATTAAATTCTGACACACGTAATTTCAACATCACAACTTCATTTTGAAAAGGAGATTTAACCATAACATACCATCGTAATTTAAGTGATCCCTTTAAGTAGCAATGTTACAAAATTTTGAGATTTTAAAAATCAAGTCTGCAATGTATCCCATCAGATAAAGCATAAAAAGAAGGTTAATTTGACACCTAATTTACTTTCATATCTTCAGTATTAAGAAAGTTATGGCCATTTTCATATTCGGAAATGAGCATCTTGCTTCCCATTGCCTTTCAATTGACTTAACTCAAAAGCTGTGATCTGGAAAAGTTAAAAGTCCATAACATTCTTAAAAATTAAGAGAACTCAATGAAATTTTCAGTTATTATAGATTGAAGCATTCTGAAACAAATATTAAACAATCTTACTTGGATTACCTGAAATTAAAGCATATAATTAGTTAGTTATCTAATTGTAGCTAATTACAAAATCCAATGAGTAGATCTAAACATCTATCAATTTCTTAAGAAAAGATAAACTTTTTTTAAATTGCCCAAGTGTCCAAATAACATTCACACAATAATCCACAATATAACATAATTTTTAAATCTAATTTTCATGAATTTCTGGGCCAAATGGAAGGAATTTAGTGTTTTATGCCTGTAAATTAATGGCCATTTAAATCAACTAGCGAGTGGGTTTTAGTGGAATGCGGTGGATTAGAACGTTGCGGTTAGCGGTGAAGTCGGGAGGAAAAATACTGGGGGTTCATACATTTTTTGGGGACCCCATTTCGCAACATAAAAATATTATTAATGCCTCCTGAAAAACCAACTTTTAATATAAAAATAAAGTATTTACCTTTTTTCCTCCCCTACGGAAAATGCTTCCAGTTGTCTGCGCTCACGGCTTTTGAAGGTGATTTTTAAATTACTCTAGTTAATAAATAATGTAGAGTAATTTAAAAATACCACCATTCATGAAATGTCGGAGCGATTTTTCTTCAGCAACCAAATCGCCCGACATTGATCGATTTGTCCTGCCTGTTGAAAAACGGCACTTTAAGCCCGCCCCCCTCGGCAAGGCGCGAAAGTCACGCACACGGGGAGCGGCAGAAGTGCAGCGCCGGTAAAGGTACGTTTTGTAACATACCTACTTTAAGGCAAATTAACCCATGAAGGGAAAAAGAGTTAATTTCTTCAAATTTAAAGAATACATCATTCCTAGAGCAAAGTGCCTGAATCTGAAAAACTAGAATTTCTACAATGTTACTTGCATTGCAAAAAAAAAATCTATATTCTTAAATTAAAATAATTTGTGCTTGAGCTAATCTTGCATTGTGCCATTCAAAGTACAAATAACTCAACAAGTCCTTCTACGGTCGACATCACACAAACGCCTGCTCTTATCACAAGTCTGACCTTAGCTGCAGCGGGCTGGACCATGTTGAACCACGTTCATAATTTAAGCCACCCCTGCTTCTAGTCACGACTACATGGTTAACATGAGGCCCAGCCATTGCTTATATTCAAAATAAAGTAGTTTGCAAATGGAAACTAGGCCTTGGGTCGCACCAACTATGGACCTGCTTGGTAATTCTCAAACAACCCCCCTCAGGTAGAATTCATTCTTTTTCCCGATGTTCTAGAAATATTTAAAATCTAATACATTCAGTTAACTGCACATCAAATGATTGATGAAATTTAAAATATGAATTAATATAAAGATAAAAGAAAGCCCACCTAGGTTTTTTTTTTAATGATCAGTGATCCTAATAACAAGGCTAAGGGGCCAGATATTAAAAACAACATATCCAATATCTCAGTTTAGATCAGCGTTTCTCAACCTTTTGACCCTTGCGGAACCCTTGAAATAATTTTCATGTCTCAGGGAGCCCCTAGATAAAAATATCTTTATTAATCTCTTTTTTTCTCTTTCATAAACTTAAAGTTAATTCGGCAAATATTATATATTTTTCCAATAACTGGTTTAAGCAAACAAAAACCGCGTTTTTCTCAAGGTTTTTGACAATGCAAAAAAAAACTGAAATCAAACTGCTTGTTCAAGAGACCTCATGAGGTTTTCATTCACACAAAAAAATCAACCATATCTGTAAACACAAAAAATGAACATAAATAAGCAACATCAGGGGACAACGGGGGGGGGGGGGGGGGGGAGGGGAACGGGGGGGACGGGGGGGGGGGGCAGTGGGGGACGGGGGGGCAGAGGGGGACGGGGGGGGGGGCAGAGGGGGACGGGGGGGGGGCAGAGGGGGACGGGGGGGGGCAGAGGGGGACGGGGGGGGGCAGAGGGGGACGGGGGGGGCAGAGGGGGACGGGGGGGGGCAGAGGGGGACGGGGGGGGCAGAGGGGGACGGGGGGGGCAGAGGGGGACGGGGGGGGCAGAGGGGGACGGGGGGGGCAGAGGGGGACGGGGGGGCAGAGGGGGACGGGGGGGGCAGAGGGGGACGGGGGGGCAGAGGGGGACGGGGGGGGCAGAGGGGGACGGGGGGGGCAGAGGGGGACGGGGGGGGCAGAGGGGGACGGGGGGGGGCAGAGGGGGACGGGGGGGGGCAGAGGGGGACGGGGGGGGGGCAGAGGGGGACGGGGGGGGGGCAGAGGGGGACGGGGGGGGGCAGAGGGGGACGGGGGGGGCAGAGGGGGACGGGGGGGGCAGAGGGGGACGGGGGGGGCAGAGGGGGACGGGGGGGGCAGAGGGGGACGGGGGGGGCAGAGGGGGACGGGGGGGGCAGAGGGGGACGGGGGGGGCAGAGGGGGACGGGGGGGGCAGAGGGGGACGGGGGGGGCAGAGGGGGACGGGGGGGGCAGAGGGGGACGGGGGGGGCAGGGGGACGGGGGGGGCAGAGGGGGACGGGGGGGGCAGAGGGGGACGGGGGGGGCAGAGGGGGACGGGGGGGGCAGAGGGGGACGGGGGGGCAGAGGGGGACGGGGGGGCAGAGGGGGACGGGGGGGCAGAGGGGGACGGGGGGGCAGAGGGGGACGGGGGGGCAGAGGGGGACGGGGGGGCAGAGGGGGACGGGGGGGCAGAGGGGGACGGGGGGGCAGAGGGGGACGGGGGGGCAGAGGGGGACGGGGGGGCAGAGGGGGACGGGGGGGCAGAGGGGGACGGGGGGCAGAGGGGGACGGGGGGCAGAGGGGGACGGGGGGCAGAGGGGGACGGGGGGGCAGAGGGGGACGGGGGGGCAGAGGGGGACGGGGGGGCAGAGGGGGACGGGGGGGCAGAGGGGGACGGGGGGGCAGAGGGGGACGGGGGGGCAGAGGGGGACGGGGGGGCAGAGGGGGACGGGGGGCAGAGGGGGACGGGGGGCAGAGGGGGACGGGGGGGCAGAGGGGGACGGGGGGGGCAGAGGGGGACGGGGGGGGCAGAGGGGGACGGGGGGGCAGAGGGGGACGGGGGGGCAGAGGGGGACGGGGGGGCAGAGGGGGACGGGGGGGCAGAGGGGGACGGGGGGGCAGAGGGGGACGGGGGGGCAGAGGGGGACGGGGGGGCAGAGGGGGACGGGGGGGCAGAGGGGGACGGGGGGGCAGAGGGGGACGGGGGGGCAGAGGGGGACGGGGGGGCAGAGGGGGACGGGGGGGCAGAGGGGGACGGGGGGGCAGAGGGGGACGGGGGGGCAGAGGGGGACGGGGGGGCAGAGGGGGACGGGGGGGCAGAGGGGGACGGGGGGGCAGAGGGGGACGGGGGGGCAGAGGGGGACGGGGGGGCAGAGGGGGACGGGGGGGCAGAGGGGGACGGGGGGGCAGAGGGGGACGGGGGGGCAGAGGGGGACGGGGGGGCAGAGGGGGACGGGGGGGCAGAGGGGGACGGGGGGGCAGAGGGGGACGGGGGGGCAGAGGGGGACGGGGGGGCAGAGGGGGACGGGGGGCAGAGGGGGACGGGGGGCAGAGGGGGACGGGGGGCAGAGGGGGACGGGGGGCAGAGGGGGACGGGGGGGCAGAGGGGGACGGGGGGGCAGAGGGGGACGGGGGGGCAGAGGGGGACGGGGGGGCAGAGGGGGACGGGGGGGCAGAGGGGGACGGGGGGGCAGAGGGGGACGGGGGGGCAGAGGGGGACGGGGGGGCAGAGGGGGACGGGGGGGCAGAGGGGGACGGGGGGGCAGAGGGGGACGGGGGGCAGAGGGGGACGGGGGGCAGAGGGGGACGGGGGGCAGAGGGGGACGGGGGGCAGAGGGGGACGGGGGGGCAGAGGGGGACGGGGGGGCAGAGGGGGACGGGGGGGCAGAGGGGGACGGGGGGGCAGAGGGGGACGGGGGGCAGAGGGGGACGGGGGGGCAGAGGGGGACGGGGGGGCAGAGGGGGACGGGGGGGCAGAGGGGGACGGGGGGGCAGAGGGGGACGGGGGGGCAGAGGGGGACGGGGGGGCAGAGGGGGACGGGGGGGCAGAGGGGGACGGGGGGCAGAGGGGGACGGGGGGCAGAGGGGGACGGGGGGCAGAGGGGGACGGGGGGGCAGAGGGGGACGGGGGGGCAGAGGGGGACGGGGGGGCAGAGGGCGGCACTGAGAGCGACACTGAGCAAATCTGAGTTTGAGTGATTTGTGCAAGGCATTCATTGATGCTGGAATTCCACTGTGGAAATTGGAAAACTAATCTCCCAGACGTTTTTTAGAGAAATACACAGAGGAACATATTACTCAAGTCATCATTACGGAAAAATTATGTTGACAGCAACTTCAACCTTGTTGTGCAGAAAATTAGAGATGAAGTTGCATGCAACAAAATATGGATCTCAATAGACGAGACAACCGATGCTGTGGGACGAGCTGTTGCCATGGTGGTCATCGGTACGCTGGAGGCAGGTCAACCATCAAACGAGTATTTGTTGACATCGGAAGTATTGGAGAAGTTAAACAGCTCAACTATTGCTCAGTTGTTTACATCTTCACTTGCTGTACTTTGGCCAGAAGGTATAAAACACAAGAATGTTCTTCTGTTTGTGACTTTTGCAGCTCCGTACATGAAAAAAACTGCTCGTGCTCTTAAAGTTTTATTCCCCAAAATGTTGCATTTGACATGCTTAGCTCAAGGACTTCATAGAATTTCCAAGCACATACGTAGCTTGTTTCCAAATGTCCATCGCCTAGTTTCCAATGTCAAGAAAATCTTCCTCAAAGCACCGTCACGTGTGCAGTTCAAGGAAATGGCAGATTCCACTACCTCCTCAGCCCATTTTGACTAGGTGGGGTACATGGCTTTCTGCTGTACTCTACTATGCTGCAAATTTTGAAAAGATAAAAGTCGTCAACTGGTTTGAAGAAGAAGAAGAATCTGCTGCAGCCAGGATTGTCAGTAAAATCATGCAAAAAAAAAAATCCCTCCACCGCGATCCTGTTTCTTGCTTCCAATTTTGCAAAGTTCCCACAAGCTATCACTTGCCGTGGGAAACATGGCAAAACATTAGTGAATAACTTGCAGGTTTTCAACAAAGTAACTGACGATATTCGTAAAGTTCTTGGCAATATAGGTAAAGACATACAAGGAAAATGTGAGAGACGTGGCACCGCTACCATTGACACGTTATTACAGAATTCATTTTAAAGGCAAATCAATGCTCTGAATATGGAGGATCAGTACTTTAATGAGCAACATTCACAACTATACGTTGGATTTATCCAGGTTTTACTTTTACAGTCGGTCATATACATCACAAATTTGGTCAGGAGATATTTCGGTTGAAATTTTAACGTTAATTCTGAAGTGGGAATGATGGAAACAGCGTTAATCAATAATTTTTAGTATTTTAGCTAACAAAGATGTTGAAGAAATACAAAACATAGCTAAAGTTCTCAAAGGTAATTGTAATGCACAAGATATCAACATGAATATAGAGTCTGTAACTTGTTTCGGGTATGCACCAGTGATCTCAGCTGAGGTAGAAAGAAGTTTTTCACAACTGAAGCATATTCTGTCTGACAGACAGCATAGATTAACACCAGATAATTTGAAAAAAATGCTAGTAATTATGTGCATCCAGGCAACTTTGGTCATTTAATGTAGTATACTTTTATATTATATTCAAGGTATACGTTTATCAGGGCTTAAAATTAGTCCCCCCCCCCCCCCCCCCCCCCCCCGACTGTTCCCCTCATTCATCCTGTACTGATCCCCTCATTCATCCTGTACTGACCCCTCCATTCATCCTGTACTGATTCCCCCCCCCCGATTCATCCTGCACAGACCCTCCGATCCACACTGTACTGATCCCCCTCCATTCATCCTGTACTGATCCCCCAGTCATCCTGCACTAATCACTGCCTTCAAGAAGAATGGGGGGGATCAGTCTGAAGAAGGGTCGACCCGAAACGTTGCCTATTTCCTTCGCTCCATAGATGCTGCCTCACCCGTTGAGTTTCTCCAGCATTTGTCTACCCCCATTCATCCTGTACTGATGCCCCCATCAATCCCGTATTGATCCACCCCATTCAACCCCACTGACATCCCCTGCGCTCTCCCCTCACAATTTTACCTATTCCAACCAACACGCACTAATAACCCTGCCTCAATCCATCCACCCCGCACCTTGCCTTCTCACCCCCCCAGCCATCTATCCATCCCGCGCTGATTCACAGTGCTGGAAATGTCTTCAGAGCGAAAATTAATTGTTTGATAACGGAATGCAATCAAATGTGTTTTAAATCCCAACGTCATTTGTTTTAATCTATACAGATGGATTAATTAAATTGTGAACACGTGAAACATTAAAACCGCAGTGTTCGATTGTCACTGCTACCGTTGACACGTTATTACAGAATTCATTTTAAAGGCAAATCAATGCTCTTAATATGGAAGATCAGTACTGTTATTTAATGAGCAACATCTATATTACTAAAAGTACAATCTTGACCGCTTCTGACTCACTGCGATGTGATTTTCGAGAGAACGCTGCCACTTAAGGCCACCTCGCTCAGAGTCCCCCTTCGCTGAGCTGGACCAGACGATTTTTCCCATTGATTAAACATAAAAGACTTATTAATGTTTTTAAAAATGTTGGCATTCTCTCTGCTGCCCCTGCTGGTGGGAGGGGGGAGGGACTATAAAACCCGGAAGTGTTGTGCCTCAGTCAGTCTCTGCAAGATGGGGGAAGTGAGAGGGTCATGTCTCTCCGTCTGAGCTGTGAATAACAATGAACACATGTCTACTAAACTGTGAGTGTTGTTTTACTGACCTTCAGTGCCCTTAATGTGGTTTGAAAATGAAAATATGGTTGGTTTGAAGTAAAGAGCACAGCAAATGGTGGTTTGGGTGCTTTGGGTTGAAGTAAAAGGCACTGCAAATGGTGGTTTGGGTGTTTTGGGTTGAAGTAGAAGGCACTGCAAATGGTGGCTTGGGTGCTTTGGGTTGAAGTAAAAGGCACTGCAAATGGTGGCTCGGGTGCTTTGGGTTGAAGTAAAGTAAAATGGCCACACTTTTTCCAGGGGGAGGGGGAGGGGTTATAAAACCAGGAAGTGTGGTTCAGTCTCTGCATTGTGGGGAAGGGAGAGGTCATGACAGTGTCCGAGCTGTGAATCAACTGAACACACTGAATGTCTACTGAACTGTGAGTTTGGTGTTTTGTGTGGTTTTTACGGTGGATTTATGGTGGTTTCACCCTGCTTGAAATGGTATGAAACTGCATTTGAATGTGGTGGCGTTGCACACTGCATGAAATGGTATGAAACTGCATTTGAATTTGGTGGCCTTGCACCCTGCTTGAAGTGGAATGAAACTGCACTTGAATTCGGTGGCCTTGCACCCTGCTTGAAATGGAATTTCAAGGAATAGCCACGAGTCAACTGCCAACCCACCAGCCGTGAGTGTGCTGCCAGCACATCAGGCTTGAGGGACTGAGCTGCCACCCCAAGAACCCATACCAGCGCTCCAAAAAGCCCCCCCACTGGCCACCAATATTGGAATTGGTGGAGAGGTGGAATATTGTGTTGGGAGACCAGCCCTCCCGTGTGAACATGGGACCCAACGGGTCCCACTTAGTCTAGTTCACAACTATACATTGGATTTATCCAGGTTTTACTTCTAGCCGGTCATATACATCACAAATTTGGTCAGGGATATTTCAGTTGAAATGTTAATGTTAATTCTGAAGTGGGAATGATGGAAACAGCATTTACCAATAATTTTTTTTAAATCTGGCACATACATACTGGGTATCTTCATTGCTGTTCACAACACATACATTTAATCTGATTGTGCGGTAATGTGGCGTTTTGACACCTTTAAACATATTACCAAAATAACATTTGCTGCAGTTATGTCCTTTGGCCATCTCTTGTCAGTTAGTGTAATGTTTAACCTGTCAGATGGGTATAGTCGGTTTTAACAGATATCATCATAAAATGCCGTTAGAAATTTCCTTGCAACCTGTATATTTTGTTGTGGATAAATGATGTGGGAGTGTTTCTGTACCAACAGCAATAACAATCCATGCTACGGCCATGTCATGATCATTTTCGGTCCTTCACAGAAAACATGCTTACATCAATCTGTAGTGTGCATGGTTAAGCATATATGTTACTATGGTCCAGTATTTATTCACACAGGTTGATGATACGCTGAATAATCCGACCACATTTTTGTTGGGAAGTTGAAAGAAATAATAAATTGCATTCATTGCAATGTGTAAAGAGTTGAGGTACTGTATTATAATTTTGCTGCATGTCATTGTAGTATATATCATGTCTTGATTGGTGAATATGTTTTGTTTGTGACTTTATTTGAAGCAGAAATCATATGTGAATGCTTCATTGAGCATAATTCCGACTGGTAACTACGCATTTCGTTCGAGCACATAATCGCACACGTCATGCAAGCCGTCTTAAATTGACCATCTAAACTGTCATTTGGTTACCTAAAAAGCTGCTCAAGTTGCCTGGCTGGCAACAGGGAGAAAAAGTTAAGTGAGAGCCCTGTTTATATTATCATTTTTAACCATATTTTGGTGGTGTAAATACATGCCTTGTTATGCCTTTTTTTGTTAATAAATGCCCTTTTCGTAATGTTATTATGACTTTTTGCCTGCCTATTTCAGTATTCTTTAGTGCCTAAATATTCCTGGTTCGACACATCACCCTAGGATGCAATTGCTTGCCCAGTCAGAGCAATTGGTCATTTACAGAATCATCATTCTGCAACCAAAGAGATCTCATGTAATAGTGCACTGCACCACAATTAATTCTCTACAGATCCACTAACTGTATGCACTATCCAACCTATTATTTAGGTAGCAAATAGGTACTTAAATAGTAGATGACCAACATTATTTCTTACTGCCAGCCAATTACAATTGTCTTTTAAATGTTATCGGCATAAAAACTGTACTACAAAACTGTTAAAAAGTCAATGCATTGTTTTGAATTAAACTAGTCATCATCATCATCATTGAAAACATTAGCAATGCAGGGGTGCTAGTTTCCAACGGGAACAGTGACAGATGAACCACACACGTCTGTCCTCCAGTTCCTGCGGACTTCCGCTGCTGGAAGTATAGGATTTTGGTGTGTATGCGTTTTATCATCCTTCCTTACAATGCTATGTTCGACAGTGGTAGCAACTTCTACTGAAGTGTGGATGGCCGTTGGCTCGCTAGCAGCTCATCCGACCTTTGACAGGTCCTGTTTTGGGTCCTGCTGGGGGTTCACAGCCCCCTCCTTACCTGGCAAACCAGGTGGGGAAGAGGGTTTAGTCGCCGACTCTCTGACCATGCAGCAAGTAGCACGGGATTTCACGAACCCACCCCCGACCTGACCCAAACTGGTAAAAAGAAATTATAAACACTCATCTAACCTGTGGAATATTTTATTATGGAAAACACAACTGTAAAACATAACCTAGATACCAAAGTCAAACCGGTTGTATCTACTCCTAAAGAGCTCACAAGAGCTCACTCCTAAAGCCATCCATGGTTTATACTTACTGGTATTAATCCAGATGCTCAAGTACAGGATGACCACCTAAAGGGTTATTAGAAATCAAAATTGTTTCTCCACTCTCAATTTAATCTCAGTTTTCAGATTTACACAGTGCATTCATTAACGTTATCAATACTCAAGCACTTGTCAAGATACAAAAGCCCAGCAGGCCATTGTGAGCTGTTTGTAGTGTGAAAATGAGAAGCTAGTGCGGCTTGGGTGGGGGAGAGATAGAGAGAGAGAGAGAATGCCAGGGCCCGAGGGCTGAGGGAGAGGTGGGAAGGGCAGGAGACAGCAAGGGTCAACAGAATTGAGAAAATTCAATGTTCAAGTCCAGAGGATGCAGACTCCCCAAGCGGAATATGAGGTGCTGTTCCTCCAACTTGCGGTGTTGCTCACTCTGGCCGTGGAGGAGGCCCAGGACCGAGAGGTCGGATACGGAATGGGAGGGGGAGTTGAAGTGCTGAGCCACCGGGAGGTCGGGTTGGTTATTGCGGACCGAGCGGAGGTGTTTGGCGACACGATCGCCAAGCCTCCGCTTGGTCTCACCGATATAGATCAGCTGGCATCTGGAGCAACGGGTACTTAAGAGTACTAGTTTGGTCATGATTTCCTCTGGGATAAATTGTTTATTTTACTAATTTTGTTGACTCTGCATTAAATATAAAAGTGAAATTTAAGCTTGTGATTCCACAGTACAGTTTAAAGATTATCGTTAGCTGGTTTATTATCTTCATAAATTGCTTGGATTGTGTACTTTCTTGCTAAATATAGTAATCATACAATTAAAACTTCTACATCCGTTTGGACAAAATATTCCAAATGCCTGCTGGGAAGTAGAGACCCAGGTACAATATTGACTTTGGGTGTTGTCAGTGTGGAGGTTGCATGTTCTCCACATGGCCATGTGGGTTTCCTATGGGAGCTCCAGCATCCTCCCAGATCCCAAAGATGTGCGGGCTTGTAGGTTAATTGGCCTCTGTTAATTGCCCGAGCATGTAGAGAGTGGATGCAAAAGTGGGATAACACAAAACTAGTGTGAACCAGTGAACAATAGTCCACGGAGACTCGGTGAGCCAGAGGGCCTGTTTACATGTTGTTTCTTTCAAGCAATCAATGAATCAAAAGACTACATATATAAAATTGGCAAAGCAACCCCTCTGTGGTATAAAGATGGAAAAGATTGCACCGGGATTCAAATTAATTAAGGCTGTCTATAGTGATTACAGAAATAGTGACATCATTAATGCAAAATGGCAAGTACCAAATACAATAACACTAAGATTTGCTTGTATCCACCAGTTTGAAAATATCAATGGATCATATCATGGCAGATTCCCCAAGGCTGACAAGAAAATTTGATATCTGATGCAAAATTTGATATCTGATTACTTGGTCACACAATATTGAAATGGTGTACAAATATTGAGGTTAGTATTCTATCTAGCAATATTTAGATTTCTTTACTACAGATAAATTATCATGTCTCAGATAATTTCTTATCGATTTTCCTTTTTTATAGACTTATTGGAGGGAAGTATAATGGCAAGGGAGATTTAGGCAAAACATTCTACAGCAGGGCACGGCATCTGAAAGCATAGTATCCATGGTGAGATGATGACAAAGAGGATGTGCAATAAGGCAGAACTGGAGTAATGTAGCTATGTCAGAGAGCTGAAGTAGGAAGAGATTTGAAAACGTGGATACAAATAAAAAAAGTGGGATATTGCCTCACCAGGAGACGAGGAAAGCAGCAAACATGGAAGTGATGAGTAAATAGATTGGCACAGGTTTAGTTACAAAGGACTAACAGATTATGCATGCGAGAGGTCAGATGGAGACGCACTGGAAAGCATGGATGCAACAAAACACACAAGAAAATAGGACGACGCTATTAGGCCCTTCAAGTCTGTTGTACCTTTGATCAGGGCCGAAGATTCCCCACCCTTTGCAAGCAGAGGTTTCTACATACCTGGGCTTTAAATGACCGGCCTCTGACCTTGCAGTTATATCAGCTTGTTCCAGACTCTCCCACCAATAACCCTAACCCTGTGAAGATTTCTTAGGATCTTGTATATTTGAATAAGGTTACCCCACTAACTCTTGTTAAACGCCAAGAAATACAGGCCCAAACAATTTAGTATCTCTTGGTTGGTTAAACCTATCATCCCAGGAATTAATCCGGCGAAGTTCCTTTGCATGGAACCCGAAGTTACTGTTTATTTTTGGAAAGGGGCCCAAAACTGTACACGGTATTCCAGTTGTAGCCTCAACAGCACACGGTACAATGACAACAGAGCCATTTTAAACTCTAACCTCATTGCAACAAAGCCCTAAATGCTCTTTGCCTTAGTTACTCACTGGACCTGCTTGCCTGGTTTTTTGAGATTCATGGATGAGAACATGCAGATTACACTGTAGCTCACTTACATTCAGATAATAAAGCCTATGATCCATCTTACTATAGAGTATGACCAGGGCTCGAAATTAGCGGTTGCACGGGCGCCAATGGCAATCTACAATCCTAAAAGCCATGCCATTTTGCCCGGCTTGGCAAGCACCCGGGACACCTATCATTTAATTCTGAGTGGGCCCCCTCGCTATCTCTCCCTCTCTGTCACTCTCCATCTCCGCCCGCCATCCGTGTCCGGGTCTCGGCAGGCCGCCTTACACATGCGACCTGCCACAGCCTGCACATCGTCCCCCTGCACATGCGCACAACCATGGCCAGCACAACAACGGCCGCCCTGCACATGCGCACTGCCACAGCAACTGCTTGGCGTCGGCCACTTTCTCCCTACCTTTGCATTGTGGGAGATCTGACCGCCATTGCAGGGCTCTCGCTTAAGTTTTTTTTCCTGTTGCCAGCCGGGCAACCGTGACAGCTTTTTAGGTTGCCGAATGACAGTTTAGGTGGTCATTTAAGACGGTTTACATGACGCGTGCGATAATGTGCTCGGACGAAGTGCGTAGTTACCAGTCGGAATGATGCTCAATGAAGCATTCACATATTATGTTCAAGAAGGAACTGCAGGTGCTGGAAAATCAAAGGTAGACAAAAATGCTGGAGTAACTCAGCGGGTGCAGCAGCATCTACGGAGCGAAGGAAATAGGCAACATTTTAGGCCGAAACCCATCAGTCTGAAGAAGGGTTTCAGCCTGAAACGTTGCCTATTTCCTTCGCTCCATAGATGCTGCCGCATCCGCTGAGTTTCTCCAGCACTTTTGTCCACATTCACATATTATGTCTGCTTCAAATAACTCTCATAAACTAAACATATTCACCAATAAGACATGATATATACCACAATGACAGGCAGCAAAATTATAATACAATATCTCAACTCTTTTTACACATTGCAATTAACGCAAATTCTATTAGTTCTTTCCACTTCCAAACGAAAATGTGGTTGGATTAATCAGCATATGATCAACCTGTGTCAATAAATCCTGGACCATGGTAACATATATGCTTAACCATGCACACTACAGATTGATGCAAGCATGTTTTCTGTGTAGGACCGAAAATTACCATGGCATGGCCATAGCCTGGGTTGTTATTGCTATTGGCACAGAAACACTCTGGCTTCCCACATAATTTATCCATAACAAAATATACAGGTTGCAAGGAAATTTCTAAAGGCATTTTATGATAAGGACATAACTGCAGCAAATGTTCTTTTGGTAATATGTTTAAAGGTGTCAAAACAAATAATAACGTTGGGAATTAAAACACATTTGATTGCATTCCGCTATCAAACATAGTCAATGTTCGCCCTGAAGACCATGAAGCACAATAGGGGGTGTGTGAATCAGTGTGGGGTGGATAGATGGCGGAGGGGGGGGGGGGGGTGGTAGGGGTTGAGAAGGTAATCGGTGCGGAATGGATGGATTGAGGCAGGTGAATTAGTACGTTTTGGTTGGAGTATGTAAAATTGTGAGAGGAGAGCACGGGGGATGTCAGTGGTGTTGAATGGGGGGGGGGGGGGGTCAGTACGGGATAGATGGGGCGGGGTGGTAGGGGTTGAGAAGGTAATCGGTGCGGAATGGATGGATTGAGGCAGGTGAATTAGTACGTTTTGGCTGGAGTATGTAAAATTGTGAGAGGAGAGCACGGGGGATGTCAGTGGTGTTGAATGGGGGGGGGGGGTCAGTACGGGATAGATGGGGCGGGGGATCAGTACAGGATGAATGGGAGGAATCAGTACAGGATGAATGGGGCTAGACAAAAATGCTAGAGAAATTCAGCGAGTGAGCAGCATCGATGGAGCTAAGGAAATAGGCAACGTTTTGAGTCAAGACCTTTCTTCAGACTGTTCCTCCCATTCTTCTTGAATGGCGGGATCAGTACAGGATGGATGGGGCGGGGGGGATCAGCACAGAATGAATGGGGTGGGGGATCAGTACAGGATGAATTGGGGGAGGTCAGGACAGTGTGGATTAGAGGGTCTGTGCAGGATTAATGGGAGATTACTACAGGATGCATGAGGGGATCAGTATAGGATGCATGAGGGGATCAGTATAGGATGAATGGGGAGATCACTACAGGATGGATGGGGGGATTGGTGCATGGTAAATGGAGGGTGAGTCGGTACGGGATGAATGGGTGGATCAGTGCAATATGAATGGGGGAGAAGTGCAGGATGAATTGGGGGGGGTGGCAGGGGAATCAATGCGAGGTGATGAATAGTTTTGGGGGGGGGTAGATGGTGACGGGAGCACAGGGGATGTCAGTCAGGACTAAATAGACGAGGGAATGGGGATCAGTGCGGGATGGGGAGGAGGGGTCCCAGGATAAGAGGGGTGGAGGGGGCGTACAAGAGAGAGAGAGAGAGAGGGGGGGTGGAGGAAGGGGCAGAGGAGGTGGGGAGGAAGGAAGGTCAGCTCTCCTCGGACAGCATCGCCCACTGCCTTGACCGACCCTGTCCAACGCCAAAGTGCTGCCGCCAAAGGGAAGGCAGTTGCGAGCTCCTCGCCACCGCCTCCCCTCCTCCGTCAGCCGACAGGAAGGTGCGGGGACGAGCGGTGCAGCTCAATGATCCTATAGTTATAGGATCTTTGGTGCAGCTGCTTCAAACGGTGGAAGGAGACCTCCCTCTTCCTCTCTCCCTTCCTCCCTCTTCCCCCCCCCCCCTCCTCCCGGCCTCGGCGTGCGAGAGGGGTTGTTTTGAAAGCACCGTTAACAGATTTGCAAGCAGCGGCCGCCATCAGGGAGATAGCGGCCGCTGCCTGCAAATCCGCCAATGGTGCTTTCAAAGCAACCCCTCTCGCACGCGGTGGAGGAGGCAGTGGAGCCGCTCTTGCAGCCGCTGTTTGGGGCCCGTCATTCGCTCCGACCCTTCGTCACCACGCACCTAGTATCTGTACCTCGCAATCAAAGATACTAGAGGAATACAGCCGCCGCCACCAGCACGAAACGTCAAGTCCCTATTCTCCAGAGATGCTGCTTGACCCGCGGAGTTACTCCAGTTTTTTGTGTCTATCGGTATGAACCAGTATCTGCGTGCCAAGCCGGGCAAAATGAGTCGGCGTTTAGGTTGCCCGGTGGCACTTTGGGTGGTCAATGGTACTCGGGCAACCGCTAATTTCGAGCCCTGCATTGCTGCCCGGTAGCCGCCTCACCGCGACCGCTGAAAACCAACGCAGAATCACTGCCTGGAGCTGGAGTAACTCCTGCTTCATGGTTTCCTGGCCCTCCAAAAATATTCCAAATGGAATTTAAACTGGTGGACCCACCACCACCAAACTCCAAACTCTGAAAAATAACAGCCTATTGCATGTTATCTGTTTATTTATTGTGTGTATATATGGTCTATGGTATATAGACCCACTGAACTTTTATCTCCTGTTCTGTATTATGTTTACATATTCTGTTGTGCTGCAGCAAGCAAGAATTTCATTGCCCTATCTGGGACACATGACAATAAGACACTCTTGACTTAGACATAAGAAAAAAAGGGTTCTTGGGGAAAAAAGAGCCACCTTAAATTTAGTTGCGTCTGGTTGGGTACCTATAGCAGGGTAAAAACTATTCCATGCTTTAATTGTGCGGGGGAACTCCATGGAGCTGCCAGCATCTCTGGATAGAAGAAATTGGGTGACGTTTCGGGTAGAGACCCTTCTTTAGATTTCCTCTGGTTTTAGTGTTTTTAGTTTAATTTAAAGATACAGTGTGGAAACAGGCCCTTCGGGCCACCGAGTCCATGCCAACCACCGATCACCCGTACATTAGTTCTATCCCACACATTAGCGACGCAAGTCAAGAGTCAAAAGTGTGTTATTCTCTCACGTCCCAGTTAGAACAATGAAATCCTTAATTGCAGCAGCACAACAGAATATGTAAACATAGGACTATGTAAACAATGTTATAAACGAGAAAACAAAACTCCATACAGACAGCACCCATATTCAGGATCAATTCCGGGTCACTGGCAAATTTAGGCCGCAACTTTATGGCCAATGTACTGCCCCATAGTCTTGAACTGAATTAAAACATACAGTAGCTGTAAAGGGGGACATAGCATCACTTAGAGATTTAAGACTGAAAATGGATAGTTTCTTTTTTTTAGTAACCAAAGTTATCAACGTATAATTTTTTGTGTATTGGAAAATAAAATATAGTGGCACAGCTGGTGGACTTGCTGCCTCACACACCACTGCTCTGAGTTTGAACCTGTTCTCGGGCACTGTGTTAAATTTGCACAATCTCCCTGCAAGCATGTGGGTTTCCTCCCACATCCCAAACACGCATTGACTTTGTAGGTTAACTTGTCTCTGTAAAATTGCCGCTAATGTGCAGGGAGTGGGTGAGGAAAGTGGGATAACAGAACTTGAATGGGTAGACAAAAATGCTGGAGAAACTCAGCGGGTGAGGCAGCATCTATGGGGCGAAGGAAATAAGCGACGTTTCAGGGTCGAGACCCTTCTTCAGACTGATATGAGGGTGCTGGAAGGGGAGGACAGGAAGAAAAAAGGAAGAGGCAGAGACAGTGGGCTGAGGGAGACCTAGGAAGCGGAGGAGAAAGCAGGGACTACCTGAAATTGGAGGTCAATGTTCATACAGCTGGGGTGTAAACTACCCAAGCGAAATATGAGGTGCTGTTCCTCCAATTTACGGTGGGTCTCACTCTGGCCATGGAGGGGGCCCAGGACAGAAAGGTTGGTTTTGTAATGGGAGGGGGAGTTGAAGTGCTGAGCCACCGGGAGATCAGGTTGGTTATTGCGAACCGAGCCGAGGTGTTGGGCGAAGCGATCGCCAAGCCTACGCTTGGTCTCACCAATGTAGGGCAGCTGACACCTAGAGCAGCGGATGCAACAGATGAGGTTGGAGGAGGTGCAGGTGAACCTCTGCCGCACCTGGAAAGACTGCTTGGGTTCTTGAATGAAGTCAAGGGGGTAGGTAAAGTTACGGAGGGAGCGGTCTCTGCAGAAAGCCGACAGGGGTGGAAATGGGAAGATGTGGCCAGTGGTGGGATCCCGTTGGTAGACAAAGCTGGAGATAATCAGCGGGTGAAGCAGCATCTATGGAGCGAAGGAATAGGCGACATTGCGGGTCGAGACCCTTCTTCAGACTGAGGTGGGGTGGGGGGCGGGAAAAAGAAAGGAAGAGGCGGAGACAGTAGGCTGTGGGAGAGCTGGGAATGGGAGGGGAAGGAGGGAGAAAGCAAGGACTACCTGAAATTGGAGAAGCCAATGTTCAGACCGCTGGGGTGTAAACTACCCAAGCGAAATATGAGGTGCTGCTCCTCCAATTTGTGGTGGGCCTCACTCTGGCCATGGAGGAGGCCCAGAACAGAAAGGTCGGATTCGGAATGGGAGGGAGAGTTGAAGTGCTGAGCCACCGGGAGATCAGGTTGGTTATTGCGAACTGAGCGGAGGTGTTGTGCGAAGCGATCGCCAAGCCTGCACTTGATCTCACCGAGGTTGATCAAACGCTGAATAATCCAACCAGATTTTTGTTTGGAAGTGGAAAGAGATAATAGAAATTGCATTAATTGCAACGTGTAAAAAGAGTTGCGATACTGTATTATAATTTTGCTGCATGTCATTGTGGTATATATCATGTTTTGATTGGTGAATATGTTTAGTTTGTGACTTTATTTGAAGCAGAAATAATATGTGAATGCTTCATTGACCATCATTCCGACTGGTAACTACGCACTTCGTCCGAGCACATTATCGCAAGCGTCACGCAAGCAGTCTTAAATGACCACCTAAACTGTCATTTGGCAACCTAAAAAGCTGCCGAGGTTGCCCGGTTGGCAACAGGGAAAAAAAGTTAAGTGAGAACCCTGATGACCTTACAGTTCCCTATATTAAACTTAATTTGCCAGTATTTTGTCTATTCGTTTTATCTATCTATATCCTGTTTGACAATCACAATATCCCCATCAGAACATGTCCTTCCAACAAATAAAAGAAGAAATCAACACCAGTTGAGGCAGGAACGAAAATGAGACAACGCTACTGTATCATACAGTAGCATCATGAAGCAGCCACTTTATAATCAAAAGCTCACGTTCATGTCAATTGTGCCATGTTGCAAATGGTCCGATTCATCTGTGAACAACTAATAGAGTTATGGACATGGTAGCTTCGAAAGATAATTTGGTGAGGACAAAAATGATGACAGCAATTTCCTCTTTAAAGGAAGTTATGCATACTCCTGTTATTAGCAAGCCGCTTCAGATTGAAGATGACTTACTGGCACATCAGATTTGTGCAGGGAGGTGGCTGACCAATCCCAGGCTATGCCACAAGTACATTGGCTCCTTGTGCTTCATGCTTAGTGTCTCCACCGTGAGTGGTCAGTGGCAGTGCCACATCTTCTCAATTTATTTGAAAATACTTTTGATGACTTTGTACTTTGGCATGTGCAATGTGTTGGCATGTACAACAAGTTCAATTGAGTTTATTGTCATGTGTCCCTGATAGGACAATGAAATTCTTGCTTTGCTTCAGCACACAGAACATAGTAGGCATTTACTACAAAGTAGGCATTTACTACAAACAAAGGTTGAGTGGAATCAGAGCCGTAATGCTGGAGATGCTGCCCTGGGAGAAAAACCTGACACTGGTTTACCTAGGGTTACACAAAAAGCTGGAGAAACTCAGCGGGTGCAGCAGCATCTAAGGAGCGAAGGAGATAGGCGACGTTTCGGGTCGAGACCCTTCTTCAGACTGGACCCTCCTCCAGTCTGAAGAAGGGTCTCGACCCGAAACGTCGCCTATCTCCTTCGCTCCTTAGATGCTGCTGCACCCGCTGAGTTTCTCCAGCTTTTTGTGTAACCCTCGATTCTCCAGCATCTGCAGTTCCTTCTTTAACACTGGTTTACCTATCCTGCCAATTGATTATGGATAATTTTGAGACTGCATGGTTGTAATTCAATGGCTTTGCGTTGCCTGCTTTAGGTTGTCCATATTTCTGAAACATACATGTGGTAAAGCATCACTGGTGCTAAGCATAACAGGAGCTTAGCATTAAGTTTGAGGTTTTGTCCTTCGTCAGCTAAAGGCCATGTTGACACACTAAAGTTAATGACATTTTCATCATAGATAGCTGTCTTTGCAAAGAGGTGGCACCCGAGATAGGGAAGTGATCCATGTCTTCCGATATCTCAATACTGATCTTCATTGCAAGGACAGCAGGACAGCAATGTTTGAAGAAACACCATTTACATCAGTTACTGTCCACGGAAGGCCACTTTCTTAATCTGTTTTAGGAAAAGGTGATAGTCATTTTCAAAGTAAAATTGTTAATCTGTAGGATAAATGGCAGGAAGGGTCATTGCCCTGCAATAATACATTGCAGATATGATTAGGCTTTCACATGGAAATACACAATTCTTGAGAATCGTGCAATCCAGTTGCAGAGATCAACTTCCTAGCGAGAGGTGAATGGGATAAGTCATGGATAACAGCGATTTTGGACATTGTTCCGTAATTTTAGAATCAGACAGGAATTCTCCTACTTCCCGGAATTGACAGATTATTTTAAATGCCTGAACAGACAATTGTACATTATGAACTGAATGGATGACTTGTGGCCACCAAATCCTAATTAAATTACATTTGTTAACACCACATAAAGTTAACTTGGCTTTGTATCTGACCAATAAAATTTGGTTCAGTTGTAGCATCCCTTGCATTGATAAAAAAATTATAGTTTCTCTGTATCTAGAGAAATTATTTTCCCCAATCAATTTAGTTTTGTTCCTCTCATGATTCACACAACAGATTATAAGCAGATCTATGGAAATAGTTTTCTCTGAACAAAGTTAACGTGTTTAATAACCTGCTATAATATACACGCCATTTTACTTGTTTCCCCCCAAAACAATACAACACATTCACCTGGGATGAGAAAGCTTTCTGGCACACATACACTAATTTCCCTTATCTGGCAGAGTAAGCAGATAAAGCATTGTGCTCTTTATAACAAAACTGGTTGGACTCAAACAACAGAAGAAGGAACTAATGAACATAAATAAAGAGTGGATTTCAATTTTAGAACTATTTACAAATGAGATCAATGCTTCAGGGACCATGTATACAAACACGATACGATACAATAGAACTTTATTTTATCCCAGCAGTGAAATTGAACAAACAGATGTACTGTAAACGAGACTGGTAGGCTCCAATACAGCTTGTATTGGAGCCTACCAGGGAGAAGGCAATCCTGGATTTAGTGTTATGTAATTAACCGGATTTGATAAAGGACCTCGAGGTTAATGAGCCATTAGGAGGCAGTGACGATAACATGGTCAGGTTTAATCTACAATTGGAGAGGGAGAAGGGTAGATTGGAGGTGTCAGTGTTGCAGTTGAATAAAGGGGACTATGGGGCCATGAGGGAGGCGCTGGCCAAAGTTGACTGGAAAGATACACTAGCAGGGATGACAGTGGAACACAAATGGCAGGTATTTCTAGGAATAATACAGAAGGTGCAGGATCAGTTCATTCCTCCGAGGAAGAAAGATTCCAAGGGGAAAAAGGAACAACCATGGCTGACAAGGGACAGTATAAAAATTAAAGCGAATAAGTACAATGTAGCAAAGATGAGCACGAAGCAAGAGGATTGCGTAATGTTTAAAGAACAACAGAAGATAACCAAAAAGACAACACGGGAAGAAAGGATGAGGTACGAAGGTAAGCTAGCCAAGAATATAAAGCAGGATAGTAAAAGGTTGTTTAAGTATGCAAAGAGGAAAAATGTAGTTAAAACCAAAGGTGGACCCTTGAAGACCGAAAAAGGTTAATTTATTATGGGGAACAAGGAAATGGCAGATTGGTTGAACAGGTACTTTGGATCTGTCTTCACTAAGGATGACACAAATAATCTTCCTGATATAGTAGTGGCCAGAGGATCTGGAATGACGGAGGAACTGAATGAAATCCACATTAGGCAGGATATGGTGTTGGATAGACTGATGGAACTGAAGGCTGATAAATCCCCAGGGCCTGATGGTCTGCATCCCAGAGTACTTAAGAAAGTGGCTCTAGAAACCGTGGATGCATTGGTGATAATTTTCCAATGTTCTATAGACTCAGGATCAGTTCCTGCGGATTGGAAGGTAGCTAATGTTATCCCACTTTTTAAGAAAGGCGGGAGAGAGAAAACAGGAATTATAGGCCAGTTAGCCTGACATCGGTGGTGGGGAAGATGGTGGAGTCAATTATAAAAAGATGAGATAGCAAAACATTTGGATAGCAGTAACAGGATTGGTCCGAGTCAGCATGGATTTACGAAGGGGAAATCATGCTTGACTAATCTTCTGGAATTTTTTGAAGATGTAACTAGGAAAATGGACAAGGGAGAGCCAGTGGATGTAGTGTACCTGGACTTTCAGAAAGCATTTGATAAGGTCCCACATAAGAGATTAGTGGGCAAAATTAGGGCACATGGTATTGGGGGTAGTGCTGACATGGATAGAAAAGTGGTTGGCAGATAGGAAACAAAGAGTAAATTTGCAGATGATACCAAATTGGGTGAACTGTGAGGAGGATGCTATGAGAATGCAGGGTGACTTGGACAGGTTAGGGGAGTGGGCAGATGCATGGCAGATGAGGTTTAATGCGGATACATGTGAGGTTATCCACTTTGGTAGCAAAAACAGGAAGGCAGATTACTAAATGGCGTCAAGTTGGGAAAAGGGGAAGTACAACGGGATCTGGGGGTCCTTGTACATCAGTCTATGAGAGTAAGCAGGCAGGTACAGCAGGCAGTGAAGAAAGCGAATGGCATGTTGGCCTTTATAACAAGAGGAATCGAATATAGGAGCAAAGGTCCTTCCGCAGTTGCACAGAGCCCTAGAGAGACCACACCTGGAGCATTGTGTGCAGTTTTGGTCCCCTAATTTGAGGAAGGACATTCTTGTTATTGAGGGAGTGCAGCGTAGGTTTACAAGGTTAATTCCCGGGATGGCGGGACTGTCATATGCTGAGAGAATGGAGCAGCTGGGCTTGTACACTCTAGAGTTTAGAAGGATGAGAGGATTCTCATTGAAACATATAAGAGTGTTAAGGGTTTGGACACGCTAGAGGCAGGAAACATGTTCCCGATGTTGGTGGAGTCCAGAACCAGGGGCCACAGTTTAAGAATAAGGAGTAAGCCAATTAGAATGAAGACGAGTGGCAAGTCTGTGGAATTCTCTGCCTCAGAGGGCGTTGGAGGCAGGTTCCCTGGATGCTTTCAAGATTGAGCTAGATAGGGTTCTTAAAAATAGCGGAGTCAGGAGACATGGGGAGAAGGCAGGAACGGGGTACTGATTGGGGATGATCAGCCATGATCACATTGAATGGCGGTGCTGGCTCGATGGGCCGAATGGCCCACTCCTGCACCTATTGTCTATTGAGATGATTTATGTAACTACTTATGTCACACAAACAAGATATCAGATGCACAATGATCACTATTTCGTGCCACTACATTGTAGTGTATAAGATGCACAAAGCAGTGATCCAAATTTAATCTAAATATAACAATGTCGTCCTCTCCAAGCTCAACACTTTCTACAGAGGCTCAAATCATACCCATCTTGCTCCAAATGGATGCACCACATTGGTCTTGCGCATCTGGATGCAATCTCGAAACATTTAAATCCCAAGTCAGAAAATGCTTTAAGGGTATCTCCAACTCCTTTAAATCACAGGGTAAATGACTCACGGGTATCCCTGTCCAAGATCATTCCAACTCGCACAGAAGCATTTGAAAAGATAGTTGCTGGCTCTCTGACAAGAACATACAAAAGATGAGCATAAACTCTCCCAACTGTGGGAAAATGTGCTGGCCACGTCAGGACTATAGGGAAAGCAAGTCATCCTCCATTTTGAGGGGTTGCTTCAGAATCGGTAAGTCACCAACGCCTACAATAACCGAAAATGCTAGAAAATCATCTGCCTGGAATGTTGTGTTTCTCTCTCCACTAATGTTGCCCAACTTCAGTATTTTATTTGTTTTTTAGATTCTGATTATTTGCAGCATTTTGCCAATGTATAACAAGTCCAGACTACACTAAATGTGTCCTTAAGCACCAGATGCAATTCCTGAGAGTATATAAAACCAACACACACTTAGTGCGTGTGCAGGAACACAATTGGAATCAAGAAGCATTCAATGTGAATATCAAAATTTACAATATAATGTTTCACCTATTGATCATATACAAACACCTTAACTGATTACTTGATTAATCATGTTGTCCATTTCCAGGTTAGCTGTCTGGAAGATAAGTTAACAAGTGATGCTTTGGAATTCAATCTACAAGTATCTTATTACCTTTATTCCGCAAGTATAATAAAACATCATAAACTACCTTGCTGAATATCTACTCGAAAGTCACATACTTCAGTCTCGATTACAAAGCCGGGAATTAGCACATGCACTTTGAATTACCTATAAAAACATGGACTTTTCAAACTCAGCAAACTACATTGTCAAATGGCGTCGCTGTAATGTGGAATTATAGGTAAGAGGAAACTAAACACTTTTCCCAGGAGATAGAGCATTCCATGCTAATAGCTTCCTTAAGGAAGCAAACAATAACCCTGAAGCAACACAAGAAACATAATGGATGTAAGACAACTGCATATCCATGGTTTTACATTATAATAATAAGAGCACAAATCCCATGTTGTTACAATTCTAATTTTACAGTGACAATGAAACAGGATTTAGAAAGATGCCAGAAATATTAAAAACAAATTGAAATATCCAAGTAAATTACAACTATCTGCATTTGAAATGAAGCATCAGCTGGTGAAAATGAATTAACACCGGAAATTCCAGTTAGGGACTGCCACTGACATCAGTGCCAATTAGGAACCAAACCGCATGCAAACATGGCTGGGAGCGAAGTCTGTGAGTGGGTTGGGGTGGCTGCAGGGAAAAGACGATGGAGCGCATGGTCCTAGTAGGGAGTGGAGGGAGTGCAACGTCCTGGGGAAGGGTGAGAGAGGAGGATGAGGCACAGTGGAACGATGCGTCACAGGGACGGTGGTAGGAGAGGGCAGGATGGGGCGCGGGAGGGGGGGAAAGGACGCAGCGCAGGGATTGGGGGGGTGCGCAGGCAAGATGGGGCACAGGGTCAGAGGAGAAGGAAGAGGGGCCGCAGGGTCTTGGGGGGGGGGGGGGGGGAAAAGAGGGGGCGCATGGCCGGCCGGGGGGGGGGGGGGGAAAGGAGGAGGGGCGCTGAGTCAGGGGGTGGAGGAGATGGGGCAAACGGTCGGGGGGGATGGAGATGAGGTGCAAGGTCGAGCGGGGAGAAGGGGGTCGCAAGGTCGTGTGCATGATTGGGCAGAGTTGTGTGAAGGGAAGATGGGGCTAGGATTGCGGGAGGAAGGACTCAGCGCAGGGGCAGGGGGGACGCAGGCAAGATGGGACACAGCATCGGAGGAGAAGGTAGAGGGCCGCAGGGTCAGGGGGGTGGGGCTGTGGTGAGGGGGTGGAGGGTCGTAGGAGGGGGGTGCAAGGTCGCAGAAGGGGGCACAGGATCATGGCGGTGGAGGAGGGGGCGCATGGTCGGGCGGAGGAGGGGGCGCGGGGACGGGCGGAGGAGGGGGCGCGGGGACGGGCGGAGGAGGGGGCGCGGGGACGGGCGGAGGAGGGGGCGCGGGGACGGGCGGAGGAGGGGGCGCGGGGACGGGCGGAGGAGGGGGCGCGGGGACGGGCGCGGGGACGGGCGGAGGAGGGGGCGCGGGGTCGGGGAGGAGGGGGCGCGGGGTCGGGGAGGAGGGGGCGCGGGGTCGGGGAGGAGGGGGCGCGGGGTCGGGGAGGGGGGGGCGCGGGGTCGGGGAGGGGGGGGCGCGGGGTCGAGGAGGAGGGGGCGCAGGGTCGGGTGGGGGAGGAGAAGGGGAGCACAAGGTCGGGTGCATGATTAGGCAGTTGTGTGAAGATGGGGCGAGGGTTGGGAGAGATGGTGCACGGGGTCGGTGTGGAGCAGGGCAGGATTGGGCGCTAGGTTCGGGTGGAGGGAATATGGGAAGAGGGTTCGGGGGAGAGGGGTGGTGATGGAAATGGGGCCAGGGTCGGGTTAGAGCAAGATGAGATGCATTGTAGAAGGGGGCAGGATGAGGCGCAGGGTTTGGGGGGGGGGGGGGAGGATGAGGTGCAGGGTTAGGGGAGGGAAGGTGGTGCGCAGGGTTTTGGGGGGGGGGGGGAGATGGGGCGCAGGGTTAGGGAAGGTGGTGCGCAGGGTTTGAGGGGGGGGGGAGGATGAGGCGCAGGGTTAGGGGAGGGGAAGAGGTGAAAATGTCGTGCAGTAGTAGGGTCGGAGAGGATGGGGGTCGGGGGACAGGGGTCCCGCGGGAGGGGGGGGGGGTGGAAGTGAGGACGGGACACAGCGTGATGAGAGGATGGGGTGAGGGGTCCGGGAGGACGTCTCGGAAGATGGTGGGAAGGCACAAAATACCAGGGCCTGGGGAAGGAGGGGGGCAGGATGTGGCGCAGGGTCGGGTGAAGAGAAGATGAGGCGAGGGTTGTGGAGGGGGGAGCAGGATGGGGCGCAGATGGGTCCCGGGGTCGGTGGGGAGCAGGGCAGGATTTGGGCGCTAGAGTCGGGTAGAGTGAAGATGCAGCGAGGGTTGGGGAGGGGAGATGGGGCGCAGGGGAGGGGGGAGGTGGTGCGCAGGGTCGGGTCAGAGAGAGGATTGGTGGGGGGGTGAGGATGGGGCGCAGGGTCGGATGGGGCGCAGGGTCGGATGGGGCGCAGGGGAGGGGGGGGGTGAGGATGGGGCGCAGGGTGATGGGGAAGGGGGGAGATGGGGCGCAGGGTGATGGGGAAGGGGGGAGAAGGGGCGCAGGGTGAGGGGGAGATGGGGCGCAGGGTGATGGGGAAGGGGGGAGATGGGGCACAGGGTGATGGGGAGGGGGGGAGATGGGGCACAGGGTGATGGGGAGGGGGGGAGATGGGGCGCAGGGTGATGGGGAGGGGGGGAGATGGGGCGCAGGGTGATGGGGAGGGGGGGAGATGGGGGAGATGGGGCGCAGGGTGATGGGGAGGGGGGGAGATGGGGCGCAGGGTGATGGGGAGGGGGGGAGATGGGGCGCAGGGTGATGGGGAGGGGGTGAGGATGGGGCGCAGGGTGATGGGGAGGGGGTGAGGATGGGGCGCAGGGTGATGGGGAGGGGGTGAGGATGGGGCGCAGGGTGATGGGGAGGGGGTGAGGATGGGGCGCAGGGTGATGGGGAAGGGGTCCCGGAACGAGGTCGAGAAAGGCACAAAATACCGGGGCCTGGGGAAGTGAAGGGGTGCGGGCGATGGGGGGGGGGGGGGTGCGGGGGGGAGCAGGCCGCCTCGCCTCACCTTCGCCTTCTGCGGCGCCGACAAGCGGATTTCGTGTACAAAGGGATTCCTGACCGGCGGCAGCCGGCTGCGCCTTTCACCGCTGTCTCCTGCCGCCGAGCAGCATCCTCTCATCGGCATCTTCATGCTGCGCGTAAAGCCGCGGCTCTGAGATGGTTGCAGGAGAGAGCGATGCTGGAGCCCCTCCCTCCCTCCCTCTGTCCCTGCCCGCCCGCCCGCTCGCTTCCTGCGCTGCTCTCACTCAGGCCCGGGCGCGTCGCAGCCGCCGCTGCCAACCAACGCCTCCCCGCTCTGCGCACGCGCGCACTCCACGTCAGCGGGGCGGATGGGCCGGCGGCGGCGGCGGCGGCGGCTCGAGAGAGAGGAGGCGGCGGACAACCATCGACAGACAGTTGCCTTGTTGCCTTCTCCCCATATCCCCTGACTCCGCTATCTTTAAGAGCCCTATCCAGCTCTCTCTTGGAAGATGTGCAACAACAACAACAACCATCGACAGACAGTTGGACTTGGACACAAAATGCTGGAGTAACTCAGCGGCTCAGGCGCAGCATCTGTGGAGAAAAGGAACGGGTGACGATTCGGGTCGAGACCCTTTTTCAGACCGAGAGCCAGGGGAACGAGAGACATAGACGGTACTTCGGAAAAGTACTTTGGAAAAATGAATGACAATAGACAATAGGTGCAGGAGTAGGCCATTCGGCCCTTCAAGCCAGCACTGCCATTCAATGACATCATGGCTGATCATCCCCAATCAGTTCCCCGTTCTGCCTTCTCCCCATATCCCCTGACTCCGCTATCTTTAAGAGCCCTATCCAGCGCTCTCTTGGAAGATGTGCAACAACAAAAAGCAACGATGATCAACGAAAAAAGGTCCATCGTTAACTGTGGGATAGGTGATAACGAGTTTTGCAGACAGTGGGACTCAACAGGCCGACAGTGAAGCTGGTCCCAGGACTAGGGGAGGGACGATGAGGGGATATAAGGTTTGCATGAAGGTAGAAAAATCAATATCCGAGGATCATGATTGCAATGCAAGAGAACAATCCCCTTTTTCTTAGGCATCTGAGAAAATTCCACATGTGTGCCAGGATTGCTGTGAACCTCTACGAGTATGTTATAGAAAGTATTCTGACGGGTGCATTTCAGCCTGATATTCACGTTCATGAGTTATAGCAGTAGAATTAGGCCATTCGACCCATCGAGTTAAGTCAAGAGAGTTTATTGTCATGTGTCCCAGATAGGACAATGAAATTCTTGCTTGCTGTAGCACAACAAAATACTGTAGGCATAAATACAGAACAGATCAGTGTGTCCATATACCATAGAATATATATATATATATATATATATATACACACACATAAACAGATAAACAGATAAAGTGCAATCTACTCCGCCATTCAATCTTGGCTGAAGCTAATTGTGTGCAAATTGGATGCTGTGCTTCCTGCATTTACAACAGTGACTACACTGTAGGAAATATTTCAGTGAATGTATACTGCTTTGAGACATAATGAAACTGATGCAAAGTCATTATAAAAATACAAGTATTATTTAGAATATCTAATGTTCCCACTTTTTCTGCGAGTGCCTAGCTTGATTACAGGCAATCTAGCAGAGGAATATATCAACATTAAAACCAAGAAAATGTGAAACCAGTATTACTTTGTTTAAATATCTTTAATCAAGTTTTCTGTCATTCTCCTGCGCTTTGTGGATCTAACAGGAATATTAACATTTAATGTATGTATTAACCTGACACTTTACTATGTTAATCCACTTACATGAAGACAGCAAAGTAGAAGATTCTGGGATTTTGCAAATTATACTGTTTGAAAACATATACAAGTTCCAATTTACTTTCACTCATGTATAATATTAAAATTTCATTGCAATAACATTTTGATTACAATTAAACATTGGAAGCTTATAATTATCCAAAAAATAACTATTGTCCAATATCCACTAACTATTTTCAGCTAAGCCACCAATATGCTTCCTCTAACATTGACACCCTATGCAATAAGAAGCTAAAATTAATATAATAGGTTGCTAGAGAGTTATCTAATCAGAAAATAACATAAATAATGGGTCTCATGGGACTTCCTTATGATTTAGTATGAGTAGGCAAATGTTGTCTTGATGTACACTTAAAAGAATGAAACTGAGCACTTGAGTTTGCTTTTATTTTGAATTGATTCTACAAAGTATTTGACAGTCAGTTCCTGATGGGTCCATTAATATCTTCATTGATGGATCTTAAGAAAAGTTTATAGTAATAACTTTCCCACTGTTACAATAGTTGGTAAATAAAATATAAATTATTTTGCCTGAACTTGAGCTATGTTACTTGGTCCAATTGCCTGTCCATCCACCTGGAGTTGATTTGAGCAATGGTGAGATTAGACTATTTATGTAGCATCAAGGCAGTGGGCCACAGCTCCCATTTCTGACTGTAATACAAGGACTGCATTTGCCTTGAGAGGACTGAGTTCAAACGTATCAGTTTGAATTCATAACATTTTACTGAACAATGTATTTCTTTTCTCATTTAAGCATTTATCCTTTTTGAATGCATATAATGATTCTGCATCCACCACCTTGGTCATAGCATTGCATCCAAATTCTTACTCCTTTTGCTTCTGTCAATTACCTCAATTACCTCTGATTGTTACCTGTTCTGCTATTAGAAATATGTATTATGCATCTACTGCATCTAAATCATTCAAAATGATTTAAACCATAATCAAGAAAGTATCCTGGCCTCATCTGCCCTTACATAAATCTGTAATCTCTTGTCCATGGAACTATTGCAGTAAATACTTTTCATAGAGACACAAGGGAGTACAAAATCCAATCACGTTAATCATGTACAATTTGTCATTTACAAGTCCACATTGACTCTTCCTTATTTATCCAAATGGCATTTAATTTTCTCCTCAATTATTGTATGAGGGGTTTTTCACCACCAACATTCAAGGTCTTACAAATTATATTATGACTCTTTATTTCTATATTCATTACGCGTTATTATTTAAATGTATCTATGGCATAACACTATGAGTAGTTTAGATGTACATGGTGGGTGTTGAAATGGGAGGGGGCGGTCAGGAAAGCTTCAGGGGATTCAATTCTAAGATGAAAAGGTGTTTCTTTACATGCCCATAGATTCCAAAGTGATATGTTCGCCCCTTAACCAGGGTCAAAGATGTAGCACAGAGGTTACGAGGGGCTGGATGTGTATCCAGAGGTTGTGAAGGAACAATCTTACTCAGAAATAATATTATGGTAATTGAAAAGATAAGTGAAGGTGAGATTTTATTGATTTCTCCGTTTATGTTTTTGATCAATGTCTGTAAAATATTAATTAGGAAATTCCAAATCTTAATTAACAGTAATATGGTATGTTAAATAAATAATCATTTTAAACATGCAAATTCTTACTTTTAAATCAATTTTGACATTTTTAAAGTGTCTCCGATTCTCAATTGTCAAAGGCCATGAAGGCGGTGTTGGGGGAGGGGGGGGGGGGGGCTTCAGCATGCATTGCCAAGAGGTCTGGTTGCCATTTGGTGCTTGATCAGTTCAGAGGATGGCTACTTTACTGAATCAGATAACTGCAGCAGAGGAGCCATTACAGAGGGCGAGCATGCGTGGCAGCTTGTATTGAGCCCAAAGTTGCCCATTAATATACTTGCAGAATTGGAAAATTATTGGTAAATAAATGTCAGTGCTGTTAGTTGTAAGATATTGCAATTTACAAAAATAAAATGAGATCACACTATTCAAAAAATAAGCATCTAAATAGAATGGAACATGAATCACTGAGTCCAATTCACTAAATGCAGTCGTGAACAGATTGAATCCTGGTTAGGCTGATGTTCAATAATTTAAAAAAAGAAAGGATAAGAACATGCAGGACAGATGCTGTAGTGATTTACAAAATTGGACCCAGATCTGTTAGGAAATGATAGGTTGGGACTCTTTTACCTTGCAAAAAAGCATGTACTAATGCGGGTCTTTATGACTATGAAACATCCTGGTAAGGTCGATACAAAGAACAATTTCCATTCGTGGAGAATGTAAAAACTAGAGGTCATCAGCATATTAAATAAAGAATTCAAAATAAACTTCTTTGTTCAGTAAAAGGTAAGAATGTGAAATCCCTTACTGCGCAAAACATTTATTGCAATTACTTTAAGTGCACTTAAGAAGAGGCTGGCAAGGGAAAAGGCATTGCGGATTACACTGATAAATTCCTCAAGGAGAGAAGGGAACATTGAGTGGAGAATAAACAATATCATGGACTGTTTGTGTCCACATGAATGATTCCTTGCTGAATGTTCCATGTAATTCTTTGAATATTTATAACATTAAGACTCAAATTTGGACAAGATTACCTGAAGGCCTGGTGGACAAGATGACCTGAAGGCCTATGCAAAAAAAAATCCTACATTTCATTCATTTGTAAAACATAAGCATTTTTTTTCATAATTCTTGATACTTAATGGTAATTTTTTTGAATTGGTTTGGATATTGGTTGGAAGTTCTTGGGAGACTGATTGTCTACATCTGTTTATGTCCCAATTAAGTGGAATGTTTTAGGAGAGGATGTCCAAATTGCTATTGTGTAATAATAGATCTCAGGACAGAATCCGGATAGCATAATGTTGTTTTTGAACAATTAATATATTCTATCTTAAGGGTGACATTAATCATTCTTGATTTCAAACAGTAATATCTAGGTTTTTTCTATTCATTGGATTTAAAGCTCACATTTATTCCAGAAGCCCCTACAATCCTACATTTACCTACATTCTTACCAATCATAACCCGTGTGCAGATAAGGCCAATTATCTGACCTTGAAGTTGTTATTGAGCTCTTGTGGCTGGACCTTCTCATGAGGCTGCTGGCGTGTCGCCAGTGGTGACAGGCTGTATGCAAAGCCAACATGGGTGTGAAGGCACCACAATGTATTGAACAGGCTATAACCTTATCGTCTACATTAGCACTCCCTCATAGTCATAGATGTTTTGCGTGTACTCCACTTTTATAGGTTACAAGGAAGCTTGTGAAACCTACGTGGGATCCCCAGAATTTACCACAGGTGCTTGATAAAGTGATGGGTGGCTAAAATGAGAGGTGGTAAACATAAGCATAAGGCATGAGAAATAAAAGTAGGGGAGGCCAACTGGTGCTGTGAGCCTACCCTTCCATTCATCATTTTCAACCTAGTGCCATTTTCCAGCACTCACTATTCAAATTTCCAGGTTGCAGACCTGCAGATTTCCTGTGCCTTACAGTCCCAGTGTTTTTCCTTCCGCCTTCCTGTAACTATCCACGAGTAGTTGTTCTACTCAACAGCCAAAAATCTGTAGCCTCCCTTTGATTTGGTATTTTGTTGGCTCACATGCTTGATCAATGGTGTTTTATCATTAATGTTTTATTATTAATGTTTAGTGTTTTCGGAGTCATTCGTAACTGTCACTGTATGTCATGTTTTTACTTGTGGGCGGAGCACCAAGGCAAATTCCTTGTATGTGAATACTTGGCCAATAAACTTACTTACTTACCTACTTACTTACTTAAACCCCTGTCTCACGGTGCGAGTTGGCCCACGAGTGACCCCGAGTTTTCACTCATGGTGATCACGAACAGCCAACGTAGCGGGAACGTCAGACCTTGCGCGATCAACTTGTCCACTCGTGGCGCTAACGGCAGGTACCCGCGAAACTTGTGAACTCGTGAAAAAAGTCAAACATGTTTGACTTTTTCCACGAGTCAAATTTAGTGTTCAAGTTTAAAATTGAAACATTTAGACTCATTGTAAGAACGTAGGGCCCGTGCGTTTAACTTAGTGATTCGTGAGTCTACCGTGGGACTCTTTAAAATATTTCAGTGCCATTCATGCTCGAGTCTTAATCACAAAATTTAATTCACCCTTGATTAAATATTCTTTGTTTTTTTGGTCATTTTCATCTTATTTTCCCATGTGTACAATTTTATATATAATGTATTTGTGTCACATGAGCAAAATACATGAATGAACTCATTTCGTAAGTGTTTATTTTATTCAGCTTTAACATCCTAAAAATATGTTAAAAAAACTAGGAGTGAAAAAAGAGTTTAATTACCACAGGAGTTGGAAAATCATTCTATTAGAATGATAAAAAAAAAACCATTCCAACATCTAAACACTGGGCTTCAGCCCTATCCTACCCTTTCGGGGGGTGATTACTGCAGTTATTTATTGGAAAATTAGCTATAAAAACCATGGAGATGAATCAATGAACATTGGATTTTCCTGACGCGTAGATTTGGTTTTGCGGTCCAGCCAAGAGGAGGTGATGTGGACACGGTTTCAGTTATAGTTCTAGAGGAACATTGCTTCGGATCAATGTCTCTTATGCACTCCTCAGAAGAACTGGGTGTGCTCTTCACCATTATGGCTCCCAGCCTACAGGTTTCTGATCTGAACAACTAACTTCTTCCCTATTTCTCCTCCACCCACTCCCCCACCCCCCCTATTTCCCTCTCCTCCCCGGCGCTCTTGTTCACTCACACCTTCCCTCCCTCCCTCCCTCCCTCCCTCCCTCTCGCAGGGCTTGGTTCAAAGGGGGCAACGAAGCAAGCGGGGTCTGAACCCTTTCTGAAAACGAGCGCAAAGAGAAAAAAAAAGTATTGTCAAACGCTCCAAACTTCGTTTAAAATAAGTAAATCCGACCTTGGCTAATAATTTAAAAATAAATTCTTATACAAAACTAACACCCTACAAACTCTCTGTCTCTCACGCTGCCTGTTGCCTTGTGGGGGGTGTGTGTCGGAGAGAGGGGGTGTGGGTGTGGAAGGGACCCGATGTGAATGTTACCACTATAGGATGGCGAGGTTGGGCTCTCAGCTGCAGTGAGAGAGAGCAGAGAGAGAGAGAGAGAGGGAGAGAGAGTGCGTGTGCGCGTCAGCAGCAAAGTTATATACAACGGGGGTATACAAAAGGCTGGAGAAACTCAGCGGGTCAGCAGCATCTAAGGAGCGAAGGAGATAGGTGACGTTTCGGGTCGAGACCCTTCTTCCTTAAGAGAAACTCAGCGGGTGCAGCAGCATCTAAGGAGCGAAGGAGATAGGTGACGTTTCGGGTCGAGACCCTTCTTCCTTAAGAGAAACTCAGCGGGTGCAGCAGCATCTAAGGAGCGAAGGAGATAGGTGACGTTTCGGGTCGAGACCCTTATATACAACGGGCTTGTACGTGCTGGCAAGATAGGTTTCCTTTGTTCTCGTCCAGGGCTTCAGAGAGATCGGAGAGAATTAAGCCTCCCTTGCACACCATTCCCTTGCACACCACTCCTAACCCAAGAGCCTTGTCACCCCAGACAGATTGATGATGCCCCCCACCCCCCTCCCCAACCTCCCATACGCCAGGGCACCAAAGCAGCTCAGGAGGCGAACCCTGAGCTCTGTCTCCCAACAATCTGATGCGCATTTTCCCTCTGTAGGTCATATTAATAGATGCAGCCGCGCTGATTTTAAAGCCACATGATGGAGATGTTTTCTTTAACATTGTTGCTTTATTAAAACATACACTTGAGCCAACCGTGAATGAAGGTAACGGGAGAGGAACTTGGTAACTCGGGAGAGCACCTTGGAACATCGCATAAATAACATGCCCGTGGGAACTCGGTTAAACACTTAACCATAAACTTTGAATCTCGTGCATAACCACGAGTTAGTTTTTTTTCTTTCACTTGGGGTCACTCTTGGGTGGACTCGCACCGTGAGACAGGGCCATTACTAATTTGATCTATTTGCTCCTCCTCAGTCAGATCATTTGCAACCAGCAAGCTTCCACCAGCCTTCACATAGATAAATGTGAGGATATCATATAGATAAATGTGAGGTTATCATATAGATAAATGTGAGGTTATCCACTTTGGCGGCAAAAACAAGGGGGCAGATTATTATCTCAATCAGGTTCGGTTAGGTAAGGGGGAGGTACAGCGAGACCTGGGTGTCCTTGTACACCAGTCATTGAAAGTTGGCGTGCAGGTACAGCAAGCAGTGAAGAAAGCTAATGCTAATGGAATGGAATGTTGGCCTTCATAACAAGAGGATTTCAGTACAGGAGTAAAGAGGTTCTTCTGCAGTTGTATAGGGCTCTGGTGAGACCACATCTGGAGTATTGTGTACAGTTTTGGTCTCCTAATTTGAGGAAGGACATCCTTGTGATTGAGGCTGCGCAGCGTAGGTTCACGAGATTGATCCCTGGGATGGCGGGACTGTCATATGAGGAAAGATTGAAAAGACTAGGCTTGTATTCACTGGGGTTTAGAAGGATGAGGGGGATCTTATAGAAACATATAAAATTATAAAAGGACTGGACAAGCTAGATGCAGGAAAAATGGTCCCAATGTTGGGTGAGTCCAGAACCAGGGGCCACAGCCTTAGAATAAAGGGGAGGTCATTTAAGACTGAGGTGAGAAAAAATGTTTTTACCCAGAGAGTTGTGAATTTATGGAATTCCCTGCCACAGGGGGCAGTGGAGGCCAAATCACTGGAAGGATTCAAGAGAGAGTTGGATAGAGCTCCAGGGGCTAGTGGAGTCAAGGGATATGGGGAGAAGGCAGGCACGGGTTATTGATAGCGAACGATCAGCCATGATCACAATGAATGGCGCTGCTGGCACGAAGGGCCGAATGGCCTCCTCCTGCACCTAGTTTCTATGTTTCTATGTTTCAAAGCCAATAGTACAACCTTTCAGTCATTCTTATTTTCTCAATTCCTCTACTGGTCTGTGCCTTAAAACATGCTTGCTTTCAAACTTTTCCATGATGTGATGAAAGCTTATTGACCGGAAATATTATCTGTTTCTCCTCATACATTCTGCCTGAACTTGCGAGTATCTCCATTGTGTTATGCTTTTGTTGCTCTCAATCCTGTTTTACATGTTATATGAAACTACTTTCTCTTGCTCATGCAATGCTGCTCATCCATATGGGTGCAGCAGACATGTGCAATTCAAGCCAAGTATAATCTGTTGTCAGCTGATAGTTTTTGAAATAGGCTGTGTTTTGGGTGTTGTCTTTTATCGCACCATGTGTCTCTTTTGTTGAGCTATAAATAAAATTATAGTAAGTGGTGGAAATATAAATATACAGTAGTTACTTAGGCTGCAATACATGTTATTCATTTTGTCAAAATATGTTCTTAAACAGATATGTTTTAATTAGCATGCAGGCCAGATTTAGCTGTTGCCTGGATGACTGCTCTTTTCCGGGTTGGATGAGGAAGGCTGAACAAACTGACCTATTTTGTCCAAGAGGCAATAGGAGAGGTGCAATACGATTTCAAGTCATGTACTACTGAGGTCCATTCTGATGCCTTTACAATTTTTGACAAACGTAAAATTGGGGGCAGAACTCTGTCCCAGTCAAAGCTGGGAAACATTTCTTTAATAAATTTTAAATATCTGATATTCAGAGCCATTTGTAAATTATTAAAATTCTGTATAGAATTACAAAATGAAAATTAATGAAAACCCCCCCAAACATGTTAGTCTAGCAGGAACTCCTTAAAATATGAAGAGAAAGAAGGTAAAAAATAAGAAACCTTTTCTCCCCCTCCTGATCTCTGGATCGCGAATCCCCATATATTGGAATGCTATATTGATTCTAATTCTTTTTTGGTCTGGCTAGCATAGTGTTGGAGTGACACTGGTCCCAGCACAATCATACACTGTGGTTGGACTTCATGTGGGGTCCACTGACTGAGCAGTGCAACAGATGCAGCAGCATCCATCACTTGTTATGTTTTGGGTTTATTTGCTCTGGAGTGGTCTGGTTCCGTAGGATTCTGCCTAGTATCTTCAAGAATTGTTGGTAATTTTTCAATGTTACAGCTGGTTTATTATGTTTGATGCTCAAGGTTTTTAACAAATGTTTTTAAAGAAACATTTAATCAGACACATGGATCGGACAGGTTTAGAGGTATATAGGTCAAACACAGGCAGGTGGGACTAGTGCAGATGGGACATGTTGGCTGATGTGGACAACTTGGGCTGATGGGCCTGTTTCCACGCTGTAAGAATCTATGACTTTATGACTCTTTCCCATCTGTTGATCTCAGTGAATGTAAAATTATGCTTCGCACACTCTTGTCATAGTTTGCCACCAGATCAGAATCTCACTGCTCTCACAGCCCAAAATATCGGGAAATGAAAACAAAAAAACACTTCACCAGAGTCAAGGAACTATGTTCTGAAATGTTAACCAATTATTTTTCCACATATGCTGCCTGACCTGCTGAGTGTTTCCATAATTTTCTGTTTTATTTTTGATTTCTGGTATATGTAGATTTTTTTAGTTTCATTTATTGGGAAATTCAGGTGCTTTGCCATCAACAATACCCATTGAGTGAGGCAGCATGGATAGGATATCAACAGGCAGTGGAAACAACTCCCTCAAAGGGAAATCAAAAGTGTCCTGTTGAATTGGTAAATGTCTCAGAACGATTCAGTTAGTCTACACATCGCTAACATGCTATGGTTTGCAGAGCATTTGGCCCAATCTTGGTAGCTGTGTATGAGACCAAAAGGAAACTTATTTTTTGATTTGGAGAAAACTCTTGTTTGCATTCCTGAGGAAGACAAGATGATGCTCACAGATGAAAGACACAAAGTGCTGGAGTAACTCAGCGGGTCAGGCAGCATCTCTGGAGAACATGGATAGGTGACGTTTTGGGTTAGGACCCTTCCTCACACTGTTTGTAGGGTGTGTGGGAAAGGAAGCTGGAAGAGAGGAGGGGCAGGACACAGCATGGCGGGTATTGGGTGAACACAAGCGAGGAGGGTTTTGGATGGGCAGATGTTTAGACAAAGGCTAGAGATGAAAAAACAGGTGTGAGCCAAAGAATAAAGATTTATAAGTTGTGAAATTTGGGGGTAGGAAAGTTGTGAATTGTGTAACCGCTGGATCGAATGTAGAAGGAGGGAAGGGGACTGCGGCAGAGAGGAATTGAGAGTAGGGATAGCGTCTTTGCAAGAGGCAGGGTGGGAGGAAGTGTAATTCAAATAACAGAGTAGGTAGGTTTGGAGCATACATCAGTAGATAGGCTGCCCCCTGTGACAGAGACCAAGAAAGAGGAGAGATGTGTTGGAGATAGTCCAGATTAATTTGTGGGCCTGTGGAATTTAGTGGTGAAGTGATCAAAATCAATAAGTACAGGAGTGCAGGAGGCAATAAGTACAGGAGTGCAGGAGGCAACCCTAATACACATAATTTTATTTCTTCCCTGCAATAGAGGAATTAATACGCATCCACTAGGTACATGATACGAATGGGAGAATGGGGTAAAGCAGAACTGACCAAGATGTTGGATAAGAGAGAAGAGGAGGAGAGAAGTGGGGAGTATCTGCACCGGGAGTTCCAGGAGCAATTTTCCAAACTGAACCTCAGAAGATGCAAAATAATACATCAAACAGCTCAGAGGAATCCCATTTGACCCATCATACCCGTGTGCCTCCCACCTCATCAGTGGTGGTTGGCATCCAGCCATCTGCGAGAGGTGATGGTGTGGCTTTGTTGTCCTGCTTGAGAGGGGAATGCTTCATCTGTGATTGCATTTCCTGCTGTAGGCCTATCCTTGACAGGCAGACCCTCCCACAGCTTCCACAGATTAAGTTGTCTCTGGCTGTTAGATTGGACAGTTTGTTGCTGTTGTCACTGACCATTTTGTGGCATGTTGCCTAGCTTCCATGGTCATGAATCACATCCTGTCTTGGTGTTTTATACCCGCCTGGAGAACTGCATAGTTTAATTAATTCCCCAATTTTACCTATTTTCCTGCTATTTTCCCCCTGCTGATAGTTATTGAATGTCTTTAAGCTGTGCAATGTTGTTTGAAGCAAAATAGAGGTGAGGTTTAAAAAATGCCTGGACATTACTTAGTGCTATCAACTCTACAGGCCCAGATCTGCAATATAGAAACAAGACAATTTGGCTGGCATGGATATGCTCCAATGCTTTCTTCCATGCTATATCGTTTTATTGTCCTCTGAAAGTATGCTTTATTTTCAATATTGTTAGACCAGAAATATTCACCAACATTATTTCAGAGTAACTGTCTCAGGCTTGACCAAGCATAGTTCCTTACAACCACATTCTGCAAAATGCCCACTACACAATTTTGTTTATTTTAATGAACATTTCCTTTTTTTCAGTTTCTTTTTTTGTAAAGCAGAACTGGGGTGTTGGAGGCTGAAGGAAAATTGCATGATCAGACAGCCAGAGTCAAATAGGAGTCAAAATTAAGTACACATACAAAGAAAATTGGCAGGATATGCCATGGTATCATTCATCTTGAGGTATAGAAGGAGAATGTTCAGCTCAACATGTCTTAACCAGTTGTCTGAAAAACGTATTCAGTTTGTCACATTTAGTCTTCATCCAGGCATTGTAAATCACACCTTTTTTTAGTAGAAATTGAGTTTCCCTTTGAAAATTACTTTTGATTATGTTTCCAGCACACAATCAGTTTGTGCATTTCAACTAAAGGAATAAATTGCTTTAATCTCCCTAAAATTATGCTCCTTATTTAAAATGCGACACCTTGTTTATCAGCTCTCCTGATTCTGCCTGTCTATGAAGTCCTTATAGCCCTCAAGATACACATGAAATTACACCGTAACTAACTTGCATTTAGAAAGTACTTTTCATGAGTTCAGTAAAGGTCTATTTTAAAACAATCAGTACAGTATTCTCCAGGCAAAACACAAAATGCTGGAGGAACTCAGCAGGTCAGGCAGCATCTATGGAGGCATTGGGTGTTTCGGGGTGAAACTGTCTTCAGACTGATTGGAGCAGGGGGGAGAAAGCTGGAAAAGAGAGATGGGACAGGACAAAGCTTGACATTGAAGGGATCTTTAGGAGGTACTTGAAAAGGCAGCCAGTATCATCAAGGACCCACACCACCCTGGCTACACTTTCATTTCCTGCCATCGGGAAGAAGGTATAGGAGTCTGAACGTCCAGGTTCAGTAATACTTCTTTCCAACAATCATCAGGCTATTGAACAATACGAACACCAATTAAACTCCAAGCTATGAACTGGTTTGGATGCACTATAGACTTTAAGCTTTGTTTTGCTTTGCTCCATGTTAGGTTTTTTATTTATTGAACTTTTTTTGTTTGTTTATTATATTATCTACTGTTTTTACAGACCAGTGTGCTGCTGTAAAAAATAATTTATGTGACTCTTTGTGAAATATTGTCAAGTGGAGTTGAGTTTATTGTCATATGCACAAATACTGTGAGGAATGAAAACATTGCTTGTAGCAGCATCACTGGAACATTATCCCAGACAGCACACAAAAATATAAATTATCCAAAAACTATATACAGATTACATGTAAATTCTAAACAAATATAAAAATAAAAAGATAGTGCAAAAAAAAAAAGATATTAGTGCAAAAATACACAATTAGAAAGCCCAAGTTAGTGCGAGAGGTGGTCCATTGTTGCTGAGGTAGGATTACAATTGTACAGCGTGTTGGAAGGAACTGTAGATGTTGGTTTACACTGAAGATAGACACAAAATGATGGAGTAACTCAGCGGGACAGGCAGCATCTCTTGAGAGAAGGAATGGGTGACGTTTCGGGTCGAGACCCTTCTTCAGACTGAGAGTCATATAATATGGAAGGGTAAGGTGTGAAAACAGATCAAAAGGGACGAAGATCAAGGAAATGTAGAATGGTACTTTGTCATAGAGTGACCCTTCGACCCAACATGCCAACACCGGCCAACATGTCCCAGCTACACTAGTCCTACCTGCTGGCATTTGGTCCATATCCCTCCAAACCTATCTTATCCAGGTATCCATATACTTGTTTAGCTGTTTCTTAAATGTTTGGATAGTCCCTGCCTCATTTACCTCCTCTGGCAGCTTGTTCTATACCAGAGGTTTGTTCCATACAATCACCACCCTTTTTTGTGAAAAAGTTACCCCTCAGGTTCCTGTTAAAATCTTCCCCCCTTCACCTTAAACGTATGGCTCTGGTCCTCGATTCAGCCACTCTGGGCAAGAGATTATGTGCATCTACCTGATCTATTCCTCTCATGATTTTATACACCTCTATAAGATCACCCCTCATCCTCTTGTGCTCCAAGGAATAGAGTCCCAGCCTACTCAACCTCCATATACCTCAGATCCTCTAGTCCTGACGATATTCTTGTATATCTTCTCTTCACCCTTCCCAACATAACAACATCTTTCCTATAGCATGGTGCGCAGAACTGAACACAATACTCAAAATGCGGCCTCACCAACGTCTTATACAACTGCAACATGACATTCCAACTTCTATACTCAGTACTCTGACTGATGAAGGCCAAACTCCCAAAAGGGGAACAACAAGGCATACAATCAGTAATAATTATTCAGGATGACAGTGGAGCTAGTCGGAGAGCTAGGATTGGGCAGGTTAGTTCAATAACCTGATAGCTGTTAGTAAATAGCTCTTCCGAACTGGGGGTAGTTGGAGTTTAAATCTTCTATATCTCTTGCCAATGGTTGTAGTGAGAAGAGGGCATGGCTCAGATGGTGGAGATACCAGATAATAGATGCTCCCTGCTTGAGGCAAAGCTTGTAGGTTGTAGCTTTCGATGGTGGGGAGGCCTGTGCACTTGATGGACCGGGTTGAGTCCACCACCTTTTGCAACCTCATGCACCTGTGCATTAGAATGCCACACCAGGCCATGATGCAATCAGTCAGGATACTTTCTGCAGTGCATTTGTAGAAGTTTGTAGCATAGTCAGTGACATGCCGAATAGGTTCTTGGAAAGTGGAGGTGGCGGTGCACCTTTCTCATGATTACATCTTTGTGCTGGCATCGTAAAACTTTTATTGTCTATAAAACTCTAAAGTGTTCTTTAGATAATGAAATTGTTTAATGATGTTCAATCCCATATCTAAATCCCACAAACCTGAAGAAGATAAATAACAAGGTAATTTCTTTTTAGAGATATTGGTCGAAGGGTGAGTGCTCGACAGAACACTCGGATATTGACCATACTTTTATTTGAACTGGGGAACAGGATACTTTAATACTGCTCAGTGGAAAAATGGTCCTAGTTTGATATCCTTTTGAAAGGATAGCACCCCATTCAGCATTCTGCTGGAGTGAATTACCTGCTCAGGTGTCTGGACATGGACCTAAGCCCACCGTTTCCTGACTTAGAGGCAGCATTGCCTCTGCTACACCTTTAAAATGAGCAAGTATGAAACGCTGAACATTCAGGTATACAAAGCTGTGATACATGAAAAATAGATCCCATCCCAAACTAGAATTGTTTTCTGTTCACAAATATTGCAGGCCTGTTACCATGGCCCACTTCACAGCACTGTTTTAGTGCATGTTTTTAGGAGTGATCAAATCATATCAGGAGGCAAGAGTATTTCATTGTCATATTCCCCCAAAAGGGAACAATGAAATTCTTATATGCAAAAGCATAACAGATATGTAAATATATTACTCAGTGGACAGCATAATAAACAATGAAAATAATTCACTGAAAAGAACAAGCAAACCATAAAGTGCAAAAGCAATAACAAAGTACCTAGTCTGTAGTGCATTCAAGACAGTTCGTAGTTTGAAGTTTAGTTGGCGGTCACTATGTTCAGATGGTTGTTAATAAGAAGCTATTTCTGAACCTGGACATTACAGTTTTCATGCTCTTATGCCTTCTTTCCAAAGTTGATTGAATATTTGGTCTAATTACTTTTGAAATCAGCAAGAATCAAATCTCCGTTGAAGCATATGGATAGTTAGGCACTTTGCTCATGATCAACCCATCCATTCACACCCTTCCCCCTCTTTACCACACCCGTTGTGAAAATACCTCTTTTAATTGCTCCCTCTCGACAAGAAACACCATGGGCCATGCCCAGACAGCAAAAAGGCCAGATTCAGAGGATGAAGATAATTATTGCATCCATTAGAACCTTTTAGCAGTGCAGATCATGGGGGTTGTGTGTAGTTGGGTGGGGGTAGATTAGAGGAAAGATGCCAATTCTAATCTATTCCTTACTTAACATGCAATACACCGACGGGACTGCAGCCAGATTGTGTGAAAGTCTAGTCCTAGTTTCTTGGTGTTGTGTAGGAGTACATCATACACTGATGTACTATAGAAGATTCAGATAAAGACTGTTAAAAGCAACATGTCCATGAGCATGAATGTTAAAATGCTGACCTGGCCACAACCGTGCGCAAGATATCAGAGAACATGAGTTTGTGTATGGCCTGGAGGCCAAGCGAAGTGGAAAGGGAGGTTGTTTTTTATTAAATTTATTGAACTTTCTTTTGCATACTATGTTATGAGTACTGTGTTTACAGACCTGTTATACTGTTGTAAGTAAGAATTTCCATTTTCAGTTCATATGATAAATATTTTTGACTTGACTATTGTAAGGCCATTCTCTCGTATGATTCAGTGAACAAGATGTTGACTGGGGCTAGACCCATGAACACATGCAGGACTTGAAGGCCTGATCTATAGGAAGAGGTAATTCCTTGGAGGGGTGGTCTTATAGAGATGCATAAAAGCATAACAGACATGAATGCACAGAATCATTGGCCCAGTGCAGGAGAATCAAGAACTAAAGGACATAGCTTTATGGTGAGAAGGGAAAGACTACTTTTTCACACAGAGGCTACCCACACAATGACTAAAATACTGTATTCAAATCACAGTTTGAATTTGTGATTCAAATTCAAACAGGGGGTATAGTGTACATGATCTTCACTGTCCAACACATCCAAGTGAAATGCAGGGAGTTGCACCAACCACCATATTTGGTCTTCTTGCCTCAGGATCTGGCAGGGTGTTTGAGTAGGATTGTGGAACATCCTCCCAAACTTTGTTTCCTGCAGAAACTCTTCTCCATTTTACATTGTTTTCACAATGGCATGCAAGCTACGATCCTAAACAATAGCTGCAGAACTGATCCGTCTACAGTGCAGATGATCTAAAGCAATGAATTAATTAATAAGGAATACAAGGAATTTGCCTTGGTGCTCCGCCTGCAAGTGACAACAACATACAGTGACAGTTAGGAATGATACATTAAACATTAATAATAAAACATTATTGATTAAACATGTGAATTAAATTAAATACCAGAGCAAAGGGACGCTGCAGATTTTTGGTTATTGAGTAGAGCTACTACTCGTGGAAAAAAGCAGTTTTTATGTCTGTGGCAGCTTTGACAGTCTGGAGTCACCTTCCAGAGGGAAGTGATTCAAAGCGTTTGTGGCCAGGTTGAGAGGGGTCAGAGATGATCTTACCTGCTCGCTTCCTGGCCCATGCAGTGTACAGTTCATCATTGGAGGGAAGGTTGCAGCCAGTAACCTTCTCAGCTGATCGGATGATTCGCTGCAGCCTCCGGATGTCTTGCTTGGCGGCTGAGACAAACCAGACCATGATGGAGAAGGTGAGGACAGACTCCACGATGGCCTTATAGAATTGGACCATCATTGCCCATGGCAGATTGTACTGCCGCAGGAAGTACATCCTCTGTTGTGCCATTTTAGACAATAGACAATAGACAATAGGTGCAGCAGTAGGCCATTCGGCCCTTCGAGCCAGCACCGCCATTCAATGTGATCATGGCTGATCATCCCCAATCAGTACCCCGTTCCTGGTTTTTCCCCATATCCCCTGACTCCGCTATTTTTAAGAGCACCTATCTAGCTTTCTCTTGAAAGCATCCAGAGAACCTGCCTCCACCGCCCTCTTGAGGCAGAGAATTCCAGACTCACCACTCTGTGAGAAAAAGTGTTTCCTCGTCTCCGTTCTAAATGGCTTACACCTTATTCTTAAACTGGCCCCTGGTTCTGGACTCCCCCAACATCGGGAACATGTTTCCTGCCTCTAGCGTGTCCAAACCCTTAACAATCTTATATGTTTCAATGAGATCCCCTCTCATCCTCCTAAACCCCAGAATGTACAAGCCCAGCTGCTCCATTCGCTCTGCATATGATAGTCCCGCCGTCCCGGAAATTAACCTTGTGAATCTACGCTGCACTCCCTCAATAGCAAGAATGTCCTTCCTCAAATTAGGGGACCAAAACTGCACACAATACTCCAGGTGTGGTCTCACTAGGGCTCTGTACAACTGCAGAAGGACCTCTTGGCTCCTATAATCGATTCCTTTTGTTATAAAGGCCAACATGCCATTCGCTTTCTTCACTGCCTGCTGTACCTGCCTGCTTACTTTCATAGACTGATGTACAAGGACCCCCAGATCCCGTTGTACTTCCCCTTTTCCCAACTTGATGCCATTTAGATAGTAATCTGCCTTCCTGTTTTTGCTACCAAAGTGGATAACCTCACATGTATCCGCATTAAACTTCATCTGCCATGCATCTGCCCACTCCCCCAACCTGTCCAAGTAATCCTGCATTCTCATAGCATCCTCACAGTTCACACTGCCACCCAGCTTTGTGTCATCTGCAAATTTACTAATGTTACTTTGAATCTCTTCATCCAAGTCATTGATGTATATTGTAAATAGCTGCCGTCCCAGCACCGAGCCTTGCGGTACCCCACTAGTCACTGCCTGCCATTCTGAAAGGGACCTGTTAATCCTTACTCTTTGTTTCCTGTCTGCCAACCACTTCTCTATCCATGTCAGCACTCTACCCCCAATACCATGTGCCCTAATTTTGCCCACTAATCTCTTATGTGGGACCTTATACAATGCCTGTGGCATTTGACAATTTGACTGTGGAGTTGATGGTAGCCCCCCCCCCATTTCAGGTCTATTGATTTTGAGTCCTTGTAATAATAAAGACCTCACATCTTGGTAGGTTATACACTGTTTATTTAGAATAAACAACTACAAGCTCTTACTTGAGAGTTAACTTCATACTGACGAGTGCAGTAGCTCGCGAAGCTAATAAGCTAGTGGGCGTAACTACAAAAGCATGACTCATAACATGAGCCACTGATCTACATTCCCCCCTCTTAAAGAATCAATAACACTGTATACCTATAACCAAGCAAAGCAAATACCACAACCAATGACAGACGTATGTAAAGTCAAACATAGTCCGGATACCTCACGACCGGCCTGCTAACACGACCGGCACATGTACGATAGAGACCATCTCCATTCCTCTTCCCCGGGGACAGAGTTGGTGATTTCAGCACTGTGCGGGAGTGGACCAACGCCTCTGAGGTCGAAGCAGGAGACTGTGGCACTGGCGAAGATGGGACAGACAGAGGAACTGTCACAGGCATGGATTGTTGTTCCTGCAAGAGCATGTGAGGGTCACCAGATGCAGATTGAAATGAAATTATATGATCAGGATAATAGGGAGGAGGGATTGGCTCCTTCATAGGCAGAAGATGTTGTCTGTTTCGTTGGTAGGTGCCGCCATCGGCTCTAACAATGTACGAGCTTAGCTAGACCAAAAATCACTCCAACACGCTCATGGCCTTTGTCAGTCTGTAAGCGGACCACCTATCCTTTGGTCAATGGTGGCAGAGGCCTGCTCGTCTTGTCGAACCATTTTTTTTAATTGTCACGCTTCTGTTGTAACCTGGTTTAAATATCCTCAGGTGGAAGGGCATGTGGGATTAACGTCTGTTCTGCGACGGGCAACGGGGTAATGGTCTACCTTGACAATAATTGTTGAGCAGGGGAACCTAAGGCAGGGTCATGGTAAATGCTGCATAAGTTGAGCAAATCTAGGAATACATCAGACCTGGCCCTGTGAGAGCGCTCCATGAGTTGTTTTGCACTACGGACAGCCCGTTCAGCCAGCCCATTAGACTCAGGGCTCATGGTGATGTGGTGCAAATTCCATTGTCTGGCAAACTATCTGAATTGTTGGCTGGTGAACTGGCTGCCATTGTCTGTCAACAGCTTGCCTGGAGATCCATGGATTGAAAAATGACGAGATAATTTCAAAATCACGCCGCTGGAAGTGGGGCTGTTGAGAAAATCAATGTCGAACCATCCTGAATATGAATCCACAAGCACCAGGTACTGCTTGCCGTGCCACTCAAATAAATCATCTGCCACTGTAGACCATGGGAGCGCAGGTACACGATGTGGCAGACGTGGTTGCTTTTGTTGATGAGGTGCCATGCTATTGCACACAGCACAAGCTGCCACATTGTCGTTGATCTACTCGGCCATGCCAGGCCAGTAAAACATGCTTTTCGCCCGTGAAACAGTGGCTTCAGCGCCTGGGTGTCCTGCATGGACAGTGTCGAAATACCGGTGATGCAACGAAGCAGGAACCACAGCCTTGTGTCCTTTTAAAACAATCCTGTCTTGTAGCACCAATTTATCCCGAACAGGGAAGAAAGGTCGGGCTCGCAAAGGAATGTTGTAGTGCTTGTCTGGCCAGCCACGCTGAATGACAGTGGTCAGGGACCATAGGGTCTTGTTGGTGGCAGTGTGGGCAACTAAGTCCTCCATCCATGATGAAGGGATGAAGGATACGGACATCACGATAAAGTCATCATCCTGTGAGGACAAATCCTCGCAGGTCTTCCGAAGTGCACGTGAAAGAGTGTCTGCCAGGTGCATATCTTTCCCACGTTTGCAGGTGAGGACGATGTCATATTTTTGAAGATGTAGTAACATCCGTTGTAGGTGCGCTGGAGAGTTATGAATAGGTTTATTGAAAATGCTGATAAGAGGTAGGTGGTCGGTTTCAACTGTAATTGTGCGACCAAAGATGAAATTGTTGAACTTTTTGCAGGCAAAAACAACCGCTAGTAATTCCTTTTCAATTTGGGTGTATCGTTGTTCTGTGTCAGACATGATACGTGAGGCTTAGGCGACAGGCTTATTGCCATGGACATCATTCTGAAGGCATGCCCCGGTAATGTTGTGAGGTGTGACAAATAAGTGTACCAGGCAATCTCTGATCTAATTACGCTAGAGTAGGGGTGGCCGACATCTGCCGTTTAAGAGTGTGAAATGCTGTCTGTTGTTCATGCCAGGTCCAAGCAGTGTCTTTGTGTGTGTGAAGGTGTAATGGGGCTGACGTTTCACTGAAATCAGGAATGAATTTGCTCAAATAGTTCGCCATGCCAAGGAACCTCTGTAAGCTGGGCACGTCAATGGGTGCTGGGAGTTCATTAATGGCACTGGTTTTTGCTGAATCAGTTTTCAGGCCGTCCTTGGTAAATATATGGCCTCGGTATTTTACCTCATTTACTCTGAATTTGCAATTTTTGGGGTTGAGTTTGTGATGGATGGCCTTGGCTTCAATACTTTTGTCAGATTAGTGCCGTGTTACTCGATCGTTTTCCCAGCAATGAGGATATCGTCCACTACGATGGAGCTAGGGTGTCCAGAAAACAATTGCTCTATGGATTGTTGAAATCCATGGAGCGGGGCTTATACCAAAGGACATTCTCAAAAATGTATCCGAACGGCGTACTGAAAGTTGTCAGCTTGGAGGATTTATGTTCCAGTGGAATCTGCCAGAATGAATTCTTGGCACCTAGCACTGTGAATACAGTTGCATCAGCCATCTGTGCCGCATTCGCATCCACTGAACACATTGGATAACGTGGTCTCTTAATTGCTGTATTTACGTCCTTGGGGTTGATACAAATTCGTATCTCGTCTTTATTCTTCTTAGTAGTGGCAACCATTGAGGAGACCCATAGTGAGGGTTCAGTTACGGGAGTAATCACACCAAGAGCCACCATTCTGTTAAGTTCACTTTGTACTCGATCCCACATAGCATGGGGAATCCTGTGTGCTGGATGAACAACTGGGATTGCCCCAGGGTCAATAGTAATTGTGCATATGGGAGGCAACCTGCCCAGCTCGTCGTTAAACAAGTCCTTGTTTTGTGTTAAAATGTGATGTGTAAAATCACAGCTACAGTCAGTGGACAGACTGAAGGGCTGAAGGAAATCAATCCCATGTCATGGCATGCATCGGCACCCAGTATGGATGGTACCTTCTCGTGTACCACGTAAAAATCCAGGATGAGCCACTGATAACATGAGCCACTGATCTACAAGGTCCTTGGAGATGATGGTTCCCAGGCACTTAAAAGACTCCACAGATGTGACTGTGGTGTTGATGATGGTGTGGGTAAGGGGAGGGGGAGCTCTCCTAAAGTCTACTATCAATTCCACTGTCTTAAGAGCATTGAATTCCAGGTTGTTGCGATGGCACCAGGCCGCCAGTGGTGTCACTTCCTGTCTGTAGGCAGATTCTTCCCCATCCTGGATCAGTCCAATCAGGGTTGTGTCATCCACAAACTTGAGAAGCTTGACCGTGGAGGTGCAGTCATTGGAGTAGAGGAGAGGGGAGAGTGTGCAGCCTTGCGGTGCTCCTATGCTGAGGGCCAAGATGTGCTTTCCCAGCCTCACATGCTGCTTCCTGTCTGTCAGGAAGCTGTTGATCCACCGACAGAGGGGTTCAGGCGCAGTCAACTCGGAAAGTGTAGTAGCTCTGGCACAATGGTGTTGAATGCAGAGCTAAAATCAACAAACACGATCCTTGCATAGGTCCCCTGGCGGTCTAGGTGCTGGAGGATGAAGTGCAGGCCCAGGCTGACTGCATCATCCACAGATCTATGCAAACTGCAGGGGGTCAGCTTGGCCAGCACAAGTCTTTCAAGGGTCTTCATGACTGCAGAGGTCAGTGCGACAGGCTTGTAGTCATTAAGACCAGTTATCCTTGCCTTTTTTGGTAAAGGGACAATAGTGGAGACTTTACAGCAGGCAGGGACAGTACAGGTTTACAGGGACTGGTTGAAAATGTCTGTGTAGACCGGTGCCAGTTGTTCAGCACAGAGCTTGAGAGTAGAGGGGGAAACATTGTCTGGTCCTAGAGATTTCCGGCTTTTCTGTTTTCTGAACAGCTCTCCACCGCCTCTATTTTTATTGTTGATGATGGAGAAGTGATGTTGTGCAGCACGGAGGGGATGAGTAATTGGGTGTGAGGTGGTGATTGGAGAGGGGTGGGTGGAAAAGGGACCAGTCTTTTCAAACTGGAGTCTTGCTTTAAGTAAGTGTGAAGTGGTGATTGGGGAGGAGTGGGTGTAGAAAGGTCATGTCTTTTCAGACTGGGTCAGGCTGTGTTGGTTGGGGAGGGGGTACCAGGGTTATGTTTCTGCTTGTCAAACCTGCAGTCGAACTCATTCAGGTCGTCGGTCAGCTGACAATTGTCCAAAGAGCGGGGGGCTTTCCTCTTGTAGCTGATAATTTCTTGCAAGCCCTTCCAAACTGAAGAAGAGTCACTAGCTGAGAACCTGCTCCTCAACTTCTCAGAGTACCTTTCCTTGGCAGCTCTGATTCCTCTTCTCAGCTAGTACTTTGCCTGCCTGTAGAGGTCTGCACCCCACTCCGGTAGGCTGCGCCCTTTTCTCACCACATTGACAAATGCCATTTTTAAACCATCAGATTAATTGATAATCTGCAGGATTAAAGTGAAGTCTAATAAGGACCAATGAATGAAAAGACTTGACCTTAACTACACTCACCACACATTTTCATACTGGCCCATTTAATGCCATGAACTCAGCCCAAAATGACTTCCTAGCAAAACTTCAATGATTATTTTAAATAGTGCAGGCGCAATGCATGTCCCTGATGAAAAAACCTGGTTTCCTGTGTGTGGACCACATCAGGGATTAATTATATATTTTTGATTTATTTTAACAGATGAGTTCAGCAATTAGGCATTGCATGGGGATTGACGGCACACACATGTGTATGTGCTCTCTGCAGAGGAGAAATTAAAATTCTCATTATATGTGCTTAGCGTTCTTTAGGATCAGAGTGCTGTTTGCAATTGATTTTACACTTGAAACAAATCCTTAAGGACACACACAATATAATTTAATTTCTTGCCTGAATTTTCAACTATGATTTTACCACATCTTTTGTCGGTGATAACAAGATAGGAAAGTTCAGACACTACACGTATTGTAAAATATCCTCTAATTTCATGGTGGAAAATTTTCTTCTTTGGCATATGTGACAGAGGTTTCTCAACAATCTGAGCAATGTAATACTTTCAATCTGAGCAATGTAAAAGCCCTGTCCCATGGTACGAGTTCATTCCAAGACCTCTCCCGAAATCAAACTTGTGGTAAGCACGGAGAATGAACGTAGCAGGTACGTCGGAGCTCGAGGATGTCTCTTAGCGGCTCGTAACGCTAACGGCAGGTACTAGGGAAGACTCGCTAATGGCAGGTAAGCACAGGACAACTCATGAAGATTTTTCAACATGTTGAAGAATGTCCACAAGAGCCCCGAGTATCGACGAGTGGTCATTACCGTAAATCTCCGAGTTCGAATCAGGGCAAACTCGAGAGAGCTCTTGGAATGAACTCATACCGTGGGATAGGGCTATAACACTTCTTCCACCTTTTGCAATGCATGCCATATGTTGCTGTTGTTTTTTTATCCCCAAGATTGAATTTTGGCGTTTGGTTGCTTGAATTACATTGTGCAGTTGCATGCAGCAGGTATGACTGCGAGCTGGTTTTCTTCTTCCTCCAAATTCTAATTTTACAATTTTGTAATCTAATTTTATCTAATGCCAAAGTCTCCATACCCAGCTGTAGAAGGGGAAAGCCAAAGATCCACAACCCTATCTTCATCAACATGTTGACAGTGGGAGTCAACAACTTCATGTTCCTGGGCATGCGTATCTCTGAAGATCTACCCTGGACCCTGCACATTGATGCAAACATAAAGAAAGCCCATCAACAACGCCACTTTTTTGGAAGATCGAGACGGTTGTCAGCAAATAATCTGTTGATCTTCTACTGTTGTAAGGTAGAGAACATATTGATTGGTTACATCACAGCCTGGTTCGGCAACTGTGATGCACAAGAATAAAGGAGATTACGAATAGAGGTGGACAACACCCAGTCCATCACAGGTATTGACCTTCCTGCCATCAAAGGGATTTTATAGAAGGCACTGCTTCACAAAGGCAGTGAGCATCATCAAGGACCCACACCACCCTGGTCATATTCTCATTTCATCTCTATCATTCTATCATTAGAAGGCGAATATAAGAGTAAGAAAACCATGACCCCAGGTTCAAAAATTAAACACCCTTGACTCTTAACAAGTGAATCCCACTATATATATATATATATATATATATATATATATATATATATATATGTTGGGCTTAAATTGGGCTTAAATCTAGGCAGTTTCTGTGAGTGTCGGTGTAATTGAATATCACTCCCTGTACAATGGGGAAGGATTCCATCATTTTAACAGTTTAAGGGCTTCTGTCTAAGGTACAATCATGGACTGCTTTCAACTGAATCCATGCAGAACTCACAATTTATGGGCTTTTACTAAGCCCTTGGGAGATGACGACCTGTAGCACTGCTTACGTGGTCACAGGTTACAAGGCACAGTCAATGACCCTTACTACACTTGATATTAAGGACGGATGAATATAATTCACTTAATCCCTCAAATGCCAACAATTGACCATCGATTTTAACATTCAAATTTAGCCTCTTTTCCACTACTGCTTGCACTAACTGTGTAAAAAAAGTAATTATGATATAAATTCGAGATGGAATTGAATATGGCAATATGTCAAATAATTTTGTATTTTGTTAACCGTCCAATTCGTATCATGAAGACCTGTGGTTTTTAAGATAAAAATTCTTACAGTAGAGTTTGCCACCCAGTGGCCTTTTGTAAACATTGCAATTAAATTCAAAGAGAAACAAAATCATGGGAATTACATTTCCAGTACCTCTTCTAGAATGCCTGTTGTATGCAGTTCCTTTTCTTATAAATATCACAGATAATACGGATGACATAATGGAGCTATAATTGATCAATGCCGGCAACATGAAAGGTTTTTGGTGAAAGATAACCAGAAGCATGTCTTAAATAGGAAGCTAGTTGGATATAAATCTATTTTTTTCCTCATTGTTATTGAAGACCTTAGTTCCCAACATAATGAAGCAATTTATGATGACGTATTTGTCATAATATCAAGAAATGAATGTTTTATTACAAGTAAGTGATAGACAGAAGGATGAAAGTCTTGCATTTATGTGTCTTTTTCCCATTTCAGAAAGCATTTTAAAACCATAAGGATACTTTTGACGTGAAGAATTGTAGAATTCTGGAATGTAGAAGCCTCCCTTAACAGCAATGTGGTGATGATGTAATAAACTATTACAAAACATGTGATGATGGATAAATATTGCCCAGCACAGCAGAGGTATTTTTGTGAAAGAGTGCTATTGAAGAGTTTTAAATTAATCTGACAGAGAACATGGGGGCCTCAGTTTAAAAGTTATTTTGAGAGATACTATCTCTAACAGCATAGCACTGAGAGACCAAGTCATGCAGCATAAAAACTAGCCCAATGGTGCACTGGAGTATCAGCCTTGACATTTTGTGCCAAAGTTTCTGAGCAGAAGGTAATTATGTGGTAAAAATAATCAATAAACCAATGGGACTTTTGTTTATTTGGATGATGCAGCAACATTGGACAAGATGTGCTGGTTATGTCAAATTTGTCGAGCTATTCTCCTCAGCTGACACCATCACAAAAATGGCATGGGGCGGTAGTTTAAAAACCTAAAATCATCAAAGCAGATCCATTCTATTGTGATGCGATAGGAGTTAACTTTTGGCACTTCTTCTTCTTGCGTATGGCGTGCACAGCCTAAAGTTGTAGGACAACTTGTTCTATTTGATCTTATTTGATTATGCACGCCAGGTTGATTGCATTTGTTTAAACAGGGCGGACCACATGAAGGTTGCAATCTCCCACCCCAATCTCTGGCACTGAAAAGCACCCAAGCATTAAATCTCAGTCGTTCAGCTTTTAATGTTTGATAATGGAACAAGAGAAAGAGAACAACATTGCTCTGAGAGAGGCCATTCAGACCCCTTGCCTCTTCTGGTTTTCTGGGAGAGCTAGCCAATAACTCCCACTCCCCTGCATTATAGCAGCATCATTTTATCCATTTTAATGTTATGATTAAATGTGATCCCATCATCTATTGAAACATTGCATTTCACGTTGTAGTGATTTACTTCATTAAAAATCCTCACCATCTGTAATTTCTTCGGTAATCACAAATCGTATTACTTATTTACATTATTGCAGTTATTCATGAATTTAAGCATATTTATAAAACCTCCTGTAATCCTTCCCTGTTCTAGTGGGAAATAAAAAATAGTATTCATATTCCTTTAGGAAAATAACATAATTAATCAATTTGACATTGAGCCTCATTAAGTAGATACAAGGGCAAATTAAGGAGGTGGTGTATATTAGTTTCTTGCAGGATGTGAAAAGTGGTTGAGTAGAAAGGTTTATGGAGGAAATTGCAATGGTTCGCACATCAGCAGTTAAAATGAAATAACAGCGTGATTAAAATTAGGTGACTGTTTTGCAGCACACCTCTGATTAGTACACAAGGTGCTGGAAGATTCAGGTTGCCTGTCACTTTAATTCTCCCACACTCACGTCTGTCTATGACATCTATATTATTCCAATGAAGCCCAAAATCAGCATGAGAAACAGCATCTCATCTTCCGTCCATTATAGCCTTCAGGACTTAATATTGAATTCAACAATGTAGGTATGTTACAATACTTACCTTGAGCGGCGCTGCAGTTCTGTCACTGCCCGTGTGCGCGACTTTGGCGCCTTTGAGAGGGGGGCGGGTTTAAAATGCGGTATTTCGGAAGCCAATTCAAATCGATCTTGAACAGGCTATTTAGTTGATGAAGAAAAATCACTTCGACTGCCGTTCTCTGAAGTGATTTTTAAACTGCGCTTGCTAATTCAATTGCTGTAGTAAATTTAAAATCATCTTCTGAAGCCCTGAACGCCGACAACAGGACGGACCTCGTGTAGGGGACTAGGCAAAGTACACAGTTTATTTTTTCATTGGAAAGTGCTTCTTAGGATACCTTTAATCAAAATTTCATGTTGCGTGAAGGTGATTTATTCCCCATGCGAACCGGCCATATTTATCCTGCTGATATGGGGGTTAAATTCACCGCAACCGCAACGTTCCAATCGATCGCGTTCCAGAAAATCCCACTCGCAAGATGATTAAAATGGCCATTAATTTACGGGAATTAAACATTAAATTCCTTCCATTTGGCCTAAAAATTTATGACAATGAGACTTAAAAATCATGATATATTGTGAATTCTTGTGTGAATGTTATTTGGACACTTAGGTTATTTATAAATGTTCATCTTTTCTTAAGAAATTGATAGATGTTTAGATCTAATAATTGAATTTTGTAATTAGCTACAATTGGGTAACTAACTAATTATATGCTTTAATTTCAGGTCATCCAAGTAAGATTGTTTCATATTTGTTTCAGAATACTTCAATTTACAATAACTGAAAATGTCTTTCAGTTCTCTTAATTTTTAAGAAGGTTATGGGCTTTTGACTGTCCTCGATCTCAGGTTTTGTGTTAAGTCAATGGAAAAGCAATAGGGAACAAGATGCTAATTTCCAAGTATGAAAATGGCCATAACTTTTTTAATACTGAAGATATGAAAGTGAATTCGGTGTCAAATTAAACTTCTTTTTAGGCTTTATCTGATGGGATAAATTGCAGACTTGATTTTTAAAATCTCAAAATTTTGTAACATTGCTAAAAAAATGTCAGATCACCAAGCTTTTCTGTTTGTGTGTGGAAACTGGCCAGATCTGTATTTTTTTGGTCTCCACCCTATGACTGACATTCAATTTTTTTCTTTCTATTCCTTCTCTATTATTGCAACATAGCACAACTGTTTTCTCACTTTTCTAATTTGAAGAAAAGACATCAACCCATTACATTTCCTCCATATTTCTTACCAAAAATACTGCCTGAACTGTTGAGTATTTACACCATTTTCTGTTTGTATTTCATACTTCCTGCATCTGCAACTAGTTTTGTTTAGAGATTCAGCGCGGAAACACCCTATGATCCACCGAGTCCACATCAATCAGCGATCCCTGCACACTAACACTATCCTACACACACTAGGGACAATTTACAATTATACAAGGCAAATTAGCCTACAAACGTGTATGCCTTTGGAAAGAGGATGGAAACCAGAGATCCCGGAGAAAACCAATGCAGATCACTGGGAGAATGTACAAACTCTGTACAGACAAGCATCCGTAGTCAGAATCGAACCCAGGTCTGTGGCGCTGTAAGGCAGCAACTCTAGCGCTGAGCCACCGTTTATTCTTTATTGGCTTATTTTGTGGGGGTGGGGGAGATTAGAATTGGAACATTACAGACATCTTTGAGGGTTAAAAGGTATGTGGATGTCACATTGCGGGAGAGGGTTAAACCATGGAGTGATTTGAAAACACAGATGAGAATTTAACTTCAATCATTGTGTAATTAGAGGTCAACCCCAACTTCTCCATTCTCTGTGTTTCCACTTTTCTGGTACTGTTCTGGATTGCTATTAGCTTCAATATACTGAGGCTGTGAGAATCTTATGCAATTAGGCCTATATTGATTCTGCTCATTCTTTCAACTATGATATCTCACTTATCCATTGCCTTAGCTTTTAACACAAGTAGAGAGAGTAGAAAAGAAGGCTTATGGGATGCTAGCCTTCATTGGTCAGGGCATTAGGTATTGAGTACCAGAAAAGTGAAAATGCAGAGCTTGGAGAAGTTGGGATTGACCTAAAATTACACAATGACTGAATTTAAGTTCTCGTTTGTGTTGTCATACACTCTGTGGTTTAACCCTCTCTCTCAATGTGACATCCACAAACATTTTAACCCTTTATCTCTTTCCTCGCTGGGGAGATACTTTTTCACCATGTCTCTGTCTCTGCACTGCAACAACCAGTTGGTCTCTTTGTTGACTACACCAGGGATCAATGGCTGAAGCTCCAACCACCCCGACCGGCTGGCTTCGCCAGGGTTACATCAGAAATCCCCAAGGAACTGAGGAGGAAATACAGGGGATGTCGTTCAGGAGTAAAATTACGTGCGGAGAAAAGGAGGTAAGGAAGTCATACTTGCCTTCCATCACAATGGGGAATGTGAGAATGTGGGGATCTGACAAGATGGACGAGCCAGCTGCACTAGTGAGGACACAGAGGGAGTACTGTGAGAGCAGTGTGATGCGTTTCACGGAGACATGGATCCACGAGGCCATCCCTGAGTTCCACGCGAGTGTGTACGGCTTTCAGACTGTTCAGTCGGACAAGGACTGCAGAGAGAGTGGCAAGTATGAAGGTGGGGGACTTGCTATTCTTGTTAACAACAGATGGTGCAACCCTGGTCACAGCACAATTAAGGAGCATGTGTGTAGCCCGGACAATGAACCTATGGCTGTGGGTCTCCGTCTATACTATATGCCCAGGGAATTCTCACACACCATTGTGATGGTTGTTTACATTCCTCCGTTCACCTACCCTCTACACGCCTGTGATGTCAGCCACACAGTCACCGCGAGACTCCAGACACAGCACCCGGGTGCTTTCATTGCAATTTCGGAGGATTTCAACCACGTGACTTTGGACACTATCCTAACCACTTTCACTCAGTTTGTTGACTGTGCCAACAGGGATACGAAAACATTAGACCTACTGTATGCCAATGTTAAAGAGGCGTAGAGCTCCATAGGCCTTCCGCCACTGCGAAGATCCGACCACAACCTGCTTCACCTCCTACCCAGGTATTACCCAATGATCCAGAGGCTGCCTGTGTCCACAAGGTCAGTGAGGACGTGGTCGCAGGAGGCCTATGATGCGCTACAGAGCTTTTTTGAGGTTACAAACTGGGACGCACTCTGTAGTGTCCATGGAGAGGACATTGATGGAGTTACGGACTGTGTTACCAGCTACATAAAGTTCTGTGTGAATAACGTTGTCCCCGAGGAGACTGCGCACTGTTTCCCCAACAACAAGCCCTGGGTCACCAGTGACATAAAGGCCCTTCTTAACCAGAAGAAGAGGGCCTTCAAGAATGGCAACAGGGAGGAGGTGAAATGGGTTCAGAAAGACCTGACGACGAGACTGAGCCAGGGCAAAGATGACTACAGGAGGAAGCTGGAGCTGAAACGTTAGCAGAACAACATGAGGGATGTTTGAAGCAGTATGAAGAGCATTACAGGCTACAAGAAGACCAGTGGCCTGGGGAGGGAAAGCAATCAGATTGGGTCAACGAGCTAAACCTATTTTTTAATAGATTTAATGGTGGGGCCTCCGCCCACCCTCCACCCTGCTCACCGAAAGACTCTCCCCCTCATTCCCCTTGGTCAATTTCCTGACTTTTATGACTGTTGGCAGATCAATTTCCCTCCTCGGATAAATAAAGTTCTATCGTATCGTATAAGAGTCAGGAAGTCATGATGCAGAACTTTTTAAGCCCGCATTTGAAGTATTGTGTGCAGTTCTGGTTGCTGCAGGAACAGGAAGGATGTGAATGCTTTGGAGAGGTTTACCAGGATGCTGCCTGGACAGGTGGGTACTACAGGGAAAGATTGGATTGGATTGTTTTCTCTGGAATGCCGGAGGTTGAGGTGAGATCTCATAGAAGTATATATAATTATGAGAGGCATAAATAGGGTAGTTAGTCAGAATGTTTTTCCCAGGTTTAAATATTAAAGACTATTGTGTCGGCATGGACAGGTTTGGTCGATTGGCCTATTTCTGTGCCGTATTACTCTATGACTAGAGGGTATAGCTTTAAGATGAAAGGAGCAAAGTTTAAAGGAGATGTGTGGGGCAAGTAATTTTACACATATGGTGGTGGATTGAACACATTGTGGCCCAAAGGACCTATTCCTGTGCTGTATTTTACTATGTCCTATGTTATATCTGCCACAAATCTACAAATTTCATTAGTCTAAGGAAGTGCTATTAATCTCCTTAATGTTCAATACGTTTTACACTTTTGTGTCTGAAGTATATGTTGGTTATGTTTTAAAATCACTTTTTGGCTAGGCAATAAACAAAGACTGATCATTCAATCAAAAGTCTTTGAAAGAGAATAACTCAGCCAAAAGCAGTGAATGAAACAATACTGTATCAAAAGTCATACCACGTGACATACAGAGTTCTAAAAAGGTACACATTCAATATATGGTACATTATTTTCACTTTAAAAAGTAACAAATCCATAACAACTGTGATTATTCTACATAGAACATATGCTTTATTGTAAAATACAAAAACAGGGCCATCAGCCCATAACGTCTGTGCTGAACATGATGCCACGACCAAATCTAATTTGTCTGTAAATAAAATGATGACGGGCATTGATAGGGTAGACATTCAGAACCATTTTTACCAGGATAGAAAAAACAAATACGAGAGGGCATAGCTTAAGGGAAGAGAGCCAAATTTAATGGAGATGTATGAGGCAAGTTTTTTTTACACAGAAGCTGCTGAATGCCTGGAATGTGCTGCCAGTGGCGGTAGTTGAGGCAGATACGATCGTTACGTTTAAGACACTTTTGGATAGGCACATGGATATCCATTCTATCTTCCATTGATTTATATCTCGCTGCATACGTTGACAGCCTTCTTCACAGTCTGCAACCCCAACAATCTTGGAGTCAACTGCAAACTTACTAACTAACCCATCCACTTTATGTCCAAGTCGTTAATAGATATCACAAACAGCAGAGGTCCCAATACAGATCCCTATGGAACTCCACTGGTCACAGACCTCCAGACTGTATAGTGTCCTTCCACCACAACTCTGCCTTCTATCAGTAAGCCATATGTTGAATTATTTACAAAAACGCATATGCAGTCAACAACTATAAATTTAATTAACCATTTTCTTGTCCTCTCAACTGCAGTGCTATGTTATACAGTAAATAGTACCACAGTATGTATTTTCAAAGCTGATTAATCCAATGAATGACCACGTATAGTTAGGCGGATTGTTAATTTGACTGTATGTGACTGTATATTATACATTTTTAAATATCAATTCTAATCCTAAATTCAACAAAGACTGATGAACCCATCAACAGCTACAGTGATTACAACTGTACTTTGTTTCCAAAATATTGCTAACTCTCAGAAACAAAACAGCAATAAAACAGCAACTATCTACAAATAAAAACTGCATCTAATCTTCTTGCCATTGCGCACACTTTATTTCACAACTCTCACCTCAGCTTTCTGTGGATACTGGACCTTTACTTTTCAAGGAAGATAGACACAAAAAGCTGGAGTAACACAGCGGGCAGGCAGCATTTCTGGTGAGAAGGAATGGGAGAGATGCTGCCGGACCCACTGACTCACTCTAGCTTTAAGTGTCTATCTTCAGAGAAAAGTAAATGTCCAGTATCCACAGAAAACATCTGCAGTTCCTTCTTACACTTTACTTTTCTCTGATGACTTGTTTAAAGGAAGGATGTGGTGACAGCTCATCATCTATCTCTGAAAGGTTTCCGTTTCTGCATCTCTGCTTCATGCTTCTCAGCCTCGCTTGCTGCACTTTGTACTGAATCAGCATGTTCAACATCACATGTGGGATCTTCAGACTTTTCAAAATCGTCTTCACATTGTAACACAGCTCTCCCTCCAGACTTTAATCAAAGCCTGGCTTAGGTCTTTAGATGACTCTAGAGACAACAGGAGCTTAATGCACGGTGCCCCTTTCCATTGACTCTTCTGCCATCAGCACATGTCAAACTTCTTCCATCTTTTAAGTGTGTTCCTGAGAAGATATAGCTATTGTCAATATTTTGATCAACTGGCTGTCTCATATAATTTAAGCAAATAACAGTCCTCTTCCATAGAGCTCATTATTGAAAGGATTTCCCCCTAATCCTTAAGCTGTGACCCCTTGTCCTGGACCTCCCCAACATCGGGAACAATCTTCCTGCATCTAGCCTGTCCAACCCCTTAAGAATCTTGTAAGTTTCTATAAGATCCCCTCTCAATCTCCTAAATTCCAGAGAGTATAAACCGAGTCTATGCAGTCTTTGTTCATAAGACAGTCCTGACATCCCAGGAATCAGTCTGGTGAACCTTCGCTGCACTCCCTCTATGGCAATAATGTCCTTCCTCAGATTTGGAGACCAGAACTGTACGCAATACTCAAGGTGTGGCCTCACCAAGACCCTATACAACTGAAGTAGAACCTCCCTGCTCCTATACTCAAATCCTTTTGCTATGAAAGCTAACATACCATTCGCTTTCTTCACTGCCTGCTGTACCTGCATGCCTACTTTCAATGACTGGTGTACCATGACACCCAGGTCGCGCTGCATCTCCCCTTTTCCTAATCGGCCTCCATTTAGATAATATTTTCCTATTTTTGTCACCAAAGTGGATAACCTCACATTTATCCACATTATACTGCATCTGCCAAACATTTGCCCACTCACCCAGCCTATCCAAGTCACCTTGCAGTCTCCTAGCATCCTCCTCACAGCTAACACTGCCCCCCCCAGCTTAGTGTCATCTGCAAACTTGGAGATGTTGCCTTCATTTCCCTCATCCAGATCATTTATGTATATTGTAAATAGCTGGGGTCCCAGCATTTGCCTCTGTACTCCGCAATTTGAGATTTGTAATAGAAAAGATCACATGTGGTTAAAGTGCACATTGTCAGATTATCATCAAGCCCATTTTTATCCATTTTGGTTTCTCCATGTAGAAATTACAGCAGTGTTTATACATAGTCCCCCCATTTCAGGGCACCTTTGGTGAATTTTTGGGTCGAGGCCCTTCTTCAGACACTCCAGCGTTGCTCCAGCTTTTTGTGTCTTTCTTCGGTTTAAACCAGCATCTGCAGTTCCTTCCAGATATATAGTTTTCATGCTCCTATCTATATCTTATTCTCTATGGTATGAGTGAAATGAGAGTATGGCCAGGGTGATGTGGATGTCTGATGATGTTAGCTGCCTTTTTGAAGCAGCGACTCCTGTAGACAACTTCGATGGTGGGGTGGTCAGTACCTGTGATCGACCAGGCAGTGTTCACCACTTTCTACAGTTTTCTTCATTCCTGGGTATTCAATTTGCTGAACTAGGCTGTGCTGTAACCAATCAATCACCTTGCCAACACCCAGAAACCTGGAGCTGGAGGTGATTCCATGTACCACTACCTGTATCTCCTTGGTGGCAGAGGTTGTGGATTTTGGAGCTGCTGTCAGGTGTAGCCTGGTCTAGGATATGCAATGCATTTTGGATAAGATGGACACTATGCTGATAGACAATCGACAATAGGTGCAGGAGTAGGCCATTCGGCACTTCGAGCCAGCACCGCCATTCACTGTAATCATGGCTGATCATCCACAATCAGTACCCTGTTCCTGCCTTTTCCCCATATCCCTTGACTCCCTTAATCGTGGAGGGAATGAACATTTAGTGTGATCGGTGGCCAATCAAAGGATGTTTGTCCTGGATATGGCTGAGCTTCTGAAGAGTTCTTAGCGCTGTCCTCATTGAGGTAGCAGAGGAGTATTCCAAGACACTGCTCTCCTGTGTCATGTAGATGGTGGAAAGATTTTAGGTAGGGTATCATGCGATGAGGCATCTGGTGCAGGACACTCAGCCTCTGACTTGCTCTTTCAGCCAATTAATTTATATGGCTGGTAATTAGACAAGTGTTGGTTTCCATTATCTGGCTGTGGTGGCTATTGTGGCATGAGAGATACATATTATTATCAGTCCATGAATTAATGTTTTCTGGTTCTTGCTGGATGCAGGAGGTACAAAAGCTTGAAAGCACTTATCACCAGACTCAGAAGCAGCTTCTTCCCCTCTGTTATCAGGCTTCAGAATGTTTCTTCCATAACCTAGGGTCCTGTTCATATCTATACCATTGTGGACAATGGACTTTATCTCAGGAATTGGTGCACTACAATGCTGAGAACCATGTTCTGTAATTTGTATTTTCCCCTTTGGAATCAAATACACAGGACAAGGTGTTAAGAAGTCCCTTGTGCCAGTAGGTGGGGAGCATTTCACAACATTCGTTGATTGTTGAGAGTGGTAGACGCTCAATATCGGGGGGGGGGGGGGGGGGATACGTATACGTATATCTTGGCCTGGGTAACCTTCAGGACAGTTGGGCACAGGACACATCATCAGTAGTGTACCCTTGCATCACTGGGTGTTTCGGCCTTTTAACACTATACACCCTCCACAAGGGCGGCCCGCTGCAGGATGATCAGCCCTCAGCGCGTGTCCCGTGTCAAACTGTCCCAAAGATTCACCATGACTTACTTGGGGCCCAGCATGGGTCTTTCCGCTTGAGCCAAATCCAACGGCTGCTTCTTTCAGCCGCGTCTGAGAGTGATCTTATGGTCTTCCGCAGAGCGTGACTGTGGATTCTAAGCTCCTTCAGCAGTCTGATGGTAGATGATGCAACAAATCCTCTGCATCCCACTTCAACTGGATAGACTTTGATGTTCCAGCCACGCTGCGTTGCCTCTGCTGCAAGCTCTGCGTAGCGCAGCTTCTTACACTCCCTATTGTGCTCGATTTTGACAATTGTATTTATGTATAGCATTATCTGATCTCATTGGATAGTATGAAAAGCAAAGCTTTTTGCTGTATCTTCGTACACGTGACAATTAGGGTGACATGGTGGCACTGCGGTAGAGTTTCTGCCTTACAGTGCTTACATGGCTGGAGACCCAGGTTCGATCCCGACCCCGGGTGCTGTCTATATGGAGTTTGTATGTTGCGTGTGTTTTCTCTCACACTCCAAAGACATACAGGTTTGTAGGTTAATTCGCTTAGTTAAAGTGTAAATTGTCCCTAGTACTTGTAGGGTAGTGTTATTGTGCGGGTATCACTGGTCGGCGCAGACTCGGTGGGCTGAAGGGCCTGTTTCTGCGCTGTTTCTCGAAACTAAACTAAACCTAAACCTAAACCTTCATTTATTGAGGAGTTCAAACTGAATTGAACATTATATATTCTTCAATGAACTTTGCCACCTCTGACCATAGGTTGGGAAGAAGGGTCACCAATGAAGCAGCGGAAGATGATGGGTTTGGTACTCCGATGATGATGTAATTGGGCTGAGATGATTGATCTCTGATAATCACACCTTTCTCTGTGTGAGGTATGACTTCAGTTGCTCGAGTGCTTTTCCTTTGACGCCCTTTTGAAATTGTTGATTGGAAGTGAAAGGGTAGTTGGCAATTGACAAAGGAACAATTAATAGAGAAATTATGTTCCAGAACATTTTGATAGATTCCACCCCTTTACCTTCTTTGAGGACCTTGAAGGCAAATAAGGTAATGGGAAGGATACTGTCAAGGTATTTTAAATGTTAACATTGGGCAACTGCTGTGATGTTGATATTTATTCTCTCCAGGTAGAGATTAAAAATGTCACAAATCAGCTTGCATTTACAATTAGATGAAACTTGTTCAATTGGAAGTCATCCATTATAATGTCACTATTCAAGGCAGTCACAGTAAAAGTAAAGGCAATTAACATAAATAGCCATGTCTACATGAAATCTAGCATGACAACTAAATAAGAATAACTAATAGATTTAAGGCAGAAACACACCATTGCAGTAAGAAAAAAGTGACATACTTTTAGAAAAGGTAACAATATCCTTATGCATATAAAATAAGCACACAAAAGATTTCAATGGTGTACAGAGTGTGCAACTAATAATTATGATAATGTTTATCTTCACAGTTTATGAGAAAGTAAACTGAAAATCAATAGATGGCAATAAAACCTATTTGATTTTTAGTACACTTACTGCATGTTGAAATAATCTATTTTTCTTCCATCCTTGTCAAAATGGATTGTTTTTGCTTGAACAGTATTATTAGCTTTTTTTAAAAAATCAAAAAAAATCAACATCACTGCAGTTGCCCAATTGCCTGGAGTTAATTAAAAAAAATTACGATTTAAGATTTATCAGTGAAAGGGTTACAAATTCAATGTTCATCAAATATTGCCCTTTTAAAGGTAATCTTTTGTTTCACAGACAGAAGGCTTACACTTTTCTTTGCCCCACAGGCATGTAACACTGTACCTAATTATTTGAACACAAAAAAACATAGCAACAGAGTCTTGAAATTATGCATCCAGCGAATGGCTACATGTTTCTGATTAAATTCTATTTCTTATGTTTTCTGCAATCATGTTACTGATATGTCCTTTGTAATTGCACATGTCAAAATGAATGCCTCTTGTAAGTTGTGCTAAGCTACAATTTTAATTTAGAGTGAAAAACACTTGTCAAATTGCCCTCCTGGCACATTGTGTTGGGTCATGACATTTGCATCCATTGAGGACTCAAGGTTAATAAGTGAAAAGTCTGCAAATGTTAGCTTGTATTTGGAGTGCTGTGGTAAAATTAAAAGAGAAAATGCAATTTAAAAACATGAAGTAAACAATTACCTAACACTTGTATCAAGTATATATACAATTTCCAGGGTTCTGTCCAATTACATTATAACCTCGGGCAATGAATTTTAAGAACTAATCCTGTTGATGATTAAAATTGAAATGTTCTAAAAAAATCAATTCTTGTGACATTTTTAGTGGAAAAATAGGTCTTATTACTCACCTACCTTACGATTGTTGTTTGAAGTAACACTAACAGCATTTTTGCACTAGGGAGATTTCATTGTTGAGTTTACTGTAATAAAATATGCATTTCTTCAAAGAATTTGAACAGATGCCATGAGGAGCATTTGGTTGGTAATTTACATTACAGTCAAGAATACGGGTTGCTTTCCCCTGGTTATAAATGTTCATCATGATTAATTTACAACATACAAATTTAAGGCTAATAAGTAAATGGTTCAGTTCTGCTTTGATGCATATAACTAATGGCTAACCAGCAATAAAAGGAGAACAAGCAAGTTAACCTATGGAATCATTGGCACCACTGAAGTCCAAGGCAGAAAGAAGAGGTTATAAAATTCTTATTTACTGGTGATTTTGTAACCTTTTCTTTGCCAAAATCCATGAATATGTTATTACTGTGGAGATCAATGCCCCAATTCTCCTGAAGATCCTAATTCCTTCAGCCAACCATTGATCTCTTCAGAACACCAAACAGTCCAGTCTTGACCTGCAACGTCACCCATTCCTTCTCTCTAGAGATGCTGCCTGTGAGTTACTCCAGCATTTTGTGTCTACCTTCAGTCCTATTTAATGTTACCAAAGGCACCCTCTGCTTGCTATTATCATGTGATGCAGAGCTATAAAGAGAAGTGCACGAGATTTAAAAATAATGGGCCTGTCCCTAAGTGGGACAGGCCCATTATTTTTAAATCTCGTGCACTTCAAAGTGGAACACACACGTCAGAGTGGAACACACATCGCTTCCTTCACCAGCCAGTCATGCAGGCAGGGGACAGGGCAAGTGGGGGGAGCGCTGTCTGAGTGAAATTCACACGGTGCAAAGCCAATGTGATACAGACACACACCACAATGAACAGGAAGGTTGGCACTGTAATTAAGACTGTGAAAGCACAGTGTACGGGAAGGGTCACTTACGTCTTTTAAAAGAAGGGGTAGAAGGGGGAAGAAGGGGGAGACGGGGTGGGGAGAAGGAGTGGAGACAACTTTTAAGAAGCCAAAGATACACGGTTGTGAAGCTCGGCAGACATTAACATGACCGGTCGGTTATCTGAAAAGTACTGTTTATGTTTTTTTTCCCAATGAGCCAATGAAATTCACCGGTCAGCACCGGCAACAACCTACGACCTCAGGCGACCCACTACCACTGGCACGATAATTCTCTCTACTCTCCATGGCGGCTTCATTATGGTCACTGCTAATTTTTCAACATGTTGCCGTGACTAGTTCCGAGAATGCGGGAACTACTCACGACCATGAAGACGACTCCCCAGCAACCACCCGCGAACATGTGGCGACTGCATAGTCTCCTGTAGTCGCCTAAAAAGTCGCCTTAAAGTGGGACAGGCCCATAAGCCTTTTTCTAGCCAAATAAATGGGAGACAGGCTTTAGCTGTATGGTCATTTTAAAGTGGCCATTGTGAGACTGGTTGTGTTTGAGTTCCAAGTGCAGTATTTGAGTCGTAAATGCTAAAGTTTTATGTTGAGAAGTTTTGGCAAGAAGGTTGAGCAATGCAAAGATAAGGCAAGGTCTTTCTAACTTTCCTCTTCAGTGTTATTGTGGTCAGAACAGCAGTTAAGGCAATTGTATGCCCCTCCTGCATAATAAGGTACATCACGGAGTCTTTACATCAATGGTGCAGAAGGTAGGTTGTTGGGAGACCACTAGGAAGAGCAGAGGGATTAGGAACAGACTGCTGGATACCCCTGTACCAGTCCCCTCAAAACTGACAATACCATTTTGTTGGGGTGATGACATTTCAGTGGAAAGCATTGATTTGGAATCAATGACCATAATTGTATTCATTTTTAAATACCTATGACAAAGGATAGAACTGATCCAAAAGTTGGGGCAAGGTCAATTTTTGCAATAATAGACAGGAATTTGTGTTCCATGTCTATAGCTCCCTGAAATGAGCAACACAAATGGATAGGGTGGTAAAGAAAATATATGGTTGCTTGCCTTCATTGTTCGGGGCATTGACTATAAATATAAGGAAGTCATGTTGCAGCTTTTTAAAACTGGTTTTGGACACCCCATTACAGGAAGGATGTGGAGGTTTTAGAGAGCGTGCAGAAGAGATTCACCAGGATGCTGCCTGGACGATAGGGTAGTAGTAAAAGGTGAGGCTGAACAAACTTTGATTGTTTTTGCTGGCATGCAGAGGCTAAGCGGAGACCTGATTGAAGCATATAAAATTATGAGAGGCATAGATTGAGTGGCAGTCAGAATCTTTTTTCCAGCGTGGAAATGTCAAAGACTAGAAGGCAGAAAAGTTTAGAGGAGATGTGTGAGGCAAAGTTTCAGGTTGAAGTGGATGGCTTGGAATGCATTGCCAGGGGTGGTAGTGGAAGCAGATACTAGACTGCTGTGTAACGGCAAATTTCCAACTTTTCCAGTACCTCTTTTCCAGTTGCCATTACGACACAGGTAAGTAGGAGTGATCTTATGCAAACCTAATAGAACAGATCTTCCAGTCATTATTTCCAGTTTTAATTGGTTGTTTATTGAAGTAGTTGTAAAAAACAAAGAGATGAATGTATCAGGTTTTCCTTGTTCTGCATACAAGTTGTAGCTGGCTGTTCTCCCCGGTCTGGTGAGAACTGTATATTCTCCCTCCCTGTGTCTGGTCTGCCCCTTCCTGTCCCTTATGCCCATATATATACGCCACGTTGTGCATCTAATGACTACCCCCAAGTGTCCAAAATAATACTGCAAGATATATCTAGACAAAATAATATAATATGCCAACAGTAGCTGGCCTAAACATAAATGGCTCCTACATGCTGTTTAAGAAGCTTTTTGATAGGCACTTGCATATGCAAGAAATTGAGGTATATGGATCACGTGTGGATAGAAGGGATTAGTTTAACCTGGCATCATATTTTGAAAATTACTATCAGAGTGAAAAGCAAGGTTATCAGTACAGGTAGCCGAAATCAAGTGATTTTCATGAGGTATATAGGATGTCAGAGAGATTTAAGATCATCAGATAATTAAGGTAATCAGAAAGGCAGAAAACTTTGGCAATTAAGGTATAGCAGAATCCAGAAATTCTACAAGTATAATAAGGGCAAAAGAATAACTAGGGAGAGAATAGAGCCCCTTAAAAATCAACAAGGGGGATGTACAATCTCTTTAATCCCTATTTTATCATGAACTCTATACTCCACTGGTTCATCTCTCTCCCTTTGACCCACACTCCAAAGAAATACAGGTATGTAGGTTAATTGGCTTGGTGTATGTAAATAGTTCCTAGTGTGTGTAGGATAGTGTTAGTGTGCAGTGATTAGTGGTCGGCACGGTCTCGGTGGGCCATGTTTCCATGATGAATCTCTAAACTAAACTAAAATACCTCATCCACTTACCCACCTGATCCTCACACTCATTTAGTCCTAGGCATCCAAAAACTCATAATCTCAGCCATAAATGTTCTCAGTGACCAAGATCACAGACCACTGAGGTAGATATTTCTAAAGCATTAAAATGCTCTGCATTACAAAAATTATTCTTGTCTCAGTCATACATAGTTGATCCTTCTGTTAGACTGTGCTGTCCAGTTCTAGACTGTCCAGCCCAAAGACTTTATCACCATTTATCCCAACAATCCCTCTCACATTATTGTACATTCTCATTCTTAAACTCCAAAGATTTTCTGACAAAGCTTATGTGTTATTTACTCATTACCAAAGCCAATCTAGTAAATCGAAAAAAGAGGCTCCAAACTCCAGTAAAATCTCAGCACAACTTACTTTTCCATTCCAAACACCTTGAAAGCTGCATGTTGTAACAATATGTTAAACGTCTGCATCTCATAAACCAGGGCACACAGATCACTCTCTGCACATAATCCAGTTTCTCACCTTTTAAAAATAAAATAGATTTTTTTAGCATGTGACAACTAATTTTCCTCAATTGTACACCATCTGTCATCTGCTTGGTCATCTGCTTAACCGGTTAACCTGAGCAAACTTTGTTTTCTCCTCACAGCTCACTTTCCCTTCTTCCACCAGACTCGGGTAATTTTTTATGTGTTTCATCAATCATTAATATAAATGGGATAGTTCAGAGCCCAGTACCCATCCCTATTGTACTTCAATAGTAAGAGTTTGCCAATCCAAAAATGACCAATGTATTACTGCTCTCTACTTCATGTCCTTTGGCCAATTCTGCTTCAGTAACTAAAAATCAGAATTAACCATATTGAATTATGCTTCCTAAAAGTCAGTTTCATTTCTATTTTCTCCTTTGATGTGGTTGGACTCTGTTGAGAACTGCACATACTTAACGCATTTCTTATTTTGGCTTATTTGGTTGTAGTAATCCACTACAATGTATTATTAAATAACGTAATTGAATTTTTAAAAGCACTACATCTCATCCATATTATCAAGTCTTTATTTAGTGAATATTGTTCACATCAGGTCCAATCAGGTCCAAAGCTGTTCTGTTGTGCAGATACAAGTGACGGGGACTGAATGTTTACGAATTACTGTTAGCACTGCAGAATACTGCAGAAAATGAAAAACGGGTTACGTGTTAAAATATGGAATTCAAGAATTTGCTGCTGGATCCCTGCCAGCAAATCATCCATCCAGTTTAGTTTAGTTTAGAGATACAGCTTGGAAACAGGCCCCTCAGTTCACCGAGTCCACGCGGAACAGCGATCCTCGCACAATAACACTCTCCCACACACACAAGGGACAATTTACATTTATAGCGAGCCAATTAACCTACAAACCTGTACGTCTTTGGAGTGTGGGAGGAAGCCCAAGGTTTCAGAGAAAACCCACGCAGGTCACGTGGAGAACGTACAAACTCTATACAGGCAGCACCCGTAGTCAGGATCGAACCCGGGTCTCTGGCGTTGCAAACGCTGTAAGGCAGCAGCTCTACCGCTGTGCCACCGTGCCGCCCAAAGTCTCTTCTGATGAACTCTGCATGCTCAGTGCTATTAAATAATTCTGGGCAATTGTCTTTTTGGATTTTAATGTTGAATCATATGAAGTAAGATTCGAAAAGGTATGGAGTAACATGGAGCTAAATTTGGTAGCTTCACAATGCATGATTGGCACTTATGCTGATGCGAATAGTATACATTTTCCACCGATATCTGTTCATTTTGAACAGATATCGCTCCCACCCCCCCCATTAAAGGAGATATGCTCTGTGGCTGCAGAGTTGCTAATAGGAGGGAGGAGAGGAATCAAGCATATTGCAAAACGGAAGAAGGTGGTTCCATAGTTTCCTGATGTAACTCTGGAGGTGTTGGTGCAGGAGATGGTAAAGAGTGGAAAAGAGGCCCATAGATATGGACTATAAAGATACGGAATGAAAACTGCTGGGAAAACCCTTCAGCAGTTTGCTTTTTGCTCCAGATTACAGCGTCCGTAGTCTCTTGTACTTTTATGGAATGTAAAGGGAATGGGTGCAGATTGCTGCAGCAGTTTGTGGAAAAAAATAAGCAAAGAGGGGCTGAATGCAGTGCCACAAGATGTTCTAACCATTTGTGTGGTCAGGTTCAGTGGATGCTTTTTCCAAGGTTATATCTGAAGAGCTGCATTGTTTCTCTCAGATTCTGCTCTAAGCAGCACAAACCAATCAGATACGTATCCGCTATCATTCAAGCAACATGCAGATGCCTTGCTGAAACCACACAAAATAAATTCTTCTGCAAAACACACACCAAGCCCTCGTAGCCACATACAGTGCATTCAGAAAGTATACAGACCCCTTCATTTTTTCCACATTTTGTTATGTGAAAGATTTATTTTATCACCTACCTTGATTACTGCAAGTAAGATGATCAGCCAATCATCCCTGTCCTGCCTGCAATTGGTCCAAAACGCCACAACGAGGCTTCTGATGGGCACCTGTAAAAGGGACCACATCACCTCGATTCTGGCATCTCTCCAGTGGCTCCCAGTGCAGTACAGAATCAATTTCAAGCTCCTCCTATATGTATACAAAGCCCTTAATGGGCTTGCCCCCACCTACATCAAATATCTGCAACCCACCGCTCTACCTCCAGGTCCCTCAGGTCGGCTGACTTGGGGCTACTGACTATCCCGTGGTCCAGGTGTAAGCTCAGGGGCGACTGCACTTTTGCGGTTGCAAAACCTAGACTGTGGAACAGCATCCCTCATCAGAACTGCTCCCTCCATCGACTCCTTTAAGTCTAGACTTAAGACCTATTTCTACTCACAAGCGCTTCTTGAGATCCTCTGAGGGAGCGCTGTATGTATGTATTTATGTATGTATTGTTAGATCTATTTACCATTGTATGTAGCACGTTAGTACCTGCACTGATGTAAAGCACTTTGGTCAATGAGAGTTGTTTTTAAATGTGCTATAGAAATAAAATTGACTTGACTTGACTTATTTTAAAATGGATTAAATTTTTTTTTTAGCATGAATCTACACACTATACCCCAGAATGAAGAAGCAAAACAGGCGTTTAGAAATGTTTGCAAAGTAATTAAAAAGAAATAACTGAAAGAACACATCTACATAAGTATTCAGACCCTTTACTCAGTACTTTGTTGAGTACTTTGGCAGTGATTACAGCATCAAGTCTTCTTAGGTATGACGCTACAAGCTTGACATACCTATATTTTGGTAATTTCTCCCATTCTTCTCTGCAGATCCTCTCAAGCTATGTCAGGTTGGATGGGGAGCATTGATGCACAGCTATTTTTCAGGTCCCTCCAGCGATGTTCGATCGGGTTCAAATCCAGGCTCTGGCTGGGCCACTCAAGGACATTCACAGACTTGTCACGAAGATAGTCCTGCGTTGTCTTGGCTGCGTGCTTAGGGTCGTTGTCCTGTTGGAAGCTGAACCTCTGCGCCAGTCTGAGGTCCAGAACACTCTGGAGCAGGTTTTCATCAAGGATTGCTCCATTCATCTTTCCCTCGATCCTGACTAGTCTCCAAATTCCTGCCGCTGAAAAACATCCCCACAGCATGATGCTGCCACCACCATGCATCACCATAGGTATGGTATTGGCCAGGTGATGAGCAGTACCTGGTTTCCTCCAGATATAACGCTTGGCATTCAGACCAAACAGTTCAATCTTGTTTCATCAAACCAGAGAATTTTGTTTCTCATCGTCTGAGAGTCTTTTGGCAAACTCCAAGTGGGCTGTCATGTGCCTTTTACTGAGGAGTGGCTTCCGTCTGGCTACTCTACCATAAAGGCCTGATTGGTGGAGTGCTGCAGATATAGTTGTCTTTCTGGAAGGTTCTCCCATCTCCGCAGAGGAACTCTGAATCTCTGTCAGAGTGACCATCGGGTTCTTGATCGCCTCCCTGACCAAGGCCCTTCTCCCCCGATTTCGCAGTTTGTCAGGACGGCCAGCTCTATGAAGAGTCCTGGTAGTTCCAAAGTTCTTCCATTTAAGAATGACGGAGGCCACTGAGCTCTTCGGGACCTACAATGCTGCAGAAATTGTTTTATACCCTTCCCCAGATCTGTGTCTCGACACAATCCTGTCTCGGAGGGCTACGAACAATTCCTTCGTCTTCATAGCTTGGTTTTTGCTCAGACATGCACTATCAATTGTGGGAACTTATATAGACTGGTTTGTGCCTTTCCAAATCATGTCCAATCAATTTAATTTACCACTGGTGGACTCCAATCAAGTTATAGAAACATCTCAAGGATAATCAATGGGAACAGGATGAACCTTAGCTCAATTTTGAGTGTCATAGCAAAGGGTCTGAATACTAATGTAAATGTGATATTTCAATTATTTCTTTTTAATTACTTAGCAAATAATTCTAAACATGTTTTCGCTTCTTCATTCTGAGGTATTGTGTGTAGATTGATGATTAAAAAAAAGGCTGTAAAGTAACAAAATGTGGAAAAAGTGAAGGGGTTTGAATACGTTCTGAAGGCACTGTATGTTGTCAGGTATTCAACCATGAAAATCAAATTACTCAGACATATTGCACAGCACACAGAGATACTTCCCTCTCTCTAGCAAGACAAGATATGCATAATTGTAAGCAACAGCAACTAACTGAATGGAGGAGTATGCAGCTGCAGGACCGTGGACGATTCAATGCTGACCACATATTGCGTACTGTCTTGCTTATGCTCTACCTATTCTTACAGCATGTCACAAAGACTCTGAAATGATTTCCAGCACTTGTTCCATCCAGAAAGCAGATCTATTTCTAACTCAATACCAAGTAACAGTTATGGAAAAGCAAACAATAAGTGTAATGTGAAAATCAGTCAGCTATTTACAGTTGCAGAATTGAAAATGGCTTGTAAAGTAAAGCTAAAGTAAACTCAACTCAACCAAAACTTATTTTTCATTTTATTCTCATCGGTTATAAATAACTTTTAAACAAACACCCAATCAGGAGGTGAATGTGGCCCCAATTATCATAAAGTGGCTTGAACAGGTACTGGCCATTCATAAAATCTGGCTCCACGTTGAAGCACTAAGGCATTGAGCAGCATAATGGCAAATGGCTGAAATCATAAAAATGATAGGGCACATTTTTCATGTTATTCTGTTTATCCCCTTGCAGTAAATGTGCAAAACTATAATACATCCTTGTGATTGCGTCATATTGAAACCATGGTGGGAAGATCTTTTATGTTTGCTATTTTTACAAATATTATAGATCCTGAGATTTCAATTTTGCTTGAAAATGTGATCACTAGAATTTCACTTATAGTTAGAGTTCTTTTCATCATATTGGCTAAATTGTTCATTCAAGCATCACATTTTTAAAGACTTCTTCTTCGTGCGTATGGCGTGCACAGCCTAAAGTTGCAGGACAACTTGTTCTATTTGATTGTGCACGCCTGGTTGATTGCATTCGTCAAAACAGGAGGTGAAGGTTGCAATCTCCCACCCCTTTTAAAGACTAATTTGCTTTAATGCTGCTTCCCATGATTGCAGATATTCTCAGCATTTTATTTCATAAACCAACCAATTCAATCAGACCTTAATTTTTGAGGCATAATTAGAACAATTTGTGTTTTTATAACAAGATGAGGACAGGTAACTCAAGTTCTGGTTCTAGGTAAATATTTTTATTTGGCTCAGAAAACAAAGATCAAAATATTTTAAAAATGGTTCTTGGTTTAATAGTTATTCATAACAGTGGAGAATGAAATGAAAAATATGTTTTGGTTGAGTTGAGTTTACTTTGTCTTCACAGGCCATTTTCAATTCTGCAACTGTAAATAGCTGACTAATTTTCACATTACATGCTGCAATTCTGGGTTTAATGTTTGCTTTATCATAACTGTTATTTGGCATTGAGCTAGAAATAAATCTACAGCAACAGATAACTCTGAAGGTGCCTGAACACCAGCCTTTCCATAAACAGAAAGTGCCAGATGTTCCTGACACACAGTGACAGGCAATACTTTGCCAGGTCTACAACCTGTCTCGTTTTCGCTCATCAGCTTTGTACATGAGTTGCTTTCACTGAAACTGCCCTTCATGCCTTAATGTCAGTACAACTATTGAGGGCTTTTCAAAAACAGCCTTGCGTTGATAAGTCTCAGTATTGGTTACATGAGCTCTCTGTCATATAAGAAGACATGTCTGGCCTCTGCAGAAACTAAATAGAAGACAAGCAAGATATTTCTGTCAGATATAAGTGTTGGACTGTATTTTTTATATGCCAGTCTTTTGGCTGAAGAATTTGCAAGGCATCTACAGTATAAAGTGCAACTTTAAAACCGCCTAAAAAGTATAATTGCACTGCTTGCTGATGTAGAGAAAATGTTTCTGCTTAGAATATGTGGAGGAAATGGACAGGAAATGGACGGTGACTTTTGCAATCTATTCTCCAAATGAAATTAATGATGCTTTCACAAATACACTGAAGCAAGAGAGGTGGGTGTCCGGATACCATATGGCACTTAATGAGTGTACTTGTCTTTGCTATTTGAATAAACATCTAGTTCATTGAGCATCCTTTTCATGAAGTCAAAGAGTTGTACAGGACAAAAATGAGTCCTTTGGCACACCATGTCTATTCTGACCATTTCACCCAAGCATAAAGGTGCTATTTATCCATATTAGGTCCTTATTCTGGTAAGCCTTGTCCATACAAATGCTTCTCTAAAATAATCTGTGTAACCTTTTAGAAAATCTATCACGGTGGATCTGTAAACATTTTTTTTCAAGAATTCCATCTTGGTTTTTGTTCCACTAATTGTTGATGGTGTCAACAATTTCCTGGCATGTAAACACATACACGCACACAGCGCACACACACACACACACTCTCGTGCACGCGCACACATACACACTCTTTTACACCCTGACACAGTAGAAAATCAATGCTATAGTCTTTAAAACTGGAGAATTAAGAGCCTCACTAAACACCCCAGTTGTTACATATATTGCCTGTTTTATAATTGTATCCTAAAGACCTGAAATATCCCACATTTAATTTCTGCCCTCCAGTGGCAAGGGCAGAGCTATGATTAGTTCCTTAGGGATTTAAGCAATTTTTTATTCTTGATCATTTTTTCTTTTTTATTCTTGTTCATTTTTCTTTTACTTCAAATTGAAGGAACATATATGCTGATGTGAGGAAATTAGGAAGAAGTGAATTTGGCTTTGGCCTGTTGATTTTCTTTCCCAATAATATACCTGATTCATAAAGTTTTCAAATATACAATTCGGGATGTTGTCTTTCCCTGTACAAGATATCTTGTTCCTTTGCTCACATGGTTTACATTGAATCAACATAATATCAATTTCTCTTTCACATACAATCTATGAGCAATACGTCTGCATGTTTCAAGAGAATCAACATTAACATTAATGTTAAATTTAACAGTAATGTTAAAAGTAACATTAGCAAATTTGCAGATGACACAAAGCTGGGTGGCAGTGTGAACTGTAAAGACGATGCTATGAGGATGCAGGGTGACTTGGACTAGTTGGGTGAGTGGGCAGATGCAGTTTAATGTGGATAAATATGAGATTATCCACTTTGGTGGCAAAAACAGGAAGGCAGATTATTATCTAAATGGAGGCAAGTTGGGAAAAGGGGAAGTACAACGGGGTCTGGGGGTCCTTGTTCATCAGTCACTGAAAGTAAGCATGCAGGCACAGCAGGCAGTGAAGAAAGCAAGTGGCATGTTGGCTTTCATAACAAGAGGAGTTGAGTATAGGAGCAAAGAGGTCCTTCTGCAGTTGTACAGGGCCCTAGCGAGACTACACCTGGAGTATTGTGTGCAGTTTTGGTCTCCCAATTTGAGGAAGGACATTCTTGCTATTGAGGGAGTGCAGCGTAGATTCATCAGGTTAATTCCCGGGATGGCGGGACTATCAAATGTTCATAGAATGGAGTGGCTGGGCTGTATACTCTGGAATTTAGAAGGATGAGGGGGATCTTATTGAAACATATAAGATTGTTAAGGGTTTGGACACACTGGAGGCAGGAAACATGTTCCCGATGTTGGGGTAGTCCAGAACCAGGGGCCACAGTTTAAGAATAACGGGTAAGCCATTAGAACGGAGACGAGGAAACACATTTTCTCGCAGAGATTGTGAGTCTGTGGAGTTCTCTACCTCAGAGGGCGGTGCAGGCAGGTTCTCTGGATGCTTTCAAGAGAGAGCTGGATAGGGCTCTTAAAGATAGCGGAGTGAGGGGATATGGGGAAAAGACAGGAACGTGGTACTGATTGGGGATGATCAGCCATGATCACATTGAATGGCGGTGCTGGCTCGAAGGGCTAAATGGCCTACTCCTGCACCTATTGTATATTGTCTATTGATCAGCCTTGATCACATTGAATGGTGGTGCTGGCCCAAGGGGCTGAATGGCCTACTCCTGCACCTATTGTCTATTGTCTATAAGAGTATTTTATACACTAAGTGGGGCCCGATGGTTCCCTGTCACACAGGGGCCCTGGTCCCCGAACGCAATACTGCACCACTCACCCATAGCCCTCATGGGAGGAGTGGTCCCCCAACGCAACACGTTCCCAAAGGCAATATTCTCTACCGGAATATGTAAAAATTTCACGCGTACCGTGTCAAGTTTTCGAGGTCAGCAGTTTGATTTGAAAAATATGTCAGATTGGTAAACAAATATAGTAAAAAAACTCGGGAAATATTGAATCAAATTTAGAGATGAGGGGATTTTTTAAATCATGAGGTAAATCTCTACCGGAATATGTAAACATTTCACCGTTACCGCATCGGGTTTTTGAGGCGATGTGAATCAAAGAAAAAGTAAAGTAAACAAGCAAACATCCCCACAAGTGAACATCCAAAATCAAATTTTTATGTTAGATAATAGATATATATAGATATACTGCAATAGAACAATGACATTCTTACTTGCAGCAGCAGCACAACAGGTTTGAAAACATACTACTACTACTACTATTACTACTACTACTCTCAATAGATAACGCAGCAAACAAAAAAAGTTCATAAATAAAGAAGAAAGCAATATAGTGCAAAATTAAAACAAAGCCAAAAGTCCCTGGTGCAACCCAGGTAGTTTGGGGTTTAGTTGAAGTTCATTAGTATTCATTAGCCTGATGGTTGTTGGGAAGAAGCTGTTCCTGAACCTGGATGTTACAGTTTTCAAGCTCATTTTCCTCTTCCCAATGGCAGGAGTGAAATGAGAACATTGCCAGGGTAGTGTGGGCCCTTGATGATGTTGGCTGCCTTTTTGCAACAGCGTCTCTCATTGACCACTTCGATGGAGGGATCGGGCAGTGTTCACCACTTTTTATAATCTCCTTCGTTCCTGGGTGCTGAACCCGGCCATGATGCCACCAGTGAATATGCTCTCTACCGTACACCTGTAGAATTTCCTGCTGGTCCAGCCAATTATCATGCAGAAGCAGGAGGGTTTTAAATGGTGACTGTCCCTCATGCAACTTTTCCAGGTACTGCATTAAGCTTAGCGGCGACTTGAATGAAGCCATCATGTAGAGTAGGGAGAATTCTCGTGCCTTAGGTGGGTCGCGAGGAAGTCCTAATGGGATGCCAGGATGTCAAAGGTTCTCATAGGTTGTAGCCGGTGCTGACCGGTGAATTTCATTGGCTCATTGGGAAAAAAAACGTAGCAGTAGTTTTCAGAACCAAGGATAACCGACCAGTAATGTTAATGTCCACCGAGCTTCACAGCCGTGTATCTCTGGATTCCTCCACTCCCCCACTCTCTCAAAGGACTTACCCTACACTGTGCTTTCAGCCATCTTAATTACAGAGCCAACCTTCCTGTTCATCGCGGTGTGTATCTGTAACACCTTGGCTTTGCACCGTGTGAATTTCACTCAGACAACGCTCCCCTGCTTGCCCTGTCCCCCGCCTGCATAACGGGCTGGTGAAGGAAGCGATGTGTGTGTGTGTGTGTTCCACTCTAACAGTCGCCGTTCCAGCTGCCGGTTTTTCAGCTGACTGCCGGCGACTTGAAAGTTGCTGGCAGTCGTCTGAAAAATCCTCAAAGTGGGACAGGCCCATTAGGCTGGTCATTGACAAAGATTATTGTATCCCTTGGCTGGCCTTCTTGGCAAATAGAGTCTCCAGAAGATTGATGATGGTCTCATCCTCATAGTCATCTTAAGATGTTTCATATCATCTTTGTAAATCAATCCATTTTTAATCTCCATGTGAAATGGAAATTGGCTGGAGTCGATATGGCAGTGCAAGTGCACGACACAAAAAACATTTGTATTATGTACAACAACACTGAGAATATCTTGTACCTTATAACAAGGTTTTTTTTCCCCATATTCAAAATGGGAATTTACTCGTAAAATTAAATTTTCCGTTTTAACTTGGCGATACAATCAATCTATTTTTTAGTGCTTGCCCTGGCTCTTCTGAAACATAGTCCTAGTATTTAAAAAAAATCAGATCTAATGGTAAAATGGAGAAATAATTGATTAGAGCATTTGCCAAAGAACACCACCTTCCTTTCGCCATGATCCTCTCTGGCCTCCAAAAATCAAGTCAGGTCAAGTTTTATTCGTCTCTTGCACATAAAGTATAGTCAAATGAATTTGCCAGCAGCGGTACAATAAAAAAAGAACACACAATACACAATCAAAAAATTTAACACAAACAACCATCACTTTGGTCGAAGGGACAAAGTTTGGTCAGTCCTCCTCCATTTTCCCCCGTGGTCGGGACTACAACCCTCCACAGTCGCCGCTGCGGGCATCCAGATGTGCAGACAAGGTAAGTCCCGGTAAGTTCTGAATCGGTGCTTCCCCATCGGAGACCGCGGCTTCAAGATGGTGTAGCTGCAGGTCAGCAGTCAAAGATTTCAAGTCCCCGCCATGCCGCAGCCAGAAGCACCGCAGACCGCAGGTCCGGCGGTCGGAGCTCCTCTCCAGGGATCCCCAACGAGGGATCCCAGGCTCCAGATTCGATGAACCTATAGACAATAAACAATAGACAATAGGTGCATGAGTAGGCCATTCGGCCCTTTGAGCCAGCACCGACATTCACTGTGATCATGGCTGATTATGCATATTCAGTACCCAGTTCCTGTCTTCTCACCATATCCCATATCCCGCTATCTTTAAGAGCGCTATCTAACTCTCTCTTGAAAGCATCCAGACGATTGACCTCCACTCCACTGAGGCAAAGAATTCCACAGATTCACAACTCTGGGTAAAAAACTTTTTCCTCATCTACGTTCCAAATGGCCTGCCCTTCATTCTTAAACTGTGGCCCCTGGTTCTGGCCTCCCACAACATCGGGAACATGTTTCCTGCCTCTAGCGTGTCCAATCCTTTAATAAATGTATATGTTTCAATAAAATCCCCTCTCATCCTTCTAAATTCCAGAGTATGCAAGCCCAGCCGCTCCATTCTATCAACATATGAGAGTCCTGCCATCCCGAGAATTAACCTTGTGAACCTATGCTGCACTCCCTCAATAGCAAAAATGCCCTTCCTCAATTTGGTGATCAAAACTGCACACAATACTCCAGGTGTGGTCGCACTAGGGCCCTGTACAACTGCAGAAGGACTTATTTGCTTCTATACTCAACTCCTCTTGTTATGACAACCTCACATTTATCCACATTAAACTGCATCTGCCATGCATCCGCCCACTCACCCAACCTGTACAACCCTGCATCCTCATAGCATCCTTCTCACAGTTCACATTGCCACCCAGCTTTGTGTCATCTGCAAATTTGCTGATGTTACTTTGAATCCCTTCATCTAAATCATTGATGTATATTGTAAATAGCTGCGGTCCCAGCACCGAGCCTTGCAGTACCCCACTTTCTGCCATTCCGAAAGGGACCTGTTAATCTCTACTCTTTGTTTCCTGTCTGCCAACCAATTTTCTATCCATGTCAGTACCCTAGCCCCAATACCATGTGCTCTAATTTTACCCACTAATCTCCCAAGTGGGACCATATCAAAGGCTAAAAAAATTCCAATAGATTAGCCAAGAATGATTTCACCGTTGTAAATCCATGCTGACTAAAGACCGATCCTGTTACTGCTTTCCAAATGTGCCACTATTTAATCTTTTATAATTGACTCCAACATCTTCCACATCACCTATGTCAGGTTAACTGGTCTATAATTCCCTGTTTTCTCTCTCTCGCCTTTCTTAACGAAGTGGGATAACATTAGCTACTCTCCAATCCCCAGGAACTGATCCTGAATGCATAGAATATTGGAAAATGATCACCAATGCGTCCATGATTTCTAGAGTCGCTTCCTTAAGTACCCTGGGATGCAGACCATCAGGCCCAGGGGATTTATCAGCCTTCAGTCCCATCAGTCTACGCAACACCATTTCCTGCCTAATGTGAATTTCCTTCAGTTCCTCCGTCACCCTAGATTCTCTGGCCACTAGTACATCAGGGAAATTGTTTGTGTCTTCCTTAGTGAAGACGGATCCCAAGTATTTTTTCAACTCGTCTGCCAATTCCTTGTTCCCCATAATAAATTCACCTGTTTCAGTCTTCAATGGTCCAGCTTTGGGCTTATCTAATTTTTTCCTCTTCACATACCCAAAGAAGCCTTTACTATCCTCCTTTATATTCTTGGCTAGCTTACCTTCGTACCTCATCTTTTCTCCCCGTATTGCCTTTTTAGTTATCTTCTGTTGCTCTTTAAAAGTTACACAATCCTCTTGCTTCCCGTTCATCTTTGCTATGTTATACTTCTTCTCTTTTATTTTTATACTGTCCTTCACTTCCTTTGTCAGCCACAGTCACCCCTTACTCCCCTTGGAATCCTTCTTCCTCTTTGAAATGAACTGATCCTGCACCTTCTGTATTATTCCCAGAAATACCTGCCATTGTTGTTCCACTGTCATCCCTGCCAGGGTACCTTTCCAGTCAACTTTAGCCAGTTCCTCCCTCATGGCTCCATAGTCCCCTTTGTTCAACTGTAATACTGACACTTCCGATTTTCCCTTCTCTCTCTCAAATTGTAGATTAAAACTTATTACATTATGGTCACTACCTCCTAATGGCTCCTTTACCTCGAGTTCCCTTATCAAATCCAGTTCATTACATAACACTAAATCCAGAATTGCCTTCTCCCTGGTTGGCTCCAATACAAGCTGCTCCAAGAATCTATCACAGAGGCATTCCACAAACTCCCTTTCTAGGGGCCCAACACCAACCTGATTTTCCCAGTCAACCTGCATGTTGAAATCTGCCATAACAACCACAACATTACCTTTACGACATGCCAATTTTAACTCTTGATCCACCTTGCATCCTATATCCAAGCTACTGTTTGGGGGCCAGTAAATAACTCCCATTAGGGTCTTTTTACCCTTACAATTTCTCAGTTTTATACATATTGACTCAACATCTCCTGATTCTATGTCACCCCTTGTAAGGGACTGAATTCCATTCCTCACCAACAGAGCTACCCCACTCCCTCTGCCCACCCGTCTGCCTTTTCGAAAGGACGTATACCCTTGAATATTCAGTTCCCAGCTCTGGTCCTCTTGCAGCCATGTCTCTGTAATTACCACAAATTCATACTTGCCAATTTCTAACCGAGCCTCAAGCTCATCCACTTTATTTCTTATACTTTGTGCATTCATATATAATACTTTTAATCCATTACTCCCCTCACTCTTCACATCGATTCCTATTTCACTTGACCAAAATGATCCCAGTGGTCTAAGAATCCAATTCCCTGCCTCCCGCACCAGCTCCTCAGCCACATATTCAGATCCTCTATCTCCCTCTCCCTGTTTGTCGGTGATGTAGTTTTTGTACTCACTGCTTAGCTGAACGGATGAGGGATGTCCACAGAGTTGTAAAAGGCTGGCTTTGAAGCACATTTAAGAGAATAGATTGAAACAAAGTAGAATGTTTGGCATTGAGCTTTCCATTTACACAACTATAATTTTCCAGTTTATACTAAATAAGCTGAGGTAAATACTAGAGACACAGATTCCTGGTAGGAATGGTATGGCACCAAGTCTGATAAATAGTGTGGGATTATACTGTATGTCTTTCATGATCTTGCAAACATATTCAATGGGCTGAATGGCCAATTGCATTGTTTCTGTTACTGTATTCCTGTTTTCTTTCCAACTAGCTCCAAACAAACTTTGCTATTTGATGATTTTGCTCAAATCTTATCTACTTGATTATGAGACTGTGTTTAGCTTATTTGGATTTGGTGAAAATGTTTAACTTTAACATTGAAGGCTGCTTAAAATTCCATAAATAACTCTAATATTGAGATATTCCAAAATGAAGATATATGGCTGAGCTGAACTGTTTTAAATTCGGAAACCGGATATCAGTATGCAACACAGAAACAGCAAAACCATGTTGACTTCAAAACTGACATTTGCTATGACATTTTCATCTGAAATTTGAATTGTACTGTGTTGTAAGTTTCTAATGCAATTCCAATTATCACAATAGTTTTAAACAACCTAGAGTAATTGGCAAAATTTTTTGCACAAATTAATTCACAAAGTCTTTTCTTAAGAAAGCTATTAACTTAGAAAAGTTGAGCAAACCTGGCTGTTTCAGGCAGGTGATAGTAAATCCCGTGTCTCAATTAGTGCATGAGATAATTAACTATAGTGTTTTTTTTAATCTTCTACCATGAGAAAAAGTCCATGACTATAGACAATTGACAATAGGTGCAGGAGTAGGCCAATCGGCCCTTCGAGCCAGCACCGCCATTCAATGTGATAATGGCTGATCATCCCCAATCAGTGCCCTGTTCCTGCCTTCTCCCCATATCCCCTGACTCCGCTATCTTTAAGAGCCCTATCTAGCTCTCTCTTGAAAGAATCCAGAGAACCAGCCTCCACCACCCTCTGAGGCAGAGAATTCCACAGACTCACAACTCTCAGTGAGAAAAAGTGTTTCCTCATCTCCGTTCTAAAAGGTGTATCCCTTATTCTTAAAATGTTGCCCCTGGTTCTGGACTCCCCCAACATCGGGAACATGTTTCCTGCCGCGAGCATGTCCAAACCCTTAATAATCTTATATGTTTCAATAAGATCCCCTCTCATCCTTCTAAACTCCAGAGTATACAAGACCAGCTGCTCCATTCTCTCAGCATATGACAGTCCCGCCATCCTGGGAATTAACCTTGTAAACTTACGCTGTACTCCCTCAATAGCAAGAATGTCCTTCCTCAAATTAGGGGACCAAAACTGCACACAATACACCAGGTGTGGTCTCACTAGGGTGCTGTACCTTAGGACCTTAGGCAGGACCTCTTTGAACCTATACTCAACTACTCTTGTTATGAAGGCCAACATGCCATTTACTTACTTTACTGCCTGGCTAGGTTAGTAAATACATTAAAAATACTCAATTCAAGTATAATTTACTTTTTTTTAACTATTTATTCTCTTTTAGGTGAGAGATCACTGAAGGAACACTGTTTTTATGTTTTGCATTCTGTGTGATCGTTACAAACTATAAGGTCTCGCAAATTAAATCTCATGTTTACTCGGAAGTCAAGAGGCAAGAGTGTTTTATTGTCATACTAGACCAAGTGGGACCCGTTGGGCCTCGTTCCCCCAACGCAAAATTCCACCACTCATCCATAGCCCCCCACTGCGCAGGCGCGGCTGATGGGATCCCGTTGTGATGCCAGAGATCCCCGTTGTGACATGACTCACGGTAACACTCCCCCAACTGTGCCTCACCATACCTCTTCCTACCCCTATCCTCCTTCATTCCCCCTTATCCCCCAGCACTCCCTCCCCCTATGCTTCACACTCCCTCTTCTTTCCCCTCTCTTACTCCCCTTCCCCACTCCCTCCCTCACCTCTCCCTCCCTCTCCTTTCCCCTACCCTCGGTCCCTCCCTCCCTTCCTAACCCCTCTCCCCTCCCTCCCTGCTCCACTCCTCACCTCTTGCCTATCCCACTCCCCCACACTCCCTCTTCACCTCCCCCACTGCCCTCCAAAAATTGGACTAAAATGGATTATTTTTTGAAAATCATGAAATTTAATGTAAATGACTATCGGGATCCCATTGTGATGTCAATGTGAATGATCATCCCCAATCAGTACCCCGTTCCTGCCTTCTCCCCATATCCCCTGACTCCGCTATTTTTAAGAGCTCTATCTAGCTGTCTCTTGAAAGCATCCAGAGAACCTGCCTCCGCCGCCCTCTGAGGCAGAGAATTTCACAGATAGAAACATAGAAACATAGAAATTAGGTGCAGGAGTAGGCCATTCGGCCCTTCGAGCCTGCACCGCCATTCAATACGATCATGGCTGATCATCCAACTCAGTATCCCGTACCTGCCTTCTCTCCATACCCTCTGATCCCCTTAGCCACAAGGGCCACATCTAACTCCCTCTTAAATATAGCCAATGAATTGGCCTCAACTACCCTCTGTGGCAGAGAGTTCCAGAGACCCACCACTCTCTGTGTGAAAAAAGTCCTTCTCATCTCGGTCCTAAAGGATTTCCCCCTTATCCTTAAGCTGTGACCCCTTGTCCTGAACCTCCCCAACATCGGGAACAATCTTCCTGCATCTAGCCTGTCCAACCCCTTAAGAATTTTGTAAGTTTCTATAAGATCCCCTCTCAATCTCCTAAATTCTAGAGAGTATAAACCGTGTCTATGCAGTCTTTGTTCATAAGACAGTCCTGACATCCCAGGAATCAGTCTGGTGAACCTTCTCTGCACTCCCTCTATGGCAATAATGTCCTTCCTCAGATTTGGAGACCAGAATTGTACGCAATAATCCAGGTGTGGTCTCACCAAGACCCTATACCACTGAAGTAGAACCTCCCTGCTCCTATACTCCAATCCTTTTGCTATGAAAGCTAACATACCATTCGCCTTCTTCACTGCCTGCTGCACCTGCATGCCTACTTTCAATGACTGGTGTACCATGACACCCAAGTCGCGCTGCATCTCCCCTTTTCCTAATCGGCCTCCATTTAGATAATAGTCTGTTTTCCTATTTTTGCCACCAAAGTGGATAACCTCACATTTATCCACATTATACTGCATCTGCCAAACATTTGCCCACTCACGCAGCCTATCCAAGTCACCTTGCAGTCTCCTAGCATCCTCCTCACAGCTAACACTGCCCCCAGCTTAGTGTCATCTGCAAACTTGGAGATATTGCCTTCAATTCCCTCATCCAGATCATTAATGTATATTGTAAATAGCTGGGGTCCCAGCACTGAGCCTTGCGGTACCCCACTAGTCACTGCCTGCCATTGTGAAAACGACCCGTTTACTCCTACTCTTTGCTTCCTGTTTGCCAGCCAATTCTCTATCCACATCAATACTGAACCCCTAATGCCGTATGCTTTAAGTTTATATACTAATCCCTTATGTGGGACCTTGTTGAAAGTCTTCTGGAAGTCCAGATACACCACATCCACTGGCTCTCCCCTATCCACGCTACTAGTTACATCCTCGAAAAATTCCACAAGATTCGTCAGACATGATTTACCTTTTGTAAATCCATGCTGACTTTGTCCAATGATTTCACCACTTTCCAAATGTGCTGCTATCCCATCTTTAATAACTGACTCTAGCAGTTTCCCCACTACCGATGTTAGACTAACTGGTCTGTAATTCCCGTTTTCTCTCTCCCCCCCTTCTTAAAAAGAGGGGTTACATTTGTTACCCGCCAATCCTCAGGAACTACTCCAGAATCTAAAGAGTTTTGAAAGATTATCACTAATGCATCCGCTATTTCCGGAGCTACTTCCTTAAGTACTCTGGGATGCAGCCTATCTGGCCCTGGGGATTTATCGGCCTTTAATCCATTCAATTTACCCAACACCACTTCCTGACTAACCTGGATTTCACTCAAGTCCTCCTTTGACCGGCGGTCCCCTGCTATTTCCGGCAGATTATTTATGTCTTCCCTAGTGAAGACGGAACCAAAGTAGTTATTCAATTGGTCCGCCATATCCTTGTTCCCCATGATCAACTCACCTGTTTCTGACTGCAAGGGACCTACATTTGTTTTAACTAATCTCTTTCTCTTCACATATCTACAAACTTTTGCAATCAGTTTTTATGTTCCCTGCCAGTTTTCTTTCATAATCTATTTTTCCTTTCCTAATCAAGCCCTTTGTCCTCCTCTGCTGGTCTCTGAATTTCTCCCAGTCCTCTGGTATGCTGCTTTTTCTGGCTACTTTGTACGCATTATCTTTTGCTTTGATACTATCCCTGATTTCCCCTGTTATCCACGGATGCACTACCTTCCCTGATCTATTCTTTTGCCATACTGGGATGAACAATTTTTGTAGTTCATCCATGGAGTCTTTAAATGTCTTCCATTGCGTATCCACTGTCAACCCTTTTAGAATTGATTGCCAGTCAATCTTGGCCAATTCACGTCTCATACCCTCAAAATTACCTTTCCTTAAGTTCAGAACCATTGTTTCTGAATTAACAATGTCACTCTCCATCCTAATGAAGAAATCGACCATATTATGGCCACTCTTGCCCAAGGGGGCACGCACAATAAGACTGCTAACTAACCGTTCCTCATTACTCAATACCCAGTCTAAAATAGCCTGCTCTCTCGTTGGTTCCGCTACATGTTGAATAAGATAACTATCCCGCATACTTTCCAAAAAAAGTATGGTATTGTATCAAGTTTCCAAAAACTTGATACAATGCACCACAGGACAATGGTAAGTGAAGTGGGCCAAATATTGTGGTGCTATCGTGTACCGTTTTGGCGTAATTCAGGACATCACAGACACAGAGCCCAGAGCTTACCTGGATCTTGGACAAGCAGAAACAAAGAAAAGCAGGGACAAGCGCTGATTGGCTGAAGCCCGTGGGGGGAGGTGAGTCAGAGGTGAGTCAGAAGTTGTAAACAATTTAAAACTGAGGAATTTGGTTTGTAAATTGGTAAATTAGGCAATTTATCAGTCAATATTAGCAAGACTTCTCTAAGGATGCGGCCTTGTGGGGGAAGTGCCTTGTGAGTAAAGTGTGAGTCTTCAGTGAGGATGCTGAGGAGAGGACGGAATGTGGTGAACACATGACAGGACAGATGAGATAGTGTGAGGCTTGCAGAATGTGGGAGCCCAGGGACACGGATGGAGCCTCTGGCTGCTACAACTGTGGCAAGTGCGTCCAGCTTCAGCTCCTGGAGGACCGTGTTGGGACACTGGAGAAGCAGCTGGATGACCTCAGGGCCATCCGGGAAAACAAGAGTTTCCTGGACAGGACCTACAGTGACGTTGTCACGCCGAGGATACGGGAAGAAGGAGGGTGTGTGACTGAGAGAAAGGGTGGTAATCGTGGAGTGCAGGAGACCCAGGTGGCTGTGCCTATTGAAAACAGGTACGTCCTCTTGGGAACTGTCGGGGGAGACGGTATTTCCAGTCCGAGCGGCGGACACGTCGGTGGCTCCAATCCTAGAGATGGGACTCGACCGGTGAGACCAACGTCGGGCAGATCCATAGTGGTGGGTGACTCAATTGTCCGAGGAGCTGACAGGAGATTCTGTGGCGGCAGACGAGATGCGAGGATGGTCTGTTGCTCCCTGGTGCCAGGGTTCAGGATGTCTCGAGCCGAATTCAGAACATCCTCGAGGGAGAAGGTGAACAGCCGGCAGTAGTTGTGCACATAGGCACAAACGACATCGGGAAGAAGAGGAAGGAGATTCTGCAGCATGACTTCAGAGAGTTGGGAAGAAGACTGAAAGGCAGGACTTCTAGGGTGGTTATCTCTGGATTGCTTTCAGTACCTCGTGCTAGTGAGGACAGGAACAGGGAGATAGGGGATCTGAATGTGTGGCTGAGGGGCTGGAGCAGGCAGCAAGGATTTAGATTTATAGACCACTGGGATCTCTTCTGGGGTAGGGGTGACCTGTACAAAAGGGATGGGTTACACCTTAACTGGAGGGGTACTGACATTCTGACAGGCAGGGTTGCTGGGGCTACACGTGTGGGTTTAAACTAAATAGTGGGGGGGAGGGATTGACAAATTGGGAGTATAAAGATGGAGTGGAAGGGGAAGAGACTACAGGAAAAATTACAAAAGATTCTCGAATTAATGGGAAGGAAAGTTCGAGAATGGATAAAAGAGTAAGGTCAGGGCCAATTGTGAGCGGTGCAAGGGGGGACGTGAATACGGAGGTCAAAGTGTTGTATCTGACTGCGCGAAGTATAAGAAATAAAGTGGACGAGCTTGAGGCTCAGTTAGAAATTGGCAAGTATGATCTTATGGAAATTATAGAGACTTGGTTGCAAGAGGGCCAGGACTGGGAACTGAATATTCAAGGGTATACCTCCTATCGAAAAGACAGACAGGTGGGCAGAGGGGGTGGGGTTGCTCTGTTGGTGAGGAATGAAATTCAGTCCCTTGCAAGGGGTGACATTGAAACAGGAGACGTGGAGTCAGTATGGATAAAACTAAGGAATTGTAAGGGTAAAAAGACCCTAATGGGACTTATCCACAGGCCCCAAACAGTAGCCTGGATATAGGGTGCAAGTTGAATCAGGAGTTAAAATTGGCATGTGGCAAAAGTAATGCTGTGGTTGTTATGTGAGATGTCAACATGCAGGTAGACTGGGAAAATCAGGTTGGTACTGGACCCCAAGAAAGGGACTTTGTAGAGTGCCTTTGTGATGGATTCTTCGAGCAGCTTGTATTGGAGCCTACCAGGGAGAAGGCAATTCTGGATTTAGTGTTATGTAATGAACCGGATTTAATAAAGGACCTCAAGGTTAATGCGCCATTAGGAAGTAGTGACAATAACATGGTCAGGTTTAATAGAGAGATTAAACGAGAACTTACCAGTTTGAAGTTTGATCTTTATTTTATGCGAAGTTGCGATGAGGGATTATGTGAAGAAGCCCGCCAGACCGCATGCACGTCAATCTTCAAAGTAGCTGTATGAGCCCACAGAATAGTTGCTGACCTAAGATATAGAGAGATTGACGGCTAGAACTACCAAATGATCTTTATGAGAAAATGGTTGGGAGTGAGGGCACGTAATCCCTCATCGCAACTTCTCATAAAATAAAGATCAAACTTCAAACTGGTGTGTTCTCGTTTAATCTCTCTATTTTATTTCAAAGTCACGGGAGTGACTACGTGAAGATTTCAAAGCACTATGGTTTCATACTGTGACATAATCTGTGTGTGAAAACACTAAAACAGATAAACCATTAATGGCAGGAAAAACATGAGGTATTAACATCACGATGCTAACTTGCATACATGGCCATTGCTCTAAACTGGCCTGCAATCCCAATAGACTGTTGAGTTAGACAATAACGTATGCAAGAAAGTGCATAATTCTGCAAAAATCCAGACATATTCCACCAAATTTATAATTTGTTAAGCTGCATTATGTAAACCTCATGCTGCATGATGAAAGTGAAACCCATTGTATTGGCTGCTAGTGAGCCATCAGCAATATCTTGAGAGTATTGACAGAAAATAATTATGTTCCATATTGTACATTGATGTTGCATGTTAACCAATCACACCATGTAAATGACCTCCAGACTCAGTACATGATTCAAATACATCTTTAATCAGCACTGAAACCTAGATACTGGGGCAAAAGTAAACACAATGTCAATCAACCTCTTCAACAAGATAAGAACTAACGAGCCACTGATCAAGGACAAATCCACTCTACATGCTTTTGGAGGGGAGGTGCTGGTGCCTCTGGGCAAAACCAACCTGAAATGCGTGCTGAAAAAAACCATGAGGAATGTGACCTTCTATGTCTTGAACTTTAATTCAGTTACACTGCTTGGCAACCGGGCCTGTCAGGAACTGGGGCTGATCTCCTTTGACAAAATGGTCCACAAGCTGCAAATTTCCCTGGACCCGCTGAGTGAATGCCTTGATGTTTTCGACAATAACCTGGGCAAGTTGCCCATGATTTATATGATTATTATTGACCCCGAAGTGACACCCGTCATCCGACCCGAACACCGATTGTCATTTGCCATGACTGATGGGTTCACTCTGCGCTGAAGGACATGGCCTCCACAGGCATAATTGAAGCAGTCAGCGATCCCACCGACTGGGTCTCAACCATGATTGCCACAGTCAAGAAGGGAAAAAATGAAATCCGCTTGTGAATCAACCCGAAAGAACTGAACAATGCCATTAAACGCCCACACCATCCCATGAAACTGTCGAGGACGTTGCGGCAAAGGTCGGAATGGCCACCCTATTTTCTGTCCTTGATGCAAAGAACTCTTTCTGGCAGATACCGCTGGACAAGGAGTCATCAAACCTCACCACATTTGCCATCCCATTCAGCAGATAGAAGTTTCTGAGAATGCCATTCGGAATCAACTCTACCAGTGAAGTCTTACAAAGAACTATGGAGCTATTATTCGAGGACCTACCTTGTGCCATCATTGTCGACGATATCCTAGTGTATGGCAAAGACGCAACGGAGCACGACCACAATCTCAGGCTCATCTTGGATCGTGCACGCAAGATCAACCTCAAGCTCAATCCTGACAAGTGCAAGTTCAGGGTTCCAGAGATTTCCTACGTCGGCCACATCTTCACTCCTAAGGGTCTCAAACCTGATCCGAAGAAGGCTACCGCCATCACAGAAATGCCTGCCCCCACAGACGTGAAAGGCCTGCAGCGTTTTCTGGGCATGGTAAACTATCTCGGCAAGTTCATCCCGAACCACAGCGAACTAAGCTCCACACTGCGGGAGCTGACCAAAAATGACACAGCATGGTCATGGTCCCAGCAACATCAGATTGCTTTCAATGTTTTAAAGTCCAAACTGACCAGTGCACTGACCCTGATTTTTTTTTTTGATCTGAAACATCCGGTGACGATCACCTGCGATGCTTCGAAATTTGGGCTCAGCACAGCCTGCTTGCAACCATCTGCCGAGGGCACCCTACTACCTGTCTCGTATGCCTCTCGCACCTTGACCGACACGGAGCAGCACTACGCGCAAATCGAAAAGGAACTGTTCGCTGTCCAAATTCCACAACTTCATCTTTGGCAACACCTTCACGGTCGAGACGGACCACCAACCACTGGTGACAATCCTGAACAAGCCCATCCATGCCGCGCCAGCTCGTTTGCAGCGTATGATGATGCAGCAGTACGATTTCTCTATTACCTACACTAAGGGTAAGGACATGCACGTCGCTGACACTCTCTCCCGTGCACCTCGGGTATCTTGCGAACAACATTCCTATGAACAAGAAAATTTCACGGTCCTCGTTGTCGATTTCATCTCCAGTAAGCAACTGCGCACCCTGGCCGCAGGGTGGCAGTACACCGCCACTGACGATACGCTTCAAATCCTCTCCTCCATCATCAAAACAGGCTGGCCAGACAAATAATCCAACACTCCCACAGAGGTGCAGTCTTTCCTCCTGGTTCGCGATGAACTGGTAGTTCAGGATGGGGTTGTCGTCAAGGGTCACAAGGTAGTGATACCCTCATTGCTATGAGACGTATTCTTCAATCAGTCACACAGCGGTCACCCAGGAGCCGACGCCACACTGGCTTGCGCCCATAGTCTGTTCTACTGGCCCGGGAATGGCCAGTTACATCCGGGACAGCGTAGCCTCCTGCCCCCCTTGCAACAGCCTTGTGCCTCATCAGCAGTGGCAGCCCCTTCTGCAACAACCTCCACCAGCTCTGCCCTGGACGTTGCTGGTGGCAGACATTTTCGAATGGTGCGGAAAGCACTACCTCGTTCTAGTCGACTCCTTTTCTAACTGGTTTGAACTAGCCCAACTGACCCCCCTCACATCTGAGATGGTCATCCAGAAGCTGAAAAGACACTTCTCTACCTTTGGCAGTCCCGAGTATCCACAGAGTAATGGACTCGCTCAAACACTTGCTGGAGCAAGCACAGATTTCAAAGTCAGACGTTTATCTCGATCTCCTGAATCTCAGAAACGTTGCCAGGGATGGAACCCTGGGATGGCCGGCACAGCGATTGATGTCGAGATTGATGAGGCCTCCGGTACCCATCGCACAACAGCAACTGCTCCCTCAGGTGCTGAAGCCCGCCCCTATCCAGAAACGTCTACAAGAGAAGCACGACATCCAGAAACGGTCATACGACCGTTCCAGCAGACCACTCAAGCCTCTACTTCCGGGTCCGGTCGTCCGCCTACGAACGTCAACTGGACATTTCCGTCTGGGCACTGTTGTCAACCCGACTGATGAGCCACGGTCGTACCTGGTAGACTGTGAGGGAGCGGTATACTGGAGAAGTCGACAACACCTGCTTGCTGTGAGGGAGCCTCGACCACCACCTGCTGGTCCCTATGCTCCACCGCTCCAGTTCCTGCCGGCTTTTGCAATGTCTACCACCCGTCCCCGCATGCCTTGCACCCCTCCACGTCCCGCAGTCTCCACAAACCACGGGGTCTCACCCACCGCATGTTTCCGCTTTCAGTCACCACAAGCCTCCACCGCGTCATTCTTGCCTCCAGGCTCTCCGTCTCATCTTTCAGGTGGAGGAGGGGGGGGGAGGGTTTGGTCTGCACGCACTCGGGCCGTGTTAGTAGACCACCAGACAGATATGGCGAGTATGTTTAACTCCATGGCATGGGTGCTCTTCCACACTTAATCTTTAGGGGGAAGGATGTAGATTGATGTTGCATGTTAACCAATCACACACCAGCCAGCATCTCTAATTCCACCCCACTGTAATACTTATACTAACACTTGTTTTCCAGCACAGACAGTTGGAGCAGCCAGGATGTACTGGCAACTAATCATCCTTCATGCTGTTAAGTTTCAGTGCTGATTATTTGAATCACGTACTGAGTCTGGAGGTCATTTACACATATCATAGGCACTAGCAACTGAGTGCACTTGTATGCCTAATGACATCCCTGATCTCTGCCGTGGTGGGTATGCTGTCAACCTCAAATGCACACAATCCTGCTCATTTGTTTATGAGATTATTTCTATAACAAGCTACCCTAATGTCAGTATGACATAGAGACTAGGCCAGAGATTGAGCAAGGATGTGTTCTTAATGCTGAGATCAGCTGCTGAAAGCATAATCATTTTAAGATACTGGTCCCATTAGCGAAATTATGATGAATATTTGCACAACAAATACTGATACACATCGCACACTACAATGAGTGTAGGCTATTAGGGTGGTGAATAAAGGACACCCTGCATAACGTTAGAGAATAGTGGGTGAAGAGCTAATCATTTACGTACTCTATGGTATAGCAGACATGATAAAGCAGCACAGGAAACTGTGAATTGTGCTGTCCCATAAAGTTTCTCTAGGCTCAAACTGGGAGCCACACAACCTTGTTACTTCCATATAGAATTGACTAACACATGCTGTTCACAAGCTTCTCATACAATCGTGCAGAGCTAGCTGGCCGAGAAGACAGGCTGTCCCAGCCATCACATGTGAAGGAGTAGTAAATAAGAGTAGCTTCAGCCGTCTACCATGGCGTGACTGAATAGGCAAACTGGTAGTGTTAAATTCCATGTTGCCTTAAATGTAATATTGCCAAAATATCTACCGACAGTGCATTAGATTTATCATTTGCAATTTTGCATAATACCCACACCTCGGTGACATAATCTGAGAAGGGCAGCATAGGCTTTCACCACTAGCTTTGTTATAAACAGCAGAAACTGCCCCTTTGCGTATAGATATGACAGGGTATGCAACTACAAGATCGATTTTCTGAGTTTGTTAAATTACAGATACCCAATCATCCATCTTAAACTGGGTAAGTGAAACAACAATTTGATTATCCTAATGGTATCCTGATTCGGCCTGCACCATATTTCTGTAATCTTGAGAAATATATCCCTCTAGTCCTTGGTCAGACCACACATCCTCGGATGAGTTGTCACTGAATGTACTTGGAACCGCTGTTCCTCCGTAGATCCTACGGACTGAATTTTTGCGGAGCTTCGCTACCCCGCAGAAGATGTATATCTAGCTATTCATACATATCGCTGATAATATAATCAGCAGCTAATGACTAGAGCAGAACCACAGTTTCCCTTGATTCTGAGAAAACTAGTTCCCTGTCAACTCTTGACTAAGAGCCACGATGGATACGTAGCCTTTCCCTTCAGAGTGGAGATAGTATAATGCAAAGTTGAATCAAGAATTACCTCACAGACCTTTGACTGAGACTACATGTCTAAATCTCCAGGGTGCATAACACAATTTGTTGGACGCACCACTCAATCAGGAATAGTGGTATCGAGAACCTATGGATTATTATAAATACATTGTTGATTGGTAACATGACCTGCAGGTCAGAAAAGTTATAATATATTGCAGACAAGCTTTCTGCTGGTAACTATCTGTCCCAGAGAAAATGGCAATGAAGATTCCAATGAACCAGTGACTCTGGTAAATGAGGAGAATTAACCATATGTTGAGAAAACTTCAACTACTTAATTCTATTGCCCAGTCTGATACCTCTCATGGATGATGAAGCAGTGTTTCTCTGGACGCTATGACTCATATAGTCAGCCAGTTTCATGATGGTCTACCCTGATCCAGGGTAACCAAACTATTCCTACTTGGAACTTACAGAGGTGACTGTGTAAGGCACCTTGCCAATGTCTCCACATCAACCTGATGTTATTGCAGAGACAGTGAAAACGGACTAGACAGCCCATGCTGGTAGTAACCCTTAAGCTGGGCCACAGACTGTTCCATTTCGGAGTTTACGGAGATTAATGATGAGACCTACTTACAAGTGTCTCTAACCCTAGGTCGCTTACCTTTGTTGGAGCTTCAGCGAAGTTACATTTGCAGAATCCATCCATCACGTTTGTCATTTCTGTTGGATAGCTGATGCTGCTGGCTAACTTCTCTTGTAGTGGTCCCCGATGGAACAGCAATTTTTGGAGGGAAAGCACACCGCTTTTCCTTATGCGATTGTCGTACATCACGCATTAAAGCATGGGATCCCGGCAGATCGTCATGTTCGGGCTCTTTCCTTGGAGTGGGAAAATTGCACCTTGAACCAGGCGTTACCATCCGTATGCCTCGAACTGTCTGTGCATGCTTCTATACCAAGCATATTTAGCGACACCATCTCCGATACACTTTTGGGTGGAAGGAAAAATGCGAACCTTGAAACCAAGGCAACTGCAGCCATATGACTTGAACTGCCTGTGTATGCTTCCGTAATACGGGGCATAATATATATGGCTCCATCTTCATACTTCATACATCCGAATGGGAGGACTTATGCAAACCTGAACCAGGAGCTGCCTCTGGCATGTGTGCATATACTTCAGCACCATCTCCATCACTACGTTCAACCGAGTGGGAGGAAATTGCAACCCTGAACCAGGCATTGCTTCAGGCATATATTAATATACTGTAGCACCATTTTCACCAGTCCGTTCATTTGAGTGGGAAGAATTTTGCAACCCTGAACCAGGAGCTGCTGCCTGACATGCCTGAAGATGGAGCATTCCTTGTGCTATAATTTGATTCCTCTGATGTTCATGATTGAGACAAACCCCAATGTTGTCTGACTTAGATGTCCCAAGACTTGGCACTTTGCACCGACTTGGGGTTTGTCAGGTTGCTCCCTTCAGCAGCTGCCAGGACTAGCTGTGCAGATCGATGCTCTGTTGGTATCCTCATTTACCAAACAGGCTGCACGTGCTAGTGACTCCGAGTCATGCTCCCTTCTGGTGCCAACGCAGTATACAGGGAAGGACTGGAGCGCCTCTGGCCCCCACACACCAGACAGAGTGGGAGAAATGCTGGAAACCTGCCAGGTGTTTGTCATAGGCAATGATCGTTACATGACTGAAAAACCCCATCCCAATTAAATCAGAGATTTGATCACTTTATTGATATGCATAAAGTTAGCGTTATTTGGAAAGGAATCTTCCACAGTCCCCTCTAATGAGCAGAATCACCATGACACCACCAGGTGTAGCTCCCACAGGTGACTTATAGGCACAGCGCAACAAGGCTTCCCAAGCCAGGGGCTCTGGACGGCCATGGCAGGTCCAATTCCACTACACCTTTTTATTGGTGTAAGTGATAATAAATGTTTCTTGTAATTTTTCTCTTTTAAAACATAAACTAAATTGGCATGATAATACATATTTATGATATTGCCAAGAATAAAACCTGAACTGATATTATAAATCAGAGGATACCAGCACAATGGTGCAGCTGGTAGAGCTGATGCCAGAGACCTGGGCTTACAGCACCAGACCAGGCTTCGACCCTGACCACAGATATATCTGTGTGGAGTTTGCAGCTCATAGGACGTATTGACTATGATAGTCACAAATGTGACCCTGTGGCAACTATTATAAATGCCAACTTTATTATAGCCATACATTAAAAGAATATAGTATATGTGCTATAACATAGCTGTAGCAGCAACTCAGTTAAATTTGACTGGCGCTACAGCAAGCTGAACTTACCCAAGTGGTATTTAAAAAACTCACATGTAGTAACACCCGCAATTTATGAATGCAAGTTCGCTGAATTTGTAACTCTGGCTGCCTGCTCCCAAGTGGAACTGTGATGTCGGCAGCTTCTATAATTAGGGCCGTCTGCTGAAGACTGTAATGGCTACAGCCAGTTATAAACGAGCCTGTCGGCTCTGAACTGGGTTGTCCCCTGCCATGCAGACTAACGGCAACGGAAGCATTAAACCCTCTAACTTGAGCCGCTTGCTCCCGTTGGGGACTGCGGCAAAATATACCTACACTAGCTCCAGTGGAGCGGCTACTTTTTTGGGGCCAGCTATAGAACGGCCCTGAAGAAAACTGACTTACCTGCAGAGCAGCGCGGAAACTGCTCTGACTAGCACCATGCGCTAGACGTAACGACGCGCATGCGGTCTGGTGGGCTTCTTCATGTAGTCACTCACGTGACTTCGAAATAAAATCTACAATTGGAGAGGGAGAACGGTAGATCGGAGGTGTCACTGTTACAGTTGAATAAAGGGGACTATAGGGCCATGAGGGAGGAGCTGGCCAAAGTTGACTGGAAAGGTACCCTGGCAGATATATAAATAAAAATATATGTATATATATACACATACACACACACATATATATACACATTCGTACACAAAAAGGACAAAATATAATAGTGCAATAATAGCTATAATAGTCTAAGTAATTCAAGGTTTCACGGTCAGTTTATTGTCACATGTACCATTTAAGGTACAGTGAAATTTGCGTTACCATACAGCCATACTAAGTGAAAAGCAACAAGGCACACAACCACATAAAAGTTAACATAAACATCCACTACAGTGGATTCTACATTCCTCACTTTGATGGAAAGCAATACATTTCAATCTTCTTCCTCTTGTTCTCCCATGGTCTAGGCGATCAAAGTTTATTTGGAGGTTATAGTGGAATGGCTGTAGGGAAGAAGCTGGTCCAGGTTCAGAAACAGCTTCTTCCCTACAGCCATTAGGCTATGTCGTTAGTCAAACTAATAGTAGGTTTTTGCATTTGAAGTAGTTTTAGTTAACTGATAGCATTTGATGAAGAGCCTTGGACCTAAAATGTTAACATTGTTTCTATTCCCACCAATGTGGCATATCCAGCTGAATATTTCCAGTATTTTCTGATTTTATTTTAGATTTTCAGCATTTTTAGTTTTATTACAATTTTATTTTTTGTTCAACGAATGGCACCAGGCATGATAACCACCGAATCTTCTGTGGTTTATAAAAAGGCCAGGTGAGGTGATCCTAGAGAGAGCAGCAGGAATGTTGTGCCACACCCCTGAATTCAATTTATAAAATGTTGAAATGTTCACCTAACCAAATAGGGAAAGGTGACAAAAGCTTTACATTCACTTTCTGCTTTCTGTGTATAACATCTTACCTCTTTTGTCTTGTCACGTCTACTTCACCAGATTACTCCACACAGCATTCCTTTTCTTTCTAGCTACTTCCTCACGTCCCCATCTATTGATTCAGCATTCTCGTTATTGTGCCATTTAATGCCTCTTCCTGAAAGACACTCTCACCGGGTGCAATAATTGGATGAATGAGTGCTTTTACAGTCACTTGTAGGTATGTTCTTTATCTTTTAATCAGAGAACATAAAACAGAAGGGAAAAGAAAAGAACCAGACATGGTCTTCCATAGATCTTGTATCTTAATTGCAGAGGATGAGGCACTGAGAAGAGTTGCTTTCACATCATTGTCAAATAGGAATGATAGATGGGGTCCTTTTAAATACCCGATGACGAAATGAAATATCAGCAACCCTCATGTCACAGAATATGCAGTCATGTCCACTGAATTTCAACCATGAGTCAAATCTGATCATACAGTGGCTTGCAAAAGTATTCATACCCCTTGAACTTTTCCATATTATGTCACGTTACATCCACAAACGTAAATGTATTTTATTGGGATTTTATGTGATAGACCAACACAAAGTGGTGCATAATTGTGAAGTGGAAGGAAAATGATACATGGTTTCCAAATTTTATTACAAATAAAAAACTGAAAAGTGCGGCATGCAAAAGTATTCAGCCCCCCTGAGTCAATACTTTGTAAAACCACCTTTCACTGCAATTACAGCTGCAAGTCTTTTGGGGTATGTCTCTACCAGCTTTGCACATCTAGAGACTGAAATTTTTGCCCATTCTTCTTTGCAAAATAGCTCAATCTGTCAGATTGGATGGAGAGCATCTGTAAACAGCAATTTTCAAGTCTTGCCAGAGATTCTCAATTGGATTTAGGTCTGGACTTTAACTGGGCCATTCTAACATGAATATGCTTTAATCTAAACCATTCCATTGTAGCTCTGTCTGTATGTTTAGGGTCATTGTCCTGCTCGAAGGTGAACCTCCGCCCCAGTCTCAAGTGTTTTGCAGACTCTAACAGGTTTTCTTCCAAGATTGCCCTGTATTTGGCTCCATCCATCTTCCCATCAACTCTGACCAGCTTCCCTGTCGTTGCTGAACAAAAGCATCCCCACAGCATGATGCTGTCACCACCATGTTTCACAGTGGGGATGGTGTGTTCAGGGTGATGTGCAGTGTTAGTTTTCCGCCACACATGGTGTTTTGCATTTAGGCCAAAAAGGTCAATTTTGGTCTCATCAGCCCAGAGCACCTTCCTCCACATGTTTGCTGTCCCCCCCACATGGCTTGTGGCATACTGCAAACGAGACTTCTTATGGCTTTGTTTCAACAATGGCTTTCTTCTTGCCACTCTTCCATAAAGGCCCGATTTGTGGAGTGCACGACTTATAGTTGTCCTGTGGACAGATTCTCCCACCTGAGCTGTGGATCTCTGCAGCTCCTCAAGAGTTACCATGGGCCTCTTGGCTGCTTCTTTGATCAATGTTCTCCTTGCCCGGCCTGTCAGTTTAGGTGGACGGCCATGTCTTGGTAGGTTTGCAGTTGTGCCATACTCTTTCCATTTTCGGATGATGGATTGAACAGTGCTCTGTGAGATGTTCAAAGCTTGAGATATTTTTTTATAACCTAACCCTGCTTTAAACTTCTCCACAACTTTATCCCTGACTTGTCTGGTGTGTTCCTTGTGCTTCATGATGTTGTTTGTTCACTAATGTTCTCTAACAAACCTCTGAGGCCTTCAAACAACAGCTGTATTTATACTGAGATTAGATTACACACAAGTGGACTCTATTTACTAATTAGGTGACTTCTGAAGGCAATTGGTTGCACTGGATTTTATTTAGGGCTATCAGAATAAAGGGGGCTGAATACTTTTGCACGCCACACTTTTCAGTTTTTTATTTGTAAAAAAATTTGAAAACCATGTATCTTTTTCCTTCCACTTCACAATTATACGCCACTTTGTGTTGGTCTATCACATAAAATCCCAATAAAATACATTTACGTTTGTGGTTGTAACGTGACAAAATGTGGAAAAGTTCAAGGGGTATGAAAACTTTTGCAAGCCACTGTATCTATGATAATGCTGCAATATTCAAACATTTACAGCTTTCTTCTACCTCACAAATTATCTTTGTTACTGTGTTTGATCTTCTCCAATGTCTACGTCCCAGAATTCTAAAACAATCTTGATTCCCCAAACATAGGAAAGTGGTTTATCTCACACAAAACATCCTTCAGAATATTTGACAGTGTGGTGAACACTCCATAGATGTGAGATTCAGATCAATGATGTAGTTGTAGCAGGATTATGGGACTTTGTCAAACATTTCAGCCAGTTGAAGATAGACACAAAATGCTGGAGTAGACCCATCTCGACCCATAACGTCACCCATTCCTTCTCTCCAGAGATGCTGTCTGTAGATGGTTTTGCATGCAACCAATAACATAGTTACCTCAGTACCATTAACCCCGCCTAGTTAACATCAATCATAACGCCTTCCCCTTCCTGGATACGGTTCACTAGAAGAATGTAGCCAGTATTTGAGGATGTATGTAATACCTTGTGCTATCATTAAAATGTGTTGAACACTTTTAGAGTTTGTAAATTGCTTATTTACATGGTGTCAGAAGTGGGATACGAACCCACGCCTCCATTGCAGAATACCAGGACCTGTTCAACGACGACCTGGGAAAGTTACCACTGACATACCATATTTCCATTGACCCAAATGTACAACCCGTGGTCCGCGCACCTCACAGGGTGTCCCACGCCATGAAAGACAGGGTCGAGGCGATGCTTAACAACATGGTCGACAAGGGGGTGCTAGAAGCGGTCAGCGAGCCCACCGATTGGGTCTCCACCATGGTTGCCACGATAAAGAAAGACAAGAATGAAATACGTGTGTGTATCAACCCCAAGGACTTAAACCTTGCCATCGGGCAAGCCACCGTCTTTTCGGTCCTAGACGCTAAGAACTCGTTCTGACAGATCCCGTTGGACAAAGCATCTTCCGACCTGACAACCTTCGCCACACCATTCGGCAGATTCAAATTCCTGCGAATGCCATTCGGCATCAATTCCGCTAGTGAGGTGTTCCAGCGAATGATGGAGCAGATATTCTCGGGCCTGCCATGTGCCATCATCGTGGATGACATCTTAGTCTATGGGAAGGACATTGCCGAACATGACCAGAACCTCCGCCGCGTCCTGGATCGGGCGCGAAAGGCCAACCTGAAGCTGAACCCAAAGAAGTGCCGGTTTCGTGTCTCAGAAGTCACGTATGTTGGACACGTTTTCACCTCTAACGGACTAAAACCCGACCCTTTGAAGGCAGCGGCCATCTCTGAGATGGCAGCCCCCACCGACGTGCCAGGTCTACAACGTTTCTTGGGCATGGTGAACTACCTTGGGAAGTTTGTACCAAATCTCAGTGAGCTGAGTGCTCCCCTGCGGCAGCTGACAAAAAAGGATATCGCCTGGGTCCGGCTCCCACAGCACCAGCAGGCGTTTGACTGTCTCAAGTCGAAACTGATTAACACTCCGACGTTGCGATTTTTTGATGCGAGTCGCCCCATCACCGTCACATGTGACGCTTCTAAGTTCGGCCTGGGCGCGGCATGCCTCCAATCTGTCGATGGATCGTTACATCCTGTCTCCTATGCCTCCCGCACCATGACGGACACCGAGCAGCGGTACGCTCAGATCGAGAAGGAGCTGCTTGCGGTGGTGTTTGCCTGCTCCAAGTTCAGAGACTTCCTGTTTGGCAGCAGATTTACAGTCGAAACCGACCACCAGCCACTGGTGACAATCCTGAACAAGCCGATTCATGCTGCCCCTGCCAGGCTGCAGCGTATGATGCTGCAGCTCCAGCGCTTTGATTTCGACATCGTCTACAAGAAAGGCACCGAGATGCACATCGCGGACACGTTATCGCGCGCCCCGCGGGCCTCCTGTGCTCGCCACCCCTACGAAACAGAGGACTTGCTCGTACTGGGCGTCAATTTTATTCCCACCAAGCAGCTGCAGCTTTTGGCCGAGCACACCGCTGCCGATCCAGTTTTGCAACGGCTTGCGTCTGTGATTAAATCAGGGTGGCCAACAAAGCGCTCCGCTGCACCGCCTGAAACACAGCCCTTCTTCCTGGTCCGTGACGAACTGGTGCTCCAGAATGGCGTTATCGTTAAGGGACATAAAGTGGTGGTCCCGTCCTCCCTGTTCGATTCTTACTACTGCGCAGCCCACAGCGGACACCCCGGGGTCGATGCAACACTCGCCCACGCTCAGTGCCAATTCTACTGGCCTGGAATGGCCAAATATATTCGAGACCGTGTTTCTGCCTGCTCCACGTGCAACAGTCTTGCTCCACATCAGCAGCGACAGCCCCTGCTGCAACAGCCCGCTCCTGCCTTGGCCTGGTCCTCGCTGGCTGCCGACATCTTCGAGTGGCGTGGTAACCACTACCTTGTCCTGGTCGACTCGTACTCAAACTGGTTCGAGGTGGGTTTGCTGACATCCCTCACGTCGGAGATGGTGATCCGGAAGCTGCGGAAACACTTCTCCACGTTTGGGTCCCCTGTCAGGCTGCAGACTGACAATGGCAGGCAGTTTACCAGCCGTGAGTTCAAAAGTTTTGCTGACAAATGGAATTTTGTGCATTTCACCAGCAGCCCGGAGTACCCACAGAGCAACGGCCTTGCTGAACGGGCCGTCCGCAGCGCCAAGCTTCTGATGGAACAAGCGAGACTGTCTAACTCTGATTTGTATTTGGATCTCCTGAACCTCAGGAATGTTTCCAGAGATCCGGCCATGGGGTCCCCTGCTCAGCGTCTGATGTCCAGAACAACCAGATCTACCATCCCGATTGCCCAGCGCCAGCTGAAACCTCGGGTGCTGGAGCCTGCCTCTGTGCAGAGGCGCATTCAAGAGAAACATGACAGCCAGCGGCGTTCCCACGATCGGTCGTGCAGACCACTCGATCCTCTGTTGCCTGGACAGGTTGTTTGATTGCAAACCGCCAGTGGTCACTCCCGTCTGGCTACTGTGGTCGGGGTGGCCGACTCACCTCGTTCGTATCTGGTCGACTATGAGGGAACCATCTACCGTAGAAGCCGACAACACCTGCTTGCGGTTAATGAGCCGAAGCCGCAGGCCCCGGGCCCCTATGCCCCGCCGCTCTCATACCAGCAGCCGGCTCCTGTCCCAGCCAGCGTTCCCTGCATGCCTCGGTCCCCATATCGAGCGCCCGGTTCCCCTCTGCGCGGGTCACCTGTTGGCGGTCGCGGTTCTCCCTCTCCTGTTCCTCCAACCCCACCGCCCTTCCCTGGTTCCCCTGCTGTCTCGGGTCCCCCTGTTTTTTCTGCTCCTCCGGGGGAAGGGGAGGCATCCGTACGCGCTCGGGCCGGATCAGCAAGCCACCTGTTCGTTATGGCGATTCTGTTTAATTCTGTTTAATTCTGTTGTAGTGACAACGGTCTGTTTCTTTTAAATTTTCTAAGGGGAAGGATGTAGATGGTTTTGCATGCAACCAATAACATAGTTACCTCAGTACCATTAACCCCGCCTAGTTAACATCAATCATAACGCCTTCCCCTTCCTGGATACGGTTCACTAGAAGAATGTAGCCAGTATTTGAGGATGTATGTAATACCTTGTGCTAATATTAAAATGTGTTGAACACTTTTAGAGTTTGTAAATTGCTTATTTACACTGTCTGTCCTGCTGAGTTACTCCAGCATTTGGTGTCCATCTTCAGTGTAAACCAGCATCTGCAGTTCCTTCCTACATCTTTCAGCTAACTAATCTTCTCACGCTTTAATAATAATAATTTGTATGTAAGCTGCATCTCTGAATACAAAAATATTTTAAAAAATATTGAAACAAAAATCCACAATGACATTTTCAAAACTAATTGAACAGGAATCCATTTAAGTGAACACTAAACCAGATGCTCAGCTTTGGAAGTGTCAGCAACATATATTTTGTGCAAGAAATAAACAAAAAAATGCTGGAAATAGGTTTATTACCCACTATTTTCCAGATGTAACAAAGGAATTTTGCCCTGAGACAATAATGCTGTTTCTCTTTAAACAGATGCTGCCTATTCAGCAGAATATGTCGGTTATTTCAGATTCCAGCATCTACAGTTTTTTAATTTCATTCTGTTTGGAAGAGCTGCCTGTTGATTCACAGACATTGTGGGCGTAAGGACCTGTTCCTCTGCTGTACTTGTCCTAACATAATAAATAAGAGTTGGAATAGGCATGCGGCCCCTCTAGACTGCTTCATCATTCACTATGACCTTGGCATTGGCCTTCACTCAATTTCCTGCCAAACCCTCAGAATCCTTGATTCCCCTATAGTCCAAAAGCCCTACCTATCTCAGCCATCAAAATACTTAATGATTGGTCACCCACAGCTCTCTGGGAGTGAGAATCCCAAGTTTTACAACCCTCTGGGAAAAGAATGACATCCTCCTCTCATTGTTAATTGGTTGACCTTTATCCTAATTCAATGCCTCCGACATCTTAAAGGGAAAGATCTTCATGGCATATTCACTGTCAAGCCCTCTCAGAGTCTTGAATTTCTCATTGAGTTCATCTTTCCTTCTTCTAAACATCAGAGAGCACAGGGCTATTCTGTTCCCTCGTTCATCACTGGCCAAACCTCGTATTCCTTGGAATCAGTCCAGTGAGCCTTCATTTTAAAGCATATATAGATATCCCTGGACAGGGGCCAAAACTATACACAGCAGTCCAGGTGTGTTCTCACCTACAAGTTTGTGGGACACTTCTTTACTCCAACATTCTATCCATTCCCCGTACGTCAAAGACTAACATCCCATTTGCCTTATTAATAACATGCAGACAGTGTGTTTTTTGCACATGGACAAATACATCTTTCTAAATACCAACATATAGTGGTCTTACATTTGACAAATATAGCTTTAGTACTTCTCCTGAGGTGGTCCCTCATGATCACAGAGATTTTGCATTCATTTCAGTTTTGTGGGTTCTGAGGTGATTCCCAGATTCTATCCCAGATGAGCAGGAAGTGGCTGACAGTACAGGTGGTAATGTATCTTGTAAGTTGTGCTTCTTCTGCCACTTATGCTCGGCTTTTGAGTGCTCCCGATGTCTGTCCTACCAGTATTATTAATAAAAACTATTAGTATAATTAATAATGCAACTAGAAGCACAATGCACTAATTTGTGGCCTTTCTTTCTATATAAAAGGACACTGCTGATACTGAGAGACGCGTATTGGCATTTTTGACCTGCCTTTGGATTGCTTGAACACTTCCTCAAAAACACTGAGAAGGACAAATGTTTTCTCCAGCATTTAGTTGCTGAGAAGCTCTTTTAATGGGAACATCAGTGGAGGTATTAATATGTCAACGGCTGGCTTTCAGAGGGGTATCTTAGAGCAGGAAGCAAGGACAAGCCAAATGTGAAGAACCTGCTTCCATAGAACCTTCACATTCTAACCAGAACTTCCTAAAGAATAACATGCTCACAAGGGAGAAGTTTTCCAAGTATATCATTGCTGAGATACAGGGAGATGTTCTGCAGGAAGTCTGCATTTATGCCTGGTCTGCTTACTCAGTGGAAGTCACGTTAATCCTCAACTTTCTCATTTCTGAAGAATATCCAATGTGCAGCATATCCCTTATTGCATTAGAAAAGTCACTTATGCATTTTATTCCCAGCTGCTTAAATTTCAATGAGCAACAGGTGGCACCCTTATCACTGGGAAATGCTGATAGAACTCACTTCCCAAGAGAGTGAAGAGCTACTGATTCCACGCCTGTGCTCACAAGGGCACACTAACACCCTGGATATTTTATCCACAGAAAATGCTTCCACTCCCTTAGTGTCGGTCATTTGGAAAAGCCAACATTGTTACTTCATTGAAGATGCAAACATCTGGAGTGACACAGCTATCAGCATCTCTGGAGAAAAGAATAGGTGATGTTTTGGGTGGAGACCCTGAAGAAGCTGAGTAACTTCAGCTTTTTATGTCTCTCTTCGGTGTAAACCAGCATCAGCAGTTCCCCCTATTCATTGGGCTTTCATCCTCAAGAAGCTGCCAATGTCAGATATTTTCAACATTTGGAGGGACAACTTCTTGGAGGAGCAGGGCCGAACATCAACCTCCTTGACTTTGTCCAACCTTCACCTTTGTATTGTTTTTCTATTTGAAAGCCCATACAGTATTTTAAAACATTTTGTTGACCTTGCCAGTTGCTTTGGCTCACATCTACTTGTCCAACTGCCTGAAATGTCCTATTCTTCCAGCTTTGGCTTCCTATCTGTTGGCAATCATGATTTTAATCATCCGGGTCCTATGCTTTTGGAATAATTTGTCTCTCCAAAGCCATTGGTGAAGTCACTTCTTTGAACAATCCTTAGATTGGTTGTCTTCCTATGTTCTTCTTTTCTTAGTGCTGAATGAGGTGTGTATGGAGGTTGACCTTCTTGTGTAATATAATTATTTTTGCGGAATCTGGACATTACTGTTGAATGGTCTTCGGAAATATGTACCCCCAGGAATTTGAACGTGGTGGGCAGAAAGCCTGTTTCTATGCTGTATCATTAAACTAAACATATAAAAGATGATGTAGGAAAGAACTGCAGATGCTGGTTTAAATCGAAGATGGACACAAAAAGCTGGAGTAACTCAGCGGGACAGGCAGCATCTCTGGAGAGAAGGAATGGGTGGCGTTTTGGGTCGAGACCATTCTTCACACCTGAATGGTTTCAGCCAATGAAATGAGACAACTGTCATACCAAAGATGGACACAAAATGTTGTAGTGACTCAGTGGGACAGGCAGCATCTCTGGAGAGAAGGAATGGGTGGCCTTTCGGGTCAAGACCCTTCAGACTCAGACTTCAGGTCTGAAGAATAGTCTCGACCCGAAACGCCACCCATTCCTTCTCTACAGAGATGCTACTTGTTCCGCTGAGTTACTCCAGCTTTTTGTGTCCATCTTCGGTTGAAACAGATGATAGATCATCTGGTGTTTTGAGCGAGGGAGCTTGTGTGCGTTACGCAGGCAACCAGTCGGTAATAAATAAAACAAGGTGGGGAGGGGGGGGGGGGGGGGGGGGGAGTGGGAGGAGATAATATTGTTCGTTGTCATGCACACTTGTCATTGGCCCGCCTGGGAATTTGTGTGTCCCCTCCCCCCCGTCCCCCGCCATGTTTTAAAAGTAATTTACTATGGCTGCCCATGCCCCGAGCTGTCTGTCCCAGGGTGGGGGGTGAATCACTCGATGTGGGTGTCGGGAGGGGTGGGTTAATGGAGGTGCATCATGGTCAGTGACTCTGGGTGGGCGGAGGGACCAGCCGGTCCCACATCTCTGCTCCACCCAATGCTGCTGTCACACAGCCCATCACAGTGCAGCCGCACAAGGGAGACGAGGCGGAGGGCGGCCATGGCTGTGGGAGAGTGGGGGCTGTCCCAAAGGATGTGTTCCTTCAGCCGCTTACAACTTGGTGCTCAGGTTCAGAAAGCCGAGTCACCTATGGCTTGTGTGGGAAAATTACCCCCATCTCCCATCACCATCGGCCAGTGACGTGATGGACGCGGGGGTCTGGACCAATCGCTTACAAGTCCCGCCCCCCCCCCGACGGCGTCATGTCCGTTATTTGACTTTTTGGCACAGCGGCCATTCTGTGAGTTGGCTTGTAGGCAACGCAGCCCTTCGGTTAGTTTGCTTTTAGGCGTCACGCCCTATCAGTTAGTTACCGTTTTGGCTTCGTACTCTTCGAGTTATTTGGCATTTCAGCTCCGTTTCCGTTCGGTTAATTGGCTTCCACTTCTTTGCTTCGGCTTCTCGTCCTTCGACGCCAAGTCCGGGTACTGGTTCACATACTCAATATTAATTTTTGTATTGTGATAATCTGTAACTCCCTGTATAGGTTGAGCTAAAGTAAAATAAACATAGATTAAGAAAGAATATAATGACGTGATCATATTTTTATTCTTTGAGCCTGGATATATTCAAGAGGGTAGCATAGACATGTTATGCCAACAGAAGATATGTTATGTCAAATATACAGTGCATTCAGAAAGTATTGAGACCCCTTAATTTTGTTACGTTACAGCCTTATCCCAAAATGGATTAAATTCATTATTTTTTTCATCAATTTACACACAATAAATACCCCATAATAAAAAAGCAAAAACAGGGGTTTCCCCAATTTTGGCAAAGTAATTAAAAAGAAATAACTAAAATATCACATTTACATAAATATTCAGACTTTTTACTCAGTTCTTCGTTGAGGCACCTTTGGCAGCAATTACAGCCTCAAGTCTTCTTGGGTATGACGTTACAAGCTTGGCACACCTGTATTTGGGAAATTCCTTCCGTTCTTCTCTGCAGATCCTCTTAGCCCTGTCTGGTTGGATGGGAGCATCAATGCACAGTTATTTTCAGCTCCCTCCAGAGGCGTTCGATCGGGTTCAAGTCCGGGCTCTGGCTGGGCCACTCAAGAACATTCACAGACTTGTCACAAAGCCACTCCTGCATGTCTTGGCTGTGTGCTTAGGGTCATCTTCCTGTTGGAAGGTGAACCTCCGCCCCAGTCTGTGGTCCAGAATGCTCTGGGGCACTTTTTCATCAAGGATCTCCCTGTACTTTGCTCCGTTGATCTTTCCCTCCATCCTGACGAGTCTCCAAGTTCCTACCACTGAAAAACATTCCCACATCATGATGCTTCCACCGCCATGCTTCACTGTAGGTATGGTATTGGCCAGGTGATGAGCGGTGCCTGGTTTCCTCCAGACGTGACACTTGGCATTCAGGCCAAAGAGATCAATCTTGGTTTCATCAGACCAGAGCAACCAACCCTTTTGGCAAACTCCAACCAGGCTGTCATGTGCCTTTTACTGAGGAGTGGCTTCCGTCCAGTCACTCTACTATAAAGGCCTGATTGGTGGAATGCTGCAAATATAGTTGTCCTTCTGGAAGGTTCTCCCATCTCCACAGAGGAGCTCTGGAGCTCTGTCAGAGTGACCATCGGGTTCTTGGTCACCTCCCTGAACAAGGCCCTTCACCCCTGATTGCTCAGTTTGGCCGGGCAGCCAGTTCTATGAAGAGTCCTGGAGGTTCCAAAGTTCTTCCATTTAAGAGTGACGGAGGCCACTGTGCTCTTCGGGACCTGCAATTCTGCAGAATTTATTTTATACCCTTCCCCAGATCTGTGTCTCGACACAATCCTGTCTCGGAGGTCTACGGACAATTCCTTCGTCTTCATGGCTTGGTTTTTGCTCTGACATGCACTGTCAACTGTGGGATCTTATATAGACTGGTTTGTGCCTTTCCAAATCATGTTGAATCAATTTAAATTACCACTGGTGGACTCCAATCAAGTTGTGGAAACATCTCAAGGATAATCAGGATGCACCTAAGCTCAATTTTGAGTGTCATGGCAAAGGGTCTGAATACTTATGTTAAGGTGATAGTTCAGTTATTTATTTTTAATTACTTTGCAAAAATTTCTAAACACCTGTTTTCACTTTCTTGATTCCGGGTATTGTGTGTAGATTGATCATAAAAAAAAAAAATTAATTAATTTTAAAATAAGGCTGTAACGCAATAAAATGTGGAGAAAGTGAAGGGGTCTGAATACTTTCTGAATGCATTGTATGCTGTGGCATTTTACCTAGTTCTACCTTCAGACATAAAAATTCACATTGCAGAGTCATTAACTGGAAATTTGGTTTTAAGCCACAATTATTTTGGTCTGCACGGAAGACTCTCAGTCCACTACAGCCTGATAATCATCAGCTGTAATACAAGTGGAGCTAAAATGAACTTCACTCTCACAGAGATAGTAGACGCACAAATGCAATAACTATCTCCATAGGTTGTGACTGTAACATAATCCACCTTTCAAAGGAGTTCTAGCCTAATTAAAGTGCACTTCAAAAGGCAATTTGAACAATTGTCAACGGATAGTACAGTTCTATTGATAATGCTGAGGAAGCAGCAATTTTGAGTTAGCTTGCTTGACAACCGGTATCAAACACGCTGAATAAGAAACAGTACTTTTCTTTGATGAAACAGTCTGTTCATTTTTTTAGCCGGCATGAATGAAAAGCACATTGTAATGTTTCATGTCCATTGGAGATAGACAAGAGTCTCTGCCTTAATGACCTATTAAAAGGATTACAAGGAATGAGCCTCCCATTGCTGTACACTTTTTGATGAAGTGCCAGAAGAGTAATTGCATGAGCAAAGTTACGGCAAGTATGTGTTGCAAAATTTTACCTCGACTGCTGTTATAATTAGGAATCATTTGTTGTTCACAATCCAGGCAGGTGTGTAGGTTTTATAGAGAGAAAAATCATCAGAAATGAAAAGATATAAAACAGTAACTGGAAATAGTTTGTAATTAGTAATAACCACCCAGTACTTTTTATACTTACCTAGCTCTTTTGTATGCCTTTGGATTTTTCAAAAATGTTTATAATCTCCTTATTGTTAAAACTGCCTTTAAAATGTTCCATCACATTTCTCCTGGGCAGTTCTAAGCTGTGATTTAAATTATGTTTGATAATTTCATATTGGAGAGTTTTATCATGTTAATAAAACCCCATCAATGCTATTGTTGTTGGCTCTCCAAAGTCCAAGGCCAAATTAAAAAAATATTTATTTATTTGTGAAATATCTATACTTGACAAAAAAAACTATTTTTTGAATCAGCAATCACTCTCTCATTATCGGCTTCCCACATTTCTCTGTTGCAATCTTACCTTCCTCTATGTTATTGTTGCTTTCCCAGTCTCCTCCAGTGCCCAGCATTCTATTGCCCCAAATACATTAACCTACCTTGCTTTGTCTTTGGTTCAGACTCATTGGGTTGAATTCTCCCTGGGTTCTATGAGTATCTGCTGTAACTTTTGACTGTTTATTTTTTCTCTAAGTGGCCAATGTGAATTTCTGCCAAAGTTATAATTGTCTATCGGGCATGTCCCTGTGGAAATTCAATCCCATGTTGTTTACATCAAGAGCCATTGTGCACTTTTATATTCTGGCTCAATGTTTCTGTTGCTCTCATGATTTTGTTAAACTGAAGCATGTTATTATATGTGTTGGAAAGAAGTGCAGATGCTGCTTTAAATGGAAGGTAGACACAAAATGCTGGAGTAACTCGGCGGGACAGGCTGCATCTCTGGAGAGAAGGAATGGGTGATGTTTTGGGTCTGAACAAGGGTCTTCACCCGAAACATCACCCATTCCTTCTCTCCAGGAATGCTGCCTGTCCCGCATGTCATCATATGATCTACAATTCCTAATTTCTTCAGTATTAATTCCTGGTCTTTTCAACCTAGTGTTGTACCACAGTTGCCAAAAAATGCTGGAGAAACTCAGCAGGTGAGGCAGCTTCTATGGAGTGAAGGAAATAGGCAATGTTTCGGGTTGAAACCCTTCTTCAGACCCGCACAGTACCACAGTAATGGGTTTTTCTTCTTCCCAGAGTTTTGCCAGTTAACATATCTGTGAATAATAGTCAATCTATGATCTGCAATCCTTAAAGTAATAGACTTTGAAACTGAGGTCAGCTCGAGAACAAAAAATTAAAACTTGACTTGTTCGTGACCAATCTAATCCTGACTTGAGTATGAACATTTCTGCAACATGCATCCAGTCTGAAGAAGGGTCTCAACCCGACATGTCACCTATTCTGCCTCACTCGGTGAGTTATTCCAGCATGCTGCATCTATCTTCAGTGTAAACCAGCATCTGCAGTTCCTTCCTACACATCCATTCTTTTTTTTTTTAAACTGAAACATATCGCCAAGCATGGGAAAATGAAATTGGATTACCTATAACAAAAGAAATTTGGGAAGAAAGCTTACAGAGAATAAATCGGTGTTCTTTAAATGCTAGACATATATTGATACAATTTAAAGTACTATATAGATTACATTATTCGAAAACCAAATTAAATAGTATTTTTCCCAATCTCTCCTCTATTTGTGATAAATGTAAGAATCTAGAAGCAAACTTAATACATAGTTTTGTAACATGCCCTAAGTTGAATTATTATTGGACAGAATTTTTTAAAGTAATTTCTGAAGTTCTTAAAGTTAAACTGGACCCTGACCCAAAATTAATAATATTTGGAATTCCGGAATCAAGTTTGGTTTTGACAGTAAATCAAAGAAATTTCTTTGATTACTGTTTGATAATAGGGAAAAAAATCATATTGAAATTTTGGAAGGGAACATTATCCCCAACAATTAAAATGTGGACAGCAGAGATGCTGGAGACGTTATATTTGGAAAGAATTAGATTTGTCCTATTGGACAGGTATAATTCTTTTGAACTGATATGGTCTCCATATATACAGTATCTAGAGAAGTAGCTGTTCTTGGCATCACGGCTCGACGGGCACCCTACGGAATCCGATGAGAATAACTTATTTACATATGGGATTAATGCGCATGTCCCATTGATATTATTGTTTGAAATAATTTCATGTATAATGTACTTAGTTGTTTTTGATTTATATATATAATATATATATTTTTTTTAATTTGTATTTGTAGATTGTTTTCTATTTCTATCTTTTTTTTTCTTTTCCTCTTTATTATATATCTTTTTCTATCTTTATTTCCAAAAAAACAGACAATATTAATTATCGATGTGCTATTTGTAGAAATATTGAATTAAGATGATAGTTTTAAATGTGTGTTATACATTGTAAACTGGTTACTTCAAATAAAAAAATATTTTAAAAAAAACCCATCCATTCTGACTATTGATGGAATCCTGAATCGTGCCTGATAGCCATACCCAGGAATGTCTGTGGTAATGGAGGAGGTTCTAAAAGGTGTATTTTATATAAAAATACATTACTGTTATAGTTATACCAGGAATTTGGCACAAATGTTTGTACTCAACCCCCCTTCAATCCACTGGCATGCTCTAAATGTGCCAGGAACTTTGGATGTGGACTCAGTTGTCTGCTGGATCTCCCACAGCAATAACACAGTTAAGGTGATTTCAACAACATTTGGTTGAATGTGGAATGTACCACTGAGTAAAGGTGCAATGGCTGTAGAGGGTCCCAACCCAAAGCATTACCTATCTATGTTCTCAAGGGATGTTGCCTGACCCGCTGTTACTCCAGCATTTTGTGTCTTTCCTTGGTAAACCAGCATCTACAGTTCCTTGTTTCTACTTCCATAATAGTCATTTGGGCATCAAAAGTGCACAACACTTCTTGAACAGAACCTTTAGCCAGAAGAGGTAATCAAGGTTGGTGCAATAATAACATTTAAATGACATTTGGAGCAGTACATGTGTAGGAAAGGTTTAGAGGGATATGGGCCAAACATGGGCAAATGGGACTAATGTAGATGGAGCATCTTAGTAGACAAGGATGAGTTGGGATGAAGCGTCTGTTTCTGTGCTGTCGGGCTCTATGACTACCTGATTCTTTGTCGTAAATTAGGAAGGAAAGAGGGAATTAATAAGAGATGGTCAGAACTTTAGATCTGAGGAAACTGAGGTCAATGTAGGTCAGCAGTGGATCAATAGAACTTGGAGAGAGTGAGGAAAGAGTGAGCGCTTTTGATGAGGTGAATCTTACCAAGGTTGGAAGATGTGCAGCCAGCCAGTAGAATATTGGAATCTACCGTGGTGACTCAAGGGAAATCAATGGCCATGTTCCTAAACTCTATCAAAATATCTCTTTTGAATGCTTAGACTGTTTTTGGAACACTATTAGCTTTATTTCTTAAACACAGTTGTTTATCTAACTTCAGCATGGTAGGTGATTGAATGGAGAGAGATTCCACACTCTCATTGCTGCTCCTTCACAGATCAGTGGCTTTCCTGAAGGAATGCCCAGCAGCTGAGTTACAGCTTGAGTAAATATTGGTGAAGGCTGCTGTCTCCCGTGATCATCTTGCATCTGTCTATTCTAGTGTTTCTGTCAGCAACAGATGTGCCAGAAATTGGCCTGAGCCTTTCAGCCACAAGAGTAACAGATATGGTTGAATCAGCTGCATGATGTTCTTGTAAACGTGAATCCCACAGCCTTCTACTGAAATCTGCAACCACCCAGAAGAAGCCTTCCTTCCATGAGTGAGCCATTTAGAAATCATGGGTTAGAGGTTAAGCACTGCAACAAAAAAGCTTTGCTAAATTGAAGTGGCATGGTGACAGTCACTGACATTGCTCACTCACTTCTGCCTAACAGCTGGACTGCCATGCAACAATCTTAAATTCAGAAGTTCTCTCATTTTCTGACCTTTTTCACTGTTTCATTTCCATTCATTCTGGGAGGCACCTCTGCAGAGTCACTGGATTCATGTTAAGAATTCAAAGCTGACCCTGAGCCAAACTTTTCTGTAGCACTTTTCACATCTAAGAATGTGCCAATGTCGTAAGCAAACTAATGGGAATAATTTAATTTCACGAACGTGAAATATTTCAGTTGCTGCTTCTGGCTCAAGAATCTGTTTCTCTCTACAATAAATTTTAATTATTCAAGGTGCAAAATTATGCATTTACTTTGCCAAAACAAATCAAATCTGCTTATAATTACTGCTTCGTGATTTCACACAATTGATGTGCATTCATAGAACATTTCTAAATATATAGTAGTGCCAATCTGACTTGCTGGCACCCTAGTAACAGGGCTTTTGATGAAAGCACGTGGTGAGGAATAAGGGAGGGGGGGAGGCAGGGGGTGTGGGGGGGGGGGGGGGGGGGGTGTGAGGGATGGGGGAGGGCATTGTGGAGACAGTCAATCATAAGTGAATGGTTCGGAGAGTCTGAACATTTTGATGGCTTGTGTTTCTGTCCTTCCATCCTTGGATCTACTTTAGTACCCTAATTTGAGGAAGGACATTCTTGCTATTGAAGGGGTGCAGCGTAGGTTTACAAGGTTAATACCCAGAATGGTGGGACTGTCATATGCTGAGAGAATGGAGCAGCTGGGCTTGTACACTCTGGAGTTTAGAAGGATGAGAGGGGATCTCATTGAAACATATAAGATTGTTAAGGGCTTGGACACACTAGAGGCAGGAAACATGTTCCCGATGTTGGGGGAGTCCAGAACCAGGGGCCACAGTTTGAGAATAAGGAGTAAGCCATTTAGAATGGAGACGAGGAAACACTTTTTCTCACAGAGAGTGGTGAGTCTGTGGAATTCTCTGCCTCAGAGGGCGGTGGAGGCAGGTTCTCTGGATACTTTCAAGAGAGGGCTCTTAAAAATAGCGGAGTCAGGGGATATGGGGAGAAGGCAGGAACGGGGTACTGATTGGGGATGATCAGCCATGATCACATTGAATGGCGGTGCTGGTTCGAAGGGCCGAATGGGCTACTCCTGCACCTATTGTCTATTGTCTATTGTTTACTCTTCCAATCTTTGTTTCCACTCATCACCATACTGATTATGTGTTCACTCCAACTTCCTTCCCCTCTACCCATAGTCTACATTGCCAAATTGAGATGATGGATCTGTTCCACCTCATGCTCCAATTCATAGGAGTTAATTACTGGGAGCACAGCTGTTTACATGTTAGAGATTAGAGAAGGGAGGAGATCATACCACAGCCAGATTTGTTAATAGACAATAGACAATAGGTGCATGAGTAGGCCATTTGGTTCTTTGAGCCAGCACCGCCATTCAGGCCTGATCATCCCCAATCAGTACCCGGTTCCTGTCTTCTCCCCATAACCCTTGACTCCGCTATCTTTAAGAGCCCTATCTAACTCTCTTGGAAGCATCCAGAGAATTGGCCTCCACTGGTACAAAATGGTACAAAAGTAAAAGGGGAGGTAAACTGTGAGGATAATACAAATAGTTTAAAGAGAGATATTGATATTATAAGCTTTGCAAAAGGACTATAGTGTGGAAACGAATTTCTTGATTTGGAAGGAAGGATGATAAAGTAGATTATTATGAAAATGCAAAACGACTGCAGAAATGTGCAGCAGAGGGGAATCTGGGAGTTCCAGTACATGTATTCCCATGGAATGCAAACTTCACATTATCCCTGCACTCAACAGATTTCTTCACATAAATCCTGCACTCATGAGTTGTTGATAGCCACTTTATTGCCCATCTGAGGAGGTACTGAGGTAGCTATTCTATCATCCTTACTTTCAAATTAAATAACTTTCCACATTGTAGCTTCAAGCCATCAGTGTGCTCATAAATAATTCAGTTTGATACGGACAAAATTGATCAGCCCTGCAATCAGATGCACTCAGACAGCTTGGTCATTCAGCTGATGCCAGTCTGTAGGAATAGTGCTGAAGGAAGTGGATGTACTGAATACAGGATCAGTTGTATCTCTGATGCAATTATGACCACCAAAGTGGTTGCCCTGTAGTTGCTCATGGGGACATGGAACATACATCTATAAATCACCTCGATGGGCACAGTGTTTGTCCTCTGGTAGGACTACTGTCTTCCCATGCCAGCTAAGTTTGCAGTGGGCCACCAATTGAATTATCAGGGAATTTCTAAATGGGGAAGAAGATCTTCCTTATTCTGTGGTGAAATATCTTTGGTTGAGATTCAGAGATTACTGTAACTTTAATCTAATAATGACACCATGATTCTCTTCCCTTTATCATCACCTCAATTTGCTTTGAGCCAAACTCTGCATACTCATGGCAGTGTCAATGGTCACATTACTAGTGATATGAAAAAGATACATCTTGTGGTGACTGACCAGGACACCAGTTGCCATCAACAATCTCTATCTCAACGGACCAATGACAGATCTTCTGCAAAGCACAGGATTTTAGTGGGTCTTACAGGATCTGTGGAGGAACTGGCCAGATGATGTTTCAGGTTAGGATCCTTCTTCAAACTGATTGGAGTGACATTGGGGATGAAAGCTGGCAATTAGGACTGGGCAAAGCCTGGTAAGTGATAGGTAGCTATATGAGAGGGGGAGGAGGAGGACGGTGTTGATTGGCTGATGGGTGACAAAGCCTAGAGGTGAAAAGGAGTCCAAAAAATATCAAATAAGGAGAGAAGAGGAGAAGTGACATGTAAAGCCGGAGGGAGTGATGTGGGTTTAAGGAGACAGGGGGAAGGGGAATGAGGGGAGATAAGTAAGATTAGTAAGGGTGTCGAATGTTATGCGGAGACAGAAAGAGATTAGGGTTGAGAGGGTGAAATAGATCAGCCATGATTGAATGGCAGAACTACTATGTCTTATAAAAGGGAAATGGGGGATCTGGGATGAGTGTTAAGTGTGTGAAGGAGGATCAAGGAGCAGGATGACAGGGATAAGGTGGGAAATGGTGAGAGGAATGTGTGTGTGTACTGAGTTGGGGGTGGGAGCATGGGAAAGAGAAGGGGTGTAGGGGTGTATTATTTGAAAATGGAGAATTAATTGTTAAGAGCTGCAGGTCTTATATACCTGTGCTCTTTTGCTGAAATGGGCTAACTGCTTACTCAAGTAAAATAACATATGTGAGCAGACACACAGTGGAGTTCTAATGTAGTCTCTCTGTAGCTGATGTACTCTTTTCAAATGGTTTTTACCTCAACAGCTTTTATTGTCATTTCCACAGGCTCTGCATACAGAACTCAGACACATGGAGTCTTTATTTACGACTGTAGGGTTAGTTATTTAGATCTGAGGATAATCAAAAACTACAGTGGGTGAGAGAACACATGGTTAAGCTTTAGCAGATTTTTACCTTTCTCTGAATTATCACAGCTTAAACATTTACAGAGTCCTTGGATTTCTTAGGGTCTGATGACATATTAAACTTCTGGTCAATTTCTGGTTCTGTGGGCCACAAGCTGCTTCTACTGTTCAGCCATCTGGCTCCATTAAGGCAGCCACTATTCACGAGATATTACCACACTTTGTTCAATTTTTCTGTGGGTTTCTGCAAATTGAAGCTGATCTGTAAATGAGAAATCTACAAGTTGTAGTCTGGTCCTGTCATCGCACAACCTGTTTTCTCCTGTAATGGATGGCACAGTGATGGGTTGGTGCAGCGTAGCATTCATAGCTATTTATATCTTTTCACCCTAATTTGCACCTCGGCACAATAAACTTTTGCCTGCACAAATTCTATGAAAGTGGACTGTTGCCATCTAATTCCAGAGATGTCGGTCCACTCTAATTGCTATGTTCTCAAACAACTAACATGGTGTAATCATTTGGACCAACATCCCAAAATTTGTTTAATCTGCCATGATACATTTGCTGCATTCTGATTGCTGTTTCCAGAGGTCTATGCTGAGAACTTTGTTTTTTTGTGATGTATACAAATGACTACGACAAAAATGTTGATGGGTTAGCTAGTAAGTTTACTGATTATACTAAGATTCCTGGAGTTACAAACAGTGAGGAAAGCTGTCAAAGTGTGCAGTGGAATATAGATCAATTACAGAAATGGACAGAGAAATGGCAGATGGAGTTTATTTTGAGCAAATGTAAGGTGTTACACTTTGGGAGTTAGAATCTAAAAGGAAGTTATATAGTTGATGATAAGATCCTTAACAGCATCGATGTGCAGAGGGACTTTGGGGACCAGGCCCATATCTCCCTGAAAATGGCAATACAAGTAGATAGTGGTAAATAAGCTTTATGTGTGCTTGCTTGCCTTGGTCAGGGCATTGAATATAAGAGTCAGGAAGTCATGTTGCAGCATTATCGGGCATTGGTTAGGCTGCATTTGAAGTATAGTGTGTAGTTCTGGTCATCACATTACAGTAAGGATGTGGAGTCTGTGGAGAGTGTGCAGAAGAGGTTTACCAGAATGCTGCCTGGATTAAGGGATTTAGAAGACGTTGGACTAACTTGGATTGCTTTCTTTAGAATGCCGGATGTTGAGGGGAGACCTGATAGAAGTAAATAAAATCATGAGCGGCATAAATAGGATAGATAGTCAGAATCATTTTCCAATAGTGGAAATGTCAAAGCCTAGAGAACATTGGTTTAAGGTGATGGGGGCAAAGTTCAGAGGAGATGCTCAGGACATTGTTTTTTTATACTGAGAGTGGTGTGTACCTGGAACATGCTACTAGTGTTAGTGGTGGAGGCTGATATGACAGTGGCGCTTAAGATTCTTTCAGATCGGCACATGGCTATTTTGGGAATGAAGGGGAATAGATCATGCCTAGGCAGATGATATTTGTTTACCTGGGCATGATGTATAAGACACAGACACTGTGGGCTGCAGGGCCCATTCCTACACTGTACCTTTCGATGTTCTATGTTTTCTATTATCTATATTACTAAAAGTCTGATCTTGACCACTTCCTGTGTTCTGTATGTTGATTTTAGAAAAAACGCTGCCACTTATGGCAGTGATTTATGGCCATCTTACTCAGAGTCTCCCTCCATTGCACAGGACAAAAGTATTTTCCCCATCGATGAAAAATAAAAGAGTTGTTAGTGTTTAAAAAATGTTGAGATTCTCTCTCCTGCAAGCCACACCCCTATAACCATATAACCATACAACATGGTTCTATGTTTTCTATTATCTATATTACTAAAAGTCTGATCTTGACCACTTCCTGTTGTTCTGTATGTTGATTTTAGAAAAGACGCTGCCACTTATGGCTGTGATTTTTGGCCATCTTACTCAGAGTCTCCCTCCACTGTGCAGGACAAAAGGATTTTCCCCATCGATGAAAAATAAAAGAGTTATTAGTGTTTAAAAAATGTTGAGATTCTCTCTCCTGCAAGCCACACCCCTACCGAAGGGGCAATAAAACCCGGAAGTGTTGAGTGCCTCAGTCAGTCTCTGCAAGATAGGAGGAGCGAGATGGTCACGTCACTCAGTCTGAGCTGTGAATAACACTGAACACGTGTCTACTAAACTGTGAGTGGTTTTACTGACCTGTCAGTGCCCTTAATGTGGTTTGTAAATGCTAAAGCTGTGTTGCCTTTGGTTTGGAAATGCTAAAGCTGTGTTGCCTTTGGTTGGAAATGCTAAAGCTGTGTTGCCTTTGCTTTGGAAATGCTAAAGCTGTGTTGCCTTTGGTTTGGAAATGCTAAAGCTGTGTTGCCTTTGGTTTGGAAATGCTAACGCTATGTTGCCTAATTAAAGTTGCCTTGCCTAATTAAAGTTGCCTTGCCTAATTAAAGTTGCCTTGCCTTCTACATAATTAAAAGTCTAATCTTGACCATTCCCTGTTTGCGTTTTATATTGATTTTAGAAAGAACACTACCATGTACAGCTGTGATTTTTGGCCATCTTACTCAGAGTCCACTTCCACTCATCAGGTGCTGAATATTTTTCCCATCAATGAAAAATAAAAGAGTTAATAGTGTTTTAAAAATGTTGAGATTCTCTCTCCTGTCAATCATGCCATGAAGGCCACACCCCTTCTGGTGAGAGGGGGTGAGGGACTATAAAACTCAGAAGCGTGGGCGTGGCTCAGTCTCTGCAAGATGGAAAAGGGAGAGGTCATGACTCGCTGTCTTAAGTGGCCTTGCACCCTGCTTGAAATGCTATGAAACTGTACTTGAATTTGGTGGCATTGCACCCTGCTTGAAGTGGTAAGAAACTGCACTTGAATTTGGTGGCCTTGCACCCTGCTTGAAATGGAATTTCAAGGAATAGCCGTGAGTCAACTGCCAGCCCACCAGCTGTGAGTGAGTGAGCTGCCAGCACAACAGGCTTGAGTGACCCCCCCCCCCCCCCCCCACTGGCCATCAATTTTGGAATTTGTGGAGAGGTGGAATACTGCATTGGGGGACCAGCCCTCCCGTGTGATGCTGGGTCCCAACAGGTTCCACTTAGTCTAGTTATATTATAAAGACATCATAGATCTTTGGTCATTATACTTGATATTCTATTTTTTGCTGTGATCACATTTCACTGTGCCAACTGCACATGTGACAAATAAATGTATCTTGTAATATTAAATACACAAAGCATTAACTCAAGAACTATTGAGGTTGTTATAATAGTATAGTACATATTTAATTTCAAGTATTTAATGTTTAGGATAACTAAAAAAGATTGCAAGAAATAATTTCTAATTTTTTAAAGTTTATCTTATTGCTTCTAGATTTTTCACTTGCTGCTCTTTTCTGTGTTATTGTTAATTACTCTAAACAGTTCATAGTTACAAATTGCAATAAATGTCTAAACGAAGGAACCATGTGACTGAATTATTTGCCAGATCTGTGTTCAGCAGTTAGCAACAACTTAAATACAAATGACTGATTGTGAAGATACTGCAGACTACATTTCTTCATGTGAAATGCGTTAATAGCTTGCAGCTGCTTTTCTAATGGTTAAAAGCTCATGGGCCCTGTTTTGTATATTTAGCCTTGGCACAATATTGATTTCTACCTGACAACTGTTCGAATATAATTTTTGTACATTGGATTAGAGTTCAATTAGCATTGTTACTCCTTTGAGATCTCACCCAAGTGCCAATTGTTAATATGTGCACTTAGACAATAAATGTTATTGAGCTAATCTTCCATGAGGCATGTTTGATCCTGTCTCACCCAGTATTCAAATATAAAGCATGCTGTTTTCAGTATTGGCACTAGTTAGTCATTTTACTTTGATGGATTAATGTTATTGCTGAAATGAGTGGGAGAGAAGTTTCACACAAAGACATTAAATAATTAGATACTGATACAGCATTGGTATAATTCCAAGCCCAATGGTAATTTACACAGAACTGGCCATTTTGATGTGAAGTGGATTTGTGCTAATATTATGGAAGGAAGATCTTAAAACATTTGCAAGATTTGATTTGATTTGATTTGCTTCCGCAAAGAGCTAAAACATTTAGAAAGTTTTACTTTATGAAAAGAACAAACTATTAAATTATGAACAGTTGCAGATATTAAACGAGCCTACAGAGTGATAGCTCATCAGAGGGGAATGATTTGTCTCTGGAAAATCTATTCCATGACTCGAAAAAAATCAAAATGTTTGTGTTAATTATTGGAACCCTCTCACTGCAGCTTGCCTGATCATTCCAGCTTTATGTGGGAGTGTATTCTCCCCAACCAACAAATGGTGGAGCTGAAGAAGGGTCTCGACCCGAAACGTCGCCTATCTCCTTCACTCCTTAGATGCTGCTGCACCCGCTGAGTTTCTCCAGCTTTTTGTGTAACCCTCGATTCTCCAGCATCTGCAGTTCCTTCTTTAACACAAATGGTGGAGCTGTTGCCTTGGGATATAAGGGACTAAAGCTGCTAATTTTCTTAGTGCTGATGGCAAATGCCAGGGTCAATTTAAACATTGGCAACCCTGCGGGGAGAACATATTGTAATGCAGATCTGTATCTGACTTTTTTTACACAGGGAATGAGTAAGAGATCTGGAGAACATCATAGTTAAATTCTCAGCTGTGGTTTTTAAAGTACAAAATTGTCTGCAGTGTACTCAGATTCACAGCTGTTCATAGAGCAGCCAGTGTTAAAACTCTTGTCAGGCAAGGGCACAGAGTACAAATTGATTTCTTGCAAGCAATGATGCTGTTTTAGATGAAATTGTGATCATTTATTCTGGAGAGGGGACATTCCATTCAATTTAATGGAATATCTGAGCTACCCTGCCGCAAATTCAAAGTTCACTCAGGACAGATGAATTTCTGTCTCGATATAAAGGATGGATCTTGATTTTATTTAGTACAGATTATGTTTATTTAAAAAAATACTTTGCTTGGAGTGTGGATGGTATATCAAGTCTCACAACTATGATCCCCAGATAGTGAGCTTCATTGTATATTGATCATGGGAAACTGTGAAGTGACAACTTTGTCCTTCTCACTTTAAGAATGCCAAGGTGGACTGTGCTAACCCTCTCCCAGTCACAAGTCATAGAGGTAGAGATTAGATTTGTTATGTTTTGTTTAAGAAAATACAACACCCTAACCTTTGATCAATAAATCAAATTGATTTTTATACAGTGGATTTACAAATTGGCCATTGTTGACCAAACATTTGACTTTGAATTATGTGCTCTTTGTTTCTCTATTGTCCATTGTAGATGTGTGAAGCGTGCCTAGTCAGAGGGGAGGCCAGTATATAGTGTAGATCTCAACACATTATAACATATCTTTATGCTGTGCAATATGTCTGCTGTGTGGTTATTGTCCAATTAAGCATTGGTGGCATGAAACCTTGGCCTACCAACAGAGCAGAAAGGAAATTACAGGTGCATTGGTCATGATCGTCTGCTACTTAAAGTACATTCACGTGAGAATTTGCTTCAGAAATTATCCCTGTACATTTACCTTCTAACTGTTTCATAAATTTTGGGATAGCTTCTGCATCTTCCATTACACTTTCATTGCACATTGTTATGTCTTCCATTTGTACAGTATCGATTAACCATACAGATACTGCACAAATTCTATGTAAAGGTCCAACCATTAAAGCTTTTAGCAGGAGGCCAGTTTCCCAACTAGCTGAGATGCAAGATCTTTAAATAAAATGCTGCAAATAGTTAAAGTGGAATTAATTAACTGCCTTTCCTCTCAAAAGCTCTTGAAAAGGTCATTCTAGACCAACTAATTCCTTATCTACACCAAAATTCCATCCTGGAAAGTTTTCAATCAGGTTTCAGGGCCCACCACAGCACAAGAGTCTGCCTTGTTGAAGGTACATAACGACCTCCTTCTCGCCATTGACTCTGGCGACTGTGCAATCCTGCTCCTTCTCGACCTCAGCGCAGCCTTTGATACAGTGGACCACATCATCCCAATTTACCATCTCCGGCACGGGGTTGGTGTTGATGCCACTGCCCTGAGCTGGTTCGTTTCCTACCTAAAAAATAGGAATTTCTCTACCAACATAGGCAATTCTTTCTCTTCTCCAGCTAGCCTTTTCTGCGGGGTTCCACAAGGCTCCATCCTAGGCCCCATTCTCTTCTCTCTGTACATGCTCCCCCTCGGCCAAGTCATTCAAAGGCACGGCATTTCTTTCCACTGTTGTGCAGATGATACACAGCTCTATCTCCCCCTGAAACCCAACAACCGGTCTAATTTAAACAGCTTCATGCACTGCCTTGATGACTTAAAATGCTTGATGGCTCAGAACTTCCTCCAACTTAACAAGAGCAAATCTGAGGTCATCCTATTCGGCTCCTCAATCAAAACGATAACAGGCAGCCTTGGAAGTGTAATCTCCTTAGTCAAACCGCACGTTAAAAACTTTGGAGTGATATTTGACTCCGCATTAAAGTTTGACAAGCAAGTCAACTCTGTGGTAAAAGCTAGCTTCTTCCAGCTTTGTTTCATTTGTGATGTTCGCATTCCTACATCTTTTCCTTTTGGTCTAATTTTCCAGCTTTGCATATTGATCCAATTTGATTTTGAAAGAGACAATTGAATTTGCTTCCACGAACCTTACAGGCAGTGAACTGGAGTGCATGAACTCTTGCACGAGGGAGTTTTCCTTCATGTATCACAGGTTCTTTTGCCAATCACTTTAAATCCACATCCTGATACTTCTGTTGATGGGAATTGTTTCTTGTTTTTCACTGTTTAAGTTCTTAATGATTTTGAACACTTTTATCATGACACTCCTTGGCCTTCTCTGCAGCAAGCGAAAACTCCCGGGGTCCCAGAGGGAAGTGCAAACTTCCATCTTCAAATCTTACCACCAGGGGGCGCTGTACGATGGCTGGAAGTCTGTTCGATTTTTCATCTTTCTTTTTATTTTTAGCTGATGTTAAAAGTTTGTTTTAATGTTCAGTTTGTTTTATGTGGGGGAGGGGGAGGGGGTCCGGGGAAACTTTTTTTCAGGTTCTTACCTTGCCGGAGATGTGATTGATTTTCACATCGCATTTCTCTGGGAGCTCTGCGGCCGACCATCGATGAAACTGGAGGCCTCCTCAGACTGTCATGAGCCCCACCGCGGGGCGTGGACTTACCATCGGAGCTGATTCCTTGCCTGGGATCGCCTGCGGACTTACCATCAGGAGCTCGCAGTCTCGGGAGAGGCCGAGTCGGGAAGCTCCAATGACACGGAAGGTTCGACCAGCCCCGGCGCGAGGTTCGATCGCCCAGCACGGGGGAGCTGACATCCCCTGATGCAGGAGCAAATCGCCTCGACGCGAAGGACCAAATGCCGCCGGCTATGGAAGTCAAGATCACCACGTTAACGTAGGGCTCGAGGCCCCCGACCACAGAAGAACAAAGGGGAGGGACTTGAACTTTATTTTGCCTTCCATCACACTGAGGAATGTGTAGGAGTCACTGTGGTGGATGTTCATGTTAAAATGTGTTTTGGGTGATCTGTTACTTTTTATCGGTATGACTGACTTGGCAAATTAAATTCCTCATACGTTGCAAAACATACTTGGCAAATAAAGTACTATTCTGATTCTGATTCATACCATTTCAGCTTTCAGACTGAGGGATCTGTTGCCTTGACTTCAGCAGGATAAATCAAGCCAGGTCACAGCAGATCCTTTCAGTCCCTGTTTTGCTGCTGGGTGAAGTGTGATGGAGCTTTTTTTCTGGTTCATTAAGTACAATTTAAACATCTTAAGTATATGTTTTTTTCTGCTTTTGAAATCAAAATATCACAATTTTGTTTCTTTAACATTATTTTTGTTGTTTAACAGGTCCATATGTTTTGGAATGTTTGTGAATGCCTCAGGCACCATAAACATTCAATAACAGTGTCAGCTTTGACAGTGGTGAGCCTGGGGGTGGGACCTGAATTGTTATTAAAGGCATTCTGTGTGTACACCAGCTGCCTGCACTGAGCCATGTATTTACAGCATGTCAATATAAATACAGACTATAAAAATGTGTTGCCTTTCAGCATTGCATCCACTGAGCAACTATTTTGGCTCTTAATCATATTAAATCACATCATCGCCACGTGCATTCTATAAAACCCATAATTTTAAAGAAATCTGTCAGGTTGTCTTAGCTTTGTTTGCCTAGAGATATGAATCTCAGACTCTCAATCTTTTGCTAAAACAGAGAGATACCACACCTGTGGTACATGCTAGACCAGGTGCAAATAAATATCATTGTGTTCATCCAATAACCATTGGAGGCTGACAGATCCATTTCATCCCCACTGGGTGAGATAGGAACAGAAAAATGACTACATTAATCCAAAATTTCACTTTGGTGGGGGTGGGGTGGAATTTAAATCATGGATCATGCAGGTTGCAGTTCTGGTGGAAGATCATTGACCTGAAATACTGAGTATTTCAAGCATTTTATATTTTAAGTTCAATTTCAAATTTCTACAGACTAATGTTTCAGTAACATTGGTTGCACTACTTTTACAGAGTCACTAAACAGCATAGATGATAACTGAGGGAGCTAACAATCAGTATCAGCATGACATGCTGCTGCTAAATGACAAGGTATTCCAAGGGCATGGACAATGAAACACTGAAACAGAACTCAACCCACAGACATCTTGAGTTCTTCCAATAAATGAGGAAGCATATTGGCCTTTTTACCCCTTCTTTTAGCAGCATGGTTCAAGGGGCGGTTAAAAGCTGAGGCATCTGAGTCACCAATCTGACAATTTTGTCATCACTTTCACCAGATTTATTTATTATCATAAATAAAGGTATATTTAAAAACCGAGTTTACATTCTCAGACTATATGCCGTTTGCTTGTGAATCAGCATCAGAACCTCACATATCAACTCTATTACATATTCACTGATACTGCTTAACTTGCTGTGTGTCTCCAGTATTTTGTTTTACTGCATTTTCTGCACTACTGTGTTTTTGATTACCCTTCGTGAGAGGCTTCGGCCAACTTGATTTCCTACTTCAACATTTTCGAATAGTTCTCTAATTCCAAACCTTTGCCATGACAAACAATATACTTGGTCATCATTGTGAATTTATCCTGCAAAGTTGCAATGAAAACAATACCCGCTAGGTAGTAACATGGAGCTGCAGATGCTGGTTTACAAAAACACACACAAAAAAGACACAAAGTCTGGAGTAATTCCGCAGGTCAGGCAGTATCCCTAGAGAACATGGATAGGTGATGTTATGAGTCGGCACCTGAAGAAGGGTCTGGAGAAGGGTCTATCCATGTTCTCCACGGATGGTGCCTGACCCGTGGAGTTACTTTGAATCAATGAATGAATGAATAACTATATTGGCCAAGTATGTACAATTACTAGGAATTTGCCTTGGTGCATTTAGCACTTTGTATATTTTTTCTAACCCCAATTAGATTACTGGTGGTTCATAATCTCTCATACAAACATCCAGTATATATGCTGTTGGCTTTCATCTCAACAGCAGTAAGCGAAAGCTACCAAAAGATGAACAATTGGCCTTGCTTCATTTAAAAACTCTCTTTGTTAATTAAGACATGATGCAAATCTTCTGTAATGATTGTCTTAACAAATTATAAAATTCCTTTAGCATAGTTGCACAGAGATTTCTCTTAACGAAGTCAATGCCTAAGAGGAGACCCACCACTGCCTAATGTACAATTCTACAAAAGTTTTTAGTCCCATAATCTTTCTGTATGTCGAAGAAGCAGAGTAGTTTTTAGCTTTTAGTTTTGTCGGCACCCACATCCTGTCAACTTCAGCACATAACCAGTCACAGTGCCATACAAGCACATGCACAACCTGTCAGTTTGTAACTCTGTCATCTACCCAGAGACTAATCTGAAAATCCCATGATAGTTTATTCAATTGAAAAATTTAAGGAATGAGTTTGTACATGAAAAATAATGGCAATAGGTTATGGCAGCTGTCATTTTGTTTCTCCTTGCAGATCTATTAGTGCCAGCATCATACATGCTATCTCAACCTGAGCTGACAACATAACGATGTAGCATTTAATAAATTTATCGCTTTCTCTTTCACTTTCCCCTCTCACAATTAGTATCCAACCACAAACGCAGGTAAGTAGGCCACAAGTGTTTCAATCATTCAATAGCTGCTATATGGAGAGTACATTAAAAATGTGTCCTCCACCTGCTGGCATGGATGAGAAGCAGCAGCCAGCTCTGGGCCAGCAGAGTTCCTTTCAAAGGTGCAAAGAGTTGGTCACAGTGGCAACTGGTGACAGTGTTGGAAGAAAAGCATTCAGTTTCATCATCAATGCCTTGCAACTGCAAAATCCATGTGCATGGATATTACTTCTTCTTCTTGCGTATGGCGTGCACAGCCTAAATTTGTAGGACAACTTGTTCTGTTTGATCTTATTTGATTGTGCAAGCCGGATTCATTGCATTAGTCAAAACAGGGTGGACCACGTGAAGGTTGCATTCTTCCACCCACCAGGGCTGCCAACATTGGGTGATAGGTGGGAGTGAGAAATTGCCCGAGGGAGCATAGCGCCGGGGGGGGGGGGGGGGGGGGGGGGGGGGGGGAGAGGAGAGAGTCCTCCCTCGCATTTGTACAGAACCTTTGCATTTTTCAGCTTGAAATTGTGTAATATGGTGCATACTGTAGCGAGTCTTTTAACTTGCACTTGAATGCAATATGTATGCTTTAAATTGGATTAGCTGCGCATAAGGTTAGAGTAAATTACATTCCACTGAAGATCCCAGGCTCTGATTCATACGTGCAGCACATGAATGATCTTAGTGTATTCATGTATGGGAATCAGATTATAATCAAACACTTGGCCCATGTTGGCCAACCTGGGTCTCACTGCACACCTGGTACTACTCCTGGCCCTGACTCCTGTTGCATACCTTCTCTCATTCCTGTCCCTGAGTCCAGCCTTACACCTGGCTCCCTATTCTACCCTGATCATAGCTGCTTATCTGTTTAGGTTCCCAGTACTGAACACACCCCTGGTTCCAGCTTTGACTGCACACCTAGTACTATTCCAGACCTTGACTCTGGATGTACACTTGGCCTTGCTCCTAGACCCTTTGCATTGACAATATATCTGGCCCACACATAAAGCCCCATATCTGACCCCTTGTACTTAATCTATTACATTCAAGTCCACAGGTGCTTAGCTAATGCAGTAATCCTTTATGGGGCACAGACCAAATTATGGATAACAAAATTTGCTACATTCATTGGCTTCCTTGTTATCTAACATGCTATCACTTTGTCAAAGAAGTCACCAATTGGTTGAACACAATTCCCATCCATAAAATTATACTCACTCAGCTGTATACGTAAGTATTCTGATACCATTTCTTTCATTTTCGTCTCAAACTGTCCTGAAGTCATCAGGCTAATTACAAATCAATAACATTAGCCAACTCCGAAACATGAAGCTCTGAGCATTGGGATCCAAACATCATGGACAACTGGCCTCAGTTCCCTGCTCACATCTGGCAGTGTTCTCCATCTGAATCAGGGGCCGCGGAGCGTTTTTGAAAGTGGGGAGGCTGAGCGATCACTGATCACTGGCCTTGGGGGTACCCAGTGAGGGAGTGGAGCAACCGAGTGGGGAGAGGGTGTGCAAGAAGAGTGTTCCCCCTCCTGGGGTAGGAATGCTTTGAAATTTGATGTATTAAAATCATGCATTGTAGAAGTATTTCAATGTTTTTTGTATGAAGTATTTTTTAAGAGGTAACTTTTTAAGGGGTAACTTTATCCACACAAAGGGTGGTTGGTGTTTGGAACAAGCTGCCAGAGGAGGTGGTTGAGGCAGGGACCATCCAAACATTTAAGAAACAGTTAGACTGATACATGGATAGGACAGGGTTGGAGGTATGGACCAAAAGCAGGTAGCGTAGCTGGGACATGTTGGCGGGTGTGGGCAAGTTGCGCCGAAGGGCCTGTATTCACACTGTATCACTCTATGACCACATTATACCTCCACCATGCATGAATGCTTCAAAATCAAGTGATCGCGTTTTATTGCCATATACTCAAGCATAGAAACGTAGAAAATAGGTGCAGGAATAGCCCATCGGCTCTTCGAGCCAGCACTGCTATTCAACTCCTCTCTCCCCCTCTCTCTCCTCCTCTCTCCCCCCTCTCCCTTCCCCCTCCACTCTCTCTTCCCCCTCTCTTCCACCTCACTCTCCCCCTCTCTCTTGTCCCCTCTCTCTCATCCCCCTCTCCTGTCTCTCTCTCCTCTCTTTCTCCCCTCTCTTTCCCCTAACTCTCTCTCCCCCTCCCTCCCTCCCTCCCTCTCTCTCCCTCTCTTTCTTCTCTCTCTCCCCCTCTTTCTTCTCTCTCTCCCACTCTTTCTTCTCTCTCCCCCTCTTTCTTCTCTCTCTTCCCCTCGCTTTCCCCTCTCCCTCTCTCTCTCCCCCTCTCTCTATCTCTTTCTCTCTCCCTCTCTATCTCCCCCTCGCTCTCCCTCTCCCTCTCGCTCCCTCTCCAGACTCTCTCTCTCCTCTTTCTCTCTCACCTCTCTCTCTTCCCCTCCCTCTCCTCCTCTCTCATCCTCTCTCTCTCCATATAACCATATAACAATTACAGCACGGAAACAGGCCATCTCGGCCCTTCAAGTCCGTGCCGAACAACTTTTTTCCCTTAGTCCCACCTGCCTGCACTCATACCATAACCCTCCATACCCTTCTCATCCATATGCCTATCCAATTTATTTTTAAATGATACCAACGAACCTGCCACCACCACTTCCACTGGAAGCTCACTCCACACCGCTACCGCTCTCTGAGTAAAGAAGTTCCCCCTCATGTTACCCCTAAACCTCTGTCCCTTAATTCTAAAGTCATGTCCTCGTGTTTGAATCTTCCCTATTCTCAAAGGGAAAAGCTTGTCCACATTAACTCTGTCTATCCCTCTCATCATTTTAAAGACCTCTATCAAGTCCCCCCTTAACCTTCTGCACTCCAGAGAATAAATACCTAACTTATTTAACCTATCTCTGTAACTTAGCTGTTGAAACCCAGGCAACATTCTAGTAAATCTCCTCTGTACCCTCTCTATTCTGTTGACATCCTTCCTATAATTGGGCGACCAAAATTGTACACCATACTCCAGATTTGGTCTCACCAACGCCTTGTACAATTTTAACATTACATCCCAGCTTCTATACTCAATGCTCTGATTTATAAAGGCTAGCATACCAAAAGCTTTCTTTACCACCCTATCTATATGAGATTCCACCTTCAAGGAACTATGCACGGTTATTCCCAGATCCCTCTGTTCAACTGTATTCTTCAATTCCCTACCGTTTACCATGTACGTCCTATTTTGATTTGTCCTGCCAAGGTGTAGCACCTCACATTTATCAGCATTAAACTCCATCTGCCATCTTTCAGCCCATTTTTCCAACTGGCCTAAATCACTCTGTAGACTTTGGAAATCCTCTTCATTATCCACAACACCCCCTATCTTGGTATCATCTGCATACTTACTAATCCAATTTACCACCCCTTCATCCAGATCATTGATGTACATGACAAACAACAAAGGACCCAACACAGATCCCTGAGGCACCCCACTAGTCACCTGCCTCCAACCCGACAAACAGCCATCCACCATTACTCTCTGGCTTCTCCCATTCAGACACTGTTGAATCCATCTTGCTATTCCTGCATTTATACCTAACAGTTGAACCTTCTTAACCAACCTTCCATGAGGAACCTTGTCAAAGGCCTTACTGAAGTCCATATAGTCAACATCCACTGCTTTACCCCCGTCAATTTCCCTAGTAACCTCTTCAAAAAATTCAAGAAGATTAGTCAAACATGACCTTCCAGGCATAAATCCATGTTGACTGTTCCTAATTAGACCCTCTTTATCCAGATACTTATATATATTATCTCTAAGTAGCTTTTCCATTAATTTTCCCACCACTGAAGTCAAACTAACCGGTCTATAATTGCTAGGTTTACTTTTAGAACCCTTTTTAAACAATGGAACAACATGCGCAGTACGCCAATCCTCGGGGACTATTCCCGTTTCTAATGACATTTGAAATATTTCTGTCATAGCCCCGGCTATTTCTACACTAACTTCCCTCAATGCCCTAGGGAATATCCTGTCAGGACCTGGAGACTTATCCACTTTTATATTTTTCAAAAGTGCCAGTACTTCTTTTACTTTGAAACTCATAGTATCCATAGCTACTCTACTAGTTTCCCTTACCTCACATAATTCAATACCCTTCTCCTTGGTGAATACCGAAGAAAAGAAATTGTTCAATATCTCCCCCATCTCTTTTGGCTCTGCAGATAGCTGTCCACTCGGTCTCTCCAATGGACCAATTTTATCCCTTATTATCCTTTTGCTATTAATATAGCTGTAGAAACCCTTTGGATTTACTTTCACCTTACTTGCCAAAGCAACCTCATATCTTCTTTTAGCTTTTCTAATTTCTTTCTTAAGATTCTTTTTACATTCCTTATACTCCTCAAGCACCTCATTTACTTCATGCTGTTTATAATTATTGAAGATCTCCCTCTTTTTCCGAACAAGATGTCCAATTTCCCTTGAAAACCAGGGCTCTTTCCAATTTTTTATGGTTCCTTTCAACCGAACAGGAACATAAAGATTTTGTACTCTTAAAATTTCCCCTTTAAATGTCCTCCATTTCTCCTCTACATCTTTCCCATAAAACAAAATGTCCCAGTTCACTCCTTTTAAATCATCTCGCAACTCGTTAAAGTTAGCCTTTCTCCAATCAAAAATCTCAACCCTAGGCCCAGTTCTGTCCTTCTCCATAATTATATTGAAACTAATGGTATTGTGATCACTGGACCCGAAGTGCTCCCCTACGCATACCTCCGCCACCTGTCCCGTCTCATTTCCTAACAGGAGGTCCAGCACTGCCCCTCCTCTAGTAGGCACCTCTATGTATTGCTGCAAAAAACTATCCTGCACACATTTTACAAACTCCAAACCATCTACAGAATGTGTTTCCCAGTCTATGTGTGGAAAGTTGAAATCTCCCACAATCACTACCTTGTGCTTACTACTAATATCTGCTATCTCTTTACATATTTGCTCTTCCAATTCTCGTTCCCCATTTGGTGGTCTATAATATACCCCTATAAATGTTGCTACACCTTTCCCACTTCTAAGTTCCACCCAAATAGCCTCCCTAGATGAGCCCTCCAATCTATCCTGCCAAAGCACTGCTGTAATATCTTCCCTGACTAGCAATGCAACACCTCCACCTCTTGCCCCTCCAATTCTATCACACCTGAAGCAACGAAATCCTGGAATATTTAGTTTCCAATCACAGCCCTCCTGCAACCATGTTTCACTGATCGCCACAACATCATACTTCCACGTGTCTATCCAGACTCTAAGCTCATCCACCTTTCTGACAATGCTCCTAGCATTAAAATATGCACATTTAAGAAACCCCCCCCATCTCTTGTTCTCTGTTTATTTCCTTTTTTTTCTTTCTCCTCTTGTGTCCGAGTGCTTCCCTTTTCTGCTTCCTGCCTCCCATTCTGTCTACTAGCTTTTGCTATTTGCATCCCTCGCCCCAACCATTCTAGTTTAAAGTCTCCCCAGTGGCCTTTGCAAATTTCCCCGCCAGGATATTGGTCCCCCTCGGGTTCAAGTGCAACCCATCCTTTCTGTACAGGTCCCTCTCCTCTCCCCCATATCTCCCTCCCACCTCACTCTCCCCCTTGTTCTCTCTCTCCCTTCTCTCTTTCTCCTCTGTCTCTATCTCCTATTTCTCTTTGCCCCCCAATTCCCTCTCTTTCCCCCATTTTTCTCTTTCCCTCTTCCCCCTCTCTCTCTCTTTCCCCCATCTCTCCCATTCTCTCCTACCCTCTCCTCCCTCTCCACCCTCTCTCTCTTCCCTCTTTCTTCCTTCTCTCTCTTCCCCCCCTCTCCCACCTCACTCTCTCTCCTCTCCCTCCCCCCCTTTCCCTCTCCCGCTCCCTCTCCTTTCTCCCCATTCACTCCCCCTGTCTCTTCCCTCTCTCTCCTCTCAGCCCCTCTCTCTCTCTCTCTCTCCCCACTGTCTCCCTGTCTCATTCCCCACTCTCTCTCTCTCCACCTCCCTTTGAGAGTCTCTGTCCCATCGGCACAGAGACTCTCGCGGCAGCGGCGCAACGCTTCCGACGCCTCTGATCGGCCCGGGACTCTTGCACTGGGGCTGCTCCGTGGCCGGAGATGCAGCGAGTGACTTGCAGGCCCCGTAAACACTCGCCAGCCGCGGCTCCCCGTATCTGGCCCCGCCGCTACATCTGCTTCCATCCCTCCCTCAGCCCCGGCTCTCCAACACCCGCGGACCATGCAGTTTATCTGAGTTTTGACATTTTCATTGATCACAGAATTTCTCACCACAGAGCATGAGAAATTTCTGATCAGCGTGAGGGTGTGAGAGTTTCTTCAAATGTGTGATTCTCACGCTCAAAGCTTGAGAGTTGGCAGCCCTGACCCACATGGATATTACTGAAATGCACCCATGCATCTTTAGAAAGTAAAATTCTATTGAATTGTTAAATATAAAGGCACAAAATGCTGGAGTAACTCAGCGTATCAGGCAGCATCCCTGGAGAACATGGATAAATGATGAGTCCATTCTTTAGACTGAAGAAGGGTCACGACCCAAAGCGTCATCTACCCATGTCTTCCAGGTATGCTGCCTGACCTGCTGAGTTACCCCATCACTTTGTCTTTCTTTGTAAATCAGCATTTGCAGTTCCTTGTCTCTACATTCTCCCCAATTGATGATATATTCAAATTAGATGTACAGTGATGTAAAGTGCAGTGAAATTGAAGAGGGTGAACTGTTAGTCCCTGCATGATATTCAAATGCATAGATTTCAAATGAAGCTTTTGCATTAGCTTTTGTGATGTGAACAGAACTCCAAAGACCAGCTTGTATTTGCCAAATTGCCCCAGTGAATGTGAATTTAAGTTGGTAGGGTTGCTATAAAGGAATGATGAGAAAACAACGCAGGATAGTGTATAAACCAGAAAAAGCACTTGTCGATGGTGGTGAAAATCTTCAGACATACTTGGTGCTCTGATTGTGGGTTGTTGGAAATACTCTGAAGAGCACGAGCAATAGACTTTGTCAGTGCTTGTTTTGAAGACTAATAAGTGTCGGTACACATGTAATAGTTCACGCGGCGCTATCGACTGCTAAAATCAATCTTGTTTTTAACATTTTAGGGGTGCTGGTATGCAGTACCAGCATGTACCATAACAAAAACAGTACTGCACTGTAACCACCGTGCCCTGGTGGTGGAGACAGTGCATATTTTAAATGGTGGATGAAGTGCTGCATTAACTGGATTTCTGTCCTGGATAAAGGCATTATTATACTTGCACTCACCCTGACAAAGGATTAGTGTTTCGTTACATATCTGATATGCTTTTGAATGGTGGATAGGTTTAGGGTGTCAGAAGATGAGTCACTTGGCACGTATAGCCAAACTATGTTATCCCTAATAGCCACGGCACATACGCAATTGGTACAGATATGTTTCTGATCAATGGTGATCCTTGATATGGATGGAGGGAGATTCAACAATGATGGATGTTATTCAATGTTAAGAATAGGTGATTAGATAACCCTTTGTTTTAGATGAACATTGCCTGTCACTTGCGTGGCATGAATGTTATTTGCCACTTAAGTCTTATACTGAAAGCTTCATTACCACTGAAGTTATGATGGAAGGAAGACCTTTCATTTGGAGCTGAAGATGGTAGTCCTAGAACTCTTCCCTGAGGGGGTCCAATGACTGGAACGACTGATTGCCAACAACTGTTACCACCTACAGCTCTAGCTTCACTTTTGAAGGCATTAATTTCAGTATTACCATGGCCTCTGGAAGTCACATTTGCTATCTTGATGTCAAAGGCAGGTAGCTTTCGGCTCAGGAAAGGTCCCGAGCCGAAATGTCACCTGTCCATGTTCTCCAGAGATGCTGCCTGGCCTGCTGAGTTACTCCACTTTGTGCCTTTTTTAAATTGTAAACCAGCATCTGTAGTTCCTTGATCTACAAAATTGGCATCAGTGAGCAGACTATTGGTCATTGATAGATAGTGCATTGTGGGAAACACATTTCATCACTTTGATAATATGTGAGAGTAGATATTCTGGGTTGTAATTAGCCAGACTAGATCAATTGATCGACTCAATTAATGATCCACTGACTCATCGAGTCACATATCCAGTCGTAATTTTTTACTCATGGACATTTTTCATTATGCTAGAAAAACGCCCCAACTTACTTGATGCCATGAGTATCTACGACTAGCATCACGGCCTGCTACGAGCTACCTACAACCTACCTACGACCTCCTACGACCTCGTAACGACCATGCTGTGAGTATGAGTCAAGGGCAAACTCGGCAGAGGTCATGAATTGGGTTGTGAAAGTGGGACAGGCCTTTAACTGTCTCTTGAAAGCATCCAGAGAATTGGCCTCCTGAGCCAGAGAATCCCACAGATTCACAACTCTCTGGGTCAAAGAAAATGTCCTCATCTCCGTTCTAAATGGCCTACCCCTTATTTTTAAACTGTGGCCCTCGTTCTGGACTGCCCCAACATTGGGAACATGTTTCCTGCCTCTTGCGTGTCCAATCCCTTAATAATCTTATGTGTTTCAATAAAATCCCCTCTCTGAAGAGCTTTGGCTGAATGTAAGTGGTGGGTCAGAAACAAACCGCTGGAGGAATTCAATGGGTCAGGTGGTATCTGTGGAGGCATCAGTAATCTCTAGTGTCTTGGTAAAGTATCTGATTGCCTAAATTAGTCACTTAATTAAAGGCAGCTTTCACTGTTCATCGAGCATAGATTCATAACTCTTCGGTTCTTCAGGTTGGCACCTGCCATGCTCTATTGCACTCCTCATGGAAGCAGAGTTTGTCTCAAGCTTGCTGGTAATGACAGATAGAACACAGAACAGTACAGCATAGGAACTGGCCCGTTGGCCCACAATGTTTGTGCCAAACGTGATGCCTGGCTAAACTAATCTCATGCGGAATATGAAGGCAAGTGGTGGGTGTCTCAACCACACAGCTAGGGGTGGTGGTAGAGGCTAATACGTTAGTGGCATTTTAGAGCCTTTTAGAAAGGCTAAAATGGATTTGCAGGGAATGGAGGGATATGGATCATGCCCAGGCAAATATGATTAGTTTATCTTGGCATCTTGTTTGGCACAGACATTGTAGGCCAAAGGGCCTGTTCCAACGTTGTCCATTTCTATGTTTCTATGTTTCATCTTAACTTTCATACTTCCTTAATATTATCCATATTAGCTATTTTACAGTATTTAAGGTATTTATAAATTAATCAGGGCTGCTGTTGAAGTTAGGCCTTTTGAAGATTCACAATGCTTTCTCACTACTAACATGGCTGCTGAATATTGAACTATTGGTCTATAAATGTAAGCACTGTCACTGAGTTAGCTTCAAGTAATGCAGCATATCGGAAATGATCCAGTACATTGAAATGCATTCCCTTGATTTAGCTATGTGTCATTTCAGCGTGTTAATGTTATATATTCAACAGGCGGCAGTGATATTTTTATTGGCCTGGAGTGAGACAAAAAATGTGTAATTTGCCATTACTAATAATTTAACTGGCAGCATTATGGAATGCATTTCCCCCCCAACATTATGCATACAAATCAAACCTAGTGGCACCCATAGAAAACAATACAATTTAAAATGTGGATACATTTAGAAAATAACTAAAGCCCAGAAATCAGAGTTAGACGATGTTAGCGTGGTTTGTTGGCATAACATTACTTCAACGCTTCATTAAGGAGCACACAAAGCTACTTAATTCCAGAGCATTTCCTAATATCCCACAGGATATTGTCTAGGTTTCCATTATAAAGGAGATATTGTGGCCTGGAATTTTTTAACTGAATAATTTTAAAGTACTAGAATGATCTGATGTTGATTTCGAGTGCAAACGATCAATGCATTTTGGGGTAAAACACCTGTCGACATAATGAACAGATCCCCTTGCTTAGTGATCCTGTTCAGCTACTTCCGAATTCCAATAGTATGTATTGTTCCTCACCCTCCAAGTGAAGCCGTGTGTAACATGTTTTTTCTGATGATGAAGAAGAGTCTCAACCTGAAACATCATCCATTCCTTCACTCCAGAGATGCTGCCAGTCCTGCTGAGTTACTCCAACATTGTGGGCCCAGAGCGGGAAGTGCTGTGGTAGTGCGCGGCTGCGACCCAACTTCGGCACTTCGGAGGCTCCGGCCACAGGCCCGGTGGACGGTAACATCGAGAGCTCCAGGTCCCTGGTGGGAGACCGCTTTTCGGAACTCCCGCAATGGCAACTTCCCCCGCTGGAATCACGAGGTTTAAAGGACACGGAGAGAGGCCTAACATGACCCCGCGTGGCTTAAACGGCCACAGGGCTTACCATTGCCTGCCGGGGACTTTAACATCGGGAGCCCCAGTTCGCCTCGACGTTGCAGCGGACCACGGGAGAAGAACAAAGGGAAGAGGTAAGACTTTGCCTTCCAACAGATTGAGGAGATGTTGGAGATCCACTGTGATGGATGTTTATGTAAACTGTGTTAAGTGTGGGTTGGGGTTTTTGGAATGTAAAACTGTAGAAAATACAATTTCGTTCAAACCAAGTTGTTTGAATGACAATAAAAGGCATTCTATTCTATTCTATTCTATTCTATTCTATTCTATTCTATTCTATTCTATTTTCTGATGATGAGTTTATTTCCTTCCATGCTTAATGATTCAAAAGAAGACCAACAGGCCTAACAATACAATATGATACGATAGAACTCCATTTATCCCAGGAGGGAAATTGATCTGCTAACAGTCATAAAAACACAAAAACATAAATTACATAAAACATTAAATGAAAGTGATGAGTGGAAAGGACTGGGGATGGGGGGGGGGGGTTGGTTGGGGAGGAGTCAGTCTCAGTCTCAGTCTACACCACGACAGAAGGGGGTACAGTTTTGTAGATAGTTGGTACACAGTTTTTCCAAAGGTGACTATGCGCATATGATGGCATGCATCGATGCCCAAAAGGAGAGACACTTCCTCTTTAAAGATGAAAAAAATCCAGATTGTAAACTTGCGACTCTAGATGGCATTGGAGTGTGATTTTATCAACCGGTTGCATTTTACCAACCCCCCCCACCCCCCCACCAAATGGATGTAACTTGGAGTTTGTTTTCATGACAGTTTCATTGTTGTGAATTCTTTGGAAGTCCGATAAGGATAGAACGTTGCACTGTGCCCCAGTATCTATCTTTGCAGTGATTTTGGTATTGTTGATACTGAGCATTGTCATGGGATCACTATTTTTAGATGGTGAGTCGGGTATACATGAATCAGGCACGTACCATGAGTAATTACTCAGGGTAGGCACTCAGTTGGCTTTAAAAAAAAATTAAACCGCGCATGCACAGATTGTTCACTCCATAAAAATAAAAAATAAAAATAAAAACAGTAACAATTCAATTTGCCCAAGGCTTCCTAGTCTTCTTTATTCTTAATTACTGAATGGGTGGGGGGGGGGGGTGAAGGGTGATGGCAGGTGAAGAGATGGTGGGAAAACCGGGAGTACAGGGAAAAGTTGATTCTGTTGTCATCTTATTAAATGACAAATAAATGACAAATAAACTTGTTCAAGGGACCAATTGGGGGGAGTGTTCCTTTCACAGCGTCTGTGTCAGGGGTAAGTTTGCGGGTAGGGCAGGATTGTTGAGAAGGAGGGGTTTGGGATAATGGCAGTAATTCATTCACTCACCGCTGCCGCAGCTCTCCGGGCGCTACCGCATTCTAGCCGGGGATAGAAGCAGCTCGGGTAGCTGCGAGCGGCCGCCGGGAGCTGACAGCAGAACTGGCTACCACTTAAGTGCCTTCTGTCGGCCCGCTCACCTTTGGCTCTCTGTCTGAACACCTCACACCTGCCACTCGCTGGCTTCGCTCATGTCAGCCTCTTCCCGCAAATCCTTAAATTCCCACAGCCGAGTAACCTCAATCGCGCTGTTGGAATTTAAGGATTTGCGGGACATGAGTGAGGCTGGTGAATGGCAGGAGAGAGGTTTTTAGACAGTGCTGCCAGGGATAAGCGGGGGCCGGCAGAAGGCGCTGAAGTGGCGGCCGGTTCCCCTGTCTGGTCCAACTGCCGCTCAAAGCCACCCGAGCTGCTTCTTTCCATCCTCAATGCAGTGGCTCCGTGCAAGGAGCATCGCAAATGGCATTATCCCAATCCCCTCCTTCACAACATTCATGCCCTCCCCACAACTTTACCCCGGGCCAGACTCCCAAACGCTATGAAAGGAACTCTCCCCCCACCCCCACATCCCGGGAAATACGGTATTAAAAGAAAAACCACCTAGAAATGTACTTACCACATTATTGGTACACAAATTCCATTCTTCTCTCCCTGTTTCTTAAGATACACTTAAAATAATGCCAATCCATATTTGAAAACCCCGCCAAGAAACTAGCGCTGCACATGCGCAGTAGGTGCGCCTGCACAGTGCTGCAAAGGCAGAGTTTCTGCTGCCTTCAGCCCCGCTTGAAATTGACCGCTTGAAGCAGCACTGATGGCACGTGGGCTGCACAGACTTTCAAAGGTTACAAGCGCTGTGGATGAAAGGCACGGAGAATTATGCCTACCTAAGAGATCGATCTCTTAGATAGGCATAATTCTCCATTGCCTTTACTATTTATATTTAGAAATTAGAATTTAGAAATTACTATGTTATAATTTTTGTCAGGGTAGGCAGTGCCTACCTTGCCTACCCTGACGGTATATGCCTGACATGAATGTATGTTTTGGCTGTCTTCTTGCAGGTGTTGCAAATGTGGCTCTGCTGGTGCTGCTATTTCAGTCAGTGCCTCGTGGGAAAGTGTGGGCTCGAGTGCATAGAGAGATTGTTGTGGCTGGGCCATGAGCACGGCAATACCGAATAAAGTGTTTTTTCTTCTTACAGTAGTGACAAGTTTGGCCGTAAGCAAGGCATTGCTCACAAAATTTTGGATGTGAGCCGCTGCAATTACCACAGTTATGGACCAGTGGATCAGTTACCCTCCCTGGGGCTGTAGGTGGTTGTCGAGGGGTTGTTAGCGGTTGTCGCAGGGACCTATGGAAAGCATGGACGTCGTAGGCAGAGTGGGGTCCCAGTCCCACGGGATTTGATATGGGTGTCAGTGAACTCTGCAACCCGGCAGGCACGTTCAGCTTTAGCCAGTGTGAGTTCCTCATCCCGGAGTAGTTCATTTCTCACCTTGCCATTCAGGATGCCATATACGAGTCTACCGCGGATGAGTACGTTGCGATCCTGGAAGTGGCATCTTGCAGCGATGCTCTTCAGGGCATCAATGTAGGATTCGAGAATCCCACTTTCGTATTGGCTATGGGAAAATACTTTGTGGTGCTCCATGATAACGTTAGTGCGAAATTGGCACAGATCACGGAACTTTCGTAGGAGGCAGGTGGGGTCCCTGATTAGACTCTGCCGGGGTCACAACTGCATTGGTATGTTGTGGGGTGTAATAGAAATCCTGTGCCCGCAGGGCAGCCTCTGTGCCCGCTATGTTGAGGAGAATCGATGCAACGGTGTGGGGAGCAGCTCCCCGGTGGGCAGCATCAATGAAAATTCCGAATTCCAACTCGAAGATCTACCTCTCAGTCTCACCCAACAACTGCTCGCACAATACAAAGACCTTTTTGACAACCAGCTGGGCAAGCATCCCACAGAATACAGTATTGTGACCGACAAGGAGGTTTCACCTGTCGTTCGCTCTCCATACTGAATCCCGGACGCAATGAAAGTCCCACATAGGAGCTCAGTGGGCAAAATTAGGGCACATGGTATTGGGAGTAGAGTGCTGACATGGATATAAAATTGGTTGGCAGACAGGAAACAAAGAATAGGGATTAACGGGTCCCTTTCAGAATGGCAGGCAGTAGTGGGGTAGCACAAGGTTCGGTGCTGGGACCGCAGCTATTTACAATATACATCAATGATTTGGATGAAGGGATTCAAAGTAACATTATCAAATTTGCAGATGACACAAAGCTGGGTGGCAGTGTGAACTGTGAGGAGGATGCTATGAGAATGCAGGGTGACTTAGACAGGTTGGGGGAGTGGGCAGATGCATGGCAGATGAAGTTTAATGCGGATAAATGTGAGGTTACATACTTTGGTAGCAAAAACAGATTACTATCTAAATGGCGACAAGTTGGGAAAAGGGGAAGTTCAACAGAATCTGGGGGTCCTTGTTCGTCAGTCTATGAAAGTAAGCATGCAGGTGCAGCAGCAGTGAAGAAAGCGAATGGCATGTTGGGCTTTATAACAAGAGGAGTTGAAAATAGGAGCAAAGGGCTCCTTCTGCAGTTGTACAGAGCCCTAGTGAGACCCCACCTGGAGTATTGTGTGCAGTTTTGGTCCCCTAATTTGAGGAAGGACATTCTTGCTATTGAGGGAGTGCAGCGTAGGTTTAAAAGGTTAATTCCCGGGATGGCGGGACTGTCATATGCTGAGAGAATGGAACAGCTGGGCTTGTACACTCTGGAGTTTAGAAGGATGAGAGGGAATCTCATTGAAACATATAAGAGTGTTAATGATTTGGACACGCTAGGCAGGAAACGTGTTCCCGGTGTTGGGGGAGTCCAGAACCAGGGGCCACAGTTTAAGAATAAGGAGTAAGCCATTTAGAACGGAGATGAGGAAACACTTTTTCTCACAGAGAGTTGTGAGTCTGTGGAATTCTCTTCCTCAGAGGGTGATGGAGGCAGGCTCTCTGGATGCTTTCAAGAGAGAGCTAGATAGGGCTCTTAAAAATAGCGGAGTCGGGGGATATGGGGATAAGGCAGGAACGGGGTACTGATTCGGGATGATCAGCCATGATCACATTAAATGGTGGTGCTGGCTCGAAGGGCCGAATGGCCTACTCCTGCACCTATTGTTTATTGTCTATTGTCTCAAGTGCAGGTTTCGAGTCGACGAAGTGCCAGCACCCACGAACGTGACAGCTCTACAGCGATTTCTAGGCATGGTAAACTACCTGGGAAAATTCATCCCAAACTTCAGCGAGCTGTCAGCTCCGCTACGACAACTGACCCACAAGGATACATGCTTGTCCTAGCACCAGCACCAGCAGAGGGCATTTGAAACCCTCAAACAACTAATGTCTTGCGCCCCAACCCTCATATACTTTGATGCCTGGTTACCCGTCACCCTAACCTGTGATGCCTCCCAGTATGGACTGGGTGCTGCCTGCCTACAAGACAACGGTAAGGGTCCCTGTCCGGTTGCCTATGCCTCTCGTACGATGACCGACACTGAACAGCGCGATGCTCAAATCGAGAAGGAGCTGCACGCGGTAACTTTTGCCTGCAAGAAATTCAAGGACTTCATCTTTGGCAACCCGATCACGATTGAAACCGACCACCAGCCCCTGGTCAGTATCCTCAATAAACCGATCCACACGGCACCAGCGTGCTTACAACGCATCATGATGGAACTACAGAAGTACAACAACAAACTAACCTACAAACACGGTAAGGACATGCACTTAGCTGACACCCTCTCATGGGCGCCTCGCCCAACCTGCGAAAAACACCTGTCTGATGATGAGCATGAAGGGTATACGGTTATGATGGTCTCCTGCCTTCTATCCGTGGGCTTAGACATCCTAGTGGCACAAACAGCTGCAGCCAAAATGCTACAATCGCTTGCCACGCTCATCCGCCGCAGCTGGCCAGGCAAACGGCACCAACTGCCACTGGCTATCCGCCCGTTCTACCCTGTCCACCGCGAACTGGTCATTCAAGACCGCATTATAATGAAAGGACATAAGGCAGTCATCCCGATGTCTCTTCGCAACAAGTATTTTGATGTTGTCCATGGGGGCCGTCATGCTGCAGAAATACCCCTCCAACATGCAAAAGGTATGCTTTTCTGGCCTGACATGACTGAATACATTCTCGAGAAAGTTGCTGCCTGCCCGATCTGCAACAGCCTGATCCCGCACCAACAGAAACAACCACTTCTCTCACACCCCACACCGGACTTACCCTGGTCCACAGTAGCAGCCGACATCCTTGATTGGCATGGCAAACAATACCTGGTTTTAGTTGATTCCTACTCGAGATGGTTCGAAATCGACCTGCTCAGTAGCCCAACCTCAGCCATGGTCATTGAAAAACTCACTCACCACTTCTCTGTCCACGGAGCACCCCTGAAACTACTCTCAGACAATGGAACTCAATTCTCCAGTCAGCTCTTCAAGGATTTTGTGAAACGCTGGGATTTTCACACCACCAGCAGCCCCGAGTGCCTGCAGTCCAACGGCCTGGCCGAGTGCGCGGTAAGAAGTGCAAAAGAACTAATGGAAGGCTCACACAGGGCCGGCTCTGATGTCTATCTCGACCTACTTAACCTGCGGAACATTGTCCGCGACCCTCTCCTGGGATCTTCGGCTGAACGACTCATGTCACGTTGAACCCGCTCCACCCTGCCGATGGCCAAGCAACTGCTAGAACCACAAGTTTGCATGCCGTCGGCGATCCAATCCCAGCTCCAACACTGCTGCGACATGCAATGAAAATACTATGATAAAACCAGCTCTCCGCTTCAACCACTCAACAAGAGACAGGTTGTCGGCTTACGGTCGCTCAGAGGCTATGACCGCCTCGGTGTCATTCTGGGGTCAAACCAAACCAGTTGATTGGAAAATTCACTGGCTATACTTGAACTGTGCATGACCCATCTCGTTTTATGTGCTCATATATGCACACACCTTATACTGGTGTTTTACAATATATACTCCACTAACCACTCTATATATGCTTTGCTTCTTTACGAGGAAGGATGTAGATTAACCCTTATTAATCCATGCCGTTTATAATCTCCACTACACATAAATGCATGCCACCCATTACATGGTTTTACGGTACTACACTAACTGTTATGGTGCTAACAAGGACAGCCGGCTCTCAGAAGCCACGCCGAGCTGGGAACGCATGGCTGGCAGTTTGAATGTTCTGTGTTACCTACGAAATAAAGACTAATGTTTCACCATGTATATTGCTGTGGATCATTCACAAACAAGTTTGAGAGCCACAGGAAAGAAGGATCTGTGGTGTTCTGTCCTGCATTTTTGACTTTTCAGGAGAAGCAACAGGACTTTTCACTTAATTAAAAAAAGAGAAAATGCAGGAAATACTCAACAGGTCAGGCTGCATCTGTGGGAAGAGAAACAGAGTCAACTTTTCATGTTGAAAATTCTTTGTCAGAACTAGGAAGGAGACAAAAGATGGTAGATAGTGCTGTTGTCAGAAGAAGCTTGTTAAGCTTCCGGTAACATGGGGAGGGAGGATTCCGTGACAGGGTGAAACCAAGGTGACCTAGAGGATAAGCTGAAAACAAAATTATTTAGTCATTGACTGAATGGGAACAGAAAGAGTGGGAACATTGACAAAGGAACATAGACAAATAAAAGCGATAGTTGCAAAATGCAGGGAGGCTGGGGATATCCCCCAGACAGAAGGGGAGACACTGTTCCTAAAGTTTGTGTTGTCCTTCATTATAGCAGTGCAGGAGGCCACAAGGGTCTTGATCCGAAACGTCACCCATTCCTTCCCTCCAGAGTTGCTGCCTCCCGCTGAGTTACTCCAGTTTTTTTGTGTGAGAGTGGGATGGATAATTAAAGTAGCAGGCAATCGGAAGCTACGACTGAACGCAAGGGCTAAGCAACCAATCATATAATCTGCATTTTGGTTCTCCATTGTAGAGGAGACCATGTTGTGAACACTGTATGCTGTACATTAGATTGAAAGAAGTACAAGTGCATTGCTTGTTCACCTTGAAAGACTTCATTCTTCTTAGCCTTTATCATACATCAAAGTTACCTGCAAGTATTTAGACTCTCTTTGATCCAAGCATTCTCTCATCAATTTCACTTGTCTCATTTTTAAATCACTGTGACCATTCTGTTGGCAGTACCAACTTCATCTATAACGGTGGGCAAGGAAGAGAAACAGAAAAAATACAGGAAGCCCAGAATATGAGTCATCAGGAAGCCAATATTATGTTATTCTTCCCACCGCTCTTGTCATTTTAGGGAATGTCTGAGGAACTATGCACCCCATGCCTGTAGATGATTAGTGAAGCAAGATCCCTGCACCATGCACGTTGCCATCATTCCTCAATCACTGTATCTCCAAAATCAATGTGGCTTCCTTCTATTGCAATTTCAGGTTGTCCTTGATGCTTGGCAACCCATATGATCACAAACATCATCAAATTAACACAAAGCGGTATTATTATGAAAACAATTAACAACCAATAATAGACAGCATTGAGGGAAGGAGCTGGTTCAACACGAAGATCCTGAGGTGCATGTGCTTGAGTCAAAGTGTACAATAAGAGTTTACACCTTGTTTTGTGAGGCCAGAATTGGCTGAAAACAAATAGGAACCGAAGTGATCACAAAGTGGATCATCTTGTGAACTGAACTCACAATGGGACTGGATTAAATGCTGAATTAAAGGGAGAGTAAATTTTAGTCGGTGTCAGTTTCAGGATGCATAGGTAAACAATTTTGCAAAGATTCATGATTTATTGGGCTGAATCGTGTTTAACTTCAACAAGAGGATTGGCAGTGATCTATCCTTTAATGCACTAATTTTTGCACAATGTGGAAGGCAGAGATTAGCTGAAGCCAGTTGGAGGACATCTCACCCTCTGCTCCTCTGCTAGACACAGCAGTGAATTCATGGATGGAACTGTGGCAGGCACATTGGCATTCGAAAGGCTCAATGCATTGATTGAAAAGGAAAGTGCAGACCAGTGATTTTTCTTTAATGTACATTTTATTTTCATACCTTGTCTTTTGGTATTTTTCCATTTTTTAATTTACATTTTATTATAATCGAGTTCTTTCAAAATGATTGGTTGAATGGTTCTCAAATGTCTTTGATAATCAAACTCTTTGATAAAAAAGAGTTCCAAGATCTTTGACAGCAGTAAGGTGTCAAAAGTGCGTTAGGGTGCTCTGGGGTGTGAGCTCAGGATGCATTAATGGGGCCCTTGTTGCTGCAGGAGGCCCACTCTATCCCTGGAACAGTTGCAACAGCCAAGCATTGAGTTTGATCAGTGCCATAGGGCTGTGGAGAAAGTACTTGAGGGTGAGTACGGTGGAGCACTGGAGTATAGTAATGGGCATGCTTCAACACAATCTCCATTCGGTTAGTCTATCAAAAAAAAGTTCTGTTGCTGGCTGAGTTAGAATTATTTACAGAGATTTGTCATTCTTGCTGTGCAAACTTGTGAATATTCGTAGTCTTTGCTGGAATGTGAATAAAGATAATTAAATTCTTCAGGCTCGTACCTGCTACGTGACCCCTTGAAGTAGAGGTGGTGAGTTATTGTACTCATCCTAGATGTCACGCATCAGCTTGGTACTAGGATGAGCCTATCACCCAGCTGCTGACATTCCCCTTGATAATAGCTTACCAGCTTATTTTGCATTAGAAAGCACTTCTATGGGCAGTCATGGGCCAACGAAGGGTCTCAACCCGAAACATCGCCCATTCCTTCTCTCCATAGATGCTGCTTCACCCGCTGACTTACTCCAGCATTTTGTGTCTACCTCTGGATCATACAGTTGGTGCGTGGATTCTACAAATTATGTTCATGATAGATATCCTAAATCAAACATTACATCTTGCTTCCTCTTGGACAGGCAAAACCCTCCCGATAGATGATTGCCACAGTCATGGACCCCGCCCGTTTCCTTTTGCATGGATTTGTGGACCTTGTCATCAGCTGCATGACTGCTATGAGATCGGGCAGATAGTAAATACTGCAAACGTTCAAAGGTTCAAATTTATTTGTCGCATGCTCCATAAAAAAAAACTTTTTAAATCAAAAAATGTATTCAATTATTAAAAAATAATATTTACACTATAATAAAACAAGCCAGAGCCCACCACCATAATACAATACAAACAAATATCCATAATAAACTATTATACAATTATGATACAATCCTTATTGGGGATACATTCTACACCCTGCGGATCCCAGCGGTCCCGGAACTCCCTCAGGGTGCCCGTAGACAGGGCGTATTCCCTTTCTTACCGCACCCGGGCACGGACGTATCCCCGGAAAAGGGGCAAGCAACCGGCTCGGGTAGAGCCCTCCACCGCCTGGCGCCTTGACTCGCAGATGGCCAGCTTGGCTTCTCACATGCTCCATAAAGTGCAGTGAAATGAATTTACCATGCAGCATTACAATTTAAAAAGGACACAATACACAACATAATTCAACACAGACATCCACCACAGCATTCTTCACGGCGGTGGAAGGCAATACAGTTCAGACAGTCCTCCTCCTCCCTTGTTCACCCGTGGTCGGGGCCCTGACACTCCATAGTCATTGCTACGGACGGCCTGATGTTCAAGCCGTCTGGTTGGAATGCTGACGTAGGGACAGGCCGAGCACACCCCGTGGCCTGGAGCTCCCAAATCGGCCAACTCCTTACCGAAGACCGCGGCCTCAAGGTGTTGTAGGTCGTAGGCCGGCGGTCGGAGCTCTTCTGTGCCGACCCCTGGCGAGGGATCGCGAGCTCTGCGACGGAAGGTCCGCTCCACACCTGGCGCCAGAAGCTCCACAGACCGAGGCTCCAAGATGTTGTAGGCCACAGGCCAGCGGCTGGAGCGCTTCTCCAGCGACCCCCAGCAAGGGGTCGGCCCGCTCCGCGATGTTAAAATCCCAGCTGCGCCGAAACAACTAACCCGCTGCAGGCGAGGCAGCTGTCTCACTGCGCCACCGGAACCGGAAGACTCCTTTTGTTGAGAGACCAGAGAATATAATTCAAGGCATCATCCAATCTGAAAACAGGAAGAGTGTGGCGTCAGCCTAAACACGGGCCACTTAAGCTCGAACCCTCGTCAGGAGATACGAGGGCGGGCACTTGACATCATGGGCAGAGGGAGTGTCCTGGTACATAAGCTCTCTCACCACGAGACCCACCAGGAGTTTAAACGAGCCCGAGGGAACAACCTCGCTCAGCTACAACAACCATTAATATAGTTAGTGCACCCACTTCATGTGTGACTACAGAATAAAGAACCGCTTGCACCAACCTGATGTCTCTTCTTTATTCGCCACGTATGGTGCCGCTACATTGGTGACCCCCGACTGTCCTGATTTAAATTTGGTCTCACCTGAACATGCAGCCTCGGGAGACCTGATGTCTGCAGCAGGCTGCCCAGCCCTGCAGCACTACGCTGCCACCAACCCAGCCCTGCAGTGAGGTATGCCGCCTCTTCCTCACCTGTTGCTGCTCACCGGAGCTGAGAAACCGTGGCTGCCGCCGCTCTCCCGCTCCCGGCAACACGGCATGCCCCGCTTCCAAACCGCACACCGCTCCAGGCCTTGTGTGACGGCCGCCGAGCTCCTCTGCATGACATGCCAGGAGCCGACCACCGGAGCGGAGAGGTTTTAGCAGCCGCCGCTGCCCCACCAGCTGCTGCAGGAGCTGCGAGCGTAGCAGCCTCCTGCCCACGGCAACCCCGACACACGCCCGACGGCCCTAGGAGCAGAGTGACTACATGCCACTCTCCCGCTCCCGACAATGGACTCCGGCTCTGGGCCCTGCACCGCAACTGACCACGGACACCGCTCCAGGCCCGGCACCGCACTGAGTTTTCCCCTGGTTGCAGCCCCGGCACCGCACCAGGCCTCACCACGTCTCCAGGCCCTGCACCGGACCCGGCCTCACCGTGACCATGGCTCCAGGCCCTGCACCGGCCTCACCTCACCCGAACCGCACCGGGCTCACCGCTCCAGACCCGGCACAGCAACAGGCCTCGCCACGGCTCCACGTCCTGCCCTGCATCACGCCTGGCCCCGCCGACCGCTGCATAGGGCCTAGCTATTTGATAAAGTGGGCTTACCTGAGGTGACCGACGAAGTCTCCCTTCAGCTCCTCACCGGCCTTCAATCACCAGGTGAATTCCGCTTCACCTGGCCGCCAAGATGGCCGCCGCGCCATCTTGAAACAGGCGGCCTTCCGACTACAAAAATGGCCGCGGCCGGCCGGAAGTGAACTATGAACTTACCTGGCCGCCGTCTGCAGCACCACCTTCTGGCCGGATGCCGTCCCTGCAGCTTCACTACCAGCAACAGCGCCACCGTCAGTTCGGCTGCTGTCACTGCAGTCTCACCGCCGACCACAGCACCACCTAACGGCCGGATGCCGTCACTGCAACCTCACCGTCATCCACAGCGCCACCTTCCGGCTGGATGTTGTGGCTGCACTATGAACACTGGACAATTTGAAATTTGGACACTGGACACTGATTGTTTTTTTTACTGTTCATTTTTGTGTTTACTGCAATTAGTTTGTGTATTGTATTTAGTTTCCCCCCATCGTTTTTGGGGGCCGTGTGTCACAGGACACTCTCCCTTAGCTGGTCAAGGAGATGCAACCGTGTCTCTTCAGTCTCGTCGCACCCCTCGGTACATCGGGATCTCACACGCAGATCGTCAACTGCGCCCGTGTAGAGCACCATCCCGACCCACGCCCGAGGTGTCCCAGACCTCTTCTGTCCGGCGGCTTCTGCATCGGTCTCCTCGCACCCCTCGGTACATCGGGATCGCCCACGCAGAGTGTCAACTGCGCCCGTCGAGCCCTCCGTCCCGACCCACGTCCGGGGTGTCCCAGACCTACATGCAGGAGCCTCCCTTGACCATGCTATTCCTTCCTCCTGCTCGGGGGGGGGGGGGGGGGGTTCTGTGGCGTCAGCCTAAACACGGGCCACTTAAGCTCGAACCCTCGTCAGGAGATACGAGGGCGGGCACTTGACGTCATGGGCAGAGGGAGTGTCCTGGTACATAAGCTCTCTCACCATGAGACCCACCAGGAGTTTAACCGGTAGCTAGCCCGAGGGAACAACCTCGCTCAGCTACAACAACCATTAATATAGTTAGCGCACCCACTTCATGTGTGACTACAGAATAAAGAACCGCTTGCACCAACCTGATGTCTCTTCTTTATTCGCCACGTATGGTGCCGCTACAAGAGCTTCCAGCAAGAAGGGAACCTGAATTCCACACATTGTGCTCACCTGGGGATTGTCTGCCTGTTCTATCGCTGTTGTTCTCAGTGCTGCAACAACACACATGCTTGACAGCATCATGGACCAAGACCTTCAAGGAACTTTGCATTGCTATTAATGGATCTCTGATGTCTCACTAACTTTTTACTTTTAAGATGTGTCCATCAAAATGTCATGATATTGTCATTTATAATGGATTCTTTTCAAGACAATACTATGACATTGGAGCTCACTTTGTGTGGCCATCACCTCATCACTACTGACTGTGTTACTTTAAGATTCTTCTATTGGCATTGCAAGATTAGCTAACAGTTATTGTTGCTCAGCTTACTCTTGTGGATAATATCAATCACAGATCTCTTTCTCACTCTTTTAATAATTAGTTCCATTGCCAGATATTTTATATGAAGTAAATACATTTTAGCAACGGTACAATATTTAATTGCCTGTCAAAGCCAATAAAAATCATGAACTGATGATCAATTGCATTTTCAAAATGTTGTTTTGTTGAAGATAGCCTTTCACCATTGGGACTTTAAAACTTTAAATTGTATGTATTGCAACCAAAAGAAAATAGGTGACTCGCAGAAAAGAATGATAGGCTAGCCTCTCAAATAAATTGTCTGATGGTGGCTCTTATGATAGGGTTTGGTTGGTTGGGGATAGGGGGTAGCTATGCAATAGAGACTAGAGTCAGGGGTGAAAAATGCAAAACATATAGGATTCAGAACTCCTCCACTGAGAATTTTAAACATGCCATGAAACAGAATAGTTGAACTGATTAGCAAGTGCAATTGAGGTAACGTTATACAGGTATATGAGAGAAAAATGAATAACAGTGTACATGTTCTAACAAAGGATCTTGTCCCTGAAATGTTAACATTCTCACTTTTCCCAGATGCTGCTTGACCTGCTGAGTGTTTCAGCATTTTCTGCTTTTACATCAATAGTGATAGCTGAATTAAGGTGTGACAAGGCTCATGGGATCCATAAACACCGACATAGACCAGTTAGACCAAATAGCCCATGGTGGTGCTGTAAAGTTTGACATCAGGGAAAATGAACTGACAGGTTCTGCCTATTATACGGTGTCAGATTCTCTAAGTCTTGCTTTTCATGAAAAGGTGCCAGCTCAGCTGATAACAGTGTGAAAAATCCAGTCACAGATTTGGACATTTCCTGTGACATTATTTCCTGGGTTTTATTTGCTGTAATTTATGATGTGAACAATCCAACAATATGAGACAACTAATGCATTGTGGCTGTTGACTGGCAAATTATCCAACATAATGCCTTTTGTTCGTGCCTGTTGCTGAGCTATGTGCTGCATAAGCAATAATTTCAAAGTATGCAGGAAAGTACTGTAAATCTTAATTGGGTTAGGTTGCGGCTAGTACTGTATCCATAGTGCAATATTTATTTTTAAAATAATCAAATGGTAAAAGACTTACTTGAATTATAAATTTAAATTTAATTGCAACAAAGCTATGGAATAATCATTATTTTCTATGCTTCATATTAAATTCCTGCAGATTTGGACTGACTCATTACCATGTACCTTATCGGGACTGCTATATCCCATTTAATTGGGCTGTGCCACTTGCCCTCAACAGCAGCACAGTGACTGCCCATGCAGAAAAATATATTTCAACAAATAGTGTTATTTGTTGAATTATGAAATTTGGCAGTGTTTCTTCATAGGAATGCATTTCCATTGTAAGCAATTAAATATAATGTTAAACATTCATTTACTGCAATATGTTGTTCCATAATGTTTGATGATGTTTCATGTCTGATGAAGAAACTCTGAGGTTTAGTTTGGAAAACATTCCCCCAAAACTATGCGTGAGAGTTCAGGCTCATCTGCCCGATGTTTAGTAACTCCAATGATTGCACTGCAGAGACAGAGGAGTTGACACTGAAGCCCAATTGCTGAAATCACCTTTCAGTCAATTTATGCTATGACTGGAAACATGGCAGTAATATACTTGGACTTGCTAATCGTGCAACCCATAGGAATATCTGGCTCCACATCTATTTTAGATTTAAATCCATGTATTTCATGTGTTTAAGAATACTTTTGGTTGTCTCACTGGCAGTTAGTAAGTGAGTTCTTTGCAATGGGTATGCTCCAAGATGTCATGTCTAGTAGCAAAAATAATGCCAATATATTTGTCCTTAGTATCTTTAACATGGGATAATTATGTCAAGTTGACATGAAGAAATGAAGAAAGCCTGGTAGCCAAGAAACTCAGACAGATATATTAGGTAAGGTAATCAAAACATTGGTCAAAGAAGAGTGATTCCTGAGGATTTTAGAAGAAGAAGATGGAAGTGGAAGAGTGAAGAGAAGAACTCGTGAGGTTGGATGGCTGAGGCATGGTTGCATTAAAGTCAGAATTAGAGCAATAGAGAATCAGGTTTTATTTGGGACCAGAGTGATATATCTTTGGATCTTGATGGAGATTGGGATAAAAGCAGCAAACTTTGGACAGGCAGAGGTTTACAGATGGGGGCAATTGGGAGGACAAGCAGGGGAGTATTGCTAAGTCTGGAGGCTACAAAGTCATGACTGAGGAATGAGATGCAGCATGTTTACATTTTGAGTTATATGTTCCATAGACATTGTATAATTGTGAAATATATTTAGTGCTATTAGGGTATTCCTTCCCATATACATACTTGGTAATTTTGATACAATTGGCATAAAAAACTATATATCAGCTGGCTACAACTGTTATTCGTAACCTAGTTATATTGTTAATGTGGATTAAAACAGCTGGCATCATTGTTCATCTGCTGCATGAGTGGGCCTCCTACATCATTAGGTGCACACCTCCGTGTGAAGTACATACAACATCTGTGGAGCATCAAAGTATTCACAGATGTAGTCATGTTTATTGTTCCACATTGACATTGCATAATAAAACCTCACCAGGAAGAATGTGGAGTACTTACAGATGGTCAACAAGCAAAGACTCATCAAGTTCATAAGAAAGTTCAATATAATTCACAGAATTGTGCTAATATGTTCTAGATTATTTTTCCACTTCCATAAATCTTTCTTGTGCGTTCAATAAAGTGGATATGACAACATTTGCAAACAAGCAGTGGAAAAGGGTGACTTTAATGGTTCACCCTCTAACGAGTCTGGAATATTGGCTATTTCTGATGTGGGCAGCATTGAGTATATGTCAATGGCAGTGCATTGACCACTGAAGGCATGATATGCATCCATCTCATATGCCACAATTTCCTCCTTTTACAAGTTACACAGGTAGTAAGCATGATCCTGCTATTTGTTATTCCATTTCTCACTACAACTCTAAACACATGCGTTTCTTCCCTCAGATTAGCAAGAAACCATATGCCCTGGTGATTGCAGCTGAGCAGCAAGCTGGCAATGAGGAAGGCACACGTGAACGGAACTCACGGATCCAAATGAGATGGAGATATTTCTGTGTATTTTAACGATGAGTTTAGAAACGGGATTGCGCCTGGTGAGTTACCAGGTGTGAGTTGCCTGCAGCTAGAGTAGAAGCCATGGGATGGCGAAATTGCATCAGAGTTTTTCTCAGAGAAATACATGCTGCATTGGCAAGGTTGGCTCAAATAAAATATCTAGGAGCATGTAGTAGATCAAATTTTTGAGGAGACAGAGTCCAGGTTTCCAACACAGAAGCAATGATTTGCGGAGACAACCTTGAACTCTTGAATACTACACAACTGATAAAATATGGACTGTCTTGGCGTGTGCTAAGGACTTTGGGCTACAGTAAACCGTTGTTATAACATACCATGGGGAGGGTGGTGGGGGGGGGGGGGGGGTGATGTATGTTATTGCCGATTGTCCACTGATTGATTAAGGTATTATACTACTGTATAAGCAGTAGAAACAAACAACTACAGTTACTGGTCAATACACAGAAGGACACAACGCGCAAGAGTAACTCAGCAGGTTGGGCAGCATCTCTGGAGAAAGTGACATTGCGGATCAAGACCCTTCGTCAGACTCATGGTCCAGAACGGGCCTGAAATCCAGGTGAGTTGACGGCCACGGCCTGCTGATGGCCGGTGAGAGGAGAGGTCTGGCAGAGTCGATGGTCATAGCCCGGGGTGGGGCCGGAGCGCAAGTAAGGGTCGGCGATGGCAGTGGCAGGCACGGATTCACCATCTGTTGGTAGGTCCATCCACTACAACCGAAATCCATTATAAAGAGGTCCATTAAAACTGTATTTTTGCACTAGTATTGGAGTTATTAATTTATTGCATTTTTAAATTTATTATACATGATGTATATTGTGTTACAGGTCTGTGATGCTGTTGCAATTAAGAATTTCATTATTTTGTTGTCGATACAGATGACAATTAAACACACTTAGCTCTTGACCCTTGATCAAGCACCTGGCATTTGACTGCAGAGGAAGCTTGGAGTATTGAGATATCAGCGTTCAAAGAAGCTTCAATGCTTTTGGGATTGCTTGGGCTTGGGGAGGTGGTGCTTCAGAACAGCAGCATTTCTGTCCTTTCTACTCAACCAGTTTCCCTGCAAGGAAATGCTGCTGCTCCTGGCCTGAGAATCCGGCATAATGAGAGGTGCAGGACCACTTGAGGTTGTCGTCTAGGTCCAACTGTATCTCCTCTGCTGAAGGTCTGAAGTCTTCAGATGACTTGGATGTAAATGTATATGGGTTGGTGAGTAAGTTTACTGATAACACCAACATTGGAGGAGTTGCAGTTTGTGAGAAAGGCTTTCAGAAGATACAATGGGGTACAACGAGATCAAATGCAGAAATGGGTAGCTAAATAGCAGATGGAGTTTAACCCAAGCAATTCTGAGGTGTTGCACTTTGGGAGGTTGAATGTAAGGGGAGAGTATACAGTCAATGGCAAAACTCTTAACAGCATTGAGGGTCTTGCCATTGACCATGCAGAGGAATCTTGGAGTTCAAGTTCTTGGGTAACTGAAGGTGGCAGAACAAGTAGATTGGTAAAGAAGGCATATGACATGCTTGCCTTAAGAGGCTTTTAGATAGGTACATGAAGCTTTTCAGTGGGTGGCAGAGGATATTGGCCAGAATGCTGCCTGGATTAGAGGCAGGCTACAACAGGAGAGGATGGATAATCAAGGACCAATCTCACCTTCTCCGTTCAGGCAAGAGATACAGAAGTTTGATGACACATACCTCCAGATTCGGGGATAGTTTCTTCCCAGCTGTTGCCAGGGAACTGGACTGTCCTTTCACCAATTAGAGAGTGGTGCTGACCTCCTGTCTACCTCATTTTAGACCTTTGAATTACCTTTAATCGGACTTCAAAGGACTTTTTACAAGGATTTTTGGCCCAAAACATTGCCTATCTCCTTCGCTCCATAAATGCTGCTGCACCCACTGAGATTCTCCAGCATTTTGTGTACCCATTATATCCTTTAACCTGTGTTTGTACAACGTGGATGGGCTTGATTATAATCATGTATAGACTTTTCGCTGACTGGATAGTGTGCAACAAAAAGCTTTTCACTGTGTGACAATAATAAACTAAACTAAAACTAAACTAAACTTGGATTGTTTTCTCTGGAACATTGGAGGTTGAGAGGAGACTTGATGGAAGTATATAAAATTATCAGAGGCATAGATAGGGTAGACAGTCAGAACCTTTTTCCCAGGGTGGAAATGTCCAGCATTAGAGGGCATAGCAATAAAGGTGAGAGGGAGAAAGTTTAATAGAGATGTGTGGGGTAGGTTTTTTACATATAGAGTGATGGGGGCCTAGATCATATTACCAGGGGTGGTGGTGGAGGCACATACAATAGTGGTTTTTAAGAGGCTTTTAGATAGGTACATGAAGTGTAAGAAATAGGGAGATATGGATCATGTACCAGCTGATGAGCATCAGGTTAACTTGGCATCATGTTCTGTGCAAACATTGTGGGCTGAAGGGCCCATTCCTTGTGCTGCATTGTTCAATGTTCTGACTGTCATTATAAACTCACTCAGAGAACTAGGACATGTGGAAAGCAGACATGTGGGGGAATGAACAAGAATGATTTATTGCTGTCACCATGGTTTTATCATGATTGGATATATAAATAGTTTTGGAATGTTACTTGATGTAGTATGGAATTCATCATGTGGTTATGTGATCATTGGAATATTCATAAACAGTGGGAATATAAACTGAAGAATGTAATTGTTTGCTCTTGAGAAACTGTGTGCTGCAGGCAAGACCAGAATGGAATGCTCAACACCAATTCCCCTTGAGAAGATGGTGGCGAACTGTCCCATTTTTGTGGGTGAAGGTGTTTCCAGAGTATTGTTAGGAAATTCAGGTCTTTGATGGAAACAACTAAAATTATATAGTGATATATTTCCAAGTCAGGATGTTGTACAAAGTAAATGTGAGCTTGCAGATGGTGTTAATCGCATCCGCTTTCTGCCTTTTCTCTCTCTAAGCTGAGAGAGTGTGTATTTACCTTGCACTAAATGTTTGTACCCTTTATCCATTATCCTTTCACTCTGGATTCCTTGATTGTGATCATGTATTGTCTTTTATTTGACTGGATAGCACACAAACAAAAGCTTTTCACTGTACTTCGGTACACGTGATTATAATTAAACTAAACTATAAACTAATATCTGAGAGATGCTGAGAGATGTCTTGGTGAGATATCTTGAAACAAAACAAAATCCATTCTGTAACTGGTTGAATATTTATTTGCTTTAAATTCTAGGACAGGTATCAGGACTTTCACAATAAAGAACCCGCTATTTTGGACTGAAATGGTGAGACAGCTGAGGACAGCAGACCTTTGAAATTCTTAACCCTTAGGAGCTGTGGCTGCTTCTCCCTCTTTTTATTTTCTTATGGCAGGTACCATGCTCTTCTCCTTTCCTATTCTAAGCAGCAATTGGATTTGGATCAAAAGGAGAGACAACAATTGGGCTGCAAGATGAATGCAGGAGGGTATGGAATTGAGGGGGGTGTAACTGGGACACCAGGTATCACCATTGAGCCACGGCTGCCAACATTGCGTGAGAGTCAAGAGTGAGAAATTGCGAGGGGCTTAGCGACTGTGCGTGGGGGGGGGGGGGGGGGGGGGGGGGGGGTTGGTTGGGAGCTTTTGCATTTTGCAGCTTGAAATTGTGCAATCTGGTGCATACTGTTGCGAGTCTTTTAACTTACACTTGAATGCAACATTTATGCTTCAAATTGGATTAGGTATGAATAAGGTTAGGCTAAATTACATTCCTAACTACATTTCACAGCAGAGCCAGGCTCTGATCAACAGGTGCAGCACATGAATTACCTTAGATCTTATTCATGTATGGAAATCAGATTATAATTCATGCTGTTATGCATATATCTAGAGAAACAAAAAACCTAGAAACAAGGCAAGAGGAGTTGGACTTCCATCACTGTTCTGCACAAATAAATCAATCAACCTTACCCTTTGACTATAGAAACAAGATGAAAATAATGCCACATATTCAACCGTATATGGTTCAATGAAATTAAGATATATATGTAAAACATATATATGGAAACAGGCCCTTTGGCCCACCAAGTCCACACCGACCAGCAATCTACCTTACACCAGTTGTATCCTACACACCATGGACAATTTGCAGAAGCCAATTAACGTACAAACCTGCACTTCTTTTGGATGTGGGAGAAACCAGAATATCCAGAGAAAACCATGTGGTCATAAGGAGAATGTACAAATACTGTACAGACAGCACCCGTAGTCAGGATCAAATCTGGGTCTGTGGTGCTGCAAGACAGCAACTCTACTGCTGTGCCACCGTGTCACCCCATTGAATTATTTTTTCTGTAATATATTTATTATGGTGTCATGTCAATAAAGATGAACACATGTTGATAATTTCTGCCTTTAGTAGGATTACACACATCTCCAGTCATTGTGTTTTATGGCTGGTTTTCAACCTCTTCAGTCTGAAGGTCTCGACCTGGAAACATCACCTATTCTTTCTCTCCAGAGATGCTGCATGTCCTGCTGAGTTATTGCAGCTTTTAGTGTCTATATTCAGTTTAAACCACCATCTGCAGTTCCTTCTTACACTCTTTGTTAAGCAAAACAGGTCCTATTCTCATAATATTATTCACCTCAACTAAGTCCTTTCTTCACCTCCGTTGCTACAGAGAATACAATCCCAGTTAACAAGTCTTTCTTCAAAGTGCAAAAAAAAATTCCAGCCCCGCCAATATGTTCATAAATCACCCCTGGATCCTCTCCAAAGCAATTGCACCCTTTCTACAGTGTGTCACAGTCTTACAGCATGGAAACTGACCCTTCATCCCAACTTGTCCATGCAGATCAAGAATGCCCCATCTAAACTAGTCCCATTTATCCACATTTGGCCCATATCCCTTTAAACCTTGTGTAAGTGTGTGTGTTAGGTTGTGTGTGAGAATGATTTTCAGAATACTCTCATAAACCCATGCATAACAAAAACCCCAATATTTGCTTGATTATTTAATGATTTCATTATTTCTGCGTGTAAGTGAAGCGGCGACAACACCCGGAGTGAGCGGTGACTTGGCGATGTCCAGGCAGCATTTCCCTCTCTCCCCCCCCCCCCCCCCCCCCCCCGGCCTGGACGCTCTGTGTCCAGCTGGGGTCCGGAAGAGGCGAGGGACAGAGACCCGGGGATCGGGCATCGGAACGGAGCTATAGCTCGAGATTCATCCCCGCGGCTCCGGAGATGGCACAGACGCCCCCACTCACCCGGTTCGCTCCTGGCAACTCCATGCGGTGTGGACAGAGCGGCCGCCGGACACAGAAACCGCCGCAGGTGAGGGTGTGAGCGGTGCCTTGGGGGGGTGGGGGTCGGGGGTGTCGGTGCTGGGACCACTGCCGCGTCTCACCTCTCACACCATCTGCACAGGAATGTGAATGCGGGTGAGGCAGCATCTTCGAGCGGTAGCCAAAAATGCTGGAGAAATGCTTGAGTCTGAAGAAGGGTCAAACTCAGGCATAGATGCTGCCTCACCTGCTGAGTTTCTCCGGCATTTTTATCTACATTGTCATTTTAAATAGTTGCGATGGGCTTAAGCCAATTAAATTGTTCGTTCTTTACGGGGAACATGCCGACAGAAAACTATTCTCATTGGTGAGTGTAGAGGAGTGTGACTTTATTTATGTATTCATATATTTTTAAAATATTCTTTTTGAGCGTGAGAACTTCTGTCATCAGCGTGAGAGCGTGAGAATTTCCTCAAATGCGTTAGTCTCACGCTCCATGCGTAAGAGTTGGCAGCCCTGGTTGAACCCTCTGGAGATGTTGTGGGCTTATCAATGAAACGTCAAAGAAGGAGGGTGCCCACTTGTTGACCCTGATGACGTACCTACCCTAGCTTTCACCACTCCAATCCCACTGCAAATAGCAAGAGTGCCGACTTATTACAGGGATTGAAACATCAAGTCCTATTAGCTCTACTGACCATCTGGAGGTCAGTAGTCACTTTCACACCAGTGACTGCTGTGAAAGTGCAGCTGACGACAAGGGAAAGACCGTGTGACAGCTTGGAGAGACAGCTGACAGGAGGAAATAGACGCCAACGGGGCTGTTATGGGCTAGCTACCCATAACAGCTGGCTCCACCACCTTGTTAGGGCACAAGAGCCACCCTCACTTGGCTACAAAAAGTTCAAAGAGAAAAATACCCCCAGACTGCAAGAGCGGGGGCACAAGATCACTCATCGACTGAGCGCCCGGTAACAAACCTTGGAACGGAAACGACATTGAATCAAGTAAGTGGCAAAACTCTTGAAAAATGAGCAGCTGGACACGTTCTTCAGAGCTGTAGGCGTGGCTGGACTAAAGTAACATCAACTCGTGGTCTCAAAATTCATCAGGGATGGAAGAAATGCTTGAAAATCCCGAACCCAGGGCCCCACATTGACCAGATTCTGTTAAGAGGAAGGTCAAATCAGTTGGATGAAACTCAGCGGCAGGAAGAAATCCACAGTCCGCAGAACATCAGCACCCTACAGGATGTGACAGAAGTTTCAGGCAACAGTCCAAGACGCAACCAGGCACATCGTAAAGTGGATAACATGCAAGGACGTAAGCCATTGGTGAAATAGCCAATGTCTAACAGCAAGGAGTGGAAAATCATCAATGCAGATGTGAGCTTAATCTTAAGTGGAATCAAGGGGTCAGTAGAAAAGAAGTTGGAGAAGATAGGTGATCTTGTCTACAGCTATGGAAAGGAGAAATTTGTTGAGAAGGAACAACTCAGCAGGAAAGATAGGCCTCCTCCCCCCAAGTCCCGTCATCTCCAGGAAATCCAACGACTTGTTAAAGAAAGAAGAAGCCTGAGGAAGGTGTGGAAAAAAGCAACAGCAGAAGAACAGGAGAGCATCAATCTCCTTCAAAAGGAACTAAAACAGAGGCTCTCGAAGCTGCGCAGAGCGGAGAATTTAAGGAAACTACGCAAAAAGAAGGAAAAAGCAAGAACACACTTTTACAAAGATCCCTTTAAGTTTGTGAAAGGCATTCTCACAAAAGAAAAAAGCGGATCCCTGAAAGCGTCAAAAAAGGAGGTTGAAGGACACATCAGAACCATCCACACTGATGAGTTAAAAGATAAACCGATTTTTGTCCCCGCTGACATCCCACCAATCTCACCCCCACAACATCAATTTGACATCAGCCCTCCCAAGCTGAGTGAGGTAAAAGAAGTAGTGAGGAAGGCAAGAACGGCCTCTGCACCAGGCCTAATGGTGTTCCGTATTGTGTTACAAGAATGCCCCAGATATTCTGAAATGCCTCTGGAGGAACATGAGGGTTGCATGGGAAAAGGAAGTCATCCCCAAAGCCTGGCGAAGAGCAGGGGGAGTCCTGATCCCAAAAGAAAAAAATTCTTCAACCATCGAACAGTTTCGTCAAATAAACCTTCTTAACATAGAGGGCAAGATCTTTTTCAGTGTGGTGGCAAAAAGACTTACAAAGTATCTGAAACAAAACCATTTCATTGATACGTCAATCCAAAAGGCTGGCATAGCAGGCTTCTCGGGATGCCTTGAACATACCAGCTTCATATGGCATGAAATCCAGACTGCTAAGAAAGAACGAAAGAATCTGCATGTTTTGTTCCTCGATCAGGCCAATGCCTATGGATCAGTTCCTCATTTGCTACTGTGGACTGCTATTGAATTCTTTCTGGTGCCGGCAATAATAACTAATCTGGTAAAAAACTACTTCCAGGATCTACAATTTTGTCTCACAACATCAGACTTTACCACAGCGTGGCAACCACTGGAAGTAGGCATTATGGCGGGGTGCACCATCTCCCCATTGACCTTCATTATGGCAATGGAGCTCATTATCAGAGCATCAAAATGGGGTATGGGAGGAAAACGGCTACAGTGTGGTCAGCAATTGCCACCGGTACGAGCCTATATGGAAGATATAATAACACTAACAACAACTATCCCCTGCACCAAGAGACTTCTGGAAAAACTTCATCAAAACATCACAGTGGCAAGGATGAAGATTAAACCCAGCAAGTGCAGAAGCATCTCCATTGTCAAAGGTCAAGTCAAGGATCAAAGATTTCATATTGACGGAATACCTGTTTCAACTGTTTCAGAAATGCCAGTGAAGAGCTTGGGCCAATGGTATAATGCAAAGCTCAAGGACACACAGCAGTTTGAACAACTCAAAAAGGATACCATCAAGCACATAGCTCGCATCAACAAGAGCTTGCTACCAGGAAAACTCAAGCTGTGGTGCTTCCAATTTGGCATACTACCAAGAATCATGTGGCCTTTAATTATGTATGAAATCCCCATCAACAAAGTGGAAAAGCTGGAAAGAATAATCAGCACACATGTGAAACAGGGCTTGGACTTCCACAATGCTTAAGTGCTGTCGGACTGTGTGGGAGTGGAAAATTGGAATTACCCATTCCAGGACTTGTGGAAGAGTTCAAATGCACTAAAGCAAGGTTGGTCATGACCCTCACTGAATCTGAAGATACTGTTATTCGAACAGCGCTCCCCATGTGGCAACGGGGAGGAAGTGTATCCCATCTAAGCCGTTCAGAGTGCTAAGTCTGCCCTTCATTTCCGGGATATGGTTGGCCAAGTCCAACACGGGAGAGCCGGGCTCGGGCTCGTCAAAAGCTCCTCAATGGCACAAGGCAACATGAAGAAAAGACGGCTCTTGGTGGAGGAGGTGAGAAGATGGGAGGAGGCAGAGCGACACGCCAAGGCCATCTCAATGGCCAAGCAAGGCCAATGGACTAACTGGGAGAGCCTGGAAAAGAGGAAACTCAGCTGGCGTGACATCTGGCAAATGGAAGGATCTCAGCTAAGTTTTGTCATCAGAGCCACTTATGATGTTCTACCATCACCACTGAACCTGAAGCAGTGGTTTGTAGAAGACCCCACTTGCTCCCTTTGCCAAGCACCTGCATCACTAAGGCGCATTTTAACAGGATGCACTATGAACCTCGGCCAAGGGCATTACACTTGGCGGCATAACCAAGTTCTCAGACAGCTGTCATCAATCCTTGAACAGAGGCAAACGATCACAAACGCTTCCCCACCAACATCGGCAGGAAATGTCCACTTCACAACATTTGTACCAGCAGGCCAACCTCCAGAGCACCAGATAACATCAATGGATGCAAGCATTCTGCAGCCTGCTCAGGATTGGAAAATGGAAGTTGACTTAGAAAAAAGACTTGTGTTTCCCCCAGACATTGTGGTTACAACACTCCGGCCAGACATGGTCCTGTGGTCAACAACAGCCAAGTTGGCGTATGTTGTGGAATTGACAGTTCCATGGGAAGATGGTGTTGAAGAAGCTTATGAGATGAAAAAGACCAAGTACACTGAACTGGCAACTGAAGCTCCCAGAATGGCTGGAAGACCAAGATTTTTCCTGTCGAAGTGGGATGCAGCGGATTTGTTGCTACATCTATGACTAGGCTATTAAAGAAAATGGGGGTGAGGGATCGCTGCCTCCAACAAGCAATCAAATCATTACCAAATTCTGCGGAAAAAAACAGCAATTGGATTTGGATCAAAAGGAGAGACAACAATTGGGCTGCAAGATGAATACAGGAGGGTATGGAATTGAGGGGGGTGTAACTGGGACGCCAGGTATCACCATTGAGCCCTCTGGAGATGTTGTGGGCTTATCAATGAAACGTCAAAGAAGGAGGGTGCCCACCTGATGACCCCAATGACGTACCTACCCTACCTTTCACCACTCCAATCCCACTGCAAATAGCAAGAGCGCCAACTTATTACAGGGATTGAAACATCAAGTCCTATTAGCTCTACTAATTTGATATAGCACAGCTGAAGAGTGGCCACCAAAGATCGCACATCCAGCAATGACCAGTTTTGGCATAAGCTGGTTTGTACCCATTGGCCACGTTAATCCCCTTTGATCTCTCAAACTGCAGTGCTGTTCAAACACCAGAAGGTTTGCCCAGCCAATTCATAATCCAGTCATGCACCAACATGTATGTAAGTAATCAATAACCCCTTGAAAGTGGGTAAGACTTGAAAGTGGGCAATAATGAGGATGGAGGAAGGCAGGATTGTCTTCTTCTTACTTTGTGCTAGCATCTTAGTAAAACAATCCCATTAGCTTCACACTCCAGCTTTGCATGACTTGGGAAAAATCAGTGTAGCATGAGATTTGACGCCATACCTACAGTACATATTTCAAGTATGCACACATTGCTGACTCTGTTGAATAAGATGACATGATTTGTGATAACAATCTGCAGTCATGTATCAAATTTAAAACAAATCAAGAACAGTATTCCCAATCTCACAACAATAGAATTTTGTGGAACAGAAGGTGCCCTTTCAGATTAGTATGCCTGTGACATTGTCAGGAAGCTTTGCACCATTAGATTCCGCTGGTCTTTCTAAATGTTCTTAAAATGTCATACAATATATGAAACATATTGCATAGAAACCGACACTTCAGCCCAGAAGTCTATGTATGTGGTTCAGGAATCTCTTCATTTGACTCGTGCATCATCTCAGCCTTCCGACTTACCATTCTCATTCATCTCCACACACCTTTTTGAAGGCAGTTAAACCATTTGCCTCATTTAATTTGTTCACTTTTGTGGCAAATTGGCAGCAGTAAAATACATTTGTAAGACCCAATGAAGTGAATATATGTGGTCTGGAGGGCAATATCATTGGAAATTAGAGAGCAGCATTTAAAATCCAATGAGTATTCTTTTGTGCTAATGAAACAGTTTGATGTTATCATAACACACACACATAATAGTTTAATGAAGTATCTTGAATTCAGGTCAAGGCCTATATGATAAGCCTAAAATTGTAAAGTTTAGTTGAATTAAACTTGGGCAAGAGCCCAAAAAGATGCAGGAATGGTTAGACAGATATTTGTCGTAGCTCAGATTTTCTCCCCAATGATTTTAAATCAGGTGCTATCTTTTAGCCAAAAGTTACCCCTAACCTATCAAAAGCAAATGGTTACCTACTGCCAATTTTATTTATAAATGTTGCTAACATTGTTCCATTCTTCAGTGATTGTCAGCTTTTCAATTTTGCTCCTTGAAAACCACCTTATCTTTTTTTTGTTTAATGTGAAAGCAATAGTGGAATGAGAAAGTGAAAATTAAAGGTAGTTCCAGTGAAGTACATGCAATCTACTAAGATACTATTATACTAAGATACAATTAAACCACCAGATGTGTGCTGAAGTTCTTAACAAACGTCAAATAGATCCGACATATTTCCAGCAGACGGATGTAAACGGACAGAGCCCTCGGACGATTTGCTGTTGGTTGGGAATCATGATCAGTTCCACTAATCTTCAGAAAGGCTTTGTAAATCCTTGCATCTATTATGCTGCACAATTTGAATAATTGCTTTGCTTATTTTGAGAGCATTATCACTCGTTCCACAGAACAGATTACTGCGCTTGATGACCTCTCTATCTGGTTAATAACATGGGAAGCAGCACTATGGTGTTGCCACACAGTGCCCATGTATTGTGTTTGGCAAATGAGCTCAAGCTAAAACATTCTGAAATCCTATTAAATTCAATGGATAGGGACTAATAAATGTTGCAGAACAGCAATGTTTTGTTGAACATGCAAATAATAGCACCTGACACAGCTATCAAATTGTTCATTTCAGAATTGCTAGGAATTGGCATAGTTTATCATTCCATGAATCTGTTTAGGGAATTGTTGCTGTACTTCCTCAATGGCAAATAAAATAAACTTCTGTTAATCCAGCAAACTTGGGACTTTGCCAGTGCTAAGTTGGCAGATTTATTGGACTATTTGCTATTATTCCAATTAATGTCCCAGCACACATCAATTCATTTTGTTACATGGTCGCACAATGTTTTTTGGAGAATTCAATAAGTTTGAAGAGAGAATGCAAAACCGGGGTCTAGTGAGTTTCAATGGAGAGCAGGACATGGGGGCACTCTTTCTGTCTCCTCTACTATGTGGGATTGCTATGGCAGTCCAACCTGAAGCTTGGTTAGACTCTATGGGTTGCAAAAGGCCACTCCAGTCATGGGAATCATGCAGTGGGCAAATGCATGGTGTGTGCTGGGTGAAGCATGTCTCAAGATTTCCCTTTAATAAAAAGATTGCCTAATCATATTGTGATTTTCCAAATCCTCTTTTACCGTCTCATTAATTGCCCATACAAACATACTCTCTACTGTTGATGTTAACTGTTTCCTCTCTCCCTTTCTTGAACAAGATTGCATTTAATTCAAAGGCAAAGTACTATGGATGCTATAGCTTTGAAATTATACAAGAAGAAATGGAAATACTCAGCAGGTCAGCAGCATCTGTGGATTGGGAAACAGACTTAATGCTTAGGGACAGTGCCTTTCGCTCAGATGGTTGTATTTAATACCTTTGGATTCATGGGGAGCATTTTAGATAACAGAGAATTCTAGAAATTAAATCCACAAGCTAGCACCCGAGGTCAGAATTCAACCCAGCTCGCTGGCACTGTGAGGCAGCAGCTCTTACATCTGTACTGTGCTACCCCCACCATTTTCAATTGCATTGTCAATTCCTCTGCAAATACAACAGTCCAAGTGAAGGGAAGTTTTTGTTAGACACCAGGAGATTAACATAACAGAAACCCTGGAAGACTATAGGAAGTGTAGAAATTAAATCAAAAGCAGAATTGTCAAAGCAAAGAGCAGCAATGAAAAAGGATTATCAAGTCAAATAAACAAAAATATATAAGGGACAGTGGTATCACCCCCCTCTTTGGTGAAAATATTAATTAACAACCATTCAAATCCGCTAACTTCATATATAGTCTGCTTTTTGGACCTCAATAGGTCAAACTCTAAGATAACCTTTTGCTTTGAATGTACGGAAAATAACTTATATTTGACGATAATCCTTTTTCATTGCTGCTCTTTGCTTTGACAATTCTGCTTTTGATTTAATTTCTACACTTCCTATAGTCTTCCAGATTTCTGTTACTGTGAATATAATGTTGATGCAATTTTGTGAGAATGGCCGCAAAAAAATATCAGCAGTTAAAAATATACCCAGCACACTGTCTGCTTCTGACCATGGGACTGCAGCAGTCTCTGAGAATCCGCAGAGCAGTGGCAAATCCCGAAAAGTGGTAGCTATTCACATCATCAGCTGTTTGGGAAGGGAGCAGCTACGTGAACACTGAGGGTGAACAAGTGAGCCTTGGGCGTGTGGTCCGGAGTTTTGATGGTGAAAGTCATGGATTGGGGAGGTGTGTCGGAATATCATCAGTCTGGTGCCACAATGTACACCTGTGATGGGAATGAAGGGTTAGGGCGGTGGATGGATGCCATCCAAGTGGACTTTAATGGTGTACCATTGCTTAAAAAGGAAGCAAGGATCAAACCAAGCATTCATGAGTCAGTTTAATTTTGATGTATGCAAATTATTGGTCTTTTCATAGGAACTGTACAATGCCCAGATTGATCAGAGACAGTTAGAACAAAGCAGTTCAATTCAGGCCCTTCGGCCCATGATGTCTGTGCCAAACATTATGTCAACTCTTATCTACCTGTATGTAATTAATATCCCTGCATGCAATCCATATCCCTCCATACCTTGCATATCGATCTGCCTATCCAAAAGTCTCTTAAATGCCACAATCATATCTGCCACAACCACCACCCCCAACAGCGTATTCCAATCGCTCGCCACCCTCTGTGTAAAATAGTTGCCCGTGCATCTCCTTTAAACTTTGCCCCTCTCATCTTAGTTCTGTGCCCTTCAGTGTTTGATTTTTTTCATCTTGGGAAAGAGATCTGACTATTCTATCTATGCCTCTAACTTTATATACTTCCATCAAGAATCCCCGCAACCTCCGGCAGTCCAGATAACTGCAATCGTTGGGGGGAAATCATGTCAGATGGGCCAGATTTTAAAAAATTGAATTTGCTACTCAGGATGGCTGATATGTGCATCATGTGTATGTAACTAAATTTATCAAGATCTTTAGCATGGTCCCAAGGGAAAACCAGACAAAAAAAGTGAAGGTCCATTGGATCCAAGGCACAGTTACAAATTGGATCCAAGATTGGCTCAATGGCAGGAAGTACAATCTAATAACTGAGGGTTATTTTTGTGACTGGAAAGCTGATACCTGTGGGTTTCACAGATCACAGTATTCATTCACTTACTTTCTGTGATATATAATAATAATTAAGACCAAAGTACAAGGGAACGAAGCTTGAAGATCATAAAATAATGAATCATTTGCTTAATAAGGGAGAGGCTTATATTGCAAGAAGGAAATTATGTTCTGGCTTTGGGAAAGAAAAATGACAACTGGAATCTAATGTAAAGAAATGTCAGTTAATGTACTTGGGGAGGTGCAAAGGTATAAGACAATTCATAAATCAATGCAAGGGTACTGAATAATATGGATGAAAAGAAAACATTTGGGTGTTCGTGCACAGATCTTTAAATATATCAAGGTCGGTCATTAAGATAGTTAAAGGGCATATGGCTTGCTTTGCTCAGTTATCTGAAGCATAGAATATAACTACATGAACTGTATACAAAATCCGTTAGGCCACAGCTTGGGTGCTGCATAGTTAGGATCGCAATAAAGCAGGAATTATATGATATCTCTGGAGGAGATGTGGAGGAGATTTCCCAGAATTTACATTGGTTTTAGTTGCCTTTTTCCCCAGAAAGTAGCCAGATTTGTAACAGAGAAAATTGGGGAGTCTGGGGTTCCTTGAAATGGAGGAGGCTAAGGTGAGACCTGTTTGACGGACATAAAATAATGAGAGGTCAAGACAGAGTTACCAGGATTCTTATCAGAGGGCTCAGAATCCAGGAGGCACAGGTTTAAGTCATCAGTTAAAAAACTGAAAAGGGAGATGAAGAAAAAAGAAGATCCAGAGAATGGGGTTGATAGTGGAACTCCCCCCTGCAAGGGGAGTTGTTGAAGAAATCTTCATCTCAATTAGGCAGAACCTGAATAAGTAGTGTAAAATAAGTGTAATAAGTAGACATATTCCAGTACTGGAAGTTGGAATTCAGTTAATCAGCTTTTCTCAGAGAAGCATTAACGCTATGGGCCAAATGGCTTTCTTGTGTTTCTATGATCCTAGCATGTCGTAACATGACATGTTTTAGTCACAGTCATAAAATACAGAAACAGGCCCTTCGGTCCACTACATTCATGCTGAGGGAATGTCACCTGTATACATTCATCCTATTTTTCAGTGCTTGATGTTGATAGATATATTTTTGAGAGTTGTTAATTTTGGAATTAAAATTGGCCAAGACACCAAGGATAACATCACTGCTCTTCCATGGAAATGCGCTTTGGGGTATTTTACATCCCTCAAAGGAGCAGTTGTGGTTGAAGTTTAAAGTCTCCACAATGACTACAACTTTGACCATATGTTACGTACTGAGCAACAGCCTAGTTTTTTTTTGTTCTGAATCTCTGGAGTGGGATTTGAACTCCCAATCTTCCAATTGAGAGGTGAGAGGTGAGATGTTCCACAGGAATTGAAAGGTTTTACATAGTAACTTAATGCAAATAAAACTCTTGTTAAGCATTATCAAATGTGATTTGTCACTAAAGCTGTTTTTCAAGTGGCTGTATTCAACTATGCCATCTATTTAACAAATCGAACTAATATAATGTTTCCTCGTTCTCCTTGATGTAGCACCACCCACTTATAACTAATGGCACTGACTAAGAGACAAAAGGATACAGGCTGAGCCTAGGTATCTATCTCCCAGTGAAACAGCAGAAATAATTGTGTCTGAGAAATGAGCTGGCATTTAGTGGTTATCATCAGCGAGGGGAGAACCATTTCCCAGGATCGGAAATGCTAATCATCAATCTCCTTGCGCATGAAATGTCTCTGTTTAACAGCTGATAGAGCGTCTCCACAGGCTTTTTTTTGCTCTTTGTTTAAAATGACATATAATGGCTTGCCTTATCAGCGCCTTTAAATGCATTCTCTGTGCTTTATCCCCATGAGAGGATTAGTCCCGTCTAATAAATATATGCTGGATTGATTTTGAGCTCAGGATAATTTAATCCATCAATATAACATTAAATGAATATGCAAAGAACCTCTTTGAGGATGAAAAACAGAAAGGAATATTCTTATTAATTTAAAATGGATTTGAGAAATGGATAGAAACCGTTGCTATTAGTATCTGCCACTAGACTCAACCTCTGTGTATTGCTACCTCGTAAATTCAGTACTTTATTTAAATGTACCCACATGCATTCTTGGCCACTTGAAAAGGCTTAGAATTATCAGAAGTGGAGCTATTAAAGTGTGTCTTCTAATCCAGCACATCCCATCTGGTCTGTAGTGTTTCATTCGTGCACAAGCAGATTAACAAACATTACGATCAGGGCATTTTGCAAACAACTATACAGATTGCGAAACTGGAATCGCATAACATAATTAGAGCAAAACACTGAGGTATTAAATCGTGATGACTCAAAGAAGCAAATGTAATAGCATTTTCATTGTTTATTTTAATAATTTGAAATTATCAAATATCTGACACACTAACAGGTTGAAAGTGAATGATATCAAATAAATCCCTTCTAATATGGGGTAAATAAAGGATGCTTTGCGGATTTCTATGTTATAGAATTCATATTCCATAAGTGATGCAGCTGCATGATAACATCACATATGAATAATGATCAGCTTCCTGACTGGAAAGAAAAATCATAATATCCTGATGTCTGTGAAGCATTCTGTTTATAAAAGTCCAGGGGTGTTTTTGATTTAATAAATAATTTCATTAATGATTTTTAGAAGACTCTTTTTTTTACCAGGTGCCACAATGGTTGTGGGTTAACACAGCAGCAAGGGCTGGTTTAGTGGTAAAATAATTTCCACGCCCATGTTCTTTGAGAGATGAACAATTAGAAATTGATATAAAGAGTTTTTACAATGAATGGCTGGCTGGGGATCTAACGTGCAAACCAATGATTGAATGCTATCTGACCTGACTACAATTTCAAGTGTTGTAAAACATGCTTTTAACAGATGGTGTGGCAGCAGTTAATTATGTCTAGCGCTGAGAATTTTCTAAATTAGCCTTTTCCTTTATTTGTAGTGTTTTGCACATTTTACTGGCTGGGTCATTTTAGAGTCATAGAGTCATGCAGCATGGAAACAGGCTCTTCAGCTCAAATTGTCCTTGTCGACCAACCCAATTGTCCACATTTGACCAAATGGTGCCAGCAAAATAACTCGGCCCTCAACACCAGCAAAAGCAAGGAACTGATTGTGGACATTGGAAGGGGTAGGATGGGGACCCATAGTCCCATTTATATCAAGGGGTCGATGGTGGAGAGGTTCAAGAGCTTCAAATTCCTGGGTGTGCACACAGTGGCATGCAAAGGTTTTCATACCCATTGAGCTTTTCCACATTTTGTCACGTTACACCCACAAACGTAAATGTATTTTATTGGGATTTTATGTGATAGACTAGCACAAAGTGGTACATAATTGTGAAGTGGAAGGAAAATTATACATGGTTTCCAAATTTTATTACAAATAAAAAACTGAAAAGTGTGGCGTGCAAAAGTATTCTGCCTCCCTGAGTCAATACTTTGTTGAACCACCTTTCGCTGCAATTACAGCTGCAAGTCTTATGCTAGGTTAAGTCTTTTGCTGGGGTATGTCTCTACCAGCTTTGCACATCTGGAAACTGACATTTTTGCCCATTCTTCTTTGCAAAATAGCTCAAGATCAGTCAGATTGGATGGAGGGTGTCTGTGAACAGCAATTTTCAAGTCTTGCCAGAGATTCTCAATTGGATTTAGGTCTGGACTTTACCTGGGCCATTCAAACACATGAATATGCTTTGATCTAAACCATTCCATTGTAGCTCTGTATGTATGTTTAGGGCTGTTGTCCTGCTGGAAGGTGAACCTCTGCCCCAGTCTCAAGTCTTTTGCAGACTCTAACAGGTTTTCTTCCAAGATTGCCCTGAATTTGGCTCCATCCATCTTCCCATCAACTCTGACCAGCTTCCCTGTCCCTGCTGAAGAAAAGCATCCCCAAAGCATGATGCTGCCACCACCATGTTTCACAGTGGGAATGGTGTGTTCAGGGTGATGTACAGTGTTAGTTTTCCGCCACACATAGCGTTTTGCATTTAGGCCAAAAACTTCAATTTTGGTCTCATCAGACCAGAGCACCTTCCTCCACATGTTTGTTGTGTCCCCCACATAGCTTGTGGCAAACTGCAAACGGGACTTCTTATGGCTTTGTTTCAACAATGGCTTTCTTCTTGCCACTCTTCCATAAAGGCCTGATTTGTGGAGTGCACGACTAATAGTTGTCCTGTGGACAGATTCTCGCACCAGAGCTGTGGATCTCTGCAGCTCCTCCAGAGTTACCATGGGCCTCTTGGCTGCTTCTCTGATCAATGCTCCCCTTGCCCGGCCTGTCAGTTTAGGTGGATGGCCATGTCTTGGTAGGTTTGCAGTTGTGCCATACTCTTTCCGTTTTCGGATGATGGATTGAACAGTGCTCCGTGAGATGTTCATAGCTTGGGATATTTTCTGTTAACCTAACTCTGCTTTAAACTTCTCCACAACTTTATCCCTGACATGTCCGGTGTGTTCCTTGGGCTTCATGATGCTGTTTGTTCACTAATGTTCTCTAACAAACCTCTGAGGCCTTCACAGAACAGCTGTATTTATACTGAGATTAGATTACACGTAAGTGGACTCTATATACTAATTAGGTGACTTCTGAAGGCAATTGGTTGCACTGGATTTTATTTAGGGGTATCAGAGTAAAGGGGGCTGAATACTTTTGCACGCCACACTTTTCAGTTTTTAATTTGTAAAAAAATGTGAAAACCATGTATAATTTTCCTTCCACTTCACAATTATGCACCACTTTGGTCTATCACATAAAATCCCAATAAAATACATTTACGTTAGTGGGTGTAATGTGACAAAATGTGGAAAAGCTCAAGGGGTATGAAAACTTTTGCAAGCCACTGTATCTCTGAAGATCTCTCCTGGTCCGAGAACAAATGCAATTATAAAGTAAGCCCATCAGCACCTCTACTTCCTGAGAAGATTACGGAGAGTCGGTATGTCAGGGAGGACTCTCTCGAAATCAGTAGAGAGCATGCTGACCAGTTGCATTGTGGCTTGGTTCGGCAACTGGAGTGCCCAGGAGCGGACTAGACTGCAAAAAGTTGTAAGCACTGCCCAGTCCATCATCGGCTCTGACCTCCCTACCATCAAGGGTATCTATCGCAGTCGCTGCCTCAAAAAGGCTGCCAGCATCATCAAGAACCCACACCATCCTGGCCACTCACTCAACTCCCTGCTGCCTTCAGGCAGAAGGTACAGGAGCCTGAAATCTGCAACATCCAGGTTCAGGAATAGTTACTTCCTCACAGCCATCAAGCTATTAAACTCAACTCAAACAAAACTCTGAACATTAATTAGCAATGTTACAAAATGTTGAGATTTAAAAAATCAAGTCTGCAATTTATCCCATCAGATAAAGCATAAAAAGAAGTTTAATTTGACACCTAATTCACTTTCATATATTCAGTATTAAAAAGGTTATGGCCATTTTCATACTCAGAAATTAGCATCTTGTTCCCCATTGCCTTTCCATTGACAACACAAAAGCTGTGATCTAGGACAGTCAAAAGCCCATAACTTTCTTAAAAATTAAGAGAACTCAATGAAATTTTCAGTTATTATAGATTGAAGCATTCTGAAACAAATATGAAACAATATTACTTGGATGACCTGAAATTAAAGCATAAAATTAGTTTGTTACCTAATTGTAGTTAATTACAAAATTAAATTACTAGATCTAAACATCTATCCATTTCTTAAGAAAAGATAAGCTTTTTATAAATTGCCTAAGTGTCCAAATAACATTCACACAATAATTCACAATATAACATGATTTTTAAATCTAATTTTCATGAATTTATAGGCCAAATGGAAGGAATTTAGTGTTTAATTCCTGTAAAATAATGGCCATTTAAATCAACTAGCGAGTGGAATGCGGTGGATTAGAACATTGCCGTTTGCGGTGAAGTCGGCATGAAAAACACTGCCGGTTCATACATTTCTTTTTGTCCCCATTTCACAATATGAAAATGTGATTAAAGCCTTCCTAAAAACCAAGTTTTAATGTAAAAATAAACTGTGCACTTTATTTTCTCCCCTACGTAAAATCCTTCCCGTTGTCGGCGCTCACGGCTTTAGAAGTTGATTTTTAAATTACTCTAGTTAATAAATAATGTAGCATAATTTAAAAAGACCATCATGAATGAAATGTCGGAGCGATTTTTCTTCAGCAACGAAATCGCTCGACATGGATCGATTTGCCCTGTCTGTGGAAAAATGGCACTTTAAACATGCCCCCCCCCCTGAAAGGCGCCAAAGTCATGCACACAGGGAGCGGCAGAACAGGCAGCGCTGCTCGAGGTAAGTTTTGTACCATACCTACATTAATAGCCCATTGCACTTTATCTGTTTATTTACGTGTGTATATATATATATATATATATTCATTGGTATATGGTCACACTGATCAGTTCTGTTCTGTATTTATTTATGCCCACTATATTCTGTTGTGCTGGAGCAAAGCAAGAATTTCATTGTCCTATCTGGGACACATGACATAAACTCTCTTGATTCTTGAATTTTGAATCTTGAATCTATATACTTTTAAAATTCTGTGTGTGTGTGTGTGTTTGTGGGTGTATGTCAGATTAGATTTTTGGCCTTTGATTCGTTGGTCCGCCAAAACCACACTCCAGGTTTTTTCCATTTCACTAGCGATTTCACTTTTACCTTCGCAAATCCACTCCTCATTACATTTAGACATTTTTGTGTACACATTTTGAAATAAAATCCTTCCCCCTCCCCCCCTCACTAATTTTGTCACCTCACGCTGGCCAGCGACCATAATGGCTGCTGCTGCCTGGCTCTCCTTTCAAAACGCCGACATTTTTCTTATATCACAGGAGATTTTACTTCCAACACTCCCACCCCCCCCCCCCCCTTTTCGCCGTCCTCGGAAAAGCTGCGGGGGAACAGCCGATATTTGGCTTCAGCCAGCGCGACAGAACCGGTGCGTCAATGGCTTGTAGGCCCGCAGGTGCATTGAGGGTGTACGCAGCATCTCGACGTCGTACGCAGCATCTCGTCGGCGTATGCAGCGTCTCAATGGTGTACGCATCATCTTGACGGTGTACACTTGGCCTGCAGGCTCACTCAGCATCATGCCCGCCTACCCACCCGTGTGATGCCGCATGCCGCCCCCTCCCCCGCAATCACACATTGGGGGAACAGACCCAACGGGTCTGCACTTGGTCTAGTATATTACTAAAACTCTCATCTTGTTTGGATGTCTGCCTGTCGGCGTGCATGCATGCTTGTGAGATCCTGAAATTCCGCCAAAAGGGTACATGATAGCGCTAAAATATTTGCACCACCTTACTCACAATTGTCCTATCGTGTGTTTTCAATGAGTTTCGTTCAGATTTATGTTATATTTTACAAGTTATCACATTTTTAAGTTTACAAAATCCAGTTTGAGAATTAATCACTTCGACACTTCAATGCCTGTTGCTGGCAGTTATTGCTCTGATGTCACAATGGGATTTCATTTGCAACAATGTTGCAATCATAGAACACCTAGTCCCGGCAGAGTGAGGCTGAACAGGAGGGGGAGGGGTCAGAGTGAGGCTGAACAGGAGGGGGAGAGAGTGCTGGAGAAGGCAGGGGAAATGGAATTGGAATATATTTTAATGTCCTGGCAGCAAGTGCTTGCATTTTTTTTAGTTAAAAAGAGGGAGGATGAGGGGCTATGGGGGACCAGGCCTCCCGTGGGGGCTATGGGTGAGTGGGCCAATATTGCATTGGGGGAACGGGTTGCGTTGGGGGAATGGGTGAGTGGTGGAATATTGCGTTGGGGGAATGGGTTGCGTTGGGGGACCAGACCTCCCGTGTGACAGGGACCCAATGGATTCCACTTGGTCTAAAACTTGGTCATATCCCTCTAAAACTTTCCTATCCAGGTACCTGTACAAGTGTCTTTTCAATGCTGTTATAATACTTGCCTCAACTACCTCCTCTGGCAGGTCATTCCATATATCCACCAGCCTCTGGGTGAAAATGTTGCCCCTCATGTTCTTCTTAAATCTTTCCTCTCTCACCTTAAACCTATGGCCTCTGTTTCTTGATTCCCTTACCCTGGGTAAAAGACTGTGCGTTGACCCTATCAATTCCCCTCATGATTTTATATAGCTCAATAATATTGCTCATCAACATCCTGAACTCCAAGATATAAAGCCTTACTTTGCCCAGTTTCTCCCCATAGCTCAAGCCCTTGAATCCTGGTAACATCCTTGGAAATCTTCTCTGCACTCTTTGCAGCTTAATGACATCCTTCCTATAGCAGGGTCCAAATCTGAATACAGTACTCTACATGTGGCCTTGTCAACATCTTGTCACTATAATTTGTGGGACAAGTTTAAAAATGCAATCTTGTTGAAGGTACAATGTAAAGTGTAGCACTGATAGGCAATTTTTCCATATGTATTGAAGATCTTGAATGTCATTTTTATCAGAAAACTGAAATACCTTTTTCAACTTAACAAAGATTTATCACTACTTCTGCACTGTTCATGTATTTGATTCAAGGAGCATTATTGTTGATACTTAACATTGGGCTATATAAAATTATATTAGAGCAGATAACCGCTTGCTTAGTCAATGGATGAGGTTGTAAGCTGTGAAAGAATAAGAAATAAAAAAGCATGCAAATTTCAAAATTAAAGCATGTTCAACTGAGACTAAAGTGATTCAATAAACACAAAGCTAATACATGTGATTTGATACAAGTTAGGATACCACTAGCAGGCTTGCAGTGTTGTTTTGTGTTATAGTTAAATATGTGCCCACAGTTGCTCCTCTCTCTTTCATCATTCTCAAAGATACTTTGAAGAATATGAACATTCATCAGTTTTGCCTTTGCCGCCTTGTCTTACTTGTGCTGTTCTGCCGCCTCTTCCATCGTTATTTGTTCTTTTGAATTTTTATTTTCGTCTTTTGATTTTCTATCTTTATTTCCTTCTAGTTGCATAGCAGGTATTGGCTGATGTGCTGCGTCATAGGGTGCATTGTGCAAATTAGAGGGTATTGAGAGAAAAAGCCACCCTCAAGGATTCTTTTCTAACCAACTTCCCACCTTTCCCTTCAATTTCTAGCTTTCCCATCCCTCCTGCATGAAACTACTCACTCAATCCTTTCAACCTTGCCCATCCCCACACATTTGTTCCACAAGCACTCACACAATCTTCCATTCACTTCCCCTTTTCCTAAGCTGACTGCTGAAATTGTCAAGAGTTCCTTTCAAACTTCTTCCGCTCATCTTTATCATAGGTCATAGGAGTTATACAGTCATATCGCACAAAAGCAAGCTACTTGGCCCAGCTGGCCTTCCATACTATTTACTGATACTTGGCCTGATTTTCTGCTCACAGATATGGCCTGACCTGTTGAATATTACCAGCATTTTCAGTTATTATCACAGCCTGCCATGGATGGAAATTCAAGTACTTTTCTAAATCTCAAATGTAGTGAGAGTACCTGCCTCCTCCACCACTCCGACGGTGATTTTCTGATAAAATTCTTCCTCAAAACACCTCTTTACTTCCTGCCTATAAACCTATACAGGCACTGTTTATATAAGGTTATAGGCACTGCTGCTAACGAAAAATCTTTCTCACTTTCTACCCCATCTATGCCCCTCATATTTTGCATACTTTTATCTGGTCTCTCCTGAGTTTCCTCCAATCCATTGAAAACAAACCCAGTCCATCCAATCTCTCCCTGTTGCTGAAATTCTCCATCCCAGGTAACATCCTAGTGAATCTCCTCTGCTCCCTCACTAATGTAGTGCCATCCTTTCTATTGTATGGCAACCAGAATTGCACAAGGCACTCCAGATACAAAAATGCATGTCTTCTTAACCAGCTTATCCACCATTGCTGCTGCTTCAGAGACCCTTGGACATCATGTTCCCTCTGTTCCTCAGCATCTCTTTGGATCCTGCTATATATTGCGAATAGTCCTACCAGAATGCATTAACTCACCTTTTTCAGGACTAAATTATATTGACAATCCTCAAAAATTGCTACTAGCTCTCATTGACAATGAGCCAGAATCTGTGGTCAGTGTTGACACCGGCTGTTTAACATTTATCAAAAAAAATTGTCCACGTAGATCTTGTGATTCCCATGATGTCGATGTCCCATATTGTGCTACAGTTGCCAGTTTGAAGGGATCATTGTCATCCCAAGTTGCAGGCAGAACAGCCAATTGTGTTTTCTTAGAATTTATTATATTTGTTGTATTTGGACATTATCAACATCTATTGATCTTAAACTGAATGGCTTGTTAAGGCAATTTAGAGAGTATTTAAAAGACAAACAACTGTGGGTGGGGGGCATGGTTATATGCAGGCCTGACTGAGGAAAGACAACAAATATAATCCATTAAATCGGATGTGCTTTTACCACAATTTAGTAGCTTTCTTATCAATGTTTCAAATATGTATTAGAAAAAATATACAGCTGTAGCTACCATAATGGAATTGGATCATAGGCTCTAAATTGTTAGTCTAAGTAGTTGATTGCTGCTTAACCACAGCACCTTTTGACCTTAAGAATTCTATCAAACAGCGAAACAAGGAGTCAAGGTGGCGCAGCAAAATGCAGTGCCGGAGACCCAGGTTCGATCCCAGGTTCGATCCCGACTACGGGCGCTGTCTGTACGGTGTTTGTATATTCTCCCTGTGACCTGCATGGGTTTTTTTCCGATGTTCGGTTTCTTCCCACATTCCAAAGATGTACCGGCTTGTAGGTTAATTGCTTGATATATGTAAAAATTGTCCAGTATAAAATGTCCAACTTCCACTATAGTCCCTGGTGGACTCTTAGGAAGTAATGACTACAAGGTACCATGTACATTTCAAAATTAACTCTTAAATGTTTCATAGAAAGAAAATAATGGTGAAGGCAGACTCAAATTGAAATACAAAAAGTTTAAGCTCCACCCCACCCCTCCAGTTGGTGTTGTCACATTTCCCATATTGTAATACTGAGGGATGATAACTACACTCTTATGCTAATCATAAATACCAGACATTTGCTTTCAGAATTCAATGTTGTTTTTAAATGCATCAATTGACAATATACTCTTCATATATCTCTCTGTTTTAATTATAATTAAATAATTTCAGCACATACTTATTTAAAAAGCAGGAATTAACATCAAGCTCCCTAGTTTCGACTCATCCAATGTCCCAGAATAACACGTTCAAACGTTATGTATTTTTTAATATAAAGTAAGTTATCTTTAGATTTTAGACTTTAGAGATAGAGCGCGGAAACAGGCTCTGCGCCGACCAGCGATCCCCATTTACTGGCACTATCCTACACACTAGGGACTGTTTACAATTTTTACACAAAGCCAATTAACCTACAACCTTGTATGTCTTTGGAGTGTGGGAGGAAACCCGGAGCACCCAGAGAAAACCCACGCAGTCACAGAGAGAACGTACAAACACCATACAAACAGCATACATAGTCAGGATTGAACCCAGAGTATATGGCACTGTAAGGCAGCAACTTTACCGCTCTGTGTCGTCCCTGCTGGTGCCAAGGTGCCACACTGGTCTTGTGAAGTCGGAAAATGAAGTACCACATGCAACAGATGCTTGTGTATAAATCAATCATTTCCCTGAATGTATTCCCACAAAGGGAGTTCAAGCTTTGATTTCATGCATCTGTGGATTCCTATTATTTTTGTGAATTAACATACTTGAGAAACATTGAAAGTTTAGAATTTGCTTCTAAATTATTTGTGATTTTTTACAAACTATGCAGTGCACCAATAGATATGATCAAAAATGAAATGATATCACACATAATTACATTACTACAGTGTGTTCCACTTTAAAAGAAAAGTACAAAACCTGGTTATTTAAATGTTTCAAATTCTATTTGATCTTTGTGACAATTCCAGAGACCCAATGGTTGTAACATCCTCTCTGCACTCAATGATATCACTTCCTGAGTTTTTTTCCAACATGTTTGGCGTCAACTTGTTTTTACCTATTGTAGTGCTCACTTCAAGAATTAAATTCATACTTAAAATGTTCCTTACCATTCTCTTAGGTACTTTTGCATTGAGATCATCAAGTCAAGAGTCAAGAGTCAAGAGAGTTTTATTGTCATGTGTCCCAGATAGGACAATGAAATTCTTCCTTGCTGCAGCGCAACAGAATATGTAAACATAATACAGTTCAGTGTCTATATACCATAAGCCATATATATACACATAAATAAACAGATTAAGTGCAATAGGCTGTTATAGTTCAGAGTTTGTTTGATGTTGTGTTTAGTAACCTGATGGCTGTGGGGAAGAAGCTGTTCCTGAACCTGGATGTTCCAGATTTGAAGCTCCTGTACCTTCTTCCCAATGGCAACGGCGAGATGAGTGTGTGGCCAGGATGGTGTGGGTCTTTGATGATGTTTGCAGCCTTTTTGAAGCAGCGACTGCGATAGATCCCTTCGATGGTGGGGAGGTCAGAGCCGATGATGGACTGGGCAGTGGTCACAACTTTCTCGATTCTTTTCTGCCCCTGGACGTTCAAGTTGCCAAACCAAGCCACGATGCAACCGGTCAGCATGCTCTCTACTATGCACCTGTAGAAGTTCGAGAGAGTCCTCCTTGACATACCGACTCAACGTAATTTTCTCAGGCAGTAGAGGCGCTGATGTCCCACCCAGGAATTTGGAGTTCTTGACTGTTTCCACCATCATCCCATTGATGTAAACAGGATTGTGGGTCCCCATCCTACACCTTCCAAAGTCCACAATCTGTTCCTTGGTTTTGCTGGTGTTGTGAGCCAGGTCGTTGTGCTGGCACCTTTTGGTCAATAGGTCGATCTCACTTCTATACTCTGACTCATCACCATCATGAATTTTACTTCGGCAGCACGCATGCGCGGCATATCGTCGACCGCATGCGAAGCAACAGGCAGGGAGGAGGGTCGCTCCTCCACTGGAACGGACCTGCAGGTAAGGTTTTTTCTTTCAGGGACTCTGTGGGACAGAGTACCCCACCAACTTCAAGAGACTGACTGCGGACCGCGGACCGCGGGCAGTCAGCGGCGGCAGAACTCTCTACAGTGTCAGGCAGCCCGTTAACCTGGCAGGGTTACAGACTTGCTATTCACAGGCAGCGACGGCAGAGCGGCAGCCCAGACTTAAACACCGCAGCCCGCAGGATTATCGCGGACTGACGGCAACGCTACCCGGAAGTCGGGAGCTCCGAGACAGAATGGGGGCCCCGACTCAAACGCAGGCGGCACAACGCCTGGAAGTGGGCAAACCCGTTGACCCGGCGGGTTTCGGGCTCAAAGACTTGCCGTTTGGGGCAGTCTATATTCACGCATGAGCAGGTGGGGAGCATTACCTCCAACGTGACACACTCCAGCAGGAGTTTGGTCACCATGGGTCTCCTAGCAGACCCATCGCAGTACCCTTTACAGAGCTGCCAAATGGTCACCCTCTTCGCAGGGGAGCATAAGGAGTCAGGCCTAGGCTGACTCTGAGGAGGGAATCGCATTACACAACGTCTGGCTGGGGGGAGCGCTGCTCCACCAGGGGCCAAACCTGACAGAAATATGACCAACAGGTAAATTGCACTAACCTTGAGTTGGTTGGGTTTCTGTATTGTTTAAATCCTTTACAGAAACTTCGTAATGCAGAAAAGAAGCCAAAAGAAGGCTGCTTCAAGCATGCCATTGAAGAACGCCAGACTTCGGAGCGAGGTCAGCAGCCAACATTCCCGGAGTTGACCTAGATTTCCGGCAGCACTCGTACCTCAGGCCAGGAAGACAGCGCAGAAGTCGGGGAGCCCCGCTCAGTCAGGACCCGACTCTCCACCGCAGCAGTCCAGGGAGCTGCATACTGGCAGTAGGACCGCGCGGGATCAGGGTAGCCAAGACCCCGACTCCCCACCGCTTCAGTTTGTATGGAAACGGAGCAGTGGTAAAAAAGAGTGGAAGACGGGGCCCGGTTATGGGCACACCCCGACTCACCACCACATCAGTTCGCAAGAGGTGGACCAGTGGCAAAACAGCTCAAAAGTCGTGCAGCCCCGTTGGAGCGGCTGGCACCGATTCTCCACCGATTCAGTCTGCTAGACTGCGGACCAGTGGCAAAACCATGCTAAAGACTGCAGACAAGCGGCACATCTGCGCGGGAGTCGTGTAGCCCCGTAGGAGCGGCTACCTCAGTCCTATAGACCTCATACCTACCGAAGTCCCATAGACATCACCTCGACAAGGTGCGGACTGTTGCTAGAGGCCCCATTTCTTCATCAGAACTTGGGGAAGGCGACTTGCCGTCCGCAGATAGCGGCGGCGGTGGCATAGCTCGAAAGAAGCGCACGGTTGAGCAGCTGCTCGAAAGGGACCTACTCCATCAGGAACGTGGGTCCCTAGGATCCCTGAGATCAACTGCAGGGCCCGTGACAGAGCTGTCCAACATCTCTCCCTCCTCAGTAGGGAGCACTAGAAGACAGGCACTAGCTGACTTCGAAGAGGGGTTGGCTGAAGACCCACAGTTGCAAGGGATGCAAGAAGAGGAACTTCTGGGAATGGTGTCTAAGTTTGCTCAACCATCCCAGAAAGGGCAACCTCTTTAGCCAAGGCTAACGGCAAGCATAAACTACCTGACAACACACCAATTACAGGAACAGGTAATTTTGGAGACCACAAGCAAATACATGGCCCCGTAAAATTGCATGTCACTGAACGTCCATACCGTGAACACACCCATATGGGGAAACATCAGCCCTGGGATAAGGGCACAGGGACAAATTAAAAAAATCCTGGAACCACTGACCTCAGGCATCACTGCGTTTGCCAGGTCAGTCGACGGTATGGACATGACGGAAGAGCAGAAGGATACTTCAGCCCTGCTCTGCAATACGCAATATGAGTTCAATTGCTTCGGAAAGGCTCTATCCATCCTACACTCAACACCAAAATTGCGGGTTTGTGTAAGGCCACCGCTACGCCACCACCAAGACAGTTGTTTGGTGATGACCTGCCCAAACAGGTGAAAGACCTAGACGAGGAAGTTAAAGCGGTAGGTTTGATAAAACTGCCTTCCTCTGGCAGACCTCCAGCGTATCGTCGGCAGCATACATATGCAACATCTTACAGGCCGGGTTCAACCCGATAGAGTGACGGGAGCAAACCCAAAGGTCGCGCCTTATCATCAGAGGCCTGTTTAAGCCAAGGCCCACAGCGACCACCCTGAAAAATGCGTCAACCCCACACCCCAGCACCACAGCAACCCAAGAACAAAGGACAGAAGCATGTCCATCTACAGATAGACAATACCACAGTGGTGGCATATTAAACCATATGGGTGGGATCAAGTCGATATATTGGGATGAATTGGTAAACATAATTTGGCACTGGTGCATTGAAATATTTGGATATCAGCTACATACCTTCCAGGTAAGCTTAATACAGTGGCGGACACCAGGTCACAAGTATTCAATGACAACACCAAGTGGATGTTGAACCTCGAAATATTTGCTAATATTATAGCTAAGTATGGAACACCAGATATCGACCTCTTTGCGTCCAGGTTGAACCATCAGATACCAACATATGCCTCATGGGAACTAGATCCTGGGGCAGTAGCGATGGATGCGTTCTGGCTACATTGGGGGAAATTGTTATTTTATGTATTTCCCCCTTTCTCCCTCATCAGTCGGGTATTGCGGAAAATCCAGCTAGATTCTGCATCAGGGATTCTGATAAAACCTGTCTGCCCCACACAGCCATGGTTCCCGTTGGTCCTCGACATGGTGAAGAAACCATGGGTGCAGGTTCCTAAATGCCAGAACCTACTGATACATCCCATATCAGGGGAGAGTCATCGTGCCGTGGTCATCTGAACCTGTTGGTTTGCAGGTTCTGAAGAGACCTTAGCTGGAATTCGGGCTGTCGAACAGGACCATGGATATCGTCACGGCATCGTGCAGAGAGTCCATGAGGTAGCAGTACCTTACCCATGTAAGGAAATGGGAGGCCTTCTGTTCCAGGACTAATATCACCTTCGACTCTGCCACCATCACAGATGTGCTGGAATTCCTTGCAGGCCTTCACTACGATGAGGGGCTCAGCTATAGTGCCATCAATAATGCCAGGAGCACATTGTCATCCTACCTCACTTTCGGAGTAGGATCCCATCAGTTGGTGTTGAAACTCATAAGGGGTATTTTCAATTCTTACCCTCGTAGACCACGATACAATATGACCTGTAATATTGGGGTAGTGCTGTCCCTACTCAGGAGTTGGTCACCAGTTTCGGAACTCCCACTGGCTAAACTCACCTACAAAGTGGTGATGCAAATGGCACTTATACAGCTCAGCGGGTCCAGACCCTCCACAAACTAAACTGGACAGGATGGTCTCGACCCCTAGCAAGGTAACCTTTTCATTGATGAATTACTTAAACACCATAGACCTGGTACAACCGGTCTTAAATTGGAATTCTATGCATATCCCATTGATGTACACCTTTGTATAGCCACCTATCTCCGACATTATATTAATGTCACCCAAAATATAAAGAGAATGGAAACAGGTCTATTCATCAGTTTTTAAAGCCCACATCACAGGGTAACTGTGCAGACAATTTCCAGGTGGCTCAGGGTGGTGTTGGATGCAGCAGGGGTAGACACTGATATTCAAATCTCATTCTTCCAGGGCTGCATCCACATCAGCGGCGAGGACCATGGAGGTACCCATGGACCATGTCTTCGCAACAGCGGGCTTAGCCTATAGAGACACGTCTCAACGGTTTTATAATAAACCTGTGGCCACTCCTGCGACGTTTGCTGATACTGTTTTAAGTTCTGTTAAAGAAGGAACTGCAGATGCTGGAGAATCGAGGGTTACACAAAAAGCTGGAGAAACTCAGCGGGTGCAGCAGCATCTAAGGAGCGAAGGAGATAGGCGGCGTTTCGGGTCGAGACCCTTCTTCAGTCTGAAGAAGGGTCTCGACCCGAAACGTCGCCTATCTCCTTCGCTCCTTAGATGCTGCTGCACCCGCTGAGTTTCTCCAGCTTTTTGTGTAACCCTGTTTTAAGTTCTGTTCCCTGAACGGTTCCCGAACTCAGTTTTTTGTTTGTATTAATGAATGCATTATTGTTTTTCAGCTCTGTTACAAGTCTGAAATATGTTAACACACTTCCTCCATCAGTTATTACGGCAGTGTGTGAGCATGGACGTGGTCCAGGGCATGAAATCACAGAGCTTTGAAATCTTCACGAAGTCACTCACGTGACTCCGAAGTAAATTATTCAAAGAGAGAATTATTATCCAACTTTCAAAAGAATAGGGTGGTGTCGTGGCACAGCCAGTAGTACCACTATCTTTAGCTCCGGAGATCCAGGGTTAATCCTGACCTTGGCAGCTCTTTGCGTGCAGATGATATGTTCTCCTTGTGACTGCATGGACCTCATTGATGTGTTCTGATTTTCTCCCACATCTCATAGGCGTGTGGATTGGTAAGTTAATTTGCCACTGTAAATTGGCCCTAGTATGTGGGTGTGTGGTAGAATCTGGGAGAGACTGATAAGAATATGGAGAGAATAAAATTGGATACTAGTGTAAAATTAATGTATATGGGTGTATGAAGGTTGGTGGCCCCAAGGCCTGTTTCTGTGCTGTATCTCCCTATGAGGGTCACTTGTTCTCTTTGGTTCAACGGTTATCATGTTACCTATGTCTGTGGCCTCCAGTTGTCAGCAATGTATTTTGCAAATTTTCCAAGCATCCCTGTTAGGAGCATTAACACACAAAATTTGATTTGAGTCAATAAAAATATTGTAATAAGTGTAGATTCCTAGAACTGCCTTCAAAGGAGGAGAAAGAAAGAGTGAACGGGAGGACTTTAAAACAGGGACATAAGAAATTAAGAGCAGACGTTGACCATTCTGCCCTATCATCTCTGCCCTAATCTTCAAAATGTTTGCGGCTAATCTCCCCAGGCCTCAGCCTCTCTTCTGTGCCAGTTCCTCATAGCTCGCAGTTCCATGATCTTTCAGCAATGTTTCTGGCTCGTCTTTAAATACCCCCAATAATCACGTCTCATCAACTCTGTGGGGTACAATATTCCAAAGATCACTTCTGGATCCAAAGATCCAGGAGGATGGCCTACGCACCTCAGTTTGTAGATGCTCACTTTAAGTGAACTATGTTCCCTGATTTGGGACCGTTGAATGGGAATATGAGAGAAGGAATTCTAGAACTTTGGGGGTAAGGATTTGAAGACAGACTCCAATGGTGGAGCAGGTAAAGCTGGGATGCCCAAGGGGGCAATTTACAGGAATGCAGTGGCCTTGTCGGTTACAGGATTGATGGAAGCTACAGATATGGGTGAGATTAGGCCATAATAAAGTTTGAAAGCAAGATGAGAATTATAAACCTGGGGTGTCGGGAGCTAAGTTACGTTAATAATTGAGTCATAAGGAAATAAACCTTTTATGGGTTAGGATGTGGGTAGCAGAGTCTGGACAAGTTTATGCTGAGAGGAAAATGTGAAACTTGCATTAGACATGCCTGGCTGAAGATTTCTGGTACAAATGGACCAAGGCAGGGGCAGAGACAAGAGGTGAGACCACTGGTGGATGGTATTAAGATGTCAGAAGCTCGTTCTGGGGACGGATATGACACAAACATTAGGAAAAGTGCAGAAACAAGGCCCAGAGATGTTCGTTCATACACAAAAAAACACAAAGTGCTGGAGTAACTTAACAGGTTTGGCAGCATCTCTGGGGAATGTGGATAGGCGATGTTTTGGGTTGGACTGTCCTTCAGAGTGTCTGAGGAAGGGTCTTGATCCCAAACATCACCTATTCGTGTCTCCAGCTACGTTGCCTGACCTGTTGAGTTACTCCAACACTTGGTGTCCTTTTGTGAAAAGTGCAGTTCAATCTCAAATAGTTACCAAAGAATAGAGCAGTGTCAATGATAAGGAAATGTATTTCACTGGTGACAATTCCTGCTCACTCTGCACTGGTTATCAGAGAAACAGCCTTCGGAGCCTTTAATAAGAGCCATTGGAGGGACAGAAAGACGGTAACAAAGTGTGGTCAGTTTACCCAGCACCGGGGCATTATGAGTGATTGGAGTGTGCCAAGGATAGGTGCCTGGCATTTTTTAAAATCAATTTTGGGTATTGCATTTGGTGACTGATTTAATTGTTCCTCTGTTCCTAGCCTTTCCGATACTTCTGGCATTACTGTAAGTAAAGCTAAAGGTTTTAGTGGAGCTCAATGCTCTTAAGACAGTGGAATTGTTGTAGACTTTCGTAGAGCTCCCCCTACTCACCATCAATAACACCACAGTCACATTTTGGAGTCATTTAAGTTCCTTGGAACCATCACCTCCAGGAACCTTAAATGGGAGGCCACCATTGGCTCCACAGTCAAAAAGATCCAGCAGAGGATATACTTCCTGCAGCAGCTGAGAGAACACAATCTGCCACAGGCAATGATGGTCCAGTTTTATATTGCCATCATAGAGTCTGTCCTCACCTTCTCCATCATGGTCTGGTTTGGCTCAGCCACCAAGCATGACATCCGGAGGCTGAAGCGCATCGTTTGATCAGCCGAGAAGGTTGTTTGCTGCAACCTTCCCCCCATCGGTGAACTGTATTTTGCAAAGGCCAGGAAGCGAGCAGGTAAGATCATCTCTGGTCCCTCTCACCCTGGCCACAAACTCTTTGAAGCACTTCCCTCTGGAAGGCGACTCCGGACTGCCAAAGCCACCACTGCCAGACATAAAAACAGCTTTTTTTCCATGAGCAGTAGCTCTACTCAACAGCCAAAAGTCTGTGGCCTCCTTTTGCTCTGGTATTTTATTTCATTCTACACATGTTTAAATTATAACTAGACTAAGCAGGACCCGTTGGGTCCCATTCTCACATGGGAGGCCTGGTCCCGCAGCGCAATATTCCACCACTCACGCATAGCCACCAACTGTGCAGGCACAGCTGATGGGCTCCAATTGTGATGCTCCTGATCCCCCCTCACACCCCTCCCGCAGTCCACCCTTGCCATCCTCCCCCCCATGCACTCAATCCATCCCTCCTCAACCCCCCTCCTCCCATCCACTGTTAGCGGTTCTCCGGCGGCGCAGCCATTCCCGCCCGTTGGGTTCCCATCGTGACGTAGAACATGCAGGCATTACTGCGCAGGCACAGCTGACAGGCATGGCAAGTGGAAAAGGGATTTATTAAAGCTTAAAATATGAATAACTCTTAAAATATAACAACAATTTAAATGTTAAAGATGAGATTTATTCAGTTCTTTCTTGTTGTGCCCCTTGTTGCGTTCTGCTGCTCACTGCTCTCCATGTCTCTTTGCTGTTGATGAAAAACAGACACACAATTTTAATATAGAGACATTATTGAGTGGTCAAATTTTAACTTGAAAAAAATCTGAGAATTTACCTCAGAAGTCATCATTCAACCAAGCACATGTTTAATGGCAACATTCTTGGTTGATGTTCCACCCTTCAAGAAAACGTTGGCATTTTCCTTCATCTTTCCTTGGCTAAGAGCCACATGTTGTTATCCATGCTGAAATACCGGTTTCTCGCGGTATATCAACACTTTCTCTATGGTTTGTCCTTGCGCTTTATGGATCGTCATACAAAACTTGACTGAATGGGGAATTGGCTCCGCTGAAGGGGAATGTCTTGGCCTTCTGTCAAATTGAACGTTATCGTAGGAATGAGAACAATATCATCTTTGAAGGTTCCCATGTTGATTCTTGCAATGATCAGATGATTGTGTAACTCTTCCACAATCATGCTCTTTCCATTGCATTGCTTTGGGGGTCCAAGTTTCTCATTAACATGATTGGAGATCCTTTTTTCAACTCCAAATTGTGTGGCAGTAATCCAGTGATCTCAAGTGAATCGAGGAATTCTGTTGGGAAGTGAGTAGCATAGTTCCCTCAGTGACAGAATTGAAAGAAAATTACTCGTTAATGATTCCAGGGAAGCATGTGATACATGTAGAATTGATCCTTCTCATCATATCGTTGTGCGGAACCAAGAAACAATTGTCGGGAAATAGTTCTGCAGGATTGTCAAATGTGGGATAGATGAAATCAATACAATCCTCCAGTGTTTTTACTGATAGAACCATGTCATGTGGCATTTTAATTTCATCATCTTCATTCTTTAAAATGTTGTCTTCTCCAAATTTCAACAAAAATTGAGAATAGTCGCCTTCTACCTCTCACAATCGCATATTTGTATGCAATTGAAACTTGGTGAAGAGTGTCCAGAAGTAGGATTTCTTGATGCAGGAATTTTCAGCAGCAGCATCATTTCCTCTTTTCACAGGAAGGAGTTATCGAAAATCGCCACAACAAATGGTAAGAATGCCGCCAAAAGGCTTAGTGTTGCTGCGTACATCTCGAATTCTGTCCACTGCTTCAAAGCTCTCTCCTAATCATTGGACATTCATCCAAAACAATTAGTTTTTCTTGCCTCATCAAACGTTCTGTCTTAGAGTTCTTGTCAATGTTGCAGAATGTATCCTTGGTCACTTGGATAGGCATCTTGAATCTAGAGTGTGCAGTTCTTCCACCGGACATTAATGTAGCTGCTATCCCAAACGATGCTACAGCAATAGCCACACCACCTTAACCTCTAACTTTGGAGAGGATCAAATTGGTGATAAATGTCTTTCTTGTTATGGTAGATATACCTGGAGTCAAAAGACAGCGGACTGTCACTCATGAGTCAGAAATCCAAGGATTGATGTCATCGCTTCTGATGAACCAATGTATCTGCCAGTCAAGTACTGTGTAATTTTGTCATCCCTGTTAACTCTAAAAGCTGCTTGATCACTTCCCTTCAAGGTGTACTTGACATATTTGACTGACTTTACAGAGGAGCATATCTCAACGTCAATGTGAGATTTGAGCAACTTCAATAGTTGAGCATTATAGGGCACCACCTAATCAGAAGTGATGTCGATGCCAGCATTGCTCTTAATGTCCCTGAAATTCTCCCATGTCTGGAGATCTTCTCTTGCATTGAGCATACGAATCATGTCCATATCTTGTACTCGCAATAAATGGCTTTGGGAATCTCTTACTGCATTTTCCATCCTTTCAACATGGAGAGGTGTGTTGCGGAATGGTCCATGAATCATGCACTTGAGTACCAATTTATGCAGCTCAGGATCAACTTGCGGGTCTGGAGAAATCTGTCAAAATCATTTGGTCTTGGCTTAGTTGCTTCGTCAAGCCACAGCAGACAGTGCAAATGAAGCAGGCCTCTCTTCTGATAGTCCACAGTGGGGACAAAAGCTATACAGTTGCCAAAGAGGCCATATGGTCCAGTGAGGTACTTGAGGAATAGCTTCCTTTTCAAGTCTGGTCTATCACACGGCTGTTGATTGTGAAAGAAGCGCTGTCACAACTCGCTCCAGTTCAGATTGCAAGTCATCGTAATGAAGAATTAAGCATTGCCATACTTCCGAACGTACATCATGGCATCCTGGCATCATTCCATCATGTATTTCGGTCCACTGACAAATGTCGAGGAGAGGATGATGCGCTTTCCGATGTTTTGCAAATCATCATTATCATTTAATGCACCCGTAAGGCGTTTGTAAGTTGTTGATCTCAACGATGCTTGATTCATGCGAATATAATTGAGCCTATCAGTCTCAATCTTAGCTGCTTAACACTGTTGAAAGAGTCGTCCTCCTCTCAAAAGGTGGTTTAATTTATTATCATGATTCATGATCCTATATGCATAATATCACATTGCTGTCAATTTCTTGTGGTTACTCATTTGGAGTTGGTGATGCCATCCATCATCTCCATTTGGAAAGAAAAGGATGTATTGAAGACTATCATTCAACCTATGAGACTCTGAAATGATTTACATGTCTCCTCCTCTTTCTTTCAAGACAATGTGCTGTGGTGTTGCCCGAGGGTGATCATGAGAGCCAGGATGTTTAGGAGCTAAAAATCTCTGAAATAGGCAGGCAAAAAGGCATAATAAAATTACAAAAAAGGTATGAAAAAGGCATTTATTGACAAAAAAGGCATAAAAAGGCATTTATTTCCACAACCAAAATGTGGTTAAAAATGATAATTATAAAGTAACCTTGGAGAACTTTAGCTATGTTTTGTATTTCTTCAAGATCTTTGTTAGCTAAAATCACCTTCTCACATTTTCCTTGTATGTCTTCATCTATATCGCCAGGAACTTTAAATACAAAGTACAGCAAGTGAAGATGTAAACATCTGAGCAATAGTTCAGCTCTTTGACTTCTCCAATACTTCCGATGTCAAGAAATACTCCTTTGATGGTTGACCTGTCTCCAGTGTACCAATGATCACATTGGCAACAAATCTCCCGACCGCATCAGTTATCTCGTTTATTGAGATCCATATTTTGATGCATGCAACTTCATCTCTAATTTTCTGCACAACAATGTTGAAGTTGCTGTCAACATAATTTTTCCGTAATGATGACTCTCTTGGTATATGTTCCTCTGCATTTCCCTAAAAAACCTCTGAGAGATTTATTTTCCAATTTCCACAGTGGAATCCCAGCATCAATGAATGCGTTGCACAGATCACTCAAACTCAGATTTGCAATTGGAGCCAGCAGTAAATGTTGTGAGGAGACAAGGTTGCATATTTCCTACCTTTTATTTCTCTGCCGCCAACTTGTGTTTAGCTGTCTGCACATGCATGGAGATTTTTTTTTCTCATGATTCACTGCTTTCTCACATGTGTTGCAAAACAGTTGTCTGTAGATAATATATCACTCCATTACACTCTCACCAAAGCATTCAGTCTTTTACATGGCGTTGACTTGACTTTAGGCATTTTGACGCTTGCAGGGGTAGATCCTACAGGAGCGGGGATGCAGACCTGTACAGGCAGGCCAAGTACAAGCTAAGAGGAGGAATCAGAGCTGCCAAGGAAAGGTACTCTGAGAGGTTGAGGAGTAAGTTCTCAACAAATGACTCGTCTTCAGTGTGGAAGGGCTTGCAAGAAACCACAAGCTACAAGAGGAAAACCCCCCGCTCCTTGGACAATCGTCAGCTGACCAATGACGTGAACGAGTTCTACTGCAGTTTCAATAAACAGAAACTTAACCCTGGTATCCCCAACCAACACTTCACACCTACTTACAGCTTGACTCCAGTTTGAAAAGACTGGACCCTTCCCCACCTACTCCTCCCCAATCCATCAATTAATCAATCAATCAAATCAATCAATCAATCAAAGACTTTATTGTCATTCAAAAATACACCAATAAATGCAAATCTGAACAAAAATTTGTTGCATTTGGCTCACCGTGCAACATAAAATAACAAAAGGATAAAATAGATAAAAAGATAAAATAGATAATGGTGGCGGCACATTATATGGAATTCAAGACTCTAATGGCTCGGGGAAAGAAGCTGTTGCAAAACCTGGCCGTTCTGCGCCTTATACTACAATACCTTTTTTCCCCGAGGGCAGCAGAGTGAACATGATTGAGATGCGTGGGATCTTTTATAATGTTGTTGGTCCTGGACAAGCAACATTTGCACGCAATGTCCCGGATTGAAGGAAGAGAAGTCCCGATGATCACCACTTCACACCTACTTAAAGCATGACTCCAGTTTGCTGGACCCTTTCCCACGCACCCTTCTCCAATCGCCACTTAACACCCACTGACAGCCGGGTTTCGCCCCGGTGGTGTAAATGTTCTTATAAGTTATGTTAAAACGGCAAAAAAGGCTGATTTAGGCACTCAATCATGAAAAAGGCATTATCTTCCTGAAATCACCAAATAAAGGCATGAAAAGGCACATGGCATTTATGGCAAAATCCTGGCTCTAGTTATTATGATGATTGATGCCTCTGATAAACCTCGAATTGTTTCCTTTGCCATTTTAAGTGTTTCATTGTAAGGGTTGTTTTGTCTTATCAAGTGTTCAAGCATTGCGCCAATTTCCCTTTGAATACCAGCATTTTGCAGTATACCCATTTGCATTTCAATGCTATCTTGGGGGTCCATAAAATAGATCTGCAAGAATTGACTTTGCTGGTGTAGATCAGGCATCAACGAACTGAGGCAATGATGAATCTGGCCTTGAATGATCGCTGAAGGATTCCATCCGGGTGCCACTACTTGCTTGGCACCGAATGACGTCAGTTGAAAGAGACAGTTGTATTGTGTAATATTCTTTCTGAACTCGTTTGCTTGTAGTGTGTGAAAAGTATACAATCTCATGAGTTCATCAGGCAGTGGGTGCAGAGGAGCAATGTTCACCTGACCCTTCATGCAGCAAAAGTTGGCGGTTTCTCCAGAGAAACGGTATGCTTGACACTGAGGACAAACCATGGACATTTCACCAACATCAGCAGAAAGATTTCTCCTTCCCAGTTGTGCATTTCGTCTTGTTGTATCTCTGGCCTGCTGTTCAGCCTATCTTCTAGTTCTTTCATGTCCCCTCTCTTCAACCTTCTTATTTGCATTCTTTCTCCTTGATCCTTGAGACGCTCACTTCTTTGTGACGTCTCTTCATCCCTTCTGCTTTGCATTCTTTCTCTTTGATCCTCGAGACGTTCAGTTCTTTTAGGTTGCGTGTCTTCATCCTTTCTTCTTTGCGTTCTTTCTCGTTGATCTGTAAGACTTTGAGCTGTCTCATGTTGTGTCTCTTGTTCCCTTCTGATTCTTGATGCTTCTCGATGTCCCTTTGCGTCATTCCTTGACCATCCTGCAGCTCCTTTTCTCCCTCTTCCTGACATGTTGTTAAAAAAGCAGCCCAAACATAATTTCAGTTGTTAATGAACACTGTAGAATTTAAGTGATTTTTTTTTTAAAGTTGGGGGCTGTCAGGGTGGGAGGGAAGCATCCAGCAGCTGTGGGAGGGAGGCGGCTGCAGGTAGGAGCCGGTGGGGGTGGGGGGTTCAGAGAGCATCCTGTAGCCGTGGGAGAGGAACGGCTTCAGGCATGAGCTGGGGGGGGGGGGGGGGAGGGGGGCGTGCTGCAGCCGGGAGAGGGGGAGGGGGAGGGTGGGGACCAGAGTGGGGAGCTTTCTGTAGTGCTAGTACAGGTGTTGTGGGCCAAAGGGACTGGTTTCTGGAGGGCTAGTTCTGACATTGTGGGCCGAATGGACTTTACTTGGGCTTGTCCAGCAGCTTGGGAAGGGGACGGCTTCAGGCGGGGGCTGTCGGGAGCTGGTGGGTGGGTGGGGAAGCATCCTGCAGCTGGAGGTGGGGCACGGCTTCAGGCCGGGACTGTCGGGGACCGGTGGGGGGGACCGTCCTACAGCCGGGGGAGGGTGACGGCTTCGGACGGGGGCTGTCAGACCCAGTGGGTGAGGGGGTAGCATCCAGCAGCTGGGAGATGGGGGTGGCTTCAGGAGGGGGTGTGCTGTCAGGCCCGGTGGGAGGAGGGGGAAGAGCCTTGCAGCAGAGGGAGGGGGATGGCTTCAGGCGGGGGCTGTCGTGGGTGGATGGGGGGGCAATGTAATGCGGCAGGGGAGAGGGGCATCTTCAGGTGGGGGCTGTCAGTGGGGGGGGGGGGGGGGGGGGTGGCGAGCAGCCTACAGCCGGGGGAGGGGGACGGCTTCAGGCGGGGCCGGTGGGGAGGGGGGGGAGCACTGCCGTGAACTACCGCTGCCGTGGCTTGACGCTACCGTGGCCTGCTGTTGGGGGTGTGTGCAAGGGGCGGGGGATGGGGGTGTGTGGGTGGGGGTGGTGTGCCCTGCCAGCACCCGGCCTGGCCAGTGCCCGGCTCCCTCAATCCCTCCACTCTCATGCAGTCGGTCTCGCATTCAGCCGGGCTCCGGGCTGCCTCCGGGCTCCGGGCTTGCTGCACTCAGTGCCGCCTCCGGGCTCCGGGCTGCGGGCTCCGGGCTGCCTCCGGGCTCCGGGCTTGCTGCACTCAGTGCCGCCTCCGGGCTGCCTCCGGGCTCCGGGCTGCGGGCTCCGGGCTGCCTCCGGGCTCTGGGCTGCCTCCGGGCTTGCTGCACTCAGTGCCGCCTCCGGGCTGCGGGCTCCGGGCCGCCTCCGGGCTTGCTGCACTCAGTGCCGCCTCCGGGCTCCCCGCACTCGAGGCCGCTTCGGGGCTCACGGACTCGGGGCCGGGACGGCGTCGGGCTCACTGACTCGGAACGGCTTTGGAGCTGAGCGCGGCTCACAGCCTCCGGGAGAACGGTGAGTAAGGTGGCAAATGGTAGCGCTGTTGGAAACCGTTTTTGCGCAAATGTAAATACAAAGCAAACCGGAAGAGGACAAGGTGAGAGTTTTAGTTAAGTACTAGACTGTGGGACCCATTTGGTCCCAGTCACACGGGAGGCCTGGTCCCCCAACACAACCCATTCTCTAATGTAATATTCCACCACTCACCTGTTTCCTCAATGCAATGGTGGGAAACGTCCTGCAGCCAGGGGAGGGGTACGGCTTCAGGCGGGGCCTGTCGGGGGTTGGTGCAGGGTGGTGTGAGGGAGGGGAGAGGGTGTGGGGGAGGTGGTGTGGGGGAATGGGGAGGGGGTGTGGGGGGAGGTGGTGTGGGGGAATGGGGAGGTGGTGTGGGGGAAGGGTTTGTGTGTGGGGGAGTGGGGTGTGTGTGGGGAGGGGGTGTGCGTGTGAGGGGGGGTGGGGGAGGGGGTGTGGGAGAGGGTGTGTGTGTGGGGGAGGGTGTGTGTGGCGGGGAGGGTGTGTGTGTGGGGGAGGGTGTGGGAGGGAGGGGGTATGTGTGGGGGAGGGAGGGGGTATGTGTGGGGGAGGGGGGGTGTGTGGGGGCGGGTGTGTGTGGGGGAGGGTGTGTGTGTGGGGGAGGGTGTGTGTGTGTGTGTGGGGGAGGGTGTGTGTGTGTGGGGGGGAGGGTGTGTGTGTGTGGGGGGGAGGGGGTATGTGTGGGGGAGGGGGTATGTGGGGGAGGGTGTGTGTGTGTGTGGGGGGGAGGGTGTGTGTGTGTGTGTGGGGGAGGGTGTGTGTGTGGGGGCGGGTGTGTGTGTGGGGGAGGGTGTGTGTGGGGGGAGGGTATGTGTGTGTGTGTGGGGGAGGGTGTGTGTGTGTGGGGGAGGGTGTGTGTGTGTGGGGGAGGGTGTGTGTGTGTGTGGGGGGGAGGGGGTATGTGTGGGGGAGGGGGTATGTGGGGGAGGGTGTGTGTGGGGGTGTGTGGGGGAGGGGGTGTGTGGGGGAGGGGGTGTGTGGGGGAGGGTGTTTGTGAGGGCGAGGGTCTTTGTGTGGGGGATGGGGTGTGTGGGGGTGTGTGTGTGGGGGAGGGTGTGTGTGTGGGGGAGGGGGTGTGTGTGGGGGATAGGGTGTGTGGGGCGGAGGGGGTGTGTGTGGGGGAGGGGGTGTGTGTGGGGGATGGCGTGTGTGTGGGGGAGGGGGTGTGTGTGGGGGAGGTGTAGTGGAGGGGGGTGTAGGCGAGGGGGCTGTAGGGGAGGGGAGGTGTGGGAGGTGGGTGTCTGGGCTCAACGGTTCCTTTGAGCAGAGAAGAACGGTGAGTGAGGTGGCAAAAACATCCTAGCGATATAGGGTACCGTTTTTGCGCAAATTTAAAAACAACACAGAGTGGAAGTGATCAAGATGAGAGTTTTAGTAATAGTATAGGTAGATGTTTTATGTTTAAATGTCTACTGTATATCGTGTGGTTAGTTGCGAGCAAAGCACCAAGGCAAATTCCTTGTATGTAAATATACTTGGCTAATAAAAATGATTCAATTCAATTCAATTTATTGCAATTAATATCAACATTGTTAATTAAATTACATGGTGTTAAATATATTTGACATAATACTTGATTTATTCAGTTGTTTCTAAGATACAGAGATAGTGGAAGAAACCTTCTGAAAGCAGAGGCTGTCAACAGGACAGGACTTCGGGATGTCCTGTCTGATGCCTGAGTTATGGTGACCACTCGCAAGCCAATTCCCTCACCGCACAGCCGCACGGCGACTTGCCTGGGAATTTGGGATAAACCAAACCACAAAAGGTTTGGCCTATCCCAAATGGCTGTGGAAATCCGATGGGATGAGAGCGTGAGATGCAGGTTTGGTCAAGAATAATCCAGGCGAATAATACTCGTGCTTTCCACAAAATCTGAGAATTGACTCAGAAGGGAGCAGCACACATTGAGGAAGCTGTCAAGATAAAGTCCACCAAAATGTAGTTACCAGACATTTGGGTTATGTTTTGAATACTCAAGCAGGATCAGGAATAGAGATAGCAGTTCTCACTACATTACATTTCTGATGTCAGAATGGGGAGATGTGCGAGCAGTCACAGCTACATTTTATCTTGAAGTCCTGTTACAGTATTGACCACTTCAACCATGGATCAGGTATCAGCATCGTGTACTAATGGAATAAATGTTGTCTGAAGGAAATTCATGTCACGTGCTTACTTCTCCTTGCCTCTTTCTACTGTAACACAACTTTCATGTTTTGTTATATTGTGTATACATCAAGCTGTCAAAAAAGTAAAGTGATTTTACTTGTTGCAGAAGTGGGGCTGTCCTTTGAGGTATTGAGTTCACCATTGACATACTGACATATGGGATGGTTGAAAACCTGCAGGATTGTTCTGGGGGGGTTATGGATTGTTCTGCTAGAAGCTGCTGTGAGCATGCTGGAAGTGTCCTTTTATCTTCCCTTTGAAAACCGTTTTCACAGCCACTGGTCAATGCTGGTGCTGGGGCAAAGAAAAGGCTATTTGACTGGATCAGACAGCTTGAATCTTGATGAAAGCTCCAGGATTACATCCAGCCAGATGTGACGGCCTTAACATAGGGGCTAACTATGCATCTAAAATAAACTCTTTCCAGCTGTACTCCACTGGAGTCTCTGCTGAAGATCATCGAGGGTTTGCTTCTTTGATTTTTTTTGGTCCACTATTTGTGCCTTCCGTGGCAAAACAAAAAATATCTTCTGCCTCTTTTCCATAATTAACACTCTTTAAATCTGATTACTTTGCTCAAACTTTTGTTATAATACCTCTTTATATTTCTGGGAATCACTTTAAGATATTGCACAATGTTTGCACACTGCAAAAAAACATTGTGAAATGTCATCTTAGAGGATAAAATCACTGGGGTAAATGTGCTTAATATTTTACAATCCTTATTGGCTGAGATGATCTTTCCCAATATCATGACAGGCAATCAAAGATGAGAGCACTAATGTGCTGAAAGCAATGCAATAATTATGATTACGTGTACTGTTTTGCATATGTACTTAATCCCCTGGTACAGGAACAAGGAATTACAGCTGTTGCCTTCATTCAAAGAATCTTTTGTTAGTTCCACATATGAAGCCACAAATCAGTGGAAATAGAAGTTGAACAAAATATTCCAGGACAAAATGAAACTTGAGAAATGTCTTCCTTCTTCCTGCACAATGGCCTCCCCTTTACCATGGTGAATGGTCGACTGTATCTCATCTATTTTCCACACCTCTACTCTCATCACCGCGTCTCCTGAACAGAGCTTCCCCCTGTCCTCACATTCCACTCCATTAATCTCTGCATTCACATGATTACTCTTCACATTTTCCATTAGGTCCCACAAGATTGCAGCATCAGACACATATTACCCTCCCCTCAGCACTTTGAAGGGAGTGCTCCCTTCCTGTCAGGCTGGTCCTCTCTTCTGTCTCCTCTACCACTCCACGATGAATGGTATTTCCCATACAAACATGGGTGTGCAGCACCTGTCCTTTCACCCTTTTCCCTCCTACCATCCAGGGACACAGTCTTTCTAGGTGAACCAGTGATTCAGGTGATCTTCTGAACTATTCCAGTATGTTCGGTGTTCACAGTATGATGTCCTCTACATTGGAAAAGCCAAACACAGACTGGGTTACATCATTTTGCAGAGCTCCCGCTTTCAGCCTGCCGGAATGAACCTGAGTTTCCAATTGCCTGATACTTTAGATCCTTATCCTACTCCCACTCGAGCCTATCTGTCTATAGCCTCCTTCACCGTTAAATTTAGCTCTTGGGGCTAAAGGAATCAAGGGATATGGGGAAAGAGCAGGAACGGGGTACTGATTTTAGATGTTTGAGAAGAAGCTGCAGATGCTGGAAAATTGAAGGTAGACAAAAATGCTGGAGAAACTCAGTGGGTGAGGCAGCATCTATGGAGCGAAGGAATTAGGCAACTAAGAAGGTCTGAAGAAGGGCTGCGACCCAAAACGTTGCCTATTTCCTTTGCTCCATAGATGCTACCTCACCCACTGAGTTTCTCCAGCATTTTTATCTACCTACTGATTTTAGATGATTAGCCATGATCAAAGGGCCAAAAGACCTATTCCTGTACCTATTTTTCTATGTTACTATGAGGCCACTAATTATTTTTATGGGATCAGATCCAGAACAACCAATACTGTAATCCTGCTACTAAATGCTGAGTTAATTCTGTAGTGGGTTTTTAGTGTCATACAACTTGGAAACAAGCCTTTTGGTCTGAGTGGCGGCGCTCGTAGTAAGTGGTGGCGCTCGTAGTAGCAGCGGTTCGCCTGCAGTCCGTCTGTTTTTCTTTTTTTGTTGTTTTCTTGTCTTGTTTTAGCATGTTAATTTGAGTTATCATGTAGTGTATGTGTGTAAGAGGGGTGGGAGAAACGTTTTAGTCTCTTCCTTTGGGGGGGGGATGAGACTTTTCTTGTCATATCCTCCATCTCCGTCTCCATCTGCGCTGAGGCCTAATGGCGGAGCTGACAGCCTCCAACAGCGACCGACCTCGAGGCTCCAAAGGCAGAGCTAGCCAGGACTTACCAGCGCGGGGCTGGCCGACTTCGGGGCTGCGGCGGGTTCAGGCATTCCTACGTTCCGACGGCCCGACCCGGAGCTGTGGCGGCTCTCTGGTGGCGGTGGCGGTGGCGGCGGCAGCGACTTCGGAGGTTCGGCCGCGGGCCCAGTGGACGACATCGTCGGGAGCTCACAGGTCGCAGGTTGGCGACCTGATTTTCCGGAGGTCCCGCGGCAACAGCTGCGTCTGCTGGACTGGAGGGCAGGAGCTTCGACCGCCCCGGGCCGCGGAGTTGAACCGGCCCATTCGCGGAGCGCGGTTCACCCGCGGGACTTATTTACATCACCCGGTGGGGTCACAACATCGGAGGCCTGGGTCGCCACAGCGCAGAGGAAGAGGAAACACAAGAAGGGAAGAGACAAAGAGTTAAGATTTTTGCCTTCCATCACAGTGAGGAGGTGTCTGGTGAACTCACTGTGGTAGATGTTAAGTATGTGTTTATTGTGTGTTTTGTTCTTTATTATATGTATGACTGCAGGCAACGAAATTTTGTTCAGACCGAATGACAATAAAAGTTTTCCTATTCCTACATGCCCATGCGAAACATCAAATGCCCAACGCTATCAATCCATTTGACCAGTCTTCAACACCAATTCAAGTGCTCATCTGAATGTTTTTTAATTGTGAGAATACTTATCTCTACCATGCCGACAGTGCATTGCAGATTGGAACCACCCTCTGGGTGAAAAATAATCTTCCTTAGATTCCCTCTAAACATTTTATCCCTTGTCCTAAACCTAAATCCTCTTGTTTTATACATTTCTGCTATGGGGAAAAACATTCTTACTATCCATCCTATCTATACTCCTCATAATTTTCCATATCTCTATCAGGACCATCCTCCAGCTCTATCCTCCATCTTCTACCATTCATGTTCCGCATTAACCACTTATTCTTAAGGGCTATCACACTCAGGCGACCTAATCTGCGAGCTTAGAAGAGTTTGCCCTGCACTCAAACTCACAGCATGGTCGCCACGAGGTCCTAGGAGGTCGTATGAGGTGGCTGGAACTCTCCTTCATCCAGGGGGAGGTTCCCGCCTACTCGCGGCCTCAGCTTGGTCGCGGAACAATTTTCAGCATATTGAAAAAATTTCCACAAGTAAAATTTGGTTGGCGTGGGTCTATTTCACTTGTAGTGCAGTGGAGTGGGGTCGCTGTTTACTTACAGGCACTCGAGGGCAGCTGTAGGCAATCGCCTTTGCTGACCGAGCAATTTGATTGGCTCATTGAAGTTTCACGACCTAAGAAGACCCTTTATTTTGCTACCTTTTCTAGATCCAGTTGAATCATACTCCAATCTTTATCACGCCTTACCAATATGATTGTATACCATTGCAAATCCATGTGTGCAGAACTGCGAGAAATTTATTTATTTAGAGATTACAGTGCATTTTACAATTCTCTGTTCTTATCCAAAAAAAAATCTAATTCAATGGAGTGATTCCTAGTTCTTCAGGTTACAATAGACAATAGACAATAGGTGCAGGAGGAGGCCATTTGGCCCTTTGAGCCAGCACCGCTATTCAATGTGATTCAACGCTATTCTATTCATCCTATTGTGATGTCATTGTGAATGAACATCCCCAATCAGTACCCCGATCCTGCCTTCTCCCCATATGCCCTGACTACGCTATTTTTAAGAGCCCTATCTAGCTCTCTCTTGAAAGCATCCAGAGAACCTGCATCCACCGCCCTCTGAGGCAGAGAAATCCACAGACTCACAACTCTGAGAAAAAGTGTTTCCTCGTCTCCGTTCTAAATGGCTTACTCCTTATTCTTAAACTGTGACCTATGGTTCTGGACTCCCCCAACATCGGGAACATGTTTCCTGCCTCTAGTGTGTCCAAGCCCTTAACAGTCTTATATGTTTCAATGAGATCCCTTCTCATCCTTCTAAACTCCAGAGTGTACAAGCCCAGCTGTACAAGCCCCTTTCTTCACTGCCTGCTGTACCTGAATGCTTACTTTCATAGACTGATGAACAAGGACCCCCAGATCCCGTTGTACTTCGTCTTTTCCTAACTTGACGCCATTTAGATAATAATCTGCCTTCCTGTTTTTGCACCAAAGTGGATTACCTCACATTTATCCGCATTAAACTTAATCCGCCATGCATCTGCCCACTGCCCCAACCTGTCCAAGTCACACTGCATTCTCATAGCATCATGCTCACAGTTCACATTGCCACCCAGCTTTGTGTCATCTGCAAATTTGCTAATGTTACTTTGAATTCCTTCATCCAAATCATTGATGTATATTGTAAATAGCTGCGGTCCCAGCACCGAGCCTTGCGATACCCCACTAGTAACTGCCTGCCATTCTGAAAGGGACCAGTTAATCCCGACTCCTTGTTTCCTGTCTGCCAACCATTTCTTTATCCATGTCAGCACTCTACCCCAAATACCATGTGCCCTAATTTTGCCCACTAATCTCCTATGTGGGACCTTATCAAATGCTTTCTGACACTACATCCCTTGTCCATTTTCCTAGTTACATCTTCAAAAAATTCCAGAAGATTAGTCAAGCATGATTTTCCCTTCATAAATCCATGCTGACTCGGACCGATCATGTTACTGCTATCCAAATGTTTGGCTATCTCATCTTTTATAATTGACTCCAGCATCTTCCCCACCACCGATGTTAGGCTAACTGGTCTATAATTCCCCGTTTTCTCTCTCCCGCCTTTCTTAAAAAGTGGGATAACATTAGCTACCCTCCACAGGAACTGATACTGAGTCTATAGAACATTGGAAAATTATCACCAATGCATCCATGATTTCTAGAGCCACTTCTTTAAGTACCCTGGGATGCAAACCATCAGGCCCTGATGATTTATCAGCCTTCAGTCCCATCGGTCTATCCAACACCATATCCTGCCTAATGAGGATACACCATGAGAACTGATGTAGAGAGTGAATTCTAACTAAATTTGACAACTATCCATACCCACACGAATGATATCTGATCTATGATTAATACGCATTGCACAATTAAAAATATTCTTTGCCATAATCCAAAGTCTCACTTCATTAAACATTTTGATTTGGTTTGGATATTCTTAATGCTATGCCAAAAACTTACTATTAATTCAATTTTAATAATTACTACATTAAAACTAATTTTGTCAGTGTAATAGATTTTTTTTCCACAGACTCCCTCTGGAGTTCACTTATATTTATAGCTCTGACCTGTTTGTTGTAATATCAGCAGTATTAGGCTTGGAGTGTGGTACTCATCTTTCATTGCAGTTTTTCCTGCCAGCTTTGAACTGAATTGAAAATGTTATTGTCACATGTGACGTCACAATGAAATTCTTTGCTTGCACACCCAAGGTATGCAAAAAGTCACCCATAAAGGGTGTTTACAAAGTTACAAAGCACCCCCTGTGATCTTCTCCCACCCAACCGCTCCTTCCCGTTGGTCCCCCCATACCGGGTCCCCTATTGTCCATTGTTCTTTCCCCTCCATTTCCCAGTTATACTGGTTATAGCTGAATGGCACATCACTCACTGATCTGTTGATGAAATCTTAGAAATTTTCTTTTGATTTAATGAGACAAAATTGACAGCTGGACAAGTAGGAAACTAAAAATATTGTTGACCATCACAATGACATTTTTCATTGCTTCGTATTTTTTAATCTCCAGTGTTTCAATTAAGTTGGTTGACAGAAGAAAATGTAACTTTCTTCAAATTGGCTGCTGCCGTTTGACAAGCGGTCGAGCCACCCTCACCCCTCAGCACGGGATTTTGTCTGATCTGCCAACCTACATTCACTTGGCATTTCAATGACTGTTTTTGTCAGTGGCTTGAAGCAGAGACACGTGAGCAGAGCAGAGATGCCAAGGATTGCATGCAGCACCATCTGGGTCATTAATCTTGTATTCCTGGAACTTGCCGGTCCAGGCTGCAGAATTGATAACCCTGGTTCGAGCTGGGTCTGCAGAGAAATGGTCTCCACCAGTGGCCCTGTCTTTAAAAAGTGCAACTTGCAGTTGAGATTTCAGTGAAGGTTCTGCTTATGTTACTGCCATTGTGTCAGATTCCATAAAACCATAAGACATACAGTAAGAGTAGATTCAGGCCATTCAGCCTATCGAGCCTATTCTGCCATTCTATCATGGCTAATCGAATTTTCCCTCTCCACCCCATTTTTCTGCCTTTCTCTTGGAAACTTTGGTCACCATACTAATCAAGAACCTATTAATCTCTACTTTAAAATCGTCTAAGGTCCTGGCATCCACAGCCATTGGCGGCAATGAATTCCATTGATTTTCCACCCTTCGGCTAAAGAAATTCCTTCTCATCTCCATTCTAAAGCTATGTTCTTTTGTTCGGAGGTTCCGCCCTCTGGTTCTAGGCTTCCTTTACTGGAAACATCCTTTCCATGCCCACTGTATCTAGGCCTTTCATTATATGTGGATTTTAATGAGATTCCCCCTCATCCTTCTAAACCCCAGTGAGTACAGGCCCAAACCCTTCAAACACTCTTCCAATGTTAACCCAATCATCCACGGGATCACTCTCATAAACATCCTCTAGGACCCTCTCCAACACTAGCACATCCTTCCTCAGATATGGGACCAAACCACTCACAATACTCCAAATGTGGCCTTAACATCACCCTATTAAGCCTCAGCACTACATCCTTGCTTTTATATATTCTAGTCCCTTTGAAATAATGTTAGCATTGCATTTGCCTTTCTTACCACTGACTAAACCTGCAAATTAACCATATGGGAATCCTGTACCAGCACCCCTAAGTCCCTTTGCAATTCTGATTTCTGAATCCTCTTCCCATTTAGAAAGTAATCTAAGCCTTTATTCCTTCTTCCAAAGTGCATTTGTTATGCTGTATTTCATTTGCCGACTCTCCCAACCTGCCCAAATCCTTCTGTAGACTTCCTGCTTTATCAACGCCATCTGCCCCTCCACTTATCTTTATTATCTGCAAACTTGGTCACAAAACCATCAATTCCATCATCCAGATCATTAACATATAACGTAAAGAGTAGCGGCCCCAGCACCGACCCCTGCAGATCTCCACTAGTCAACGGCAGTCTACCGGAAAAGGCCCCCTTTATTCCCACTCTTACCTTTTGCCAGTCAGCCAATCTTCTATTCATGATAGTATCATGGGCTTCTAAATATAAGTAAACAACATCCACCGGCACTCCTTTATCTCTCTTGTACCTCTTAAAAAAAAAAAACAACCCTACAGGTTTGTCTGGCAAGATCTCCCCTTAACAAAACCATGCTAACTTTGGTCTATTTTATCATATGCATCCAAGTACCCCGAAACCTCATCCTTAATAGTGGAATACATTATATCAACCACAGAAGTTAGACTAATTGGCCTATAATTTCCTTTATTTTGCCTCGCTCCTTCCTTAAACAGTAGAGTTACATTTGTGATTTCCCAGTCCCCTGGAAGCATTCCTGACTCTAGTGATTCTTTAAAGATCACTACTAATGCCTCCCAAATTTCTACAGCTACCTCTTTCAGAACCCTGGGGTATAATCCATCTGGTCCAGGTGACTTACCCTTTCGACTCGGGTAATTTGAAGAAATATGATTTGCTCAATTGGTTTATTCTTAATTAAATTCCAATATCTTGGAATAGCCTTTGGTTTACAAGGGCCACATCTAACTCCCTCTTAAATATAGCCAATGAACTGGCCTCAACTACCTTCTGTGGCAGAGAATTCCACAGATTCACCACTCTGTGTGAAAAATGATTTTCTCATCTCAGTCCTAAAAGACTTCCCACTTCGTGTCATCCGTAAACTTGGAGATGTTGCATTAAATTCTCTCATCCAGATCATTAATATATATCCCAGCACTGAGCCTTGAGGTACCCCACTAGTGCTTTAAGTTTGTACACTAATCTCTTATGTGGGACCTTGTCGAAAGCCTTCTGAAAGTCCAGATATAACACATTTACAGGTTCTCCCTTATCCACTCTACTAGTTACATCCTCGAAAAATTATATGAGATTCGTAAGACATGATTTACCTTTCATAAATCCATGCAGACTTTGTCCAATGATTTCACCACTTTCCAAATGTGCTGCTATCCCATCTTTAATAACTGACTCTAGCATTTTCCCCACTACCGATGTTAGACTAACAGGTCTGTAATTCCCCGTTTTCTCTCTCCCTCCCTTTTTAAAAAGTGGGGTTACATTAGCAATCCTCCAATCCTCAGGTACTACCCCAGAATCTAAAGAGTTTTGAAAAATTATCACTAAGTTTTGTGTGCAATTCAGGCAAAACATACAATACATGGGTAGTTCAGCTAGAGTGCAGAATATAGTGATGGAGGTAACTGACACATAATAAGACTCCACAACAGGATGAAATAATCGTCAAATAAACCATCTATAATCATTTTGATGGAGAGATAAATATTGGCCACAACTCCAGAACATGTTCCCCTGTTCTTCCTTTAAGTAATTCCATGAAATCAATTGATTTTAACATTTCTTCCAAAGGTGAAAAGGCAGCCTTGGTTTTTGTGCTTGAAACATGAACTCTAACTTGAACATTTAAAAAAAAAATCAGACTTGAAGGGTAAGAGATGGCGCCTAAAACATGGCAACTCTTTTGTATTGACTTAATATGGTCTTCTATCTTACACTCTTATACTTAGTATGATTGTGCCTAATGTATGGTAGAATTGTCATCGAACTGTTTGCAGAAAAAATAATGTCACTGTACTTAGGTACATGTGGCAATAAAGCACCATTGGAACCAGTGCTTGATTAGAGTGTCAACCATCACATGTTTCAGAGGGGAAACAACTAAACAATCTTCTCTCTTGTCCAAATGCAATTATGCATTTGACTTAATTGACCAGTACTGAAAGTTCATTATTACTGTCCCTTCCCGAGTGCATCTATAGTATTAAATCTTCAGTAAATTTCAATTTGTTCCAATTAAATGCAAAGAGAACCGTTCTCTCTAACAACTTTCTGGCCCTGTCATCGATTTCCTCCACACCTCGAGCAGCTGCCTCATGCTGAATCTGGAATCTCAGTAATCCATTTCCCCAGTACAATGGCAGTGCCAAGAGCAACCTCTGCAATAACTCACACTACACCCTGCCTTCCGCCAAATTGCTGCTAAAGTTGTACCTCGTGAACTCATCATCTAGTTTTTTAGTTTAGACTTTAGAGACACAGCGAGGAAACAGACCTTTTAGCCCACTGAGTCCACTCCGATCACCCCGTACACTAAGACTATCCAACACACAGGGAACAATTTACAATTTTGCCAAAGCCAATGAACCTACAAACCTGTACATCTTTTGAATGTGGGAGGAAACCAGAGAAAACCCATTGGGACAACATACAAACTCTGTACAGACAACACCTGTAGTTAGGATCTAACCCGGGTCTCTGGCGCCGTAAGGCAGCATCTCTACCACTGTGCCACCCAATATTTCTATCTTCAAGCTAGACTCCCTGCTGCCGCAGATCACAGCCATAACATTATACTTACTACCTCATTTACACAAATGATCTTCAAACTTCAATGGTTTCCATTGCACTGACTGAGATAAACACCTTCATAAAAAACATATTTTTTTCCAACTTATATCATAGCTTGTTTTATCCAAGCTTCTTCACAAATGGTGTACATTCTTTCCTCCACTCCTGTTGTTCAGCATCCCTGCTAAAAGTAAATCTGCATGAATATAATTGTTCCATTTTGGTACCAAGGACAATAAAACTGTCTTGACTTTTGATCATTTGAGAAAATGAACAACCATCTATCTTGCCTTTTTGATTGATTCTGCTCCATCCATCAATGACTATTGTTATCTTCACTGCACGTTTGTTTCCTAGGATGCTCTTCACATTTTATACTTTCTCTCCCTGCATGTGAGAGTCTTATCAAAACCGTTCTTACTGTCTCAAATGATTGCATTCTTTTTGGTTTTTCCTCCACTTTTTAAAACATTTTAAGGATCTCAACATAAAAGAGGTAAGTTATGAAGGTCGTTGGGCAAGAGCCAACAGGCTTATTATTATAAGATGTAATAAAAAGAAACTGCCGATGCTGGTTAATACCAAAGATAGACACAATATGCTGGAGTAAGCAAGCAAGTCAGGCAGCACCAATGGAGAAAATGGATAGTGTCAAAAAGGCTACATAAATGATTTTGCTCTTCTCCTCACCTGATAATCAATTTTTTACTTTTAGAAGGGATTATCACGTAGTGAACAAGAGCAGAGATGCGGTTGCTTTTTCCATCAATCATTCCAGTTTAAGTCAGCACAGTGTGCATCAGGAGGAAAATCCTGGGCCCTACCTCAGGACAAATGAAGGGGAAGTAGTGAAGGTTCAACAGTGTATACACAAAACTTGGACTTACCATCAATCCAAGAAGACTCAGGTTATCTACCAATCGTCATCAACTGAGACAAATCGGAAAGAACCATTAATTCAACTTGGTGAAACAACCCTGGAAAATGTGGATCACTTTCCGTACCTTGGAAGTCACTTCTCCATTGTCAACCTTGATAAGGAGAACCAATATCGTCTTAAGGGTGCTGGAACAGCTTTTGGACGTCTTGGAACGAGAGTCTTTCCAAACAGTGACATCCGCATAGACACCGAAATGTTAGTGTACAAGGCAGTGGTGATTCCGTCGCTCCTGTATGCATCAGAAACCTGGACAACATACCAACGCCATCTGAAAACACTTGATAAGTTCCATCAATTATGTCTTCAAAGCAGATTAAATATCAGCTGGGAAGACAGAAGAATCAACGGCAGCGTGCTGAATAAAGCAAAAACATCCAACATCGAAGGCTTCGTCATCAAGAACCAACTAAGATGGGTCATTCGTGTTGTTTGGATGGAAGATGAGCATCTACCAAACCTTCTACTCCCAACTTAAAGAAGGCAAATGTAAAAGAGGCAGACAAAAGATGAGATTCAAAGACGCTTTAAAAGCCAGCATGAAGAAATGTGAAATTAACATTGACAATTGTGAAAACAATGCCAAGGACAGGAAACTTTGGCGAACAATCACCCAAGAAGGAACAGTGACCTTGGAAGCCAACAGATGTGCAGAATTAGAAGAAAAGAGAAGAAAATGGAAAGAGTGGCAGCAACAACCAAAGTCCGATCTGCCATCAGGGAATACCTGTCCTGAATGCCAAAGAACTTTCAAAGCCACGATTTGACTAATAAGCGACGTGAGAGTCCATAAAAACAACATAACATAGACTATCATCCTCGACCTCGAGGGACAGCCATGAGGAGTGAAAATTGCAGGGAAACCTGATAGAAGTATATAAGATTATAAATAATAGACAATGGACAATAGGTGCATGAGTAGGCTATTCAGCCCTTCGAGCCAGCACTGCCATGCAATGTGATCATGGCTGATCATCCACAATCAGTATCCCGTTCCTGCCTTCTCCCCATATCCCCTGACTCTGCTATCTTTAAGCGCCCTATCTAGCTCTCTCTTGAAAGTATCCAGAGAACCGGCCTCCACCGCCCTCTGGGGCAGAGAATTCCACAGACTCACAACTCTCTGTGTGAAAACGTGTTTCCTCATCTCCGTTCTAAATGGCTTACTCTGGAACATGTTTCCTGCTTCTAGCATGTCCAAACCCTTAATAATCTTATCTGTTTCAATATGATCCCCTCATACTTCTAAATTCCAGAGTATACAAGCCCAGCATCTCCATTCTCTCAGTATTTGAGAGTCCCGCCATCCCGGGAATTAACCTTGTGAACCTACTTTGCACTTCTTCAATAGCAAGAATGTCCTTCCTCAAATTTGGAGACCAAAACTGCACATAATACTCCAGGTGTGGTCTCACTAGGGCCCTGTACAACTGCAGAAGCTCCTATACTCAATTCCTCTTGTTATGAAGGCCGACATGCCATTCGCTTTCTTCACTGCCTTCTGTACCTGCATGCTTACTTTCATTGGCTGATGACCAAGGACCCCTGGATCCCATTGTACTTCCCCTTTTCTCAACTTGACACCATTTAGATAATAATCTGCCTTCCTGCTTTTGCTACCAAAGTGGATAACCTCACATTTATCCACATTAAACTGCAATTGCCATGCATCTGCCCACTCGCCCAACCTGTCCAAGGCACCCTGCATTCTCATAGCATCCTCCTCACCGTTCACACTGCCACCCAGTTTTATGTCATCTGCAAATTTGCTAATGTTACTTTGAATCCCTTCCCCTAAATCATTGATGTACATTGTAAATAGCTGCGGTCCCAGCACAGAGCCTTGCAGTACCCCACTGGTCACTGCCTGCCATTCTGAAAGGGACCCGTTAATCCCAACTCTTTGTTTCCTATTGTAGTGGCCATTTGGCTTATTTTGTGTATCATTAATTATGGTATGTGCCTTTAAATTTTAGACTGCCCGTTATTATGTGGGTGGGATTTATTTCGTATTCTAGGGCATGTTTGGTGCTAGGTTTCTAGCACAAAAGCTTAGTTTTTAGTTTAGTTTTGAACGTACATGGCGACGGTTCGCCCTTTGACCATGCGACATTTAACCGAGACACGAGGAGTTTTCTAATGTTTAAGCGATATGCTGGAGTTTGACGACGATTAGGGTGTACGAGTCGGAGTATAAGGTTGCATGTATACCTTATTGTTTTTCATCAACAATAAAGAAACTATTAATCAAAAGTGTGCTATGAAGATTTATCTGTGAAGAAGCTCTGAAAGTCTCATGGAGCATATTGTGACATTCTCCTTAACCATGTAGTCTACTTAGTGGCTAGAGGGAGTAATCTCTTGTACGATATAAAAATCTGCCACTACATAAAATCGAAGGATACCTCTGACAGGAGGTGAAGCAAATCGCAGAGAGTGGGACAGAAGATCAGGCTAGGATCTCGAAAGAGGTTTTAGCCAGAAACCCGGTTCCAGCTGGGAACTGAAGACAATAGATCTCAGCTAGGGATGGCTTCGAGGTTTATCGACAGTGATACGACTTATCTGAAGACCTGAAGACATTTTCACGAAAATTGTGAGTAGAAATCAACTATTATTCCTTTTGAATTGAAGCCGCAAAGCTTTAATTTTATACGGCTTCTGTAAAGAGCCAGATAAATGAATGCGAGCCACTAACTTGGAAGATAGCCAAGAAAGTGTTTTTCCACTGTTTGGAGAAATCCAGCCAGTCTGAGCTTGGATTGTTTTGAAGTCAAGATAAGCCACACATTCCTTTTGAGCTAACGTCATAGTTAAGCCTGTGGATGTTGAGGGATTTTTACATATTCAGTTTGTTATTGTTCTGGAGAAGATGTTTACAAAACAAAACTAAAACAGCCAGAAGAAGACTTTGTTCATTCAATTTAAAGACTTGGCAATCTGCCAAGACCAGCTTAAAATCATGGACTACCTTTTGCACATAAAACCTGACGAGAAGCCTGAACAGCACAGGAGAAGAGACAAAGATTCGATTGCGTATCATGAATAAAGATAAAGAGAGCATGTCATTACATTACAAATATGGAGATATCCAGTCAGAATGAAGATAATTTTATACCAATATCTGAAGTGTTTACACATGGAACCATGCCTGTTGGTCGTAAAATATACCCAGACATGAAGACTTGAAACAATGGCCTTACCTGAAGGATGTCAAGATATCTGAAATAAATTCTAGTCTTGACCTACTTATCAGAACGAATGTTTTGAAGGCATTGGAACCTATACAGATTGTGAGGAGCCAAGGTGATGGACCGTATGCTACAAAAAACTTGGATGGGTTATTTCTGGCTCCTTGAGAAGGAACAACGAAAACAACGGAATCAGAAGAACTATCCTATCATTTCTGTTAATCAAATATCTACTGGTAAATTAGAAAAGCCGGTGATGAAGCAATAAAATCATGACTTCAATGAAAGTACCAATAAGGAATCTGAAGAAATGTCGAATGAAGAGTTGAAGTTCATGGATATTATGAACTACTCAGTAAAGATTGACAGACACTATTGTCTGGACTTACCTTTCAAACAAGAAAGTGTTAATCTGCTGAATAATCGTCAAATGGCAGAGCAACGTACCCAGAATTTGAAACATAGGTTTGGCAAGAATACTAGATTTCATGAAGTAATATACTCTGTGAAGAATAATTTCTACATGGATGATTGCTTAAAATCCATGTCTACTGAGCAGAAAGCAATTCAACCAGTAAAACATCTGACTTCCCTTTGCAATAAGGGAGGATTCATACTTTCCAAGTGGAGTAGCGACTATTGTGAAAGCATTCCACCAGATGATAGAGCCAAAGAAACCAGAGAGTCGGATTTGGACAGAGACAATTTGCCAATGGAAAGAGCATTGGGAGCTACTAATGTTGCACAATTGAAATATGTTAACACAGAAAAAAATCCTGCGGATTACGTTTCTAGAGAACTGACAGCGAACCGCTTCTTAAGCGATAAAAGTTGGATCAATTAACTGAAGTCTCTCTCTAAGTCAGACAGGGAATGGCCAACGCTTGAGCTGGGATTTGAAATCTCTGCTAATGATCTGGAAATTAAATCAAACCTAACGGTGAACTTTATTGCTAAATATCCTGTTATTCTCTCGAAGGATTTTCACATTTCAACATTGTTGTTACAACACATCCATAAGTTGATCGGACATGAGGAAGAAGTTTCATGCTATCAAAACTTTGGACTGTTATGTTATGGACTATATACTGGGCATCGTGCCTGATGTTAAGGGTTTGATGCGTACGGTGCGACATTAAACTAAAAACAATGTTTTAATAAGAGCAATAAGTTATGCTTGCTTCAAGAAGGCGAAGGTGAAGATGGAAGAGTCGATGAAGAATTCTGAATGCGGCTATATAGTGCATGCTATTTTTCTCGTTAGTATAGTGGTTAGTATCCCCGCTTGTCACACGGGAAACCGGGGTTCAATTCCCCGACTTTTTTGCTTTCGATATCTGTTTTTGATATATGTTTGATATAGGGCTACTTGATATATTTTGATATATGGCTACTGATATATTTTGATAAATGGCTACTTTTTTGATGTTTATTAATAATTGCCTCGTTATATACTCAGAACAATTAGGGGCCGGTATGTAGTGGCCATTTGGCTTATTTTGTGTATCATTAATTATGGCATGTGCCTTTACATTTTTAACCTGCCCATTATTATGCGGGTTGGATTTATTTCGTATTCTAGGGCGTGTTTGGTGCTAGGTTTCTTGTGCAAAAGCTTAGTTTTTAGTTTAGTTTTGAACTTACATGGTGAAGGTTTACCCTTCAACGTGGGAGGGATGGAGAGAGAGGGAAAGCAAGGGTTACTTGAAGTTTGTGAAGTCAATGTTCATACCGCTGGGGTGTAAGTTGCCCAAGTGAAATAAGAGGTGCTGTTCCTTCAATTTGGGCCTCTTTGACAATAGAGGCTCAGGACAGAAAGGTCATTGTGGGAATGGGAAGGGGAGTTAAAGTGTTTAGCAAACAGAAGATCATATAGGTTTAGGTGGACTGAGCGGAGGTGTTCAGCGAAATGTTCACCTAGCCTGCGCTTGGTCTCACCGATATATAGGAGTCCACACCTGGAACAGCGGATACAGTAGATAAGGTTGGAGGAGGTGTAAGTGAACATCTGCCTCACCTGAAAAGACTGTCGTGGTCCTTGGACGGAGTTGAGGGAGGAGATATAGGAACAGGTGTTGCATCTCCTGCGGTTGTAGGGGAAAGTATCTGTGGAGGGGGTGGTTTGGGTGGGAAGGGATGAGTTGGCTAGAGAATTGTGGAGGGAACGATCTCAGCAGAAAGCGGAAAGGGGTTGAGATGAGAAGATGGGGCTAGTGTGTGGAGATGGGAAGATATAGGCTAGAAAAATCAAATACTAGAGGGCATAGCCTTAAGGTGAGAGAGGCAAAGTGTAGAGGAGATGTATGGGGCACGTTTTTCACGCAGTGTCTGTGTCTGGATCATGAGGCCGGGGAGGTGGTTGGGCCAGATACTATAGTGGCATTTAAGATACATTTGGATAGGCATATGGATATGCAGGGAATGGAGGGGTATAGATTGTGTGCAGGGAGATAATATTTGGCCTTGGCATCATGTTCAGCACAGACATTGTGGGCAGAAGGGCCTGTTCTTGTGCTGTATTATGTTCTATGTTTTGATGGTAAGCCACTTAACCATTTCATGCTGGATCGGTCATTAAATAAGATGATGGCTGATCTTTTACACCAGTACTACTTCATAATCCTTTAATGAATTACATCATTACACCCTTCAATGAATTGGGCAAATAAGTAAAGGGACTTAAAATCAAATGTTTAAAGAAGATTTTGTAATTATACAACTGTTAAACAAAAATAATGCAAGTTTCCAAACTCAACATTATTTCATGCTGATGATCTATATTTAATTTAAACTGATTTACACTTAAAAGTAATCACATACTTAACATTTCTCCAATGCAGAGAATCCTGGCATCAATGTGAAATATGTTCTCCAGCTTGACATACATGTTTTATTAATATGAAACGTTTGAATGAACAATTCAATTGTGACACACATACATACACATGCACAGAATAGATTGCTTCCAATCAAAAAATGGTGGCCCACATACATGCTGAGATAATGCCATCCTTTATTTGCTTGAAAACTAGAATGAAAACAGTGAAGAGGCAAGGCTTGATTTTCAAAAATAACACAAGGTGCTGGAGTAATCAGCAGGTTAGGCAGCAATTCTGGAAGACATGAATAGGCATTGATTCAGGTTAGGACCCTTTTTCAGACAGATTGTACTAGGAGAGAGAACGATATAAAAGAGGGGAGGGTGGGACAAAGCCTGGATACAGAGGGTGATTTTGATTGGCAGATGAGTGGACAAGGGCTAGAGATGAAAAGGAGACAAATGGGTGTAATATGAGGACAGGAGTGAAATGTGAAACCAGAGGAACGGATATAGGTGGAAGGGGTTGGTTCAGAAACCAGGGTAATTAAAATAAGAATTGCAAATATCTTAGGCATTGCTTATTCATTCATTGCTATGTAACAGCCACTATTACAGCAAGCAAACTCCTGAACAAACATTTAACCATAAATGTTTATTTAAATGTAATTCAACTGATTATGGAGGGCATAGAGACAGATTTCTGAATATTTGCAATAATCTGCCAGTATCATTACACTATTGTATTTAGTCGCATAATCATGATAAATTACGGATCAATGTACTTATTATCAATTTAATTACTTATAATAACAGTGGAAAGAATGGCATAAAAGGGGACATATGACCCGTACAGGTTCTGGTTTTTAAACAGGAGCAACCACCTTCTCTCATCATTTTCCTGCCATTTCCTTAGAAATATAATTAAACTAGACTAAGTGGGACTCGTTGGGTCCCAGCATCATACGGGAGGGCTGGTCACCCAACGCAATATTCCACCTCTCCACCAATTCCATTATTGCTGGCCAGTGGGGGGGGGGGAGGGGGGGGCTTCCTGTTGCACTAGATTGGGTGGTGTGGGCCGAAGGGACTGGTTTCCAGAGGGCTAGTATGGACATTGTGGGCCGAATGGTTTCTTGGGCTGATAGCTCAGTCACTGGGGCCAGGCAGCTCAGTAACTGAGGCCTGGCAGTACAACCACTCAGTACTGGCAGGCTGGCAGCTGAGAAACTGCCAGAAATTCTGCCCAAAACAGGTGACAGACTGTGAGAGAGAAGGGGGAGAGGATGGACTGAATGGATTATTGGGCTGGCACTTCAGTCACTTATGGCTGATGGGCTGGCAGTTCACTTACTCACGGCTGGTGGACTGGCAGTTCAGTCACTTACAGCTGGTGGGCTGGCAGTTCATTTACTCACGGCTGGTGGGCTGGCAGTGCAGTCACTCACGGCTGGTTGGCTGGCAGTTCAGTCACTGATAGCTGGTGGGCTGGCAGTTCACTTACTCACGGCTGGTGGGCTGGCAGTGCAGTCACTCATGGCTGGTGGACTGGCAGTTCAGTCACTTACAGCTGATGGGCTGGCAGTATCCTTAAACAAATTGCAAACCGTACATTGGTTTTGATTTACATTTTACTCAGATGCAAGCTAAGGAATGGCATAATTGTTTGCTGTTAATTGGACATAAACAACCTAAGCAAATTGACAATACCCTATTGAAAGGGAGTGGGTGTTCAAGCTGTCAGGACATTTCATTATTTGCCAAAATATACATCTCAATACCATAATAATAGAAAACGTACTTTTCCACACACCACTCGTAAGTCTGGAAGTTTTATTTAATGATAAATTTAGCGTTTTCATTTTGCATGTAAAAACCCACTTCATAACCATGGCCAGATTTATCATTTCTGAAACTTTTTAGATACCAAAGGAATAAAAAAAAACACAAATAATACCTTAATGTCGATGAATTGCAGTGAGCAAACGCGATAATTCCCAATATTTTCAGTCTTGATATTTGCACGGCCAATGTTCGCCAAGCACTTTAGCTGTTGTTGTCCCTTCAGTTCTCGCTTCTCTTTACCTTCATTTCCCTTCACTTTTGGAATTCTGAAGTAGGATAGATGTCTCTCACAGTTACCCCGACTTCCACAATTATTTACAGCGCAAAAATTCACAATTTTGGCATTTTTTAACAGGTAGGAAAGTACGCATTTTGTATATTAACAACATATACCGGAAGCTGCGATATCCTCCAGATGGATTGAGTGGTCAAGCCCTTTCACCCAGAGATCTTACGTGCAACCCCCCTATACACACACGCACACGCACACACACACACACACACACACACACACACACACACACACACACACACACACACACACACACAGACACAGAGAGACACACACAGACTCTCACAACCACACACACGCAGACTCACTCACACACACGCACACACAGATTCACTCACACAACCAATACTAAAATGCCAAGTAACTTCAGAACGTGGTGAACATACAGTGTGTAAACGGAATGATTCAAGCATTTAAAGCCTCCTGTCGAGGCTGCTGCTGAAGCAAAAACATGCTTTAAATAACGTCCAACAAACACACTCGCCAAAGACAGAACAGTAAGCTCTCTTGAATTATTCAACGTCTTCACTCTGTGCCTTCTGCAGTCAGTGCCATCTTGCCACAAACCGGAAATGACGCACTCAGCGCCATCTTGCCGCTAACCGGAAATGGCGTCATCGGCGCCATCTTGCCACTAAGCAGAAGTCACGGAATGAGCACCAATTTTGCAATTAAACACAGTCCTGATCTAATAAAATGTTTATTCGCGCTTTATCCGTCCAAAACTGTTGAAAGCCCTTTAAAAGCCAAGCCAATTTGGCAAACATTTTGCAGCCAACAAGCACATTTTCTGAAAGCCCTTTAAAAGCCAACCCAATTTGGCAAACACGTTGCAAGCACCAAACACATTTTCTGAAGAGCCTTTAAAAGCCAAGACAATTTGGCAAAAACTTTACAACCACATCGAGGGGACTCACTATGGAGTAGACATGCATTCAGTGTTATTCGCAGCTGAGAGCCGTGACCCTCTCGCTTCCTCCGTCTCGCAGAGACTGAGTGAGGCATGACACTTCCGGGTTTTATAGCCCCAGCGGGGGCAGCAGAGAGAATGGTGATTTAAAAAAAAACATTAATAACTCTCTGAATTTTCTTCGATGAGAAAAATCCTCTGGTCCTAGGTACATGTGACTGTTTAATAAATCTGTTTAATAAATCCTAGGTACATGTGACTGTTAACCCTGGCTAAATTGGAGCAGCCATGGCATTCAAATTTAGTAAGGGCTTATGAACTGCGAGGCCATTTTAGTCAAGTTAAATGTGCCTCTGCTGAATTGAGACAAGCTGCTGAATGGTGCCAGCAAGTCTGTGGCCCAGATCAGTGTTTCAGAGAATGAATGGGACATCTGCAGAGTTCTAACAATGAAGTGTGAAATGCATAGAGTTAATTGGATCAATGCAAACCAAGTGTACATATTGTAAATAATGTTGCGAGAGAGTTACTCTGTTAGTTGTTGATTGGTTGAAACGTTAAGCCTTTTCTGGGTTGTCTGAATCCCAAGGCACATGTTGTATTATTCATTTATGTTAGCTTCCTTCTCGAAGCCTTACCAGATACAATGTATTTAAGACTATGTTATTGGGTTGGAGAACTTTCAATTATGTATTGTTATCAATATGTATGATTGGATTATAAAGAGCACCTCCATGTGGTTCAGCCCCTGAAGTAATGAAAGGCAGCCCCCATGAGGTCCTTTGCCGATCTTCTGGAAGAACGCTTGGGAATGTGTGACCTTTTGGAGACCTCTGCTTGCACAGGGATTTGCCAAGCAGTTACAAGGATCGAACCCGCGGTGGTTATGTATCGTTTAAGGGAATTTGTGTTGTGTTATCTATATTACTAAAAGTCCGATCTTGACCACTTCCCATTTTTCTGTTTCATGATTTTAGAGAGAGTGCTGCTACTTACGGCTGTGATTTTTGTTCATCTTACTCAGAGTCCCCCTCCGCTGCGCAGGACAAGAGGAATTTTCCCATCTATGAAAAATAATAGATTTATTAATGTTTTTTAAATGGTGAGATCCTCTCTGCTGCCCCTGCTGGTGGGAGCGGGGGGGGGGGGAACTATACAGTGAGGGCTATACAGTGTCGTGCCTCAGTCAGTCTCCACAAGATGGGGGATGTGAGAGGGCCACGTCTCTCAGTCTGAGCTGTGAATAACACTGAACACATGTCTACTAAACTAGTGTGGTTTTACTCACCTTGAGTGCCCTTAATGTGGTTTGAAAATGAAAATGTGGTTGGTTTGAAGTAAAAGCACTTCAAATGGTTGGCGGGGGTTGGTTTGAAGCAAAAGCACTGCAAACGGTTGGTGGGGGTTGGTTTGAAATAAAAGCACTGCAAGTGGTTGGTGGGGTTTGGGTTGAAGTAAAAGCACTGCAAATGGTTGGAAGTCTAAACTTGACAACTTCCTGTTTGCACTGTATTTTGATTTTAGATAAAACACTATCACTTACGGCTGTGATTTTTGGCCATCTTACTCAGTCCCCCTCCACTCATCAGGTCCAGAGGATTCTTCCCATCAATGAAAAAGAAAAGTGTTACTGGTGGATTTGGTGACCTTGGACCCCGCTGGAAGTGGTATGAAACTACACTTGAATTTGGTAGCTTTGCACCCTGCTTGAAGAGGTCCGAAACTGCACTTGAATTCGGTGGTCTTGCATCCTGCTTGAAGTGATAGGAAACTGCGCTTGAAATCGGTGGCCTTGCACCTGCTTGAAGTGGTAGAAAACAGCACCTGAATTTTGTAGCCTTGCACTCTACCTGAAGTGGTAAGAAACTGCACTTGAATTTGGTGGCCTTGCACCCTGCTTGAAATGGTAGGAAATGGATTTGAATTTGGTGGCCTTGCACCCTGCTTGAAATGAAATTTCAAGGAATAGCTATAAGTCAATTGCCAGCCCACCAGCTGTGAGTGAGCTGCCAGCACATCAGGCTTGAGGGACTGAGCTGCCACTCTGAGAATCCATTTGGCACACAATGTCCATACTAGCCCTCTGGAGACCAGTCCCTTCAGCCCACAACACCCACACCAGCACTCCAGAAAGCCCCCCCCCCAATGGCCACCAATATTGGAATTGGTGGAGAGGTGAAATATTGCATTGGGGTACCAGCCCTCCCATGTGAACATGGGACCCAACGGGTCCCACTCAGTCTAGTCCAAAATAAAGTTTAGTTGCTCAAGTGCTTGATTCAGTATTATATTTGACTGAAACTAGACTGGGGGAGAGCTTATAACGGGCTTGTCCAGGATCTCAATGGACCCTCAAGCACAAGCTTGTGATTAAGGGTGTTGAACAGTCGCGATCGCGAATGCATAAATCGGTACCACTGTGCAGTTTTCGCATTGATTTTAGGATCGGATTGATCATTTCCAGGCTTGGGAAAAGGTCCCAATGAGATTGTAGAACAGAGTCTAGTAAGCATGGGGGGTGAAAGCTCCTTTGGGTTAGAGGCCCTTAAAACCAGGGTGGGGTTAGAGGCCCTGCTGGGGTTGGGTTAGAAGCCCTTTCCTGGGGTAGCGGCCCGAAACTTGGTCGTAGTTGATAGCTGCAGCTGTTGGCGAAAGCCAAAATTATTCTGTCAGATTTGGGTTAAAAGCCCTACCAAGAATTGATATCCAATTGGCGGGATAGTGAAAAACAAGTCTGGTATACGAGCTAAGCGATGAAGCATAGGAATTGTCGTTGCTGGCAGCACGAATTGAAAAAGTGCGTTCCGAAAATCGGCATCGACTGCCAGCTTGAAGAGGCTAGGCGCTGACACCTGGTGCCAAGCAGGTGATAAGGAAGAGGCCCTTTTGACGGGGTGAGCCTAGGTTGGTTAGAGACCACGCCTGTGTGAAATATTGAGATCTCTGAAAAGACGGGAGAGGACTCTCGTAAAGTTACTGGGCTATGTGGCTAGAGTATAGATTGGCTGGGAATACTCTAGTCCATTTGAAAGTTAATTGTTCGAGTAGATTTGAATTTGAACCTGCGTACGTTGAGTGGTACGCACCAAAAGCAAATTGGTGCGATCAGAGCGAACTGAAATCTGTCGAATTAAAGTACCTAAATACAGAAGTTCATATTGAAGTTCTGACCTCTTCGAATTCTGTGTATTATAGAACTTGGAAGTTTGTAAAGCGTGTTTGAGATCAATTCCGAATAGCGGCTGATCAACCAGGAGTAGTAACCCTCTGATCCATTGTTGATTATTACCTGATAGCGAAGAGTAACTGAGAGAAGGGAAATTGACTTTTTTAGTGAAAAATAACCAGACGGGAACAAGTACCCGTGGTCTGAAAACCTAGAGTGGAGGGAGAGTCCCTCAATAGAAGTCTGAGGCTGCAGCAAGAGAGGAAAAGTATCTGAAGGAGAAAAGTAGCTAACAAAGAAGTAGTACCACTCAGCAAAGAGTACCCTAGGAAGGGAAAAATCTTCAGTATCTGAGGGAGAGATTCACTGCTTGTTAACAGAGCAATGCGGAATTGAAATCAAGTGTTTGTGAATTGTGCGCTAGCGTGTTGTGACTACAGTATATTGTAAATTTCCAGTATATATCTTTCTCGGATCCAAACTGTATAAATATTTTGTTGCATGTAAAACATATTTAGAGTGTATTAAGATTGCGAACTGTTACTTGTCCCGACTGTGTGTGCTTAAGGAATTTGGGTGTTGGATAATTGTGGTAAAAGTGTGTTTAATTCAATTCAATTCAATTCAAGTTTAATGTCATTGCACAAATACAAGTATAGGTACAACGAAATGCAGTTTAGCGTCGTTCTTAGTGATAGCGATATAGAAAAATAAATACAGAGTGCAGTGGTAGCAATATGGAAAATAAATAAATACAGGGGTACAGACAAGTCTATCAGCTGGGCTCCGAGTTCAGCAGTCGGATGGTGTAGTTGAAGAAGCTGTTCTTCGTCCTACTGGTGCGGGACTTGAGGCTCCTGTACCGCCTCCCTGATGGGAGGAGGGCAAACAGTCCATGATTAGGGTGTGAGGGGTCCTTGATGATCTTCCCGGCCCGCTTCAGGCACCGTTTTCGGTGGAGGGCATCCAAGGCAGGGAGCGGGGCACCGATGATGTACTGGGCGGTTTTCACCACCCGTTGTAGTGCCTTCCTGTCTGCCACGGTGCAACTGCTGTACCATACCGTAAAGCAGGTGGTCAGGATGCTTTCGATGGTGCAGCGGTAGAAGTTCGTCAGGATCTGGGGGCACAGGTGGGCTTTTTTGAGCCTCCTCAGAAAGTAAAGGCGCTGCTGTGCCTTTTTGATTAGCTTAGAGGTGTTGAGGGACCAGGACAGATCCTCCGAGATGTGTACCCCGAGGAATTTGTAGTTGGAGACCCGCTCCACCTCAGTCCCGTTTATATGGATGGGGGTGTGTCTGCCCCCTCTGTTCTTCCGAAAGTCAACAATTATTTCCTTCGTCTTCTGGGAGTTGAGGACGAGGTTATTGTTGGCACACCAGGTAGTCAGGTGCTGGACCTCCTCCCTGTAGGCTGATTCGTCATTATCACTGATCAGTCCTACCACCGTGGTGTCATCGGCAAATTTTATGATGGCGTTGGAGCCATACTTGGGGATGCAGTCATGCGTGAAGAGGGAGTAGAGGAGAGGGCTGAGCACACAGCCCTGTGGCACGCCGGTGTTCAGTGTTATAGTGGAGGAGGTGAGGTTGTTGACCCTAACAGACTGTGGTCTGTTAGTGAGGAAATCCAGTGTCCAATTGCAGAGGGAGGTGGAGATGCCAAGACCGCTGAGTTTGGTGATCAAGCTAGCGGGTATGACAGTGTTAAAGGCAGAGCAGAAGTCAATAAACAGCAGCCTGATGTAGGTGTTGTTGCTGTCCAGGTGGGTCAGGGCAGAGTGTAGGGCCGTCGATATGGCGTCCTCTGTAGACCTGTTTGACCGGTAGGCAAATTGGTGGGAGTCCAGTGTGGGGGGGAGGCTGGCTTTGAAGTGAGCCAGGATCAGCCTCTCAAAGCACTTAGCGATAACAGGGGTGAGTGCCACTGGCCGGTAGTCGTTGAGACTCCCTGTCGCTGATTGTTTGGGCACTGGCACAATGGTAGATGTCTTGAGGCAAGTGGGGACGACACCCTGGGCCAGTGACAGATTGAAAATGTCAGTGAGGACCAGGGATAGTTGTCCGGCACATGCCCTGAGCACCCGCCCGGGGATGCCATCGGGGCCGGCAGCTTTGTGCTCATTCACCTTGCTCAGTGCGTCTTGTACAGCAGAGGTGGAGAGACTGAGGGGTTGTTCATTCGGGGGTGGAGCAACTTTGATGGCGGGAGTTTTGTTGTCCCGGTCAAAGCGAGCATAGAAGTGGTTTAGCTCATTAGGAAGGGAGGCGTTGTCCGGGGGGGGGGTGTTGATTTTATGGTAGTCGGCAATGGACTTAATTCCTTGCCACATGCGCCTGGGGTCGGAGTTGTTTCGGAAATGCTCCTCAATCCGCTGTTTGTGATTGAGTTTAGCATTCCTAATTCCCTTTTTCAGATTGGCCCTGGATGAGCTGTATTCCTCAGCGTCGCCAGATTTAAAAGCGGCGTCTCGAGCCTTCAGCAGGAGTCTGACCTCCCTGCTCATCCACGGCTTCTGATTAGGGAAGGTCTTTATCACTTTATGGGTGGTGACGTTATCAGTGCAGAATCTTATGTAGTCCAGAACAGTTGAGGTGTATGAATTTATGTCCACTTGGGAGTTAAAGGTGGCCTGGGTGGCAAACAGACTCCAGTCTGTTTGCTGAAACTGTTCCTGTAAGACAGAGACAGCCCCCTCAGGCCAGACCTTCACTGTCCTCGCGGTAGGTTTCACACGTCTGATCAGAGGTGTGTATTTGGGGAGCAGGAACAAAGAGAGGTGATCAGACTGTCCCAGGTGGGGGAGGGGAAGGGCTTTGTATGCTTCAGTAATATTAGTATAAACTAGGTCCAAAATATTGTTACCTCTGGTTGGGCAGGAGACATGTTGGTGGAATCTGGGGAGCACAGTTTTTAGGTTGGAGTGGTTAAAATCGCCAGCAACAATAAAAGCCCCCTCTGGGTAGGCAGTTAGTTGTTTGCTGATAGCAGCTTGCAGCTCTTCCATTGCAAGCCTGGCATTAGCGTCCGGGGGTACATAGACTGCAGTGATGACAGTCGATGTGAATTCCCTGGGCAGATAGAAGGGCCTGCACTTTAACATCAGGTATTCTAGGTCAGCAGAGCAGTGGCTACCAATCCTGACAGCGTCTGTGCACCATGAGTTGTTCACATAGATGCACAGTCCGCCGCCCTTGGTCTTACCGGATTCCTCCGCAGATCTGTCGGCCCTGAAGACAGTGCGCCCCTCCAGCTCGACGGCGTTGTCGGGAATGTTGTCGGTGAGCCATGTCTCGGTGAAGACCATGGCGTTGCAGTCGGCGATCCGTCTGTGTGTGGTGATGCGCAGCCGAAGTTCGTCGGTTTTACTCACCAGGGATCGGACGTTCGCGAGGAAGATGCTGGGCAGAGCTGGCTGGTGCGGGTCTGATCTCAGCCTAGCCCGGTGGCCTCCGCGTTTCCCCCGTCGCTGTTTGCGGTCCCTGCGCCGCCTCCGGACACTACCTGTTGGGAGAGCGGGTCCGCTAGACCACGGTGACCTGATGATCTCCGGCGGCAGTTTAAAGTTGTGGCTTCTGGTGCTCGGTTTGTAGAGACGTCTGAGCTCCAGTAGCTCCTGACGGCCGTACAGAGTCTTCGCTCGAGTGCTCCGGGCGAAAACTAAGGTAAGTATAAATAGGAAAAAAAAAACTATTTCGCTAAAACTACGGAGACGCAGAGCCTCGCGTTGTGCACGCGACGCCATCTTGGATGTGTTTAAATTAAATATATGAGATTTGTTTAAATCAGAACTGTTAGTTATTATCCCGTATCTGTACTAAATCCGGAAGTGGTGGCGCTGCTTGTCAGCTGCGGCTCGCCTGCAGTCCGTCTGTCTTTTATTTTATTTTTGTCCTCGTCCCTGTTTTTGGTGTTTATTTTTGGTTTGTTGGGTTGTGTATGTGTGTGGGGGGGGGGAGGGTGGGAGAAACGGGGGTTTAGTCTCTCCCTTCGGGGGGATGCGACTTTACCTGTCGTGTCCCCCGACACCGTCTCCTTCTGTGCTGAGGCCCTGGTGACGGCCTTCCAGCTTCCAGCGGCGGCGGCGCGGCCTTCAGAGCTTCAGCGGCGACCTGCTTCCGGCGGCGACCTGGGCTTCTGGAGCTGCGGTGCTCCGGCGGCGGCCTGGTTCCCTCTGAGCTGCGGTGCTCCAGCGGCGGCCTGGGATTCGAGAGCTGCGGTGCTCCAGCGGCGGCCTGGTTCCCTCTGAGCTGCGGTGCTCCAGCGGCGGCCTGGGTTTCGGGAGCTGCGGTGCTCCAGCGGCGGCCTGGTTCCCTCTGAGCTGCGGTGCTCCAGCGGCGACCTGGGTCTCGGGAGCTGCGGTGCTCCAGCGACGTTCCGGCGGCGGGCCCTGTGGCGGTGTTCCAGCGGCGGGCCCTGTGGCGGTGTTCCAGCGGCGGGCCCTGTGGCGGTGTTCCAGCGGCGGGCCCTGTGGCGGTGTTCCAGCGGCGGGCCCTGTGGCGGTGTTCCAGCGGCGGGCCCTGTGGCGGTGTTCCAGCGGCGGGCCCTGTGGCGGTGTTCCAGCGGCGGGCCCTGTGGCGGTGTTCCAGCGGCGGGCCCTGTGGCGGTGTTCCAGCGGCGGGCCCTGTGGCGGTGTTCCAGCGGCGGGCCCTGTGGCGGTGTTCCAGCGGCGGGCCCTGTGGCGGTGTTCCAGCGGCGGGCCCTGTGGCGGTGTTCCAGCGGCGGGCCCTGTGGCGGTGTTCCAGCGGCGGGCCCTGTGGCGGTGTTCCAGCAGCGGGCCTGTGGCGGTGTTCCGGCATCAGCGGTGGCGGAGGCCTGGATCCCCTCAGCGCAGAGGGAGAATAAGGAGGGGAGAAAGACAGTGACCCTAAGACTTTTGCCTTCCACCACAGTGAGGAGGTTTGGTGATCTCACTGTGGTGGATGTTAATTTTGTGTTTATTGTACGGTATTGTTATTTTTATATTTGTATGACTGCAGGCACGTAATTTCGTTCAGACCGAAAGGTCTGAATGACAATAAAGGAATTCAATTCAATTCAATTCAATTCAATTGTTAGAGTCCGATTCGGGGTGGTTCAATCAGGGTTTGTATTCTTTCGATCGCTGTGTCGGTGGAGGGATCGTTCCATGGACCGAGTACACCATGATGAGGATTTAATAGAGCATGTGATTAATTGTAATAATAAGTGGATGCTTGATGTTATATTGGGGTGTATCTTTGTGTAGTTATAATTGAGGGTATAGTTTCTTGGCTGAGTATAGTTTTACTTGCGTGGTTTGGGTTTATTCTTTGTTACTTTGTATTCAAAGCATTTTGAGTAGGAGAGATTGCTGCTAGAATATTTACATATTAAGCACCTTAGTTTGGGAGACTGAAAGTTCGTTTACAGGCTGGAAGTTGAATGGGTAATTGTGAGTAAGATTGAATTGATAAGAAAGTTGAGTGCGTGATTGAAGGGTGATTGAATAGAGCAATTGAATAGAGCGATTGAACTGAGCGATTGAATAGAATGATTGACTAGCGGTTGCATGAGATTGAATGTACGATTGTGTGAAAGAGGTGTGAATCTGTTAGACGTTGGCTATTGTTTGGACGCGATCTCAGTGGCCTTGGAGACTGAAAAGGAGGAGCGAGTGTTGAGGAGGTGTGAGTGCTTTGAAACTTATCTGTATTGTGTCTATTGTATAGGAACATGGGAAACAGTCTAGAAAAGGACTTAACAAATTTCCGGAAGCCCATTGAAAAAGATATGTGAGAACATTTCTCAGAGAGCAGAAAGATTACGGAAAATTTCGGGGAAATTAAATAAAGAATTAGCTAATTATAGCCGATGGGTGGGTTGAAATCCATAACAGGAATAACCTATATAGAGAAAATTATCAGGCAATATGGGGATAGTGAAGACGGGAGTGAACTCATTAAATTATGGAAATTGTTTTATACTGAAAGGAAGGTGAATAAAGAAGTTGTTCTGCTATCTACTTTGAGGATGCCAGCCTCAAGGCTGGGGATAAGGCTGGAGGAAGAGAGAGCTGGTCCTTCTCTAGATATTTCTGAGAACCTATTTCGAGAACTAATCGAGAACCTACTTTCCCTCAATTTAATTGGAGAGGCTATAGAATGGTCAGGCCCGACCAATGTTACATTTGCGGAGAAACGGAACATTGGAGCAGAGCTTGCCCTATGAGGGAACACAGAGGAGGAAGGGGTCAAAGAAGAGGTCCACGAGGTCCAAGAAGTCAGTGGATCCCTAGGGGCTATAGAGATACTTGGGATCCTGAAGATCAAGGGAGAGAACACTGGCCAGAGGATCAGGGGGCAGTGAACCAAGCATCGTTCTGGCAGCCAAATCCATTTCGGTAGCCCTGAACTACCAGCTAGTCCAGAGTGTGGACAAAGTAATCTGACCCTTGCCTCGAAGCCTAGAGATGAAATCTGAGGATATTCCCCTCATGACATTGGGATGGCCCAAGGAAAATAATAATAATAATTAATTAAATCAGAACAGGAAAGAACACTGCCCCTTTCAAATCCCAGGAAGAAAGTTACAAATAAGGTGATTGGGATTAAGAAACTTTATCAATTGAGAGGAACATGAAAGTAGAGACAAAGGAAAAGAACTGAACTAAGACTGGCATTAGGGAAAGAAGAAATGAATTTATTGCGCAGGAGGTACAGGAGTAGGGATAGGAGCCATTGTATACTTGATTAATAACTTGGTACAAAGTTCTTGTGCATGCAGGACAGTGTCATCTACAACATGCTGCTCCTCGGTATTCCTCCTCCTTCAGAATTAAACATCAGGAAGGAAAAAGAAGACACCTACCATAGTGCCCAACTTTAACATAATATATCACACCAGTGAAGGGAAAAGAAAAGAACAATGTCTAAAACTTTCTAAAGAACTACAGACAACCTCTGAAGACTATTGGGGCCAGCTCCGATTTGAAAAATTAAACTTGGAAATTTGGAAATGAAAACTTCTTCGTGGTTCGGGTGTGCCTAAATTTTAGTTATTAGAAATAAATTGACAACATTTTGAATTCAATCTCTAAATTGTATAGTGATGAATTGGAAGGACTTTAAAGCTTGAGATTTGGAACTGTCTTATGAGATCGGGCTTAGGAATATTTAAAATCTGATAATTAACTTGGTATTTTCATTTTCTCACCTCCAGACAGGCAGCCAAAGATGGGAAGGATTGTTCAAAGAACATCAGGGAAAGACGGAACTTGGAAAGGACTAGTAAAATGAAAGAATATCCAGGGAACTTGAGAGATGGCATTGAAAGAGTAAGAAAGAGGAAATGTGAATAGCAGAGGCCCCCTTCGAGAAACCAAAGTTAACCGCCTAAAGAGAGTTACTGGAGGAGTAGTCTTATTGGATTAGAAGAAGTACTAAGGGAAAGGGTACATGTTGTCAGAGTCGATGTATTTGACCGGTGAATCTAAATATATCTAATCCTTGACAGTAAAATGGCTTCTGTTATCAAGGTGTAAAGAAATTGTCCCTAGATTAGGCATTCTTAATTGGCTTTATAGTAATCTACAACATATGGAAATTAATTGATTAAATTTGGACAGCTGGGAATTCCACAGCAATTTAATTGAATTGTGTTATCGACCACAAGCTGTGGAATGAAAAGTGTGAGACGGACCCCAAAACTCAAAATATTAAATTGAAGGCTGAGACTGAATTTGGTTGAATTGAAGCATTCCCCATGGTTTGGCTTGAATATGAGTCACACCTGTAGGGAAATCTGGACTGAACCCAGCAGAAATTTATATGAGAAACCATAATCAGAAATACATTGAAGAACACCGTGTGACTACGGAGAGAACTGACTATATGTTAGTATTGATCCTAGTATGGGAAATATTATATTACAGAACAGAATATTGATGGTATAAAAAGAGGGCTTATGATTGACAATGGATGAATGTATGGGAATGCATCAGTGCATGAAAGGTAACTTACTTCATCCCAAGTTCTCTTAGGAATTATAGGTTCAACTATGGATCGAGTACAGAGGGATTGACAACACAGATGGAGGGGATTTGTGCCCATGAAAACTCGGGAGGTGAAGACTCATCAGACGGAAATTGTGAAGCTATGCCCACGAAAATTCGGGAAGTTTGATGAGATTCTGGAAAGACACATTTTCATCTGATTGTTAATAATAATAATAATAGTGCATTTATTTATTTCAGAACACTCAAGGACACCTTACAGTTAAAACAAGCAAATTACAAATATATAAATAAAATGAAACAAAAAACAACATATCAATAATACATAATTCGGAGAGAGAGCAGCGGCAGCTAATCGCGCCAGCGTTCACTCTCACTTCCAGCAGCCATCTTTTAGACCCAACATTAAAGAAGAATTTAACATGAAACATAAAAACATCCCCCCACACTGTGAGGGAAGGCAACAAATCCAGTCCTCTTCCTCTTGTTCACCCCATGGTCGGGGCCTATTTGAGGCCTCCGCAGTCGCTGCAACTGCGGCCCGATGTTACAGGCCCACTTGCCGGATGATGGAGCTCCGGCGTCGGGAGAACACTCTTCAGCAGCTTGGAGTGTCCTGATCGGCCGCTTCCTCCCCGGAGACCGCGGCACCCAAAATCCACAGACCGCGCTGGTCGGAGCTACGACACTGGCGATCTCGGCGAGAGATCCCTGGCTCCGCGGTGTTTGAAATTCAGCGTCGCCCGCAGCTGGATGCTCCGCAACCACAGCTCTACGATGTTGGAGTTGGCCGTCTCAGCACTCTGGAGCTTACCACACGGCGACCTGAGTAAGGCATCGCCCGCTCCGTGATGATGCTTCAGTGCTGTGCCACCGCCGAAGCTGAGGTTCTGGCCGATCCCGGCAGGAAACGCCGCTCCAGTCCCATTGGTAGGCCGCAGGGAAAGGGCAATATGATTGATAATGTGACAGTCATCCATGTATATCTGATTATCATAAATGACGGTTTATCATATTTGATAAAAGGGAGGAATGTTAAGGGCCTGTCCCACTAGCGCGCGATTACACACGGCAAGCGCGACCTACCGTGGTCGCTTTAGCCGCCCGGCCTCGCGTGACCCTGTCCCACTTCGATCGCCGGAGTCTCGTGGAGTTGCGCGGAGTTGTGTGGAGCTGGTCTCGACATCGCGTGGAGCTTGCAAAAACCGACACTGTCCAAAACTCCGCGCGGCAAAATCCTGTCGGCCAGAATCGCCTCGAGAACGTGAGTAACGTCTTGACGTTTTGACGTCGTGCGTCTTCAGCGTGGCGTTGCGTGATGACGTCACTGCCCGACGTCGTGCGACGCGCATGACCGCAGCCTGCAGCCCACGTTTATATGATGAAAAATGACGTCACGCGCAACCTTCCCGCGGACTTCGCACGAACGTCACGTTAACTCGCACCGGGATCGCCCGACCCCCACGCGACCCCCGCATCTGAATTTGTCGCGCTTGCCGTGTGTAAGCGCGCGCTAGTGGGACAGGCCCTTTACTCCTGGCTAAATTGGAGCAGCTATGGCATTAAAATTTAGTATGGGCTTATGTACTGCTGGGCCATTTTAATCAAGTTAAATGTGCCTCTGCAGAACTGAGACAAGCTGCTGAATGGTGCCAGCAAGTCTGTGGCCCAGATCATTGTTGCAGAGAATGAATGGGACATCTGTAAAGTTCTTACAATGAAGTGCGAAATGCATAGAGTTAATTGGATCAATGCAAATAATGTTGTAAATAATTGTAAATAATGTTGTGAGACAGTTACTCTGTTAGTTGTTGATTGGTTGAAATGTTAAGCCTTGTCTGGGTTGTCTGTATCCCAAGGCACATGTTGCATTATTTATTTATGTTAGCTTCCTTCTCGAAGCCTTACCAGATACAATGTATTTAAGACTATGTTATTCGGTTGGTGAACTGTCAATTATGTACTGTTATAATCAATATGTATGATTGGATTATAAAGAGACCACTCCCGTGTGGTTCGGCCCCTCAAGGTTCGGGGTTCTATAAAAGGCAGCCCCCACGAAGTCCTTTGTTGAGCTTCTGGAAGAATGAATAATTGAATCATTGATTATTTAACGTTTTGCCACATAAGGGCCAGCCGAAGGTTTTGGGTTGACAAATTACTTCCTGTCCTGCTCCAACAGCTTCCTCCTCTCCCATCCAAACTCTCCCTGCCCCACTGAATTTAGTTAATGGTGGTTAAATATAAACACAAGGGACCTCGACCTGAAGTGATAACTCTGCTTCTATTTCCACTAAAGCTGCTTGACATACTCTGTGTTTGCCGCATTTTCTGTTTTCCTTTCAGATTTCCAGCACTTGTAGTTTGTTGATTTGATTCAATTGGGGTTAAAATCTGGTGCACTAAGATGGCACTTATCTGCGAGCAATCTGTAGGCTACAAATTCACCCAATTATCAGTAAATAATTTAAAATAATAGTCCAAATTGTTTACAATTTGATAAGAGATTGATCTTTTCTTCCATATGGGGAGTGAAATCTCCATGTATAAAATATCATGTTCAGATCCTTCAGTTAATTTAAGATCACAGCAAGAAAATGAATGCTCCCTGTAATTAAAAATGTACATCTTAACCATTTCTCTCAACTGAAATATATTTTGTTAGACAGAACCACTTTTGTTATGGAACTCCATTAATAAGAAAGGATCATTTGCATTAAATCTAGTAAATTAGAATTATAATGCGAAAAAATGACTTGAAGATTAAGATTTTGAGGTGTGATGGAAACTGAAAAATATTAAAGGCACAAATGGATACATCAAAGTCAAAGTCAAGTCAAACAAACTTTATTGTCATTTAGAAATACATTGATATATGCAATTCCAAACGAAATTACGTTGCATTTGGCTCCCTGTGCAACACGATAATTAACAGAAGGATAGACATGGATAAAATGGATAAAAAGGATAAAAGGATAAATAGACAATGGTGGCAGCCCATTATGTGGCATTCAGGAGTCTGATGGCTCGTCGGAAGAAGCTGTTGCAGAACCTTGATGTTCTGCTCCTTATGCTGCGATATCTTTTGCCCGAGGGCAGCAGAGTGAACAGTCCGTGATGGAGATGCGTGGGGTCTTTTATAATACTGCTGGCCTTAGACACGCAACGTTTGGTCGCAATATCCCCGATTGAGGGGAGAGAGGTCCCGATGATTTTTTCCGCTGTCCTCACCACTCTCTGCACGGACTTCCAGTCAGAGGCTTTACAGTCCCCAAACCAGACAGAGATACAGCTGGTCAAAATACTCTCTATGGTGACCCTGTAGAAAGTAGTGAGGATGGGATGGGGGAGGTGAGCTCTTCTCATCCGGCGCAGAAAGTGCAACCGCTGCTGCACTCTCTTAACTGTTGATGAGATGTTACTCGACCAGGTCAGACTGTTAGTGATCTGCACCCCCAGGAACATTGTGCTACTGACCACCTCCACATCGCTGTCATTGATGTGAAGTGGTATGGGACTGTGCCGGTTTTTCCTGAAGTCGACGATGACCTCCTTTGTTTTTTTCGACATTCAGGATCAGGTTGTTCGTATTACACCAGTCCACCAGTTTCACCTCCTCCCTGTAAGCCAGCTCATTGTCGTCCCTGATGAGGCCCACCACTGTTGTGTCATCTGCGTACTTCATGATGTGGTTTGTACTAAACCTGGCACAACAGTCGTGAGTCATCAGGGTGAACAGCAGTGGACTCAGGACACAGCCCTGAGGGGAGCCGGTGCTCAGAGAGGTGGTGTTAGAGGTGTTATTTCCATCCCTCACAGACTGGGGTCTGTCAGTGAGGAAGTCCAGTAGCCAGTTACACATGGGGGTGCCGAGGCCCAATGGAACCAGTTTGCTTATCAGGTGCTGGGGGATAATGGTGCTGAATGCTGAACTGAAATCCACGAACAGCATTCGCACATAGGTGTTTTTCTCCTCTAAATGTTCCAGGCTCAGATGGAGTATGGAGGATATAGCGTCCTCTGTGGAGCGGTTTGGCCTGTAAGCAAACTGGTATGGGTCAAGTGTGGAGGGGAGTCTGGAGGTAATGTGGTCCCTGACCAGCCTCTCGAAGCACTTCATCATTATGGGGGTGAGTGCTACAGGGCGGTAGTCATTGAGACATTGTATGTTGGATTTTTTTGGCACTGGTATGATGGTGGCAGTCTTGAAACATAATGGGACGACAGCCTGGTTCAGCGAGGTGTTAAATATGTCTGTAAGGACATGTGCCAGCTGATCAGCACATTCCCTGAGCACCCGCCCTGGTATGTTATCAGGGCCTGCCGCCTTTCGTGCGTTCACTCCTTTTAGGGACCTCCCTACATCCACTATGTCAAGACTGAGTGCCTTTTCATCACAGTGAGGAATACCTTTGCTTGCAGGTGTGTTATTTAATGCCTCGAACCGACCAAAATAGTTGTTGAGTTCATTGAGGAACTCAATGTTGTCATCACAGGGTGGTGGAGCAGTCTTATAGTCCGTGATTGATTTGATTCCCTGCCACATGCGCCTGGTGTTCTTGGGGTCATGGAAGAAGCTCTGGATTTTCTGACCATGGGCACGCTTGGCCAGCCTGATGACTAGGTTCAGGTTGGCTCTTGCGGATCTGAGTGCCACCACGTTGCCGGATTTAAACGCGGCATTACGTGCTCAGCATTCCACGTACCTCTGTGGTCATCCAGGGTTTCTGGTTGGCCCATACAGTGATGGTCTTGGTGACACAGACATCCTCTATGCACTTCTCCATGTAAGCAGACACGGACGCAGCATACTCCTCCAGGTTGATGTGTTTACTGACAGTTGCAGCCCTCTTGAACATGTCCCAGTCCGTGCATTCAAAACAGTCCTGTAGTGTTGTCATAGCTCCCAATCAATTTTATGTAGTTTTGAAGGAAAGATAAAAGAGGCTTTGAAGAGAGTTCTCCAGACAAGGTCAATAAAGGCTGAAATATCAGTCTTTTACACTGGACTGGAAGGTGAGGTACAAGCAATAATTATAAAACAGAGCTTAGGTGGGGTAAAGACTTATGGTTGTGGAGCCATTATCCTTGTTATAAAGTCAATTTTCCTGTACCATTACAATACTGCCACAGCAGTATAATTCTCCAGGAGTGTGAAGTCAAAAGAAAAACAGGATAAATTCAATCTGTCCATTTATCACCCCATCAATCATCAGCAAAGTGATGGAAGGCGATGTTGACAAGTGCTATCAGGCAGCATTATTCACCAATAACCTGCTCATTGATGTTCTGTCGCAGTGTTTCCAGCACCACTCAGTTCCATACCTGGGGTTGTTTACTTTGGGAGACAAGTAAGGAGCATAGGTGGGATTTAATTTGTGGTTGTACAAAATCATGAGGTGCTTGGAGAGTGCAAATGTGAACAAAGTGAAGGGTGGCTGAGAGGTCAGTAACCGGAGAGTTTTATTTAACTTGAGGAAAGAGAGTAGTTGAGGTTTAGACCAATGCCCAGAGGCAGCAACTACTGGTAAATTAACAATATACCTTAATGAGCCCTTGTAAGGTTCAAGACTGATAATTGATAAGTAACAATTCCAGTTTTGTTGATATCGGTGTGATGAACAGAATGATAAAGTTTGCATCTTAAATTTCTATATTTCACAATTACAGTCCTGGTCTAAATACGTGGCTTAGGCCATATGGGATTGGTATCACTTTAAGAATTGTACCATAATATCTGAGATGCTACATCTTGAAGAGTGGTGGGTCTCTGGAACTCTCTGCCACAGAGGGTAGTTGAGGCCAGTTCATTGGCTATATTTAAGAGGGAGTCAGATGTGGCCCTTGTGGCTAAGGGGATCAGAGGGTATGGAGAGAAGGCAGGTACAGGATACTGAGTTGGATGATCAGCCATGATCATATTGAATGGCGGTGCAGGCTCGAAGGGCCGAATGGCCTACTCCTGCACCTAATTTCTATGTTTCTATGTTTCTATATGAAACTTGTCTTAGCAGGAAAATCAGTGTTATTTTCAAAGATATGGATTCCTTTCATCGATTCATTACAAGGTGGTGCAACACAACTTTGGAATTAAACCGATTTACGGACTGGGTGATGGGTGGGGAGGGAAATGAAGTAGGTATATCAACACTTTTTTTGTTTTTTTTTCTTTCTTTTTTCCGTTTTTGTCTTTTTGTTTTTTTAAGTTTTTACTTACTCACTATTTGACTACACTCATTTGGTAGTTTAGGAGTTCTATTCTTACACATTCACTTTCTCTTCCACTTTCTTGCTTTTTTGCTCTTCCTCTCTTTTTCTATTTCATCTTTGCTAAAGTTTAAATGGAAGCTGTACTATAAATGTACTGTCAAATGCCGCGGTTTATACTTTTGTACACTTCTTCTAATAAAAACATTTAAAAAAAAGAATTGTACCATAATAGCCGACTGCTTTCCTTGTATACAGTGCTACAAATTTAGAGTAAAATATTTCAGAAACTCTATCTATTTTGGGTGCAGGGAAGTTGCCTGCTTTAATATAGTGACACAAAGTAGTGAAAATGATGTATAGAGATTCTCTGTTTGTTAATTTGCTGGCAACCGATATTTTTTGTGTGTGAATGTGAGGAAGTTGCAATGATAAGCATGGATAAAGGAACTGAGTTTTGGAAGTGAGTTGTAAGTGACAGCCCTTGACAGCATTTGGAGAGTAGCATGAAATATTCCTGGTATACCAAAGTCTGTAAGTATCAAAGAGAAAATTATCCTGTGTCCAGACAATGGAGGAGATTTCTGGGGGGGGGGGGGGGGGTCGATCATCTTGATCCACATGAACTACACTTAGAGTTCCTCAGAGCAGAGTTCTTGTCCCAATCATCTCTATCTGTTTCCCCAAAGATTATTCTTCCATCATAAGGCCTGACATGGGGTGTTCAGTGCTAATTTCACAACTTTCAGTTCCAAATAAAACTCCTCAACCAAGAAAGCCACCCTTTTCTGCAACAAGACCCAGCTGTGAAGAAAGCGAACGGTATGTTGGCATTCATAGCAAAAGTATTTGAGTACAAAAGCAGGGAGGTTCTACTACAGTTGTACAGGATTTTTGTGAAGCCACACCTGGAGTATTGTGTACAGTTTTGGTCTACTGATCTGGTGAAAGACATTCTTGCCATAGAGGGAGTACAGAGAAGGTTCACCAGACTGATTCCTGGGATGGCAGGACTTCCATATGAAGAAAGACTGGAAGGAGGGGCTAATAAGTGGCAAGTACCATTTGCCACACTTATTTGATGAACAATTGTTATCATCAATGACGGTGAGTTTAACCACCTATCCTTGATATTAAGGAACCGAGTTAACCAGCATTCAGGAGGTTGGAGGGTGTCAACATTGACCAAAAATTCAGCACTCCACAAGTGACACAGATGCTGAAGTTTCAAAAGGAGGTCAGAGACTGAGCAAACAGTGATGGCTCCAAAACCATCTGCACAACACACATTTAAATCATGGAATTGTCTACTAAACAGCACAGTGGAGTATTTTAATTGGGAGGACACCAGTAGTTCAAGATTGCTCACAATTAACTTCTCAAGGGCAGTTAGGGAAATGCAAGAAATGATGAACAATCTTTGCCAATAATCCTGTCAATTTGTGAATGAATAATAAAAATAATATTTGGGCACAAGAGGCTAATGGGGTCTCCTGGGATAGAAATATGTGGGTGTCATTTTGGGAGGAAAATGATTGATTATTTAGCTGCAAAATGGGATCAGTGAACAGATTAAGGGTATCTATTAAATCACTGGCCTCACAGAGTGAAAGGTATGAATTTAGGATTTATAAATGCTTAAGTAGCAATTGTCTGCAGCAACAAGGAAGTCTTGCTGACTGATTGAATATGGGATGGAAAACGTTAATTCATGATAAAAATGCATTATGCTCAGTCTGAACAGCAATGGATATTGAAGGAATTGGCTTCAGAGGCATTAGGACATTGCCAAGAGCTGACAGTATAAACTCAATTTTGTTAACACATTCAGAGCCTGATTTTAGATTGTTAGCCAAATAGCACAGTTCACCATGCCTTGTCCAGGCAAATACAAATTTGTGTTTTACACATGATGTAATCTCATTATTAGGACTGTACACATGGATACACTTTCAACACACAAGGAGAGAACACAAGAATGAAATGATTAATTGCCTTATAATCAATTATCATTGTTGAATAATTTGGTTTAAATATTTTGGAATCTAAGTGTTAATTCATTCCCATAATTTTGTGCAAATTAATCTTGCTTTTCATAATAGAGAAACCTCATTCTCCAAAAATAACCCAATTTAATTTAAACAGCATGTTAGAATGAAATTCATTCCCCGTAAGACTATCAATAGCAGCCATATTGCAATAAATTTATTTAATAGGTTATTTTTAATGCTTGCAGCTGCTGGTTCTATGAAGTGTGGAAATAGCCAACATTTTTCATTGAGTCTTGTACAGTTCTAGTCAGGCATTGTGCCCTTTCTAATTATCCCATCTAAAAACTGTGCACGGAAATGCCTGTGGTTCAGATAGCTTTGGACAATGTGCACTAAAGAATGACTGGATTACAAAGCAATAGGAAAATACTTCAGCTGACATTCAGAATTAGTCAGAAGCCTGAAATTAACATTTAAAATACGACCCAATTGAAATTAAAAAAATTGATGCATGCTGCTGTAATATGTTGGCAGCCTTGATGTCAGGAATTAGTATATTATGCAAATATCAAACTGTATCATTCTAAAAATGTATTTTAGAAAGTTAAATCAGTACTGACGATGAAAATAAAAATATGTGGGAACATGTTAATGTCTTAGAATGAAAATTAGCAAGAAATAAGAACAATGTCTTCCTTATAATCTCTTTTCCAAAGATCCCTGCTGCTTGTTGATTAGTCCAACAACTAGTTGTGATTATTTCACAATTGGAATTTCAGAAATTCAGTGATGCTATTTTCATTTCAAAATAGGTAAAACATGATTTTTTCTTTTTTTTTGCAATTAGTAATAACGTGATGAAACAAATAGAAAAAAACGATTTCAGCCATTTGTTATTTAAAAATGACAGGACAAATTCACTGTATGTTGTAAGGCTGTGTTGAGACTCCAAATATATTCAACTATTGTTTTAAATTGTGTAAATTTAAATGGCAGACATGCTCCAAAAATATTTTTGAATTATTGCTTATGCAGTTAAAATTCCATTATGCTTTAGACATTAAAGTAATACAGTTAACAGAGATATGCTATTGTAAGATATGCTATTGTGAGATAGGCCTTGGTCTAGTCTGCTCCACTACTTCACATTGCTGTAGCTACCATGACCCTACATTATGATGAACTGCACGATTTTCTGCATTCTATGTCAATGATGATGTATACTGTTAGAATGGAGTAATGCAGATGTAACCTATGGACCTGATGAATACACATTGCAGAGAGCTAAGCCTCTGAGTGATTTTCTTTTTATCTGCTTTCGCAGGTTGGTCAGATCCATCACACTCCCAGAAATGGAGAGCCACCGACTAACTTTATTTTATGGAAATGATCAAAATAAACTATGCAAAAAGATTTACAATTTGACTACAAAATGAACAAAGTTCTATTTGAGAGCGCACATATTCATGATCATTTGAGATTGCTGTTCAAATGTTTATTTAGATAATAGTGGATAACGGTAAGTTCACAAACCTTGTTACAGATAGCTGTGTTTTTATATTAATGACCTGCCATATGCACTGGCTGGATAATTAAATTCCTTCAGAAAAAGGAGAGTGGACAAATTTATTTGATCATTTGATAACAGAGCATGTTAGAAAACTATCAGTACCATCAGACTCTCTTCAGTTTGTTCAGTTCAGCCACTCCTATCAGCTAATTGCACCTGCTAATGTTTAATTGTCCGTTTAATGCATATCACCAAGTCATTAATAAACTGCAGCCATGTCTCTGGCTTTATCAGGAAAAAGTAATGCATACGTCCTGAGGTAGAATTTATCTTAAGAAATCAGGTTTTACATTGAAAACATTGATGTAGCTATGTAGCAGTTCTTGTTTTAGTAATCTGGGAATGTGTTTCATACATTAAAGATCCTGCCAAATCTTCCACTAGTCCAAAGGGAAATTAATCAGTATTAAACTATGGCACAGTTACAGCACAAAGATGACATCTGAATTAAAAATATTTTGTGTGTACCTAGGTTTATTATCAGTTTAATTGAATCATTGACTCCATGACTGGCAACATTAAATGAAGTGGTCATAGCTCACAATAATAAAACACAACTCCTTTCATCTGCATCACCACACAGACCATTATGTAAGCATGTGGTTTATGTTTGAATACAGCTGAACAAAGATGAAGAAAACTGTCCTTTCTACAAAACTTTGCTTAAAATAGATGACTTAACCACCTGGAAGATTCATTTATTATATTGTGTATTTGCAGCCAGTGGCAAATGGCCTAAAGGATGTTGTGTTCGGTTATGTTTTAACTAAAATGAGATGACTGTGGGTTTCATAGAGTAACGGATGCGTTGTTGCTGCAACTGGAGTCATATACTAAATCCTTTCAGACAGAAATCAATAACTTCCATATTATTTTATCAGCCACAAAATTTCCTCTTCTCAGTTACTGACCGGAGGGTAACCATTGTTCTTTGAAGGAGCAATTCCTTTTATTTTTGTGGAGGCAATTTTCTAAATAAAGCAGAAAGAGGTTGTGGAAAAATGAAGGGGAAACTGAAATGCTGCTTGCTGCTCCTTTCACAATCAGAAAATGTACACGTGCATTGATTGTGGTACTGGCCCGCGGATATGTGGCTGAAGGAAGAATCCTTCTGCAACCATAATTTAATGCTGTCCATGCTTTACAAGTAGCAATGTGCCTCTGACTTGTGAGTTGTGGGTTTAGGTCTCATCCGGAACTTGAGGCGTAGTGATTCGGTTAATACTCTGGGTGAATTCTACATTGTCACAAGTGCTGTTCTTCAGATCAGCCGCCCCTTCTGCTCCCTGAAGAGAACATGAACAATCCCATGGTTCTAATTTGAAGAAAGGCACAGGTTTTCCTGCTGTTCCAGTCAATACATTGGCGCAGCTGGCAGAGTTGCTGCCTCACAGTGTCAGAGATCCTGGTTTGATCCTGACCTTGGGTGCTGGTTGTGTGGGGTTTGCACATTCTCCCTTTGACCGCGTGTTGTTCCTCTGGGTTCTCCGATTTCCTTCCACATCCCAGCGATGTGCCGGTTTGTAAGTTTACTGGCCTCTGTGATTTGCCCCCAATATGTGTAGACAGTCGATCTAAAAGTGGGATAACATAGAACTAGCGTGATTGGATGAGATGGCTGGCATGGACTCGGTGGGCTGAAGGGCCTGTTTCCATGCTATATCTTTAAAATAAACTAAACGTGTGCCTCAACCAATACCATCAAAACAATTTATTGGTAATTTCATTGTTGTTTATGGAGGTTTATCATATACAAATTGACTGCCATTTATAACAGAGACAACACTTCCAATGGTACTCCACCAACTGTGCAGATTTGTTTGAGAATGTGGGAAGGGAGAGTAAACGTAACAATATCCATATTTTACATTTTGGTGAGATAGCAACAACTTTCAAATATGTGGCGCTTTTATCATTGCAAAAACATCCAAAATCATTTCACAGATGCAATATCAAACAAAAGCTTTTAACAAATCAAAACACAAATTAAACAGTTCTGTGCCCTGAAGGATTAACATCCAGCTATTGCTGCGGAAAAAAAGCCTATCACTCAATCAAAGCCTTGCTGCATAGTTTGACAATGCCATGACCTAAACACTCAACTTAATCTTAAAAGCTCCAGATCTCTTGTGTGACCTCCTTTAGGTTCAGAGGTACATGCTATCAGGGTCAAGTTACACTCCTCAGTTCCTGAAAGTTTTGTTATCAGGCTAGGTGTCAAGAAAGGAAGGCTGACAGTTTTTTCTTGATGTGCTGAATGCAAGCTATCAGGCAGGAAATGCAAACTGATTCAAACATAGCAAACATTTTTCAAGAAAGACACATATTTCTTTCAAGTGATTGCAGCATGTGCTCTGAATTAGTGACAATCAACCTGGGAAGAAAAAATAAAATGTATAATGATATCATAAAATCAAAATGTCCGGAATTAAATTAAGGGAGCATATGTGAGTTTGATTTTCATTAAGGGAAAATTCCATTCCCTTCATTGAGATTTGTGGACATTGAAAGTAGTTTGTATTACTTCCTTGGGAACTTGGGCAGAAATTTCTGCCAAAATATCAAGAGGTGGTGTTGGTGTGAGGAATGCATTGAATGGGTGCAATGCAGAAAGTGTGTTGTGCCCCAGTAGTCCAGACGAGACCCAGGCACTTTGTGGCTGCCCCCCACTTTCATTGTTTAGCAAAAACTGACGCATGAAACACATTTCCTAAAGAAAATTCACTGCTCTGCTGTTAAAACATCGAAAGGATTGCCTTACTGTAGGGCCCGTGACAATGCATTGGCAGTGATGCAAAGAAGCATTAGGAACCAAAGGGTGCGCCAAATTTAAGATGCTGAAATATTCGGCATAGAACATAGAGCATAGAACAGTACAGCACAGGAACGGGCCCTTCAGCCCACAGTGTTTATGTATAACATGAGAAGTTAAACATCTCATCTGCCTGCCCATAATCCATATCCCTCTATTCCCTGCACTTCCATGTGCCTATCTATAAGTCTCTGAAACATTACTATTGTTTCTGCCTCCACCACCACCCCTGACACCAGTTCCAGATGCCCACCGTTCTCTGTGTAAAAAAACGTGCTCCGCATATCTCCATTATTTTTTCCCCTCTCACCTTAAAATGACACCCTCTAGTATTTGACTTTTCCATATAACCTTATAACAATTACAGCACGGAAACATGCCTTCTTGTCCCTTCCAGTCCGTGCCGACCATTTATTTTCCCCTAGTCCCATCTACCTGCATTCTGACTGTCTACCCTACCCATGCCTCATAATTGTACACGCTTCAATCAGGTCTTCCGGTATTCCAGGGAAAACAGTCCAAGTCTGTCCAACCGCTCCTTGTAGCTGAAACCTTTTAATCTAGGCAACATTTTGGTTAACCTCCTCTGCACCCTCTACAAAGCCTACACATCTTTCCCGTAATGGGGAGACCAAAACCGCACACAATACTATAAATGCGGTCTAAGCCCAGTCCTTTAGAGCTTCATCATAACTTCTTGACTCCTATACTCAATGCCCCTGGCAATGAAGGCAAGTATACCTTCTTTACCACCCTGAATACCTGTGCTGCCATCTTCATTAAGCTATGAACTTGGACTCCAAGATTTCTCTGCATATCAAGGCTGTTAAGAGTCTTGCAATTAACTGTATATCCTTCTCTTACATTTTCCTCACAACTTCCTCAACATAATTTGGCAGATTTGGTTGCTAAAGATAGAAATGGCTTTGGAATACAACTACTCATATGACCATCATTACTGTATATGTGTGATACTCCCACCCATCCGTGTAAAGACCCTACACCAACCAGGCTCTACAAAATTCTCAGTCGAGGTCGTGCTCATTTGGTGATGGTTGTGCTCCAACAGTTCAAAACAAAAAATCTGAGAAAGTGAGTTCAGTTTAAAACATCTGGAAATAAAAATACATTTCACTAATAGTGATTTTGAAACCAATAAATTGTCATTAAGTTCAGTTGATTCACCACTGGCTTTGACAAAGGAACAGTATAGGTTCAATGATGCTCACTACCCAATCATGCTGACGATTTTTCATGCCCCTTGAAGCACTTTGATGTGATATATATGAATGTCCATCACTAACCTTTCAGCCCATGGAACGATGTGAAATCTGAAAAAGGGTCCCAACCCAAAATCTCACCTACCCATGTTCTTCAGGGAAGCTGGCTGACCTACTGAGTTACTGCAGCATTTTGTGTCTTTCCTGTGCAGAAATATTCTGGCTATTTCAAGAACAACAGCATTCCAAGAATGCATGATTAAAATAATTGTTATCACTTCAACCAGACAAGCAAATTAATTCCAGCAACAACTTAACTTTTAGAAGCAATAACATTGTGGAGAAATAAACAATTCTTCTATTGGACTATGGCCATTTAAAAAGTTCATTTGCAGGCTGTCGACCAATTGAAGATAGGCTGCTGAACAGTAAGGAAAAATCATTTATGGTCTAGATCCTGTATACATGTGCACAGCATATTTGCAATAAGAGCCACTAAAGCACAGGTTTGTCATGATGGAAAACGCTTACAACGTTCAAACACAAAATCATCAAATTATCGACTAATGTTGCATGGAAAGAATGTCATTGGTTTTATAATCTTCTTTATGTTGGGTGGTCTGAAAATAACTATTCCTTTTGGGCACCATCGCTTGTACTACTTGAGCTGATTTATCTTCAAGTGGAATGAGAAGCAGGGAGGGTACGGGATGAGTCATTGATGGAAAATAGTTTGGTGCCATCAGAGATACATTTAACATCCCAAGAAAAAACATCCAGGAAAATTGGAACTTGCCATCAATTTGGATGACTTCAGGACTACTCTTTAGACTTTAGAGATACAGTGCAGAAACAGGCCCTTCGGCCCATCGAGTCCACGCCGTCCAGCAATCACCCCGTACATCAGCACTATCCTACACACTAGGGACAATTTACATAAGTATTAATCAACAAATCTGCACATCTTTGGAGTGTGGGAGGAAACTGGAGCACCTAAGGAAAACCATAAAGTGCAAGTGAAATGAATTTGCGAGCAGCGGTACAATAGAAAAAGAACACACAATACACAATAAAAATTGAACACAAACATCCACCACAGCATTCATCACTGTGGTAGAAGGCACAAAAATTGGCCAGTCCTTCTCCATTTTACCCCGTGGTCGGGACCTCAACCCTCCGCAGTCGCCGCTGCGGGTGGCCAGATGTTTAGACAAGGTAAGTCCAGATATGTCCTGAATCTGTGCCTCCCCACCAGAGTCCGCGGCTTCAAGTTGGTGTAGGCCGCAGGCCGGCGGTCGAAGATCCAAAGTCACCGCCGTGCCGCAGCAAGAAGCATCGCAGACTACAGGGCCCGCTGTCGGAGCTCCTCTCCAGGGATCCCCGGCGAGGTACCCCGTTCCGGATGGTAAATTCCCGCCACGCCCGCGGTAGAAGTAGGCCGCGGGCCGGTGGTCGGAGCTTTTCTTCTCCGGGTCCCCAACGAGGGATCCCAGGCAGAGGACACCACGTCAGCTGGAGCTTCAGGCTGCCGTGGGCCAGCAAACGGAGCCCTCCCCTCCGGCGACCCCTGGCGAAGGCCCCCCCGTTCCGCGACGAAAGCGTCGTCGCTGTGCCCGCAGCTGAAGCCCCGGGCTCGTCTCCAGGAAACGCCGCACCGATCCTCGATGTTAGGCCATGGGGGAGGCGACATGGAAAAAGTTGCCTCTCCATGGAGGAGGTGACCAAAGCGGTTTCCCCCTTACCCCCCCACACCACCCCCCACACAAAACACACAGAGACATTAAAAACACACATTAAGACACACTAAAAAAACAAAAAAAAGTAGAAAAACTATCACGCAGCTGGCAGGGCTGCCGGCTTGCTGCGTCCCCACCGACCGATAGGCTAGGGTAGGTGATGACTATTTGAGCAATGTAGAAGCAAGTATTCAGCCTCTGGGTAATGCTGCTCCCACAGTCATGGCCTGCACCATCTATGCGTCGTGTATCAGAACATTGACATCAACTGTTATTGGTAATTATTACACTTGATGGCCTCTGTATGTAAAATAATCATATGCATGGAGGATTGAGATATAATTTCCAGAAGCATGCCATCTGTCCATGCAGTATCCATAATTTTTTAGATAAAATTACATTACAAATTAGCAATGGTATGTCCGATATAGTAATTGGCAAGAATACTGGTGGACTTAAAGGCCTTTTTCCATGCTGTATGATAACGTGGTAGAAGTTATAGTAACTGTCAATGATTTTGTATGATTTTTCCTGCACTTTTTGATTTCAACATAGAACACCATAACTGAACACTGCGGTTACATAAGCTGCTTTATCATTGACTGGACCAGGATAGGATTTTGTTCATAATTTGTCAGCTCTTGCATGCGTCACAGGAACTTGCTGAGGAATTTTCAGGAAAGGCAGTCAACTAAGTTGAGTTTAAAAAAAAACTTGTCTCGGGGAAATTTTTGCAGGAATGATTCCCATGTTGAACATCACAAACAAATGTATTGTCAAATAGTAGTCAGAACTATAATGGGGGATAGATATATTATTCATGTTTCATGTACAATTACATGAGGCATCATTAAATTAACCGCGTCAGATTAAATGTATTTCCTTGTATGTGGTCAAATCCCAACAGAAACCATTTCAATTTGCCTTGTTTTACTGAGAACAACAATATCCCAATAGAGCTCAACACAAAAGGCAGTTAGAAAATGCAATTTATATTTAATAAGTCCAGTAAAATTTGGCATGCATTATAAACAAGTTACATTGCAGTATTTATGTCCTGTTATCATTAAGCTATGTATAAGTAATGTAGAAAACCATGGGAATCTGAACAGCCTATATCTGTTGACATTGATGGTGTACTTAAACAGTTCCAATAACATTCAAGAGCTCAAATGTATTTTTTTTATCACTCAAGGCACTCTTCTTTTATCCCTGTAGAGTCTGTGAACAAATATTTTGGGTCACCATAACACATTAGTCATCGGAGAACCGTTCGCTATTACTGATTTCTGAGATAATGGTATAAAGCAACCTGTTGAAAACATCGGGTATTGTTTAAAAATGGCATTGCTCGCAAGTTATCTGGTCAGCTTCAAAATATTAGATCTTTACCATGTTTAATTTTGAATTTCAGCATTGAATTTCACAGATTTAGGATAGACATCTGATTAGAGTTGTACAGCACAGAGAAAGCATGTGATATGGCGGTAGGGTTCATTCTTCTGAGCTAATTTCTTCAACAAAAAATCAGGCACTGGTGTAAATAAATGTCAGAGTTCCTCATGATTGCCTTTCTATTCTGTGTTGATTTTGTACTGCTCTAAATTATGTCAGGTAGGATAGGCAAAAATGAATGTCAGTGAAAATGCAAAATATGCAATTGAAGGCAGTGCAATAAATTAAACTAAAACTAAAACGTTCAAAATCCACAACCTTAACTGTCCTGGCAGACCCATTGTTTCTGCTTGCTCATGTCCCGCAGAACTTATTTCCACATACCTCGACTCCCATCCTATTGGATCCCCTAGTCCAATTCATCCCCACTTATGTCCAAGGCACCTCACATTCGTCTCCTTCATGACTTCCAGGCCCCCACTCCCTCATCTTCATTATGGATGTCTAGTCGCTCTACACCTTCATCCCCCACCAGGAGGGTCTTAAAGCCTTCCGTTTCTTCCTGGACCATAGAAACAACCAATTTTCGACTACTAGTACTCTCCTCCGCCGAATGGAGATGGTCCTCACCCTTAACAACTTTTCCTTTGACTCCTCCCATTTCCATTACTGACCAACATCTACTACAAACCCACTGACTCCCACAGCTATCTTGAGTACACTTCTTCCCACCCTGCTTCCTGTAAGGACTCTATCCCCTACTCCCAATTCCTCCGTCTATGCCGCATCTGCACCCAGGATAAGATGTTCTAGACCAGGGCTTTGGAGATGTCCTCATTCTTTAGGAAACGTGGGTTCCTCTCTTCTATTATAGATGAGGCTCTCACCAAGGTGTCATCTATATCCCGCAGCTCCGCTCTCGCTTCCCATCCCCCTACCCTTAACAAGGACAGAGCCCCCCTTGTCCTCACCTTCCACCCCATCAGCCGGCGCATACAAAATATAATCCTTCAACATTTTCGCCACCTCCAGCGAGATTCTACCACTGGCCACATCTTCCCATCTCCTCCCCTTTCTGCTTTCCATAGAGACCGTTCCCTCCGTAACTCCCTGGTCAATTTGTCCTTTTCCACCCCGTCCTCTGGTACTTTCCCTTGCAACCGCAGGAAATGCTACACCTGTCACTTTAACTCCCCCCTTGACTCCATCCAAGGACCCAAGCAGTCTTTTCAGGTGAGGCAGAGGTTCACCTGCACCTCCTCCAACCTCATCTACTGCATCCACTGTCGCAGGTGTCACCTTCTCTACATGGGCGAGACCAAGCGTAGACTCGGCGACCGCCTCGCCCAACACCTCCGCTTAGTCCGTACTAACCAACCTGATCTCCCGGTGGCTCAGCATTTCAACTCCCCCTCCCATTCTGAATCTGACCTTTCTGTCCTGGGCCTCCTCCATGGCCAGAGTGTGCCCAGCGCAAATTGGAGGAGCAGTACCTCATATTTCGTTTGGGTAGTTTACACCCCAGTGGTATGAACATTGGCTTCTTTAATTTCAGGTAGTCCTTATTTTCTCCCTCCTTCCCCTCCCCCTTCTCCTCCCCCTTCCCAGCTCTCCCACACAGCTGTCTCCGCCTCTTCCTTTCTTTTCTCTTCCTTCCCCCCCCGACATCAGTCTGAAGAAGGGCCTCGACCTGAAACTTCTCCATTGATGCTACCTCACCCGCTGAGTTTCTCCTGCATTTTTTGTCTACTTACGATTTTTCCAGCATCTGCAGTTCCTTCTTAAACTAAAACTAAGTGTAAATTACCATAGTTAATTTTATTTTCCATTGACTTCAGTGGAAATAAAAATCAAATAACATGTGACATGTAACATGGGTTACAGGTTCACCAACACTGCCACAAAAAGCCACAGGCTGTAGAATTCTCTGCCACAGAAGCCAATGGAGGCCAATTCACTAGATGTTTTCAAGAGATAGTTAGATATAGCTCTTAGGGCTAACAGAATCAAGCTTTATGTGGAGAAAGCAGGAACGGGGTACTGATTTTGGATGATCAGCCATGATCATATTGAATGGCGGTGCTGGCTCGAAGGGCCGAATGGCCTACTCCTGCACCTATTTTCTATGTTTCTATGTTTCTGACACCTGACTTCTGCTACTTTGAAGGCCAATTTTCTTTCTTGTTCTCTTCAGAAAAAGGTTTTCGATTACAAAGCTTTTCTTGGGTACCAGCTAGTAAGTTTCAGATGTCCAGAAGTAGAGATGGTTAATAAAATTTCAGAAAACCACCGCAAAATGAAATTGTACTAAATTGTTTTTTTCCCCTCTTTCATGGCCATATTACTGTTGTAATACTTCACTGCGGTGAAGAGAACCACACCAAATTGAGGGTGCACAAAAGGCTGGAGATACTCAGCGGGTGCAGCAGTATCTAAGGAGCGAAGGAGATAGGCGACGTTTCTGGTCTAGACCCTTCTTCAGACTGATGTGAGGGTGGGGAGGACGGGAATAAGAAAGGAGGCGGAGACAGTGGGCTGAGGGTGAGCGGGGGAGGGGAGGAGAAAGCAGCGACTACCTGAAATTGGAAAAGTCAATGTGGGGTGTAAACTGCCCAAGAGAAATATGAGGTGCTGCTCCTCCAATTTACAATAGGCCTCACTCTGGCCATGGAAGAGGCCCAGGACAGAAAGGTTGGATTTGGAATGGGAGGGGGAGTTGAAGTGCTGAGCCACCGGGGGATCAGGTTGGCTATTGTGAACCGAGCTGAGGTGTTGGGCGAAGCGATCGTCAAGCCTACGCTTGGCCTCACCGATGTAGAGCAGCTGACACCTAGAGCAGCGGATGCAATAGATGAGGTTGGGGGAGGTGCAGGTGAACCTCTGCCGCACCTGGAAAGATTGCTTGAATCCTTGAATGGAGTCATGGGGGGAGGTAAAGTGACAAGTGTAGCATTTTCTGCAGTTGCAAGGGAAAGTGCAAGGAGAGGGGGTGGTTTAGGTGGGAAGGGACAAATTGACCAGGGAGTTACGGAGGGAGCGGTCTCTGCAGAAAGCCAACAGGGGAAGAGATGGGAAGATGTGGCCAGTGGTGGGATCCCATTGGTAGACAAAATAGCTGGAGAAAATCAGCGGGTAAGGCAGCATCTACGGAGCGAAGGAATAGGCAACGTTTCGGGTCGAGGCCTTTCTTCAGATTGATGTCGGGGGTGGGATGCGAAAAAGAAAGGAAGAGGCGGAGGTAATAGGCTGTGGGAGAGCTGGGAATGGGAGGGGAAGGAGAGAGAAAGCAAGGACTACCTGAAATTAGAGAAGCCAATGTTCTTACCGCTGGGTACACAAAAGGCTGGAGAAACTCAGCATTTAAGGAGCGAAGGAGATAGACAACGTTTTGGGCTGAAACCCTTCTTCAGACTGATGGGAGGTGGGGGGGCGGGGAGAAGAAAGGAAAAAGGAGGAGGAGGAGCCTGAGGGCTGGGGGAGAAGTGGGAAGGGGAGGAGACAGCAAGGATTAACAGAATTGAGAAAATTCAATGTTGAAGCCCAGAGGATGCAGACTCCCCAAGCAGAATATGAGCTGCTGTTCCTCCAATTTGCGGTGTTGCTCACTCTGGCCGTGGAGGAGGCCCAGGACAGAGAGGTCGCCAATTTGAGAATCTCTGGATAAATAAAAACAGAATATCAAAGGTTATGGATGGCAGTGTGGATTAGAAAAGGAGGAACTATTACAAATGTAAAGTGTTTTCTTGTGAAGCATGAAATGACAGGACATTTCTGAGATTTAACAAATTGGATTCTGGTTCGCATTCCCAGGTATTTCCTGCATTTGTGGGAGATAGGATTAAAAAAAAAGGTTTCTTCAAAAGACTTCAGACAAAACTTAGACGGCAGGAATAGTGGAATATATAAAAGCTGCAAGTATTGGTCAGAGCAGTAAGAACTGCCTAGCTGGCCAGACAGTATAACCAAAGTAAGAAAAACTGAGTAGGTATTACAGGTGGGATAGTCTAAGCAGAATTGGCCTGTTCTGATACAAACTGAGACAACTTACTTCAAATTGTTGCACTTCCTATTGAGTCCACAAGGCTGCAACATGCCTAGATCGAAAGATAAATACTGTTCTTCAAGTTTATGTTGGGTCTAATTAAAACTGTGCAGGAGATGGCAAAGACATCTGAGGAAATCTGATCCAAATCTGAGGAAAGACATCCTTGCCATAGAGGGGGTACAGAGAAGATTCACCAGACTGATTCCTGGGATGTCAGGACTTTCATATGAGGAAAGATTGGATAGACTCGGCTTGTACTCGCTGGAATTTGGAAGATTGAGGGGGGATCTTATAGAAACTTACAAAATTCTTAAGGGGTTGGACAAGCTAGATGCTGGAAGATTGTTCCCGATGTTGGGGGAGTCCAGAACAAGGGGTCACAGTCTAAGGATAAGGGGGAATTCCTTTAGGACCGAAATGAGGAAAACATTCTTTACACAGAGAGTGGTGAGTCTCTGGAATTCTCTGCCACAGAAGGTAGTTGAGGCCAGTTCATTGGCTATATTTAAGAGGGCGTTAGATGTGGCACTTGTGGCTAAAGGGATCAGGGGGTATGGAGAGAAGGCAGGTACGTGATACTGAGTTGGATGATCAGCCATGATCACATTGAATGGCGGTGCAGGCTCGAAGGGCCGAATGGCCTACTCCTGCACCTATTTTCTATGTTTCTATGACATAAGTCATAATGGGAGCGAGATGGAGAATTAAAGTGGCGGTCAATTGGAAGCTCTGGGTTTCGTGACTGGACTGAATGCAACTATGTTGCAAAGCAGTAACCCATTCTGTGATCGGTTTCTCCATTACAGAGGAGAACCACATTGCAAGCACCAATTACAGATACAAAACGCTAGAGTAACTCAGCAGGTCAGGCAGCATCTCTGGAGAAAATAATTAGGTGACGTTTCGGGTCGAGACCCTTCTTCAGACTGAAAGTCAGGGGAAAGGGTAACAAAAGATGGTACTTGAGATATACACGGACAAATTAATGGAAGATAATGGAAGTAGCAAATGCAGTACACTGGACTGGAGGAAGTGCAATGAATCACTGCTTCACCTGTAAGGACAGTTTGGTTCAATGTATAGTGAACGTTTAAAATAACATAATCCATAAACTTTTAAAATAACAAAGATGAAAAAACGAACAGACTGCTGGCAGGGCTGGCCATCTCCCCCTCCCCGGCACCCTGGTGGTCAAGGGGAGAAGTAAAAGAGAAGTAAGGGCAAAAAAATATCAAGGTTACATTCAATTTAACATGAAATAATTCTCTGTTCTGGGAAGAATATTAATTCAAACATCTCTCTTCTCCAGCATTTATGAGAGGGAAAATGTATTTCTTGTAACTCAACTTCTAGCCAAGTGTTTTAAAGTCTTTGGCTACAGTTTTAGCAGTAATATATAGATGTGGCTATAACTATATGAACCCTTCGAAAGGGCAGGTGAAAGAAATTTCTCATTGTAACGTTAAAAAAATTATCAGTCAGTTTGGTTATAATTCGTGCATGGTTTATTCAGAGCCAGCATTCTGCAGCAATAGAGAATCAGAATGTGATCTGATATTGAGATAGTTCTGATCCTACTATCTTATTTTTCAGGTGATGCAAACTAAGTGCAGTCAAACTTCCATTCTAGAATATGAATGCACCGCAGGGAAAAGAAATGAAAGAAAAAGAAAATATGGTACATGTCATTTATCATGAACCCCAAGGTTATCTACATATTAATGAATAACATATTTCCTTTTCTTGTAGAACCATTGCTATCCAACCTAACATGATGTTTTAATCAAAGGATAGAATTAGGAAATGGAGACAAAGCTGAGAATGGTATTTTTTTATTTGTTTAATTTCAAAGCATCTTGATTCAGGCTAGAAACATTAGTCAAAGTGTATATAGATGGGTGGCGAGTGACCTGCTAACAGTGATAGATCTCCCTTATAAGCCAGATGCTTTCTCACTGATGCAGATTGCTATTTTATATGCATTAGTGCAGCAATGTCATGTTTCACAGAAGACTGGGAACCAGCGAGTATTTGTCTGATCTCGCACGGCTTAGACAAGTGTGCTTTTTTATTTTTGGCAGATAGCTGTGTTGTAAGAATTCACCTCTAACTGTTTAAATCTGTGACGTTATGTTTCCATGTTATTGAACTAATGCTTCAAGTTTCATATTAGAAATTGAAGATAGCATTGTTTAGGAGAGATTAATATAATGGCTTGCATGATAACTTAGTTTAAAATCATATTTATAGATCAAGATACCACAAGACTGATTTCAAAGCAGAAAAACTCAGATGAGCATTGAAACAATGTATTTTAATCTTGAGCTTTCCACTACTTTATTCTTTTCTCCTTCATCTCTCTATAAATCTGTGCAAATGTATTCTGAAAGTATATCCAAGTTATCAACAGGATAAGAGGTGTAAAGACCATTTTTTATTAACAGCTTACCCTTGGCATTATTTGTTCTGCTTTATTTCATGTAAAACTAAACTATCGCAATTGATTGTGTGGGGGGAAATTAATGGGGAAGAACATATCAAACTGCATGTAGATGATGTGGAAGGGGGCTAGTTAAATCTGGGGAAAATGTGCACGCATCAGGTAAATGGTTCCAGCCCGTCTACTTCTGCATTTCATTCTGGTGCTTCAGGCCATATAAATACAACTCTCACGGGACAGAGTGTATGGCATTTTGCATATGCTAAGTCATTCATCTAAAATGATGTTGATGTGAAATTTCTACTGCTGTCCAAAGGATTCCTGGTCTTCCTGAAAATTCTCAGTGAACATAAGGCAGAAACTGACTTGGCTGAAGCCATGGCAAGGAAAAATGGCAATAAGGACTGTACTCTATTGTTCTCTTTAAACATTTTATAAGGGAAAGGATTTGTCCAGAGAACTTATGGTGGAGTGTTACCTTGCATGCTCTGGGATTTTTATTATTTACATTGTTCCAATCTGCACATTTGAGCTCTGTGGGAGTGCCCTCCATTGTGATAAAATGACCACCAAGAGGAGCATGGATGGGAGCCGAACCAATAGCTACACTGGCAGCAGTAAAGGGGGCAGCTGCAACAAAACCATCTCATAGATCTGCAGCTCCATGGGGGAGATGTGCTCAGTGGAGAGTGCAACTCACTCAAGGTCACAGCCAGCACATCAGTATTGCAGGCAATGAATAAGCTGCCTCAGCATGTCGGAACACCACTATCTCATGATGCTGTGTCACTTACATTGGAGCAGCTATTTACAGACATCTGGGACAAGGTTTGTTCTGTTTTGGGCTGGCTTGAGTGCACTTGTTTTATTATCGTGCTGAATATTCCATGTAGCAGGCAAACCTCTTCTTGCTTGAGGACACTACTGGAACACAGTGGGCGGCACAGTGTCTCAGGAATATAGTGGCAGGCACACTGATGCAGTGGTGGAGCTACTGCCTTACAGCACCAGAAACCCAAGTTCTATTCCAACTACAGGTGCTGTCTGCATGGAGTTTGTACGGTCTCCCTGTGACTGCGTGGATTTCCTCTGGATGCTCTAGTTTCCACCCACACTCCAAAGATGTGCAGGTCTGTAGGTTAATTGGCTTCTGTAGATTGTTTCTAGTGTGTAGGAGAGAACTAGTGAATGGGTGATTGCTGGTCGGCATGGACTCAGTGGGCCGAAGGGCCTGTTTCCAAGCTGTATCTCTAAACTAAACGTGATGCCACTCAGCCTTCAGACAGGCTCGTCCAACCTCTCTGTGATCATGCATAATACAAATGGAAAACATGTCAAACATGATGCATTATCTGCTCCTGCTCAAGGTATATCCTGCTTATTGAGGGGCAGGGCAGAATTTGATTCCAATTCAGCATAACTCTCACACTGTGCAGGGCCTGGCCGGACTGGGCCGCTTCCAGTCCCTCCGAAAATTGGAGACTTTCGCCGGCCACCTACAGCTGCCCTCAGCTTCATTAAAGACGCGATGGTGCAGGAAGGGGCGGACCGTCCCGTGGAGTGACAAGAGAAGAGACCAATCTGCGAGGCGCAGACTGGCAGATGAGGAGATCGATCTGCACATGTGCGGTTTTTAAGATTTTTTAACCTCTCTAACTTTTACAATATGCCATTGATCGGAATGAAACTTGTTGCACTCGCAGCACAGGAGAACGGTGAGTGAGCTGGCGAAAAACTAGCACTATCGCATACCGTGATTGCGTAAATAGAAAAACCGTGCAAACTAGAACAGCTCAAGATCAGAGTTTTAGAGATAGATAGATAGATAGATAGATAGATAGATAGATAGATAGATAGATAGATAGATAGATAGATAGATAGATAGATAGATAGATAGATAGATAGATAGATAGATAGATAGATAGATAGATAGATAGATAATTGATCCTTGTGCAACTAGTCTGATTTTGGTATAAATTGCAGATGAGATTATACTATATCCAGGGCAAAGGTTCTTTGGAGAATTGCTGTGTAAATTAGAGTTGTCAAATGTGCAACAATTATTTGATCTTGGTCCCCTGGTAGTAATGAATAATACTAAGATGATTACCTTATGAATATTTGTGGAAGAATGCTGTCACAAAGTTGGCTGCCATAGAATTCTACTTTACAAGCTAGCTACACTTAACAAAAATATTGTTAATTGGCGTAAAAACAATTTGTGACATTCTGCAAAAACTTTACAGAAGATAATTTTGTTGTCAGGACTGGAAGTATCCACAGGTATAATGTTAACATCAAAAAATGTAAGTTAAAGGAGTGTGATCATTGCTGTACTTACAGATCAACTGCATTCTCCTCACTATGATCCTATAATCACTTATTGAAGAACGGTCCTGAGCCAAAACATCATCTGTCCATTTCCTCCAGAAATGTCTGCTCCTACACTTTGTGTTTTTTTGGCTCAGGATTCCAGCATCTGCAGTTTTTTGTATCTCCTGTGTATATTTTTCTCTCATTGAGATTAATAGAATTGTAGGCACTCAATAGGTCTTGAATAAATTCATCAAATGAGCATGAGGTTCACAATCCCCCGAGTGCAGAAATGTACCTTTGTTTCCTTAATCCTGCTTTATCCTTTATCCTGAGATAGTGGTCCCTTGTTCTGGACTTTTCAATAAAGGTATTTGATTCTTGGAACACTTGACAGATACTTGGTGCTTTAAAGATATCATCTTTCTTTCCTTGAAACACCAGACAATGAAACTCATTCTACTCAACCGTTTCTCATAAACAAAGCTTCTCAATCCAGAAATCAATTTACTGTACCTTAGCAAATTTAAAGATAAGGATAACTATCTTTGATAAGGAGATTAAAATGGTAAACTGTACCTCTAGCTATAGCATCACAAAGCCCTGTATAATTACAAAAAAAATGTCCTTCCTTATACCGAACTCTACCCCCTTGCATTCATCTCCCTAATTTTTTTGTACATGCAAGTTAACTTTAACGCACAAAACCATCAATGCACATTTAAAAAACATGGTATTTCTATTATTCCATAATTTATTCTGTCTTTTACTTGTTTGCACTAAGATAAAACAGGTTTATATCCCAATGATAAGTCTGAAGAAGGGTCGTCACCCTTTCCTTCGGGAAAGGGTCCCTCTTAAAAACAGCGGAGTCAGGGGATATGGGGAGAAGGCAGGAACGGGGTGCTGATTGGGGATGATCAGCCATGATCACATTAAATGGCGGTGCTGGCTCGAAGGGCCGAATGGCCCACTCCTGCACCTATTGTCTATTGTCTATTGTCTATTGTGACAGATGCTGCCTGTCCCGCTGAGTTGCCAGCATTTTGTGTCTATCTTCGGTGTAAATCAGCATCTGCAGTTCCTTCCTACACTTTATATCCCAATGTTTTACTCAGAATTTCAAGTTCCCACCCTTCTTTATATCAACAGCATATCTAGAGGCATTAGGCCTGCCTTCCTCTTCATTGATGCAGATTGTAACCAATGAAGACCCAATCACAATTCCCTACAATGTTCATTTGGGATGAAAAAGCCTTCTGAATTGTTTATTTTCTATTTACCAAAAAGAATCTTCAATGCTTCACAACAAATGAACCTCTAAAGTGGCTTTGCTTTCAACTCGCTTCACAAATAAATAAAGAAAATAGTTGATATCCTGAAGATGGAGAGTTTAGTTTTTATTTTTGAAACATGGGCTGAGGGAACATTTGCCAAGAGTCGGCAATTGAAAGAGTTCTTGGGATGGGGAGGTTATTAGCTATGCTGGTGGAATTAAATGGGCCTAAGTTAAATCAACAGTTCTTGCTTTGACAACATTTGATTTTTTAGTTCAGTTTTAGTTTTAGTTTTAGATAAACAGCGTGGAAACAGGACCATCAGCCCAGCGAGTCAGTGCTGACCAGTGTTCACCTGTACACTAGTTCTATCCTACACACTAGGGACAAGTTACAGAAGGCCGATAAATCCCCAGGGCCAGATAGTCTGCATCCCAGAGTACTCAAGGAGGTAGCCACAGAAATAGTGGATGCATTAGTGATAATTTTTCAAAATTCCTTAGATTCTGGAGTAGTTCCTGAGGATTGGAGGGTAGCTAATGTAACCCCACTTTTTAAAAAAGGAGGGAGAGAGGAAGCAGGGAATTACAGACCAGTTAGTCTAACATCGGTAGTGGGGAAACTGCTAGAGTCAGTTATTAAAGATGGGATAGCAGCGCATTTGGAAAGTGGTGAAATCATTGGACAAAGTCAGCATGGATTTACGAAAGGTAAATCATATCTGACAAATCTGATAGAATTTTTCGAGGATGTAACTAGTAGAGTGGATAAGGGAGAACCAGTGGATGTGTTATATCTAGACTTTCAGAAGGCTTTCGACAAGGTCCCGCATAAGAGATTAGCATACAAACTTAAAGCACACGGTATTGGGGGTTCAGTATTGATGTGGATAGAGAACTGGCTAGCAGACAGGAGGCAAAGGGTAGGAGTAAACGGGTCCTTTTCAGAATGGCAGGCAGTGACTAGTGGGGTGCCGCAAGGCTCAGTGCTGGGACCCCAGCTATTTACAATATATATTAATGATTTGGACGAGGGAATTCAATGCAACATCTCCAAATTTGCAGATGATACCAAGCTGGAGGGTATAGTTAGGTGTGAGGAGGATGCTTGGAGGCTGCAGGGTGATTTGGATAGGCTGAGTGAATGGGCAGATGCATGGCAGATGCAGTATAATGTGGATAAATGTGAGGTTATCCACTTTGGTGGCAAAAACATGAGGGTAGACTATTATCTGAATGGTGGCAGATTAGGAAAGGGGGAGATGCAACGAGACCTGGGTGTCATGGTACACCAGTCATTGAAAGTAGGCATGCAGGTGCAGCAGGCAGTGAAGAAAGCAAATGGTATGTTAGCATTCATAGCGAAAGGATTTGAGTAAAGGAGCAGAGAGGTTCTACTGCAGTTATACAGGGTTTTGGTGAGGCCACACCTGGAGTATTGCGTACAGTTTTGGTCTCCAAATCTGAGGAAAGACATCCTTGCCATAGAGGGGGTACAGAGAAGATTCACCAGACTGATTCCTGGGATGTCAGGACTTTCATATGAGGAAAGATTGGATAGACTCGGCTTGTACTCGCTGGAATTTAGAAGATTGAGGGGGGATCTTATAGAAACTTACAAAATTCTTAAGGGGTTGGACAAGCTTGATGCTGGAAGATTGTTCCCGATGTTGGGGGAGTCCAGAACAAGGGGTCTCAGTCTAAGGATAAGGGGGAATTCCTTTAGGACCGAAATGAGGAAAACATTCTTTACACAGAGAGTGGTGAGTCTCTGGAATTCTCTGCCACAGAAGGTAGTTGAGGCCAGTTCATTGGCTATATTTAAGAGGGCGTTAGATGTGGCACTTGTGGCTAAAGGGATCAGGGGGTATGGAGAGAAGGCAGGTACGGGATACTGAGTTGGATGATCAGCCATGATCACATTGAATGGCGGTGCAGGCTCGAAGGGCCGAATGGCCTACTCCTGCACCTATTTTCTATGTTTCTATGTTTCTATGTTTCTATGTTTCTAAGCCAATTAATCTACAAACCGCACATCATTGGAAAAGGGGAGAAAATCCACACGGTCAAAGGGAGAATGTACAAACTCCATACAGACAGCACCCGTAGTAGGGATTGAACTTGGGACTTTGTAGCTGTGTCATTGTGCTGCTCACCTTCAATTAATATAATTGTGTGCTGCTCAGCTCTGTTTATCCTAGTCTTTGCCCTTCTGCCGGTCTTACGCTTCCTGTGATCATCATTCCAGTACTTCATCAATCCCACTGCACACCCAAATCCTTCCGAATACTAACATTCTCCAGTGCCTCACTTTTTATACATAAAATCTGCTGTTCTATTTTTTTTTATTGTACTAGAACCGATCATCCTGGAGGCCACATGTGGCACAGGAAGTAAGGAATATTCATATTATAAAGGCTATATTTCAGCCATAGCACCTTTTGGGAATTAAATATTCACTAGGTATTTTATTTTGTCAGTAAAACTCTATGCAGCCTCTTTTCCCAAAATGTTCTTTCCCACTTAATTAAATATTTATATTAGTGAAGTTAACAATAAATTGGTGTGAATTACATAATCTTGCTCTCTTTCCAACTAGTAAAGCACTTAAAATTTATGTTCAGAGTTTTAATTTCCATAATATTACCTTAAACTTCAAAGACTTTAAGGCTATATATTACGTGACAAATTGATCCATCATTCCTTTGCCCCATAATGGTTATAGGAGAGACAATAGAAGATTCTAATGAACCAGATTTCTGCCTTCAGAATTGGATGGAGCAGTGTGATTAGATTTCTAGTATTCCAGAAGCCTGTTAATGGAAGCACATCCCTGGCTGGTGAGATGTGCTTTTTATCCTATCATTCCTATTAAGGAGACACCATTGAAAGCTTGTGTATTGATTCCAACTGGCAATATCATGCCTTTAAGTACCAAAGAACTAAATTCATTACACTATCATTAACAAGATTTGATTAGCTGCTAACCAACATACATAAAGCTAGTCTGTCAAGCCCTTTAGTAATGGATCTATTTTGAGCAAAATCAACTCAATTAATCATGTTAACTCCTTTGTTTATCAACATCCACAGCCCTGTGTTAACTGTACGGGGACAAATATCTGACTTTTGTTCTTGTTAAAATGCTTACATCCTCTCATTCAAGTGGAAGAAAAATGCACAAATTAGCAGCATGTTAAAATTGGTACCACAGTGCTGATTACAACATGACCATGCGCCGATCAGGATAAACTAACATCACCTTACCTTCATTCTTGAATCTCATTTCAATCTTAGAAAGACCTGCATTTAAGTAACATCTCACTCGGCTTCAGCTATCTCCAGTGAGTTGTTAATGCCACGCTCCAAATACTTAGAAGAATAAACTAAAATAACAAAAAAAAAGACTCCAAAATCGAGAGTCACCACATTAGGTAGAGCCAGGGCTTAGACTGTTTGGTTAGTTAGAGATTTAGTTACATTGTTTGATGTGTTAAAGTATAAAGTTAAAAAAATAGAAAATAATAATAAATTATTAGAATATTTGAGATATTGGGTATGTGAAACAATATGAAAATATATAAGGAACTGTAGACGTAATTTATAAACAGAGACACAAAGTGCTGGAGTAACTAAGTGGTTCAGGCAGCAACTCTGGAAAACATGATAGGTGGTGTCTCAGGTCCGTCGGGACCCTTCTTCAGATCTAAGAAGAGAATCCATAAAAATTCAAAATAGCTAGGAAAAGATAAATCTAACTATATTAAAATTCTATAAAATAAATCAGAAAGTGCCAATATAGTTGGGAAGAGCAGTCCAGGAAAGTTAGGTAGTGAAAGATTTAAACTTCATGATCCCCAGAAATTCCATCGCAAAGTTGAGCCATTTCCCTCCAGTGCCAATAATAAAACCAAAGAAACACCAATGCAACTTTACAGCTTGTCCTAATTACAGCTGGTGAAGTTTTTTTTATTCAATTGCTATTACCATTTTAATGTTGCAGATGATATTTTTGATTGAATCTTGCAGCTAGTACTGAAATCAATGCGGAAATTTGATTATCCTAATATATAAGTTAACAAGGTTTCCATTGAATAGAGTGAAATTTCGGGAATTAGTAGCTTTTCACTGTATTCCCTTTAACAGAAGGCCTGTTATTCGGTATGTTCATTATAGAAGTGTTATAGACCTTGTATGTCCTTGAGTGTTCTGCTGGATATGCACTGTCAATCCAACAGGGATATAAGGAACATACAGGGACTGGATATATTAGATAGCTTGCCCCAGTTGCTGATCTACCTCACATGGGAAACAACTTCTGCCTCATTCTTAAAGTTAATGATTTCTTTGGAATGCAGCCTTGGGAGAAGCTCTTAATATTGGGAATTCTTACATCCTATATACTTACACATGGTGCTGAACTGTTGAACAGTCAGGCTAAAAGAAACAAGCTATCAGGAAGATACTAATGTGTGCTATGTAGGGTGTGGGGGATTCTTGGTTAAGGATAGTAATTCTCATGAAGCTGAGTAGAAACATAGAAAATAGGTGCAGGAGTAGGCCATTCGGCCCTTCAAGCCAACTGCCATCCAATATGAGCATGGATGATCATCCAAAATCAGTACCCCGTTCCTATTTTCTCCCCATAATTCCTTAATCCCGTTAGCCCTCAGAGCTATAACCTAACTCTCTCTTGAAAATATCCAGTGAATTGGTCTCCACTGCCTTCTGTGTCAGCGAATTCCACAGATTCACGACTCTCTGGGTGAAAAAGCTTTTCATCCTCTCAGTCCTAAATGGCCGACACCTTAAAGAATAGCCTGCATGTGACCTTACGGTTGGAGTTCCCCAGTCATTACTACCTCACAATCACTGGATTTACTTGCTATTGAAATCCAGAGCTCTATCCCATGCATGTGAGGTGCACGCAGCATCACCAGAACTGGGGGGGGGGGGGGGGGGGGGGGAGGGGGTGTTTGTGAATAGATTTCTGCTGTAATTCATGGGATTGCATTCAAATATCTCCGGAGCTAGAATCATGGAATTACAGAATTCCATGACACGGAAGCAGGCTGTTTCACCTATGCTGCTTTTTTTGAAAGTGCCTTCAAAATCCCCACCTTCCTTTTTTTTTGTCCAAACCTCAGTGCATTTCGATTTTTTAATAATTTATTTAGTTCCATTCAAAAACTACAATGGTTCCTCTTTCACCACTGCTTCTATTAGGGTGTTTTGTGCCCATTCAAATCTTTGGTAAAGGCAAAATTTTCTCTTTATTGTTTTGGTGATGGTTTTAAATTAAGCCACCAGTTAGTTTATCGATTCACAATATGAAGAATCATCAATTTTGAGCCATGCTCATGAACCAATAATTCAATTGATTGTAAAATACAGCACTTTGGCCCATTGAGTCTCTGCTAACCATCAATCACCAGTTCACATTAGTGCTATGTTATCCCACTTTTTCATCCACTGCTAGGGACAATTTATAGAGGCCAATTAACCTACAAACCCACATGGCTTTGGGATGTGGGAGGAAACTAGAGTACCCAGAGGAGACCCACATGGTCACAGGGAGGACGTGCAAACTCCACAAAGCCAGCACCCAAGGTTAAGATCAAACCATGTCCCTGGTGTAGTGAGGCAGCAGCTAATGATTTGTATGTTCTCATAAGGGAGACACTGAAGTGATATTGAAAACTGAAATGAATAAAAACTGCTGGAAGAACTCCACAGGCAGCATCTGTGGAGGCAACGGGATAGTCAACAATTTGCTTGAAACCCTGCAGCAAGACTGGCATGAAACGAGTGTGTGCTCAGCATTACTTCCTTAGTTTCGCTGAGGCCCTCTTTGGCCCTATACCAAAAGCCAAGTGTGATAAATCTGTTCTTTTTTTTTAAATGAGAAAATGAAGAAACATGCTGCTTTGAAACAATAATAGTAATCGTGTGTCAGTACCCCACACAAACAAGTTTGAAGAAGTACATACATGCCATAGAAACTCTTGACATCCGACAATTGTAATGGTCATGATAAATATTATTTCATACACTTATTGATTGACTTGATTATTTTTAAGACTGTATAATACCTGGTTTAAACTAATTGATTGTGGAAATTAATCCTATTATGGAAATTGAAAGAATAGTTTATTACTTGTATTTATTTTTCATTTGTGTACTAAAATATAATTATCTTGTTTTAGGATTCATAAGGCAAGAAATAGATAAATGGTAAGAAGATGAATGAGTGGGAAGATAATTCTTTGTATGTTTAACATGCTCAAAATTAAATAGACATCAAAATCAGGATACACATTGTTGGTGGTGATTTTGATGGTGGCTTTCAGTTCACCTTCACTACAAAATAGTTTTTACAAGTAAAAACAGAATATACTGTAGGAGAGGGGTTGGATTAACGTGAAGAGTGGGGACGGAGCTGAGAGGGGAGATTAAATGATGACGGGTGATGGTTTTGCTGGGGGTGGGATTGGTGAGGGGGGCGGGATGGCAAGATCATTGGCTGGGTAAGAGCAATGAGCGCCCAATGCCGCAACTGGCACCTGGGCTTGAAGGAGAATTTTGGAAATATGTCTCTTCCTTATTAGAGCTCATATTCTCTTTGTTCTGTATAACAGCGTATTTTAAATGTGTGCATTATAACACGTTCTACTATGTTGGAGACCAAACAGAATTGTAAGTCCCCACTGTATTTTCTTACGATCTATTGCATGGGATGCAAAATAATGTGGGTTAGTAGTTAGTATTTGTGCCTATAGAGGGAGCTGTTGATCTATTCAAAATCAACTAATAATTTTCAGTAATTAAATGTACTTCAGAAATAAATGTATTTTGCTTTTACACAAAATAAGTTGTTTCCACATTAATGCAGAGTGATAATGGTAATGGTATGTCGTGATGATGTTTTTGTCATGTTTGGTTTCATTGTTGGGAAAGCTGCATTATAATTTTACTACCTGATAGATTATGATTTGTCAAAGCTGAAACAGAATAAATCACAGACCCATGCTTCCAAGCATTAAATGCTGCTTGAAATTGAGCTGGCTATGCACCCATCTCCACTGGTGCCTAGAATCTTTGGAATAATCTATCCTGAAGACTATTGATGATAAAGGTGAAAGGATAGGAAAATTGACTCTTGACTCTACTCCCACCTCCCTCACAGTGGTCCCGCCACACCGGGTCCTCCATTGTTCTTCTCCTCGCCCCTCATGGTGGTCTTCCACGCTTTCATGGAGGACCACCACTGTGTGACAAGAATAAACCAATACAATTGCTGGTTAAGGAATTTGATCTAAGCACTTTTGAAATTTTATTTGGTAATGAAACTTTAATTTACTATTATGCCTTGTTCAGATCAAGAAACCAATCTTAGTAATACTGTAGAATCTGTTTTATATCTCAATTTTGATAAGCTGAGTATGAAATGTAAAACAGAAATAACCAGCTTTATTCATGGGTGGAAATTTTGTTGAAATTACTCATCTGATGTTATCTAGCAGTGTACTACTAGAAAGTGGGCAAGAGATTGCCGCCAGTTACAACATAAGTCATCTGCCAAATTTACAGCAAAACACTGCCAAAAATGTAAATGGTGCAACTCCAGACTACCTGCCAGGTCCACTGGACGGGTAACCTAACTCCGATGGTGCACAATGCCAGTACTGGTACTGCTGTACAAAGAAAGAGGGCATGAAAAGCATGAATGTAGCAGCGTTTTATGTTAGCTTATACATGTGGAAATCAGTTATTTCTGGAACAGAACACGATTGCAATGATCTTTAAGTTGAGTTGCTGTTCATTGGATGTTCCAGGGGGATGCTGTTGAATGTGGATTCCACTTTAGCTGATGATATTCTCCTGGAGGACTCGCCAGGACACAAAGTTGTTGTGAGACGTATTATCATACCCATCAAGACAACCGTTTCTATTGGGGTACTCCTTGGGCAGGTCTCAACCTGGAGCTCTGACCCTAGTCGCACGAGCTCCGTTTCCCCAACCGATTGATTGTCCCAACTCTGTCTGTTTCCTTCTTTCGGACCTTCCCACAAAATCCCACCCATCCCACTCTCTGGCGATATCACCATTCCTTCCATCAGATGCTCTCACCACCACCCAATTACAAATAAGGGGTTGGCCATTTAGGACTGAGATGAGGAAAATCTTTTTCACCCAGAGAGTTGCGAATCTGTGGAATTCTCTGCCACAGAAGGCAGTGGAGGATAATTCACTGGACGTATTCAAGAGAGAGTTAGATATAGCTCTTAGGGCTAACGGAATCAAGGGATATGGGGAGAAAGCAGGAACAGGGTACTGATTCTGGATGATCAGCCATCATCATATTGAATGGCGGTGTTGGCTCGAAGGGCTGAATGGCCTACCCCTGCACCTATTTTCTATGTTACCATGTTTCTAAAGTCAAGAGTGTTTTATTGTCATACTAGACCAAGTGCAGACCCGTTGGGTCTGCTCCTCCAATGTAATATTCCAGCAGTCACCCATTTCCCCCAACACAACGTGGGGGTGTGTGGGGGCAGGGGTGTGTGGGGGCAGGGGCGTATGGGGGCAGGGGTGTGTGTGTGTGTGTGTGTGTGTGTGTGTGTGTGTGTGTGTGTGTGTGTGTGTGTGTGTGTGTGTGTGTGTGTGTGTGTGTGTGTGTGTGTGTGTGTGTGGGGGGGGGGGGGGGGGAGAATATCCTTCCTCAAATTAGGGTACCAAAAGTGCACACAATACTCCAGGTGTGGTCTCACCAGGGTCCTGTAGAACTGCAGAAGGACCTCTTTGATCTTACTCAACTTCTCTTATTATGAAGGCCAACATGCCAGTTCACTTTCTTCACTGCTTGCTGGACCTGCATGCTTACTTTCAGTGACTGATGTACAAGGACCCCCAGATCTTGTACTTCACCTTTTCCTAACTTGTCACCATTCAGATAATAATCTGCCTTCCTGTTTTTGCCACCAAATTGGATAACATCACATTTATCCACATTAAACTGCATCTGCCATGCATCTGCCCACTCACCCAACCTGTCCAAGTAACCGTGCATCCTCATAGCATCCTCCTCACAGTTCACACTGCCACCCAGCTTTGTGTCATCTGCAAATTTGCTAATGTTACTTTTATTCCCTTCACCTGAATCATTAATGTATATTGTAAATAGCTGCGGTCCCAAAACCGAGCCTTGCGGTACCCCACTAGTCACTGCCTGCCATTCTGAAAGGGACCAGTTATGCCCTACTCTTTGTTTCCAGAATGCCAACCAATTTTCTCTCCCTGATTACCCCTAAAACCATGTGCTCTAATTTTGCCCACTAATCTCCCATGTGGAACCTTATCAAAGGCTTTCTGAAACTCCAGGTTCACTACATCCACTGGCTCTCCCTTGTCCAATTTCCCCAGTTACATCCTCAAAAAATTCCAGAAGGTTAGTCAAGCATGATTTCCGCTTCGTAAATCCATGCTGACTTGGACCGGTCCTGTTAGTGCTATCCAAATGTGCCTTTTTGTCATCTTTTATAATTGAATCCAGCATCTTCCTCACCACCAATGTCAGGCTATCTGGTCCATAATTCCCTGTTTTCTCTCTCCCTCCTTTCTTAAAAAGTGGGATAACATTAGCTACCCTCCAATCCACAGGAACTGATCCTGAATTTATAGAACATTAGAAAGTGATCACCAATGTGTCCACGATTTCCAGAGCCACCTCCTTAAGTACCCTGGGATGCAGACCATCAGGCCCTGGGGATTTGTACTTTATCTCCGGCTTGTACTTGTACTTGTAATTCGGCTTGTACTCACTAGAATTTGGAAGATTGAGGGGGGATCTTATAGAAACGTACAAAATTCTTAAGGGGTTAGACAGGCTAGATGCAGGAAGATTGTTCCCGATGTTGGGGAAGTCCAGAACAAGGGGTCACAGTTTAAGGATAAGGGGGAAATCTTTTAGGACAGAGATGAGAAAAACATTTTTTACACAGAGTGGTGAGTCTCTGGAATTCTCTGCCTCAGAAGGTAGTTGAGGCCAGTTCATTGGCTATATTTAAGAGGGAGTTAGATGTGGCCCTTCTGGCTAGAGCGATCAGGGGGTATGGAGAGTAGGCAGGTACAGGATACTGAGTTGGATGATCAGCCATGATCATATTGAATGGCGGTGCAGGCTCGAAGGGCCGAATGGCCTACTCCTGCACCTATTTTCTATGTTTCTATGATTTATCAGCCTCCAGTCCCATCTGTCTACCCAACACTATTTCCTGCCAAATGTGAATTTCCTTCAGTTCCTCCATCACCCTAGGTCCTCTGGCCACTAGTACATCTGGGAGATTGTTTGAGTCTTCCTTTGTGAAGACAGCTCCAAAGTACCTGTTCAACTCATCTGCCATTTCCTTGTTCCCCATAATAAATCCACCTGTTTCTGTCTTCAAGGGACCCACATTTATCTTAACTACTTTTTTCCTCTTTTACTATCCTCCTTTATATTCTTGGCTAGTTTACCAAACCTCATCTTTGGTTTTGCTTTGGTTTTTGCTCTGACATGCACTGTCAACTGTGGGACCATTTGTCAACAGGTGTGTGCCTTTCCAAATCATGTCCAATCAATTTAATTTACCACTGGTGGACTGCAATCAAGTTGTAGAAACATCTCAAGGATAATCAATGGAAACAGGATGAACCTAAGCTCAATTTTGAGTGTCATCGCAAAGGGACTGAATACTTATGTAAATGTGATATTTCAGTTATTTATTTATAATTACTTTGCAAAAATTTCTAAACACCTGTTTTCGCTTATTCATTCTGAGTATTGTGTGTAGATTGATGACAATGAATTTAATCCATCTTAAAATAAGGCTGTAACATAATAAAATGTGAAAAAAGTGAAAGGGTCTGAATACTTTCTGAATGCACTGTATACCACACTTTAATTTCAGTATTCACCTCCCCTCACTATTAACCCTGACCTTACTCTCTTATCCCTCCTCGAACTTTCCTTCCCATTAATTCGTGAGTCTTTTGTAACTTTTCCTGTACTCACTTCCCCTTTAACTCCATCTTTATACTCCCACTTTGTCAACCCCTCTGGAAAGTTCCACTGGGGAAGTCTTTACAAACGTGGCTACCTGTGACCAGAAGTGTCAGAGATTCTGACCTATGGAGTGACACCTTGGACCAATGCAATAAAACAAGTACCATGATCACAGGAGATTGTGTTAAGGTGAGTTTAATAACGTTAACTAGGGTGCTATATGGCCCACTTGTGTTCGTTACTTCTGAAGGAAAGTCCTTCTCCTCAAGGACACACTCTTGCAAACATGAAATCTGCCCACAATGATACCTAGCAGTTCACATTTGTGTCAGTCCATGATTTCCCTGATGGAAGCATCTTCATCTGATTGCAGTACAGTAGTGCAGCAGTAGAGTTGCTGTCTTACAGTGCAAGTGACCTGGGTTTGAACCTGCATATGGGTGCTGTCTATACGGTTTGTACATTCTTCCTGTGACCACGTGGGTTTTCTCCCACATTCCAATAATGTGCAGGTTCGTAGATTAATTGACTTCTGTAAATTGTCTCTAGTGTGTAGGATAGAATGAGTGTTCGAGTGATTGTTGCTTGGCATGGACTCAGTGGGCTGAAGGACCTGTTTCCACGCTGTATCCTAAGCTAAACTAAACTAATTTGTAGGCTGCCGGCCTATTCTTCCACACCACAGACAGCTTCCATGTACACATCTTATGATTTCTCTGAGCAGGTTTGAAGAGAGGCCGTGTTTTCCGCACTCCTACCGTGACTTTAACCACAAGCACAGGAAGAAGAGAAGCTCATACAAGAGAAGAGTATGTACTACTTCAGTTACTGTCACTGAGGGGGAAGAAGAAAGTAGGTTACAAGAGCAAGACATTAGGTATCAGTGGGCTGTAATCAGGCAAGAGGTATAGGGAATATGGCAGGGGACCTTGCTGGAAGGAATCCACTCCCCACTGTCCATAACACTGAACGCAATAGTTGGTGTGTTGTCAGCACATCATGACCAAATGCAAGGGATAACAAGCGGAAGAAGTGTCTCGACCAAAATGTCACCTATTCCTTTTCTCCAAAGCTGGCATCTGACTGCTGAGTTACTCCAGTCGACCTTACTCAGAAGATCTACAGATGCGGCAGAAGAGATTGCTGCTAAGCTGTTGAAAAGCATGGCACAATTTAAGAAATGTTTTATTTAAACCTGCAACTCATTGTTTCCAGATTTACTTACACAATTTTGATAATTCCAATTTTTATTCAATTATTTCTTGCACAAGATATGATGATCCACTTGTTAATGAATCAAAATAATGCTGTTGTATGTGCTGGTGCTCCATGGTGGAGGAGACTGTGAATGAGTTTGCAGAAACTCATTATTTGGATAATGAGTTTCTGCAAACATGCAACATTTAATCATGAACTTGCAGTGTCCTCTTTTTATTCAAAGTATTGTAACAAATCAGCTGCTGTATCCTTAAGCTAACATATAAAGGCATTTGCTGATTCCTTTAGGCTTGGCAATGCTGAATAACTGATAATGGACTCTTCACATGGTGATATTTTGGGCTCTCATATATTTTGAGGTCTTTCAAGCTGGAAAGGGTACAGAGAAGATTTACGAGGATGTTGCCAGGACTATAGGGAGAGGTTGAGTAGGCTGGGACTCTATTCCTTGGAGCGCAGGAGGATGAGGGGTGATCTTATAACCATATAACAATTACAGCACGGAAACAGGCCTTCTCGGCCCTTCCAGTCGTGCCGACCATTTATTTTCCCCTAGTCCCAACTACCTGCACTCAGACCATACCCCTCCATTCCCTTACCGTCCATATACCTATCCACTTTACTTTTAAATGTTAAAATCGATCCTGCCTCCACCACTTCTGCTGGAAGACCATTCCACATAGCCACCACTTTCTGAGTAAAGAAGTTCCCCCTCATGTTACCCCTAAACCTCTGTCCCTTAATTCTCATGTCATGCCCTCTTGTTTGAATCTTCCCTACCCTCAATGGGAAAAGCTTATCCACGTCAACTCTGTCTATCCCTTTCATCATTTTAAAGATCTCAATCAAGTCCCCCTTTAACCTTCTGTGCTCCAAAGAATAAAGACCTAACTTGTTCAACCTTTCTCTGTAACTTAGTTGCTGGAACCCAGGCAACATTCTAGTAAATCTCCTCTGTACTCTCTCTATTTAGTTGACATCCTTCCTATAATTAGGCAACCAAAATTGTACACCATGCTCCAGAATTGGTCTCACCAATGCCTTGTACAATGTATAGAAATGTATAAAATAATGTGAGGATTAGATCGAGTAGATGCACGGAGTCTCTTGCCCAGAGTAGGTCAATCGAGGACCAGAGGACATATGTTTAAGGTAAAGTGGAGAAGATTTAATAGGAATCTGAGGGGTAATGTTTTCATACAAAAGGTGGTGGGTGAATGGAACAAGCAGAGGAGGTAGTTGAGGCTGGGACCAACCCAACGTTTAAGAAACAGTTAGACAGGTACATGGATAGGACAGGTTTGGAGGGATATGGACCAAGCGCAGGCAGGTGAGCCTAGTGTCGCTGGGACTTGTTGGCCAGTGTGGACAACTTGGGCTGAAGGGCCTAGTTCCACATTGTATCACGCGATGACTCTATGACTCTAAGAGACCGTCTATACTGCACCTACGTCTTGAATCAAGGCCAACTTCAGATGAGTCAACAATAATTGCACAGTGTTGATCCTTTGGAGAATAATGTAACATTCAGAATTTGGGAACAATGAGATATTGGCAGGTCACTAATGGATTAAAATATTCTACACGAAGAACAGAGTAATATTGTATAGACCTAAATATTGATTTATCTCTGATAACTTACCTCAAATGTCATTTTCTAATGTTGGAAGTTCATCATCAACATTGTGTCATTCTGTAGAAGGCTGACCTTCCCACAGTACTGATATGTGCTTACCTCAACAAAGTCCTTGACTGTTTGGTTGATTGCTGTAAATGAGGCTTCATGAGCCTTACTTGAAATTGTGCTGGGGACCCACACCTTTGCTCAAATTACAAGTGCTAAAAGATTCTAACCATCTTGAGTATTTTGATGTTCCAAAGCTTCCAAATGATGCAAAAGAATCAAGTTCGCCACAAACTGCTGGAGTAACTCAGCGGGCCAGACAACATCTCTGGAGAAAAGGAATAGGTGATGTTTCGCGTCGGAACACTTCTTTAGATAAAACGATAGAGAAGGCCAGAACAAAACAGGGCCGGCAACAGATGACCTCAGGAAGAGTGGAGTCCACAATGGCCCATTGTTGTCAGGGGAAGGTGCTAACGACAGGCAAACAAAGATGCGAACAGTGGAAACATTAGAAACATAGAAAAATTGGTGCAGGAGTAGGCCACTCACGCCAGCACTGCCATTCAATATGATCATGGCTGATCATCTAAAATCAATACCTCATACCTGCTTTTTCCCCACATCCTTTGATTCCTTTAGCCCTGTATTAAATCTAACTCTCTCTTGAAAACTAGTTGTATGACTAGGGTGGGGGAGGGAGGGCAGGATGGGGGAAAGAAATGCTGGAATTACTTGGAATTAGAGAAATCAATGTACATATCGCTGAGTTATAAGCTGCCCAAGTGAAATATGAGGTGCTCTTTCTAATTTGCTTGTTGCCTCACTCGGACAAGGCCGAGGACAGAAAGGTCAGTGTGCGAATGAGACGGGGAAGTGAAATGTTTGGCCAGAGGGAGATTGCGTAGGCCAAAGTGGACTGAGCGCTAGTGATCAACGAAACGATCACCAAGTCTGCACTTCATCTCATCGATATATAGGAGCCCACATCGGGAGCACCGGATACAGTAGATGAGGTTGGAGGAGGAACAAGTAAACCTCTGCCTCACCTAAACGGACTGACAGGGTGCCTGGATGAAGTTGAAGGAGGAGGTACTGTATAAGGACAGGTGTTGCATCTCCTGCGGTTGCAGGGGAAGGCACCTGGGGAGGGGGTGGTTTGGGTGGTTTGGGATGAGTGAACCAGGGAGTTGCGGAGGGAATGTTCTCTGTGGAAAGTGGAAAGGGGTGTAAATGGGAAGATGTCATTAGTGGTGGGATCCTGTTGGACGTGACAAAAATGGCTGGCGATGATGTGTTGTATGCGTGGGCTGATGGGGTGAAAGGTGAGGATAAGTGGGACTGTCCATGTCGTGATTGGGGGGTATGTGGAGCAAGAGCAGAACTCCGGGATACAGAGGCAACATATATGATGGAAGAGGGGAACCCCTGTTCCCTAAAGAATGAGGACACCTCGGATGTCCTAGTATCGGATGTCCTTGTATGTCATTGTGCTATCTGGGACACATGACAATAAACTCTCTTGACTTGACTATGGAACACCGCAACTTTGGAACAGATGTGGCATAGACGGAGGAATTAGAAGTAGTGGATTGAGTCCTTGCAAGAGGCAGGGATGAAGAAGTGGGGTCCTGATAACTGTGGGAGTCGGTAGGTTTACAATATGCATCAGTCGATATTCTATCAACTGTGATGGAGGTGGTGAGATAGAAACATAGAAACATAGAAAATAGGTGCAGGAGTAGGCCATTCGGCCCTTCGAGCCTGCACCGCCATTCAATGTGATCATGGCTGATCATCCAACTCAGTATCCCGTACCTGCCTTCTCTCCATACCCCCTGATCCCTTTAGCCACAAGTGCCACATCTAACGCCCTCTTAAATATAGCCAATCAACTGGCCTCAACTACCTCGATCAAGAAAGAGGAGGGAGGTATACAAGATAGTCCAGGGGATTTTTAGGGCAGGGTAGAGGTTAATAAAATCCATTAGTTCTGCATGGGTTTTTACTGTGTCGGAGATGCAAACCATAGAACCCAATCCTTCGAGTGTTCTGGTGAAACAAATGATGAATCACAATCCTTTTGAATTTGTGTGGTGCAGACCGCAAGTTCCCGACTTCAAAGACCATGAAGTTGAAGGTGGGGATACCTCTTCCAGACACTGGTAATGCACAGCTCCCAGGACCAGCAGGTCTCGTTCCAGTCAGATGCAGATTCCTGCACCACCTGATGGGCTACTCAGACTCCTGAGGCACTGTAATGCAGAAAGGTTATCCTCCACCTTGTTGACCGTTTGAGTCAGGTATGACTTCTTCCGAGCAACACCTCTTTGCTGTCACTGTCTCTCAAGTGAAGTTGCAGATATGGGAGCAGCAGCCTGTCACTCCTATCAGTCAAATTGATCCTTATGCATCGCCCAATTGAATGCAACACACACCTCACCAATAGCGAATACAATGATCAGAATTTCAGAATGCTGTCATGGCTTGAAATAGAACATTGACTGCTGCTCCAAAACTGAGATGTGGATGGAATCAATCAAGATGTGTAAATATCTATGTACTACAACCGTGAACAAACCCCATCAAACAAATAGGTAAAAATGCACTCATATTTGTTTATTATTGTCGCAAGATACTGTGAAAACTTTTTGTTAGCATGCTATCCAGTCAAAGAAGACTGTACATGACTACAATCAAGCCTTCCACAGTGCAAAAAGGGTATAAGGTATAACATTTACTGCAAAGATATAGCAATGTTACAAAATTTTGAGATTTAAAAAATCAAGTCTGCAATTTATCCCATCAGATAAAGCATAAAAAGAAGTTTAATTTGACACCTAATTTACTTTCATATCTTCAGTATTAAGAAAGTTATGGCCATTTTCATACTCGGAAATTAGCATCTTCCTCCCCATTGCCTTTCAATTGACTTAACTCAAAAGCTGTGATCTGGAAAAGTTAAAAGCCCATAACTTTCTTAAAAATTAAGAGAACTCAATGAAATTTTCAGTTATTATAGATTGAAGCATTCTGAAACAAATATTAAACAATCTTACTTGGATTACCTGAAATTAAAGCATATAATTAGTTAGTTATCTAATTGTAGCTAATTACAAAATTCAATGAGTAGATCTAAACATCTATCCATTTCTTAAGAAAAGATAAACTTTTTTAAAATTGCCTAAGTGTCCAAATAACATTCACACAATAATCCACAATATAACATAATTTTTAAATCTCATTTTCATGAATTTCTGGGCCAAATGGAAGGAATTTAGTGTTTGATTCCTGTAAATTAATGGCCATTTAAATCAACTAGCGAGTGGGTTTTAGTGGAATGCGGTGGATTGGAACGTTGCGGTTAGTGGTGAAGTCGGCAGGAAAAATACTGTTTGTTCATACATTTTTTGGGACCCCGTTTCGCAACATAAAAATATTATTAAAGCCTCCCGAAAAACCAACTTTTAATATAAAAATAAACTATTTACCTTTTTTTCTCCCCTACAGAAAATCCTTCCGGTTGTCAGTTCTCACGGCTTTTGAAGGTGATTTTTAAATTACTCTAGTTAATAAATAATTTAGAGTAATTTAAAAATACCTTCATTGATGAAATGTCGGAGCGATTTTTCTTCCGCAACAAAATCGCCCGACATTCATCGATTATCCCAGTCTGTCGAAAAACGGCACTTTAAGCCCGCCCCCCTCTGAAAGGCGCCAAAGTCGCGCACACGGGGAGTGGCAGAACTGCAGCGCCGCTAAAGGTAAGTTTTGCAACATACCTAAAAGATATAACATTGATGTCTAATAAAGTTCAATTAAAGAAAGTTCAAATGTCTCCAATGAGGTAGCTAGGAGGACAGGACTGTACTCTAGCTGATGAAAAGGTCATTCAGTTGCTTGATAACAATTGAGAAGAACTATTCCAGAATCTGGAGATATGCATTTTTTAACATGTGTACAGAACATTTACCAGAATATTTCCCAAGCATAGCTTCCACCCTTCCGGGGTGGCACAGTGGCACAGTGGTAGAGTTGCTGCCTTGCAGCGCCAGAGACCCAGGTTTAATCCTGACTACAGGTGCTGTCGGTATGGAGTTTATATGTTCTCCCTGTGACCGCATTTGAATTATTTGGGTACTCTGGTTTCCTCCTACACTCCAAAGACAAGCAGGTTTGCAGGTTAATTGGCTTCGGTAAATTTGCAAATTGTCTCTAGTGTGTAGGGTCATGCTAGTGCTTGCTGGTTGGCACGACTCGGTGAGCCGAAGGACCTGTTCCCATGCTCTATCTCTACTGTAAACTGCTACTACCACTACAGGGATACGGGTTCCAAGATTCACTGAAAAGCATGTTTTTACAGCTAGTTTCAGATTGAGAAGTGTACACATGATAAGTTGCAAGTTACTTGTCCCATGGTTTTAAATTGCACGCGGTGAAATGTAGAAGTTAGCAAGTTGGAAATGGCTTCCCAATACACAGGTCAAATTGTAAACATGCTCCCAAAACCACGCTCCTTGGAATCTATCCCATCATGTCTCATCATTGATCTTGACAGGAGGTCAAGGCTGCAAAGTAAATACTTTAATAATGATATAAGGAAATGACATCTTGGAAAATATTTAAACATGCTATTTTTTTAATAAAAAATGACATCATTTTATATATATCAAAACCTCCTTTTGGATGTCAGAGGGGGCTAAATTCAAAAGTTTAAAATCTGATGTAGGGATTATGAAGACCCCCATCTCAGATGAGTGGACAGATGCCAGATACTAACCTTTCGCTAATGTTTCGGATCGGAACCTTCTTCAGACTCAAAACGTCCCAACACAAAACATCACCTTTCCATATTCTCCAGTGATGCGGCTTGACCCGCTGAGTTACTCCAGCACTTTGTGTCCTTTTATGTGAACCAGCATCTACAGTTCCTTATTTCTCCTACTGACCTCTTGGTCGGCATGGGCCGAAGGACCTGTTTCCGTGATACATGACACTATGACTTTAACTTTGATTTTGCAACATGTGCTGAAATGCTGCAGAATATATATGAGACAATATATAAATACCTCTTTGTTAAACCATTCTTTCTAACTTTTAAATGGTAATGCAATCAACTGCCTGCTTGTTAATTGAAAGGATTGCTATCTATCTATCTATCTATCTATCTATCTATCTATCTATCTATCTATCTATCTATCTATCTATCTATCTATCTATCTATCTATCTATCTATCTATCTATCTATCTATCTATCTATCTATCTATAACTAAAACTCCCATCTTGTTCTTTTCCGGTTTGCGTTGTTTTTAAATTTGCACAAAAACGGTATGTGCTGGCACTACAATTGTACGCCACCTTACTCGCCATTCTCCTGTGCTGCAAGTGCACCAAATTTGTTCCGATTGGTGGAATATTACAAAAGTTATGAAGGTTTAAATATCGTAAAAATCGCCCCTTCCGGCACCCGCTGTCAATCACCGGCGGCGAGGAGAATAAAGCTGAAGGAGCTGAGTGAGAAGAGCGAGCTGCGTCGGCCATCACGATGAGCCGGGAGCCAGTGGGTGGGTGGATGAGTGAGTGAGTGAGATGGTGAGTGGGCGAGGGGGTGAGTGAGTGGGTAGATGGGTGAGTGAGTGAGTGAGTGAGTGCGGCAGGCAGGCAGCCGGTGAGTGAGTGCGTGCAGCCGGCAGGAATCCGGTGATTGAGTACGGTCAGCAGGCAGCTGGTGAGTGAGTGCAGCCGGCAGGCAGCTGGTGAGTGAGGGCGGCCGGGAGCCGTTGAGTGACGCCAGAGCCGCTGAGTGAGGCCGTACCACCGCCCCCCCCCCGCCGAATCACCCCCTCCCACACACCTCCATCCCACTCACCCCTTCCCACACACACCACTCCCACAAACATCCCTCGCCCACCTCCCACACACACCCCTCGCCCCCACACACTCCCCTTCCCCTCCCGCGACCCCCCCCCCCCCCACTGACTGGCCCCGCCTGAGGCCGTCCCCCTCCCCTGGCTACAGGATATAGCAATGTTACAAAATTTTGAGATATAAAAAATCAAGTCTGCAATTTACCCCATCAGATAAAGCATAAAAAGAAGTTTGCTTTGACACCTAATTCACCTTCATATCTTCAATATTTAAAAAGTTATGGCCATTTTCATACTCTGAAATTAGCATCTTGTTCTCTTTTGCTATTACATTGACTTAACACAAAAGCTGTGATCGAAGACAGTCAAAAGCCCATAACTTTCTTAAAAATTAAGAGAACTGAAAGAAATGTTCAGTTATTATAGATTGAAGCATTCTGAAACAAATATGAAACAATCTTAGTGAATGACCTGAAATTAAAGCATATAATTAGTTAGTTACCTAATTGTAGCTAATTGCACAATTCAATTACTCGATCTAAACATCTATCCATTTCTTAAGAAAACATTTTTAAACAGCCTAAGTGTCCAAATAACATTCACACAAGAATTCACAATATAACATGATTTTTAAATCTCATTGTCATGAATTTATAGGACAAATGGAAGGAATTTAATGTTTAATTCCCGTAAATTAATGGCCATTTAAATCACATTTTCAGTTGCAGTGAATTTGAACCCCCTGGGGCCATAAATCACATTTTCGCCAATGAAATTTGGATTAAAGTCATCCTAAGAAGCAAGCTTATCTGTAAAATAAACGACTTACCTTATGTTTTGTCCCCTACATGAGATCCGTCCCGTTGTTGGCGTTGACGGCGTTAGAAGTAGCTTTTTTATTTTACTCTAGCGATTAAATTGTCCCGCGATGTTTGTTAAAGACTTCCAAGAACGGAAGGCGGAAAGACTTTTCTGCATTAGGTAGCAGCCCGAGAAAAAATATCTCGGGCTGGCAGGAGGAAACGGTATTTTAATCCTGCCCCCCCTCCCCCTCAAATGCGCCAAAGTTGTGCACACGGTCAGTGGCAGAATTGCAGTGCCGCTGAAGGTAAGTATTGTAACATAACTAGAGGATGCTCCCAGCCTGAAGCTGTCCCCGTCCACAGGCTACAGACGTTCCCGCCGGCCGCCGGCCTCTGCCTAAAGCCGTCCCCGTCCCCAGGTGCAGGATGCTCCCCCACCCCCACCTGAAGCCGTCCGATCCCCATCTGCAAGACGCTTCCCCCCCCACACCCACCCGCCAAACACCCACCCTGCCACACAGTGGTAGGCCATGTCTGCGGCAGGGGTAGGCCACGCCAGCAGCAGAGGTAAGCCACGGCAGTGGTAGGTAGAGGTAGGCTGCGGCAGGGGTAGGCCACGGCAGCGCTAGGCCATGGCAGTACTCCCCCCCCCCCCCATCGGCCCTCGACAGGCCCCTCCTGAAGCCGTCCCCCAGCTGCAGGACACTCCCCCCCTCCCCCACCGGCACCGACAGCCCCCGTCTGAAGCCGTCCCCCTCCCCGGCTACAGAATGCGAGACACAACAAGAAATAACTGAACTGAATAAATCTCATCTTTAACATTTAAATTGTTGTTATGTTATAAGAGTTATTCACATTTTACCCTTTAATAAATACCTTTTCCACTTGCCATGCCCATCAGCTGTTCTCACGCAGTAATACCTGCGTGTTCTACTTCAAAATGGAAACCCAATGGGCGGGAATGGCTGCGCCACTGGAGAGTCGCTAAGAGTTAATCGGGGGGGGTGGGGGGAAGGGGATGAGGGGGGAATGGAGTGAGTCTGTGGGAGGGGCAATGACAAGGGGCAGAGTGGGGGGGGGGTGTTGATGGAAGGAGGGAGGATCAGTAGCTTCACAACGGGGAGCTGTCAGCCACGCCTGTGCAGTTAGGTGCGATGGGTAAGTGGTGGAATTTTGCGTTGGGGGACCAGGCCTCCCTTGTGGGAATGGGACCCAACGGGTCCCACTTAGTCTAGTTGTTTATAAAACTGGACATCTGAGGTCTAAGATAGACATGAATGCAAAAATCTGCAATGCTTTAGGTTGGTCTACAACTTGTAGAAGTGAGATACACAGTGGCTGGAATATACTGGCAGGCAACCCATGGGTAAATCAGATCCTAAAGTGAACATTTATGCAAAAGACTTTCATTGTTACAATGTTGGTACATATTAACACATTTGACTCTTAACTCTTCCAGTGTTTCATTGCACATTTAACCCTGCTCAATAAATCATGAAACATAATGAGCAATTGGAAAGTGGTTTTCAGATATTGTCCGAGAGGTATGATGAGACCCTAGAGGTCTTGTTGGAGCATATCCATAACAAAGGCAAGGTCGTGATCATGTGAGTGGTGGAGCTGTGGTGGTGGTGGAGGTTTGTGATGTGGTGGAGGTTGAGTGGTTATTGTTGGATGTCCTCCAGAAGGAAAACAAGTAGAAACAGGTAACTCTGGAGGCAAACACCTCCACAAGGACCCACATCATGTGGATTGTTAAAAGCCATATCTCACCAACTCCTGCATAAGCCTCTGCCATTGATAAGAGTTTTAGGTATGAAGGGAAGCAGTTGACATATGCATTACAATGCCATTGAGGAAAAAGATTAGCCATAATCAGCCATGCAAAGCGGGCATGAGAGGCTGAGTAACCTATTATTTACTACAGTTTTAAATTGTTGACAACTATCATTCAGCTTCCGATAATCTCGAATAATTAGGTCTCATAATTAACATTCAAAAATTAATTTAAATTCATCGATTCAAACATTACGATGTGCCATCAAATTGCATTCCATAATATTTACTTTTCCCTCTATTTCAAAGCAAAATACTATGCACCCAGGGTAGCAGGAGCCACCTCATGAGTACAGGCAAGCCAGCATGTCGAAACTCCCATGAGGAGATTGTGCTGGCCATTCATGGGTCGACTAAACTAAACTAACCTAAACTAAGACTGGTATTGAGGAATGGTAAGGTTGCAACCATTGAAGATGATGTGTCATCATATGTAAAATAGTAAGATTAAATGAGAACTTACCAGTTTGAAGTTTGATCTTTATTTTATGAGGAGTTACGATGAGGGATTACGTGAAGACCCCGCGCAACATTCTTCAAAGCAGTGGTGTGAAATCACAGATACCAAAGTTGACTAACATAGTAAGATAAGAGAGAACTTTATATACCAGTTGACCTTTATAATAGAAGGTTTTGCAGCGGAGGGCACGTAATCCATCATCTAAACTCCTCATAAAATAAAGATCAAACTTCAAACTGGTAAGTTCTCATTTAATCTTACTATTTCATTTCGGAGTCACGTGAGTGACTTTGTGAAGAACCCGCCAGCACGCATGCGCGACATATCGTCGCTCGCATTTGCAGTCGACGGCTGGAGGAGGAGCGCGGCTCACCACCAGCCCTCATAAGGACCAACTCAGGTAAGTATAATCAACCTTGAGCTGGTTGGTTTGTCTGTTAGCAATTTTTTCCTACAGAGAAACATGGACAGAAGAAGTAAGGGCTGCAGGACGTCCGGAAGGATCTGCAGGCCACCAAACCCGGAGCTCCCTTCTACAGCGCCCGCTGGAAGGACCGGGAAAAAGGCGCGCAAATCGGGGTGCCCTGTAGTCACAGGACCCGAATCACCAGCACAGCTGAGCTCTAGCGGGGTTCCCGCAGAGCAAGAAGTCGGAATAGCGCCGGAGCAGGTGGACCCTGACTCCATTTTCCTCTCGCCAACTGGATCATTGGCAGAGGCGAGCAAAAAGGGTTTACGTGCTGCTGCACGACCCTTATCCCTGAGCCCTCATAGTAGGGCCAGGGATAGAGCTCGAGAACCTAGCCCTTTTCGGGCAGAGGGTTCACCAGGTGCCGCTAGATCGCGGCCTGGTGTAGCAGCGAGACCTGAGTCCACTGGCAGACCAAGGAGGGCCAGTAGAGACTCACCACCTAGTCGGACCAGGAAGAGTCACACAGGTGGAGGCTCGCCACGGTCACCGCTTCCCCCGCGGGGGGATGGACGGGACCGTACGCCGTCTGGGTCCAGAAAAAGGACAGTCGGCAAGCCCGCGCGGATGTCGGGTCACCACGCCGAGGCGTCGGGTGCCGACTTATCACCGCGTATGCCCTCGGAGGCAGCCGGATGCAGCTCAGCCAAAAGGAGGCGTATGAGCAGATCCGCGCGGAAGTCGTTCAGTAGCGCTGAGGCGGCTGGAAGCGACTTACCGTCACGGCACCGACATTACCTCGACGAGGTACGGGCCGATGATAGGAGCCTCAGAAGTTCCTTCGGGCATGAGGACTCTAATCGCCCATTCATGCATGATGAAGGGCGCATAGACCGGATGGAGAGGATAATGGAACAACTCCTGCTTAATCAAAGACAGGAAACCCACAGTTCCAGGGGACTTATGGACATATCCCCATCATCTATGGGCAGCATGAGGCCAGAAGAGGAGGAAATTTTGGTACATGCCCCAGTTGCACCTGAAGTTCCCCAGGAAGAGCTCCTGGACGTGGCAGCCAAGTTTGGATTACCTGTTTCATCGGGCCAACCCCTCGATACCAAGCTGGCTGCTACCATTGATTTCCTCACGAATCATCAACTACAGGAGGAGGTCCTTGCAAAGGCCATGGATAGACACAAGGCGCGGGGCAATTGTAATTCACTCAATGTGCCTACAGTCAACATGCCGATTTGGGGCAATATCAGCCCGGGCATTCGCACTCAGGAAGTAAAATTACAGAGAATCCTGAAGTTGCTCACATCTGGGATTACTGCGTTTGCAAGGTCGGTGGATGGAGTGGACTTGAGCATCGAACAGGAGGATGCACTGGCTCTACTTTGCAACACGCAATACGAAATTAATGCTTTTAGGAAAAGTATTATCAAGCCGACATTAAACCCCAAATTTGCGGGGTTATGTAGAGCACCTCCAACACCACCACCCAGGCAGCTATTCGGTGAAGACCTCCCGAAGCAGGTCAAAGACCTAGATGATCATGCCAAAACAGTGGGTCTGATGAGGTCATACCCCGTGACCAGACAGACGGCCAAGAAAACACCATATTTCAGGCCACGAGGTCCCACCGATAGGCCAGCAAGGACCTACGTTCCAGCGCCTCCTATGTACCAACAGCCTCAACAGCCCAGGCCTTTTTTAGGGCAGGGCCCTCAACGGCCAGCATGGAAAATGCGGTTTCCGTATTTCCAGCGCAACCCAGCACCTCCACGTCCCACCAAAAACGTCAGGGACCGCCGATAACCATGAAGGTAAGGGGGTCTGGGTTTCATACACTGGCATGTCTAACCTCACATGTTGGGGGTAGGTTACGGGGGTTTAAGGAGGCATGGGAAACCATCACCTCAGATGAGTTTATTCTACAAAGTATTCAGGGTTATGAGATTGAGTTTACAAATGGCCAAATTCCTCCACCTCAGCATATGCCGAATCGCAGATTTGCACTTTCCAAGAAGGAAACAGCAGTAGGCTATGCTGAAATCTTAAGACTCCTGGAGAAAGGTGTGATAGAAAGAACTACACATGAGCCAGTTGAGTTTGTATCCAATATATTTACTAAAACCAAAAAAGATGGTGGATGTCGGGTCATTATAGATCTAACCCATTTGAATACCTTTGTACAATACACCCATTTCAAAATGGACACGTTTGAAACAGCCAAATCTTTGATTTCTGAGGGCTGCTTCATGGCATGCATTGACTTAAAAGATGCATACTATTCAGTATCCGTTCAGAAACATCACAGGAAGTTCTTGAAATTCATCTGGATGGATCAACTTTGGCAATATAAAGCTTTGCCCAATGGGCTTACCACAGCCCCTAGACTATTTACCAAATTACTCAAGCCAGTGTTAGCCACACTGAGGAGGGCAAATCACACGGTCATGGCTTATCTAGATGATATCCTCATTATTGGGCATACATTGGAATCAGCAAAATTGGCAGTTTCAGCCACTGTGGATATATTCCAAAAAATGGGATTTATTATCCATCCAGATAAATCAAAGTTCTGTCCTTCACAGATCATGGACTATCTGGGGTTCACCATAGATTCCAATCACATGATTGCCACCATACCAACTAACAAGGTTGGGGATGTCATCCAAACATGCAAGAACCTGGTCTGCGCCAGTATGCCATCAATTAGACAAACTGCTAAGGTAATTGGAAAAATCGTAGCAGTTTTTCCAGCTGCTCAATTCGGACCTTTACATTATCAAAATTTACAAAGATCCAAGATTTCAGCATTAATATTGAATGCTGGACATTTTGATAGACCTATGCAGCTGCCACTCAAGGCAAAAATTGAGTTACAATGGTGGATTGATAATATCCATAACTCATTTAAACCCATCATTGTGCCTCGTCCGGTGGTATACTTACAAACAGACACAAGCTCCCATGGCTGGGGAGCTACGGACAACAACACAAGTTGTGGGGGCAGATGGGACTCACTAGAATCTACCCTTTTGTTAGCACAAGGGATAAATTATTTGGAGATGCTTGGGGCATTCCACGGACTTAGAGCTTATTGTTCAAACTTTACTGACACTCATGTCCGTCTCCAAATAGACAACACCACTGCGGTGGCATATCTAAATCATATGGGTGGTACCAGGTCAATTTCATGTGATGAATTGGCTAATACAATTTGGCTCTGGTGTATTCAAAGGAATATTTAGATTTCAGCTACCTATTTACCAGGTAAGCTCAACATAGTGGCGGACACCAGGTCACGGAAATTCAATGATAACATCGAGTGGATGTTGAATTCCCAAATATTCAAACAAATTACAGCCAAATTTGGTAAGCCAGATATTGACCTTTTTGCGTCACGGTTAAACCATCAGGTACCAACATATGTATCATGGGAGCCAGATCCTGGGGCAATGGCGATGGACGCTTTCTCGCTAGACTGGGGGAAATGGTTTTTCTATGCATTTCCCCCATTTTGCCTCATCAGTCGGGTATTGCGGAAAATCCAGCTAGATGCTGCTAATGGCATCCTTATCATACCCGACTGGCCTACTCAGTCATGGTATCCGGTGGTCCTTGGGATGATCAGTCAACCATGGGTCCTCTTGGAGGGTTGCCCACTATTGGTGACGAACCCCGTTACAGGGGAACCACATCCCTGCCATAGTCATTTGAATTTATTGGCTTGCAGGATTTGAACAGGCCATTACTGCAGTATGGCCTATCATCAAGGACCATGGACACCATAGGAGCATCATGCATGGAGTCCACAAGATGGCAATATTTATCGCACATCAGGAAATGGGAAACCTACTGCGGCCGCTTGGACATTGCATATGACTCCGTGTCAATCACAGATGTGCTGGAGTTCCTTGCGGGGTTACATCATGACGAACACCTCAGCTATAGTGCCATCAACAGCGCCAGGAGCGCACTATCATACTACCTCAATTTGGAGGTAGGATCCAATAAGTTGGTGTCCAAACTGATGCGGGGAATATTTAATTCCAATCCACCTAGACCGCGTTACAACGTTACCTGGGATATTGGGAATGTACTGACCCTGCTCAGGACGTGGTCGCCCATGATTGGGCTTGAATTGGACAGACTCACCCTGAAGTTGGTGATGTTATTGGCACTTACTTCGGCACAAAGGGTACAGACTCTTCATAAGATCAAGATTGATAGAATGATCTCTACCCCAGAAAAGGTTATTTTCTTTATTGATGAATTGCTTAAACAGCACAGGCCTGGGTTTACAGGTCTGCAGCTGGTGTTTCCAGCATACCCCGCTGATGCCAGGCTATGTTTAGTCACCCACATCCGCCACTATATTAAAGTGACGCGGAAATTAAGGGGAATGGAGCAATACTTGCTAATCAGCCATAAGAGACCTCACCATAGAGTGACGGTACAGACTATCTCCAGATGGCTCAGAATCGTTTTGAACGAAGCAGGTATAGATACTAATGTATTTAAATCCCATTCCACCAGGGCTGCATCTACGTCGGCGGCAAAGGTCATGGAGGTGCCCATGGACCATATTCTAGCCGCAGCGGGATGGGCCAGTGAAGCCACCTTTCAACGGTTTTATAATAAACCTATTACCGCTCCTGGAATGTTTGCAGAAGCTGTACTGAATGCAGGCCGAGGTCATTCGGCTATTCCCCAGTGAGGGTTTTTTTCTTTTGTTATTATTAATAAATATTATTATTTTTCAGAACTAGCAGTCTGAAAATTTTTGATACTCCTGTCCATCCTTATAGTGGCGTGTGTGATAGCATGGACGTTGTCCAGGGCGTGTAATCACAGAGCTTTGAAGTCTTCACGAAGTCACTCACGTGACTCCGAAATGAAATAGTAAGATTAAACGAGAACTTACCAGTTTGAAGTTTGATCTTTATTTTATGAGGAGTTGCGATGAGGGATTTCGTGCCCTCCGCTCCCAACCCTCGATCATAAAGTCAACTGGTAACTAGAGTCTCTTCAATCTTACCATCACAAGTCATTTCGTTTGGTTTGTTGGTTCTGTGATTCCACACCGCTGCTTTGAAAAGATGTCGCGCATGCGTGCTGGCGGATTCTTCACGAAATCCCTCATCGCAACTCCTCATAAAATAAAGATCAAACTTCAAACTGGTAAGTTCTCGTTTAATCTTACTATTTTACTTCGGAGTTATGTGTGACTACGTGAAAATTTCAAAGCTCTGTGATTTCATGCCCTGGAACAAGTCCATGCTCACACACTGCCATGCTAGGAAATGGAGGATATAACGTATTTCAGACATGAAACTGTGCTGAAAAACAAAAAGGTATTTATTTCATACCTAAAATAATAATGCCCCTACATTGGGGTAAATCATGAAACAGAACTTAAATTTTTTCCCGCAAATGTCTCGGGAGTGGCCACGGGTTTATTATAGAAGCGTTGAAAAGTCCTTTCATTACTCCAACCCGCTGTAGCAAGGATGTGGTCCATTGGAAAGTCCATCATCCTAGCCTCCGATGTGGATGCAGCCCAGGTGGAGTGAGATTTAAAAATATTAGTGTCCACCCCCGCTGCACCCAATACCACCCTTAACCATCTGGAAATGGTTTGTACTGTGACCTTATGGTGAGGGCGTTTGTGGCTAATGAGTAAAGCCCTCTCAGTTCCCCGAGACTCTTGGTGACCTCTATATATCGCAATATATATGTCACGATGCAGAGCCGACAATCTGCAGGATAGGCCAGAAATTCTAATTTTTGGCCAGTGGATTTGGGTCTATCCTGTTTAAGTAACCCCTCTATAAGGAAGGTTATCTTGCCATTAGTGATATACATGGCGTCCATACTTAGCTTATGTAAGGACTGGACCCATTGTGCTGTTACGTGCCATTAACATAACCATTTTATAGCTTAATTTATCCAGTGTGAGTCCTGATATAGGTGTCCATCCTCGAAGCATAGTCAACACTATGCCTATATCCCAAGTATGGCTGTATCTGGGCCTGGGGGGATTAGAATTAAATATACCCCTCATTAGTTTAGATACCAGTGGGTGTGATCCCACAGCCAGGTGATCACACCCTCAGCGCAGGTAATTGGATAGGGCACTATGGGCACAATTAATGGCACTGTAGCTCAATCCCTCATCAAAATGAAGGGTAGTCAGGAACTCCAGCACTTCAGTGATGGTGGCTGTGTCGTATGAAGTGTTCGTTCTGGTGCAGAACACTTCCCATTTCTTCACATATGTAAGATATTGTTTCCTGGTGGACTCCCTGCACGACACTGTGATGACATTTATCGTCCTGTCGGAGAGTCCGTAGTCCTGAAATGGCCTGTTCAGAATCTGCAAACCAACAGGTTTATTCGGTCATGGCACGGATGACTTTCTCCTGTCACAGGGTGTACCAAAAGGCTCGGACGTTTGTAAAACCGAATGCAGGGTTCTGCGGCCATATTTTGTACTAGCGGGAACCATGGTTGGGTAGGCCAGTCGGGAACAACCAAACTACCCATTGCGGAGTCTTGTTTGATTTTTTTGTAAGACCCGACTGATGAGGCAGAAGGGGGGAAATGCATAGAAAAACAAATCCCCCCAATGCAGCGAGAAAGCATCCATCGCTGCTGCCCCAGGGTTTGGTTCCCAAGCAGCATATGTTGGTAGTTGGTGATTTAATCTGGATGCAAAACGGTCGATATCTAGTGTCCCATACCGTTCTATAATATCGGCAAACACTTTCCGATCCAACATCCATTCGGTGTTGTCGTTGAATTTGCGTGACCTGGTGTCCGCCACTGTATTTACCTTACCTGGAAGGTAAGTGGCTGAGATCCAAATATTCCTTTTCAGACACCAGTGCCAGATATTATTAACCAATTCATCGCATGATATCGACTTTATTCCACCCATATGATTAATATAGGCCACGACAGTGGTATTATCAATCTGTAATTGTACATGCAAATGGTGCATGTCTGAGCAATAGGCCCGGACTCCATGAAAATGTTTCTCGGAAGTGCTTTATAGATAATTAATCCCTAGTGCTCCCAACAGGGTTAATTCTTGTGCACTCCATCTGCCTCCACAACTTGAGGTGGTATTAGTTGCTCCCCAACCTTTTGCACTGGCATCAGTCTGTAATATAACCGTGGGATTCATGATAGTGATGGGGTTAGAACAATGCGGAGTATTGTCTATCCATCAATTTAACTCTAATTTTGCTTTCTCTGGTAGTTCCATAGGCCTATCAAAATGACCTACATGAGTTTTAAGAGCTAATATTTTTGCTCTTTGTAGATTTTGGTAATGGAGTGGTCCAAATTGTACTGCTGGAAATGCAGCCACCAGTTTCCCAATTATTCTGGTTACTTGCTGAATGGATGGTTTTCTGATGCTAGTGATGCTTTTGCATGGTTCCGTCAAGTCTGCCACTTTGTTTGGTGGCAAGGTGATAGACATTGGGGGTATTCGGCACTTTAATTATGCCGATAGCCTTGGCCTCCTCATCCAGGTCTTTTACCTGTTTTGGGAGGTTGTCCCCAAACAGCAATGTTGGCGACTGTGCACTGCTGGTCCTGCATAATCCCCCAAATTTGGGATTGACTGCAGTCTTTATAATGCTCTTTCTGTAGCTATTAATTTCAAATAGTGTATTGCACTGGAGTGCTAGAGCGTCTTGCAGCTCTTCAGGCATTTCAACCCCATCAACTGTTCTGGCTACTGCTGTAATCCCAGCAGCCAGTAGCTTGACGATTCTTTGGAGTTTCACCTCCTGGCTCCTTATGGTTGGGTTCATGTTGCCCCAAATGAGGTTGTTGACAGCAGGCACATTTAGAGAAATACAATTCTCTGGCGCAAGGTATTTATCTGCCGTATTATTAATTGCTAGTTCCTGCAGCTGGTTCGTTGCCATGTAATTTATACTGGCTGCCAGTTTAGGATGCAATGGCACCCCTACCAATGGCAATGGTAGGCATAGCAAATTTGTTGACCATACCCAGTAATTCTTCTTGCGGCACCCCTGACACAGATGAGACTTCAGCCATGTCCCCTTCTTCAGGGTCAGCCCAGCTCTGACCCCCAATGCTCCCCTGCGACGAGGGTGAGATATTTGGCAGTCCTTGATAGGAAGCTGCTGTGGGTCTGCGAAGAGACCCACTGTGACTCTGCCCTTACAAAAGCAGGTCACGCTGGAGCAATTGCTCCACCATCTGCTCCATGTGGGTAAGACGACCGCCGTCGCTATCAGCGAACGGGGTGTCCCCACGTCCCGAGCCAGCGGACCTGTCCGACTTCCGGGTGGTTTTGCTGTCGGACAGCGGCGCACCTACGGTCTGTTGCGGCGAGAAGTCGGGGGCTGCTGGATGTACCTGCAGCTCTGGAGAGTCGGCATGCTGCTGGCTGCTTTCCACAGCAGCGATTTTTGCCACTGCTCTCCGTGATTTTCTGGACTCCATGGTGCTGTTTCCTGTAACACACAACACACAGAGTCGCCACAAAACTCTACCAGACTGGTAAGTACTTACCTCCGGCTTGTTTTTAAACTTACGCTGGAGGAGCGACGCTCATCCCGACTGTCGCTTCCGCAATGCATTCGACGATATGTCGCGCATGTGTGCTGGCGGGGTCTTCATGTTGTCACTCACGTGACTCCGAAGTAAATTTAAAACAGGGCCTGCTGGAAACATTCAGACCCGCTGAATTGCTACAGCACTTTCTATCTTTTTTTCTAAAACAGCATCTGCATTTCCTTCTGGCTGCTCCTTAGAGATGGTCATGATTGTCTTCAAAGACCAACTCCAGTCTTTGTCAGTGAACTATACCAATGTATTTCAAACACATTGCTGATACCTGTGGAAATTATATTTTTATATTCTGGATAGCATGAAGTTGATAAATTGTAACAAATGTAAAGTGAGGTGTGGAGCTGTTGTGGACTTGGGGTTACATCTCCTGGTACCTCCATTAACTATGTTCTTCACAAACATCTCAGGCAGAAAGATGTCTCAATGTATCCACTCCCACGATTTCCTGCCTTCTACATACTCTCTTTGTTCCTTGCAAAGATAACCTTTATGGTGGCAAAGTTATATAGCATTTCACCACAAACCTTGAACCTTTTTGCTGTCTAAAATGCTGAGTATTTCCAGCATATTCTGGTTTTATTAGACATATAATAATGTTTAATGAACGCAGTCTAACATATGTGGTCACGAGGTTACTAGAGAGTAAACCGAGGGGTAAGATTGTACAAGCATTTACATGGACAGGGGCTGATTAGGGATATTCAGCATGGTTTTCTACATGGGAGATATGTCACATTTAAGGGGATGTCCCACTGTGGCGACCTAATCTGCGAGTTTAGAAGGGTTTGCCCTCGACTCAAACTCGCAGCATGGTCGACACGTGGTCCTAGGAGGTCACTGGAACTCTCCTTCATACTCGAGGGATGTTCCCGCATACTCACGGCCTCAGCTAGGTCACGGAAAAAATTTCAGCACGTTGAAAGGTTTTCTGCGAGTAACAATTGGTCATCATGGTTATTTTTAACTCATAGTGCAGTGGAGTGGGGTCGCTATGTAGTTACAGGCAGCGAGGGCAGCCGTAGGTCAATCTCCTTCGCTGACCGGGCATTTTAATTGGCTCATTGGAGTTTTCAGGAGCAAAGAAAACCGACCGGTAATGTAAAATTTGTCTGACTTCTTAAAAGTGTCTTCACTCCTTCTCCCCTAAAATGGAGGTGGGTGTATGGAACGAGCAGCTGAAGGAGGTAGTTGAGGTAGGTACTATCACAACATTTAAGAAACATTTAGACAAGTGCATGGATAGGATAGGTTTAGAGGGATAAGGTCCAACCCAGGCAGGTGGGATTAATGTAGATATGGCATGTTGGTCGCCACTTTGGGACAAAGGGCCTTTTACCACGTTGTATTACTCAGTGATTCTATGATGGTGCTGATTCAGAGTTCTCTAAAGAGTGGAAGCATTATATCATTATACAAGTGGTCTGTTCTATCATATTTGTGCTGAAGTAGCTTGTTTTGCAAGCATGTTACACATATATATTTTGGCTGAGTATTCATTTCATCATTGATGTTCCCAATAAATAATCCTTAAAGTTTACTGGCCTCCCTTACCCCTGAGACTCAAAGACAATTGTCCTTAAAAGGAGGGGGTCCTACACAGTTTACCTCATGAACATGGAACTATCAAGATAAAATGCCATTGCCATAAAATGCCTTCAAAATATGACCATCATAGATACAAATGTTCGCATTCATTTATTTTATTGATTTAAAAAAAAAAAAGATTTATGGCTAGGTTGTTTAATTCGATTGCTGGGTTTGCCTGAGTAACATAAAGGTGAAGAGAATAATCCAACACAGAGAAAAATGTGGCAAAGTCATTCTGTTGTTCTACTTATTTATATTCCTGGGATAAAGCATTGGGCATTGTGAATTTAGATGGACACTCCCATCCCTTTCTATCCATTGACTCCATTGTAATTGCTGAAGTATAGATCACAAACCTGAAGTTGCTTCATAAAACACATCTTTACTTTATTGAAATTTGGCATTGCATGGCTGCATCTACTATTCTTGAGAAATTAAGGTGTAAGAGGTTTAAGGCCCAGTCCTACTTTCCCAAGTTACTCACAAACTCTCCTGAGTATTCCCCTTGATTCGAACTCGGGTAATGTCGGTAGCAAGCTTGTAGGAGCCCGTAGGAGTCCATCGATGTTTCGTAACGGCCCGTAATGCCAGCTGTAGGAACTCGGGGCATCAGGTAAGTGGGGACATTTTTTCAACGTTGAAAAATGTCCACGAGTTTAAAAAAATAGCCCCGAGTACCTACGAACGGATATTACCGTAATTCTCCAAGTTCAAATCAAGGGGAAAACTCGGGAGAGTTCGTGAGTAACTTGGGAAAGTGGGACAGGGCCTTTATCTTTCTCTGGGCCAGCATCACTGGCTGACTTCACATGCAATGGATGGTTGATCAATGGTACAATTCTCATCAGGTATACACAAGCCCCCATCAGTGAATTTGGATCACATGAGATAAGGCTCATAATTTAATAGTGTTTACGAAGGAACTGCAAATGCTGGTCTAAACTGAAGATAGACACAAAATGCTGGAGTAACTCAGCGGGACAGGCAGCATCTCTGGAGCGATTTTTTTCGGGTCTGGTCTGAAGAAGGGTCTCAGCCTGAAACAGCACCCATTCCTTATTTCCAGAGATGCTGCCTGTCCCACTGAGTTACTCCAGCATGTTGTGTCTATCTTTAATTTGATAGTGTTCTCATTCCAATTAAAGACAGTTCATAAGTGCAGTTGATTGCAAAACTATTAATATATATGATCACCCATACTAGAAAGCACCCAAAGTCTTGGGAAATAGTTCAAAAGCTAGTGTTGAGGATGGTTTCTGCCATTTCATGATTACTTCCAACACAACCCACCTCATCCAAAAGTTCAAAAGTCCTGTTCAATTATTTTAGAATCCCTTGGAATGATTCGTCATTATTGATCAGCTGTTAAATTGCAAGATCAAGTAATTACAAACAGCTCTAAGCATTGATCAACATTTTTAGTGATAAGGTCACTGTACACATATTCCATGTTCAAAGAGTCACAATCACAAAATACACAACAGATTGTTTTTCACTTAGAGATCATGTTTATAAGGGTTAGGAAGGGGTATGTTCAAACCTCAAAGAATGAACTGACCACAATTCTTTTTATCACCCTCAGAAAGGATTATGACTATTCTACTGCTGTTTAATTAAATGTTTTACAATATTTGTGTATAGGCTAATTAATGAAGAATAGATTTGTTTCATTAAGGATTCTGTATTTACTGAAGAAATCTGAAGAAAGGGACAAAGGACATTTATTGTCACATACACCAATTGGTGCAGTGAAATTTGAGTTACCATGCAGCACACAAATAAGATAAATACAACACTACATAATTTAACGTCAAACATCTCCCCACAGCGGAATCAATGTTTCCCACTGTGAGGGAAGGCAACAAAGTTCAGTCATCTTCCTCTTGTTCACCCGTCGTCGGGGCCTATTGAGGCCTCTGCAGTCGCCGCGACAGCGGCCCAATGTTTCAGGCCATCTCGCCGGATGATGGAACTCCAGCGTCGGAAGAACACTCTCAGCAGCCTGGAGTTCCGAATCGACCATGGTTCCAACAAGGCGATCTTCCGCGAAAGATCCCAGGCTCCGCGATGTTAAAGTCAGCGCTGCCTGCGGCTGGAAGCTCCGCAGGCCACAGCTCCACGATGTTAAAGTCGGCAGTCCCAACAGTCCAGAGCTCCAACACAGTAACCCCGGTAAGGCATCACCTGCTCTGCGATGGTACTTCAGTGCCTCGCCGCTGCTGAAGCTCTGGCCGGTCTCCGGCAGGAAAGGCCGCACCAATCCAGATAATAGGCCGTGAGGAGGGGTCGAAGATGCGACTCGGAAGAAAGATACATCCTCGACAAGGTAGTGACTGAGAAAAACAGTTTCCCCCACAACCCACGTAAAAAAGAAAAAAAGACCTCCAAAACAAAATTTTGACTAAAAATAAAAAAGATGAAAGGACAAACAGCTTGCTGGTGAGGCTGCCACGCTCGATGGCGCCACCACTCCAGGGTCTCAACCCGAAACGTTGCATATTCCTTCTCTCCATAGATGCTGCCTCACCTGCTGAGTTCCTCCAGCATTTTTGTCTACCTTGTCTTTACTATGGTGTCCCAATAGCATGTGCAAATGTATTACATTTGAGGAACACTTTGTTTAATTTTGCATGAAAAAAAATCAATTCCAATAAAAATGTAAATATTTAAAAAAAACTTCCACATTTATGTTAGTCATTCACAGTTATTTGCATTATTGGACATTTAGTTTTTCCAGGAGTATGCTAGAGGAAAAAAAGATTTAAATAAAGCACCATATTTTTCTTCCAAAGATTATTTTTTTGTTAGCAAGTTGTGATAATAATTTATAAACAATGAACAAAAATACAGAAAACTATTGGTGATTTGAGTAATCACCTTAAAATGGTGTTGTCATATATTTCTTGATTTATGAAAGTTAGTTGAACTAGGAACTGCATTATTATTCCTTATGATATGCATAATTGCTGAGCAAGTAATCTCAAACTACATGAAAATGTTGATAGAATGTTTATGCACACAGAAATGCCTGTTTTTTTAATGCATAGTTCGGATTGGTATCTTTCGACATGCCTCGTCTATTGAAAAAAATTTTTGTACAACCATAAACATCACTCAATCCGCTCTGGTTAAAGAAAGCAATATGTAAAGTACAATGTTATATTATTGAAAGGTTGCTAAGTTTAATGCAGTCACAAACAACATCATGGAAATGTGTGTAAATACTTTCAATACAGAAATGGAGCACAAATTCACAGCCACACAAATCACCTGATTCAATTCAGTTGTGACTTTAGATCACAGTCCTTGTTCAATCAGCTACCTGAGTAATCTAAATAAAGGGCCTGTCCCATCAGCATGCGACTCCATACGGTGAGCGTGACCTAACGTGGTCGCTTGAGCCGGCCGGCCGCGCGGGGTCGGTCCCACTGCGATCGCTGGAGCCGTATGGAGTTGTACAGAGCTGGTCCTGACATCGCGTGGGGCTCCGAAAAACTGACCGTGTTCAAAACTTCGGCACGGCAACGGCCTGTCGGCCCACAGCCGCCTCGACGCATTACGCACCGCCTCACGTCGTGCCTCCATGTCCCTCTCTATATGTGCCTCCGTGACCCTCTCTCTGTGCCTCCGTGTCCCTCTCTCTGTGTGCGTCCGTGACCCTCTCTCTCTCTCTCTCTCTCTGTACCTCCATGACCCTCCCTCTCTGCCCCTCTGTGTGTGTCCCTCTCTGTCCTTGCGAACTTACCGCAGACTTCGCTCCACGTCGCGCCACTCACGCGACCTTCGCACGGCCCCCGCTGCCGGTTTGGTCGTGCTCGCCGCATGCAGGCGCATGCTGGTGGGACCGACCCTGTACGGGGATCACCCGACCTCCGCACGGCCCCCGCTTCCAGTTTGGTTGCGCTCAGCGCATGGAGTCACATGCTGGCGGAGATCTTTAAGCCCATTGAACTAATGCTGACTTCTGGAAAGCAATGCCATCAGTTATTTTTCCCCTTCTTTCACGATGGGCGTACAAGTTATCCTCTTTCTTAAACTCACCGAGTTCATTTCCAATAACTTTGTGCAGTGAATTTCTGATGCTGCCTGCTTTAAATGGCTGATCTGAACAAAACAATCTTGAGCAACAGTAATAATATCCTCCTGATTTTCTTCACTCAAAGGGGAAAACTGATTATGAGAGCAAACTGTCAAGTAAAATAAAACCAAATGACAGAAATATCAATGGATATATGAAAGAGAAGAAGATAGCCAAGATAAACATCGGATTTCTGGATTATAAATCTGGGCAAATACACAAAGAATTAACCGATAATTTAAACCAATAACTTCTATTAACTTTCTTGGTGGAAGACATTGCAAATATCCCAAAAATAGTAAATGAGCTGAATAGATACGTATCATGAAAGATAAAGTATTGTAAACAACCAATGACTAAAGGTAGACAAGTTGACTAAAATTAGACAAGACCTGATGGCCTGTGCCAAAGGGTGTTAAAAGGAATAGTAAGATTGAACGAGAACTTACCAGTTCGAAGGTTGATCTTTATTTCATGAGGAGTTGCGGTGAGGGATTTCGTGAAGAGCCCGCCGGCATGCATGCGCGACATTCTTCAAAGTAGCGGTGTGGAATCACAGAAACCAACAACAGAAATGACTTGGCATAGGAAGATTGAAGAGATTCGAATTACCAGTTGATTATGATCGAGGGTTGGGAGCGGAGGGCACAAAATCCCTCACCGCAACTCCTCATGAAATAAAGATCAACCTTCGAACTGGTAAGTTCTCGTTCAATCTTACTATTTCATTTCGGAGTCACGTGAGTGACTTCGTGAAGACTTCAAAGCTTCTGTGATTACACGCCCTGGACCACGTGCATTCCAGCCGAAGCATGGAGACCTGACGCCCGCGCGGGCTTGCCAGCTGCCCACGTCGTGGACCTTGCCGACGCATGGTCTTGTCCCCCCATCCATGGGGGACTCGGCGACCGTGGCGGGACCCTACCCAAATGACCCGTCCCGGCGTCGAGGGTTGGGGGGTGGACACTGGACCTCACAGTGGACCTGGGTCCCGCCGTTGAAGCAGACCGCAGCTCGGCGGCAGGTAATGCCTTAGCCCCAGAAGGGTTAGGCTTGCGGGCTCCTCCCCTCCCCCTGCTCGGAGGGCTGAGGGAGGAGGGCCGTGCAGCTGCACGGGACCCCTTGCCCGAGGCCGCCAACGGGCCCGTTGACGACCTGAATGCTGAAGCAGGGTCTACCTGCTCTGGCGGCACACCGCAGTCCTGCTCCTCGAACTCCTCCCCGGAGCTTCGGTGTGTCAGCGGGTCCGGACCTGCAGGAACAGGGCTCCCCGGTTTCCCCGCCTTCCTCCCAGGCCTGTTTCACAGGTGTAGCCGATAATGAGGGCTCCGGGACAGATGGCCGGCGACTCCAAACGGACATCTTTCGGCCCTTCGTACTCCCGTCCATGTCCTTGCTGAAAGAGAAAATCAAACAACAAGGACCAACCAACTTAAGGTTAGTTCACTCACCTAAGCGGTCCCTTATGAAGGGCTGGCGGGGAGCGCACCCGACCGCCAGCCGTCGGCAGCAATGCGTTGCGACGATATGTCGCGCATGCGTGCCGGCGGGCTCTTCACGAAGTCACACGTGACTCCAAAATGAAATAGCTGCAGAGATGGTTAATATTTCTCAAAGCTGACTGAATGTCAGAAGAGGACCAATGAATTGGAAACTCACAAAACTGACTCCCTATTCAAGAAAAGCGAGCGACTAAGAAGCATAAACTATAGGTCAGGCCGATAAACATCTGTTGTAGGAAAGATGTTGGAGTCTAAAATCAGGGAAGAAATAGTTAGCAATGATTAATACAATCAAACAATGCATATAAAAATGTAATTAGGAGGAATAACATAGGCAGTTGAGCTGTTGCTTTTCTATGCCTGTCATAGAAGATAGAAAGTTGGAATAAATGGGCCTCTTATAAACTAGAAAGAAGTAATTAATGGTGCTCGTGAATCAATTTTTGGCTCTCAATTATTTGCTATTTGTATTAATGATTTTAAAGGGGGAAAGATTGTAAGGTATCCATGTTTGCTGATGAAATGTCAGAAGGCATGCTAGGCTGAAGATATTTGGACTCTCTGACAGCATATAGATAGGCCGAATGAGTGGATGAAAACTTGGCAATGAAGCATAACGTGGGAAAGCCAAGTTGGGTCAAAGGGACTGTTTATGTGCTGTAATACTCCACATGACTATATGCCTATAGCATAAAGATGTGAGTTTAAATGTCAATCAAAATTAAAAATGCCATTTTAAATTTGGATTTTCCCATGTTATGATATATCTTTGTAAAAATTATGAGGGGAATAGATAGGGTGAATACACATACTCATTTTTCCCAAGGTAGGGAAATCAAGAACCAGAGGGCATAGGTTTATGGTGAGAGGGGAAAGATTTAATAAGAGCGTCTGCTGGCAATTATCAGCTGTCTCCACTGCATCACCTTTGATGGGGCCAAGGAAAGAGCGTTCACATCGTGGCCCTGTTTCCACCAATCTTTCAACCATTACGCACAAGAAGCACAAGTGCAAGAAGCCAATGTATGCAGATGCCGAGAAATGTGTTCAACTCTTGCTGAACAATTTCTAGTCTTGTGATGTGGACTTGATAAGAAGATCACCTTTGATTTCCAACTAGGATTTGGATAGGAAAGGTTCAGAGGGATATGGGCCAAATGGGTCATCATGGTCGGCATGAGCAAGTTGGGCCAAAGGGCCTGTTTCCGGTTTGTATGACTCTGCCTCCTTGTCTCCTTAGAGCAATTGAGGATATGTACTTGGGCACCACGGCCAAGGTTGTCACCTCGGATGGCGAGAGCAAAGTGTTTGAGATCCTCGCAGGGGTCTTAGGGAGACACTGGCTCCCTTTCTCTTCGTCATTGTCCGTGATTATGCCATGAGGCAGGCGCTCAAGGAACATGTGGACCTCAGCTTTACAATCACCCCAAGGTGTTTGGGAAGAATCGGGCCAGTCAACAATCAACTTCGCTGATGACATCGTCCTGCTGTCGGACCAGAATAGGGAGGCACAGGAGCTGCTCAGCAGGGTCAAGACTGAGTGCGAGAAAGTAGGCCTCCACCTTAATGCCAAGAAGACGCAGTACATGGCATTCAATGTTGCTGACCATAAGCTTCTCAAGACCAGTGGCGGCGCATCTTTCAAGAAGGTGGAGGACTTCAAGTACCTGGTAGCGAGGATGCAGAGCTTGGAGAATGACATCAAGGTCCAGAAAGCGCTTGCATGGAAAGCCCTCAATAACATGGGGAAAATCTGGACGTCTCGGATGTCTAAGGGTCTCAAACTGAGATTCTTCCATGCAACTGTAGAGACCGTATTATTGTGTGGGTGTGAGGCATGGACATTCACTCAAGCACTGTCCAAGTCTCTCGATGGTACCGACACCCGAATGCTCAGAAAAGTTAAAAATGTCAGTTGGCGGGACCACATCACCAACGCCCTGCTCTATGGGGAGAATCCACCTCTGACTAAGAAGATCAGGTCGAGAAGGATGAGGCTCGCTGGTCACTGGCACCACCACCCAGAAATGCCAGCAAACAAGGTTGTGCTGTGGGAACCCACCCATGGAAAACGTGACCCAAGACGATGCTGAAGACATTGATGGAAGACGCATGTGTAGAGACAAAAGAGGAGTTTCCCAGCTGCATGGAGGACACACATGTGTGGCGCGTCTGTGACCATGCCCGTCGGAAACCAGCACCACTGCATTGCTAATGTTTTCAACAATGATGAATGAATGACTGAGAAGCAACCTTTTCACAAAGGATGGTGGATGTATGGAAGAAACTGACAGAGGAAGTAGTTGAGGCAAATAAAATAAAACATTTAAAATGCATTCGGACAGGCACATGAATAGGAAAGGCTCAGAGGGATATGGGCCAAACACAGGAAAATGGAACTAGATTAGATGAGGAATCTTGGTTGGCATGGAGGAGTTGGGCCTAAGGTCCATTTCTGTGTTCTATGACTCGAGGATTATCACTAAAGCAAAAGAATTTGAGCTTTCATATTAATCAAAATGAATAATGATATTTTAGAGCCGGACTTTCCCAATATATGATGTATCTCTGCACAGAAATGATCAAAATGTGCATTCCTAGGCATGACATTCCTATGGGTATGAAGGAGAAATGCCATAATGAAATATTTAATTTTAATTAGCAATTTGTATAATCGAGATATATTGTGTAATATTTTTTTTATTTGAAGTAAACCGTTTACAATGTAAAGCTTACTTTATAAACTAACACCTTAATTCAATATTACTACAAATAACATATCAATACTTAATATCTTCTATTTTTTGTAAATAAAGAAAAGGATATATAAAAGAGAAAAGAAAAAAGAGTAAATAAAAAGGAATAAAAAATTCTTCCCACATACTTCAACCGTAAAAAAAAAGAAAAAAAAGGGAAAATTTGAAAAACAAAAATATTACATATATATAAACAAAAACTAAAGTCATTATTCGAAATACTATTTCATTCAGAAATATCTCTAATAAATGCACAATAATATCAAATATAAGTAAGTTATTCGCATCGGATCCGTAGGGTGTCCGTCGAGCCGTGATTCCAAGAATAGCTACTTCTCTAAATACTGTATATATGGAGACCATATCGATTCAAAAGAATTATACCTGTCCAAAAGGACAAATCTAATTCTTTCCAAATTCAACGTCTCCAACATCTCTGCTTTCCACATTTTAATTGTTGGGGATAATGTTCCCTTCCAAAATTTAAGTATCATTTTTTTCCCTATTATTAAACAGTAATCAAAAAAATTTCTTTGATTAACTGTGAGTACCAAATTTGGCTCCGGGATTCCGAATATTATTAATTTTGGGTCTGGGTCGAGTTCAACCTTAAGAACTTCCGAAATAACTTTAAAAATTTCAATCCAATAATAATTCAACCGTGGACACGTTGATAATCGAGATATATTAATTGTGAGATTAATTAAGTTAGTAACTGAGATGATTCTTATTACAGTTTATTGTTTCAAATGATTCAAATGTGATTGGGTGTTTGAATATGAACTGGTAGATTGAATGAATAGGTGGGACAACGAGTCAGATGAGATCTGGTGATGCACATCTTCCATGCTTTCCCTTCCAAACTGCAGTCGGTCTCAGTGGCCAACCCTTTCTGATGAATGAACAGGGCACTCCTTTTGGCTGAAGATAGACAGAAAAAGCTGTAGTAACTCACTGGGACAGGCAGCATCTCTGGAGAGAAGGAATGGGTGACTTTTTGGATCGAGACCCTTCTTCAGATTTAAAGTCACGGGGAAGTCACAAGAAATATAGATGATGATGTAGCGAGATATAGAACAATGAATGAAAGATAGGCAAAAAAGTAATGATGATAAAGGAAATAGGTCATTGTTAGCTGTTTATTGGATGAGAATGTGACTTGGGTGGTGGTGGGATGGAGAGAAAGAATGCAGGGGTTAATTATAACCATATAACATATAACAAATACAGCACGGAAACAGGCCATCTCGGCCCTTCAAGTCCGTGCCGAACAACTTTTTTCCCTTAGTCCCACCTGCCTGCACTCATACCATAACCCTCCATATCCTTCTCATCCATATGCCTATCCAATTTATTTTTAAATGATACCAACGAACCTGCCGCCACCACTTCCACTGGAAGCTCATTCCACACCGCTACCACTCTGAGTAAAGAAGTTCCCCTCATGTTACCCCTAAACCTCTGTCCCTTAATTCTAAAGTCATGTCCTCTTGTTTGAATCTTCCCTATTCTCAAAGGGAAAAGCTTGTCCACATCAACTCTGTCTATCCCTCTCATCATTTTAAAGACCTCTATCAAGTCCCCCCTTAACCTTCTGCGCTCCAGAGAATAAAGACCTAACTTATTCAACCTATCTCTGTAACTTAGCTGTTGAAACCCAGGCAACATTCTAGTAAATCTCCTCTGTACCCTCTCTATTTTGTTGACATCCTTCCTATAATTGGGTGACCAAAATTGTACACCATACTCCAGATTTGGTCTCACCAATGCCTTGTACAATTTTAACATTACATCCCAGCTTCTATACTCAATGCTCTGATTTATAAAGGTTAGCATACCAAAAGCTTTCTTTACCACCCTATCTATATGAGATTCCACCTTCAAGGAACTATGCACGGTTATTCCCAGATCCCTCTGTTCAACTGTATTCTTCAATTCCCTACCGTTTACCATGTACGTCCTATTTTGATTTGTCCTGCCAAGGTGTAGCACCTCACATTTATCAGCATTAAACTCCATCTGCCATCATTCAGCCTATTTTTCCAACTGGCCTAAATCACTCTGTAGACTTTGGAAATCCTCTTCATTATCCACAACCCTATCTTGGTATAATCTGCATACTTACTAATCCAATTTACCACCGCTTCATCCAGATCATTGATGTACATGACAAACAACAAAGGACCCAACACAGATCCCTGAGGCACCCCACTAGTCACCTACCTCCAACCCGACAAACAGCCATCCACCATTACCCTCTGGCTTCTCCCATTCAGCCACTGTTGAATCCATCTTGCTATTCCTGCATTTATACCCAACAGTTGAACCTTCTTAACCAACCTTCCATGAGGAACCTTGTCAAAGGCCTTACTGAAGTCCATATCGACAACATCCACTGCTTTACCCTCGTCAATTTCCCTAGTAACCTCTTCAAAAAATTCAAGAAGATTAGTCAAACATGACCTTCCAGGCATAAATCCATGTTGACTGTTCCTAATTAGACCCTGTTTATCCAGATACTTATATATATTATCTCTAATTATCTTTTCCATTAATTTGCCCACCACTGAAGTCAAACAAACCGGTCTATAATTGCTAGGTTTACTTTTAGAACCCTTTTTAAACAATGGAACAACATGCGCAGTACGCCAATCCTCGGGGACTATTCCCATTTCTAATAACATTTGAAATATTTCTGTCATAGCCCCGGCTATTTCTACACTAACTTCCCTCAATGTCCTAGGGAATATCCTGTCAGGACCTGGAGACTTATCCACTTTTATATTTTTCAAAAGTGTCAGTACTTCTTTTACTTTGAAACTCATAGTACTTCATAAACTCATGAAATCAATATTCATACCACTGGGTAGTTGAAGTTAAAGTCCCTTTTTGACTGAAATGCCTCCATGGTTGAGGGATCACTTTTTAAGGCCAAACTCTGCAGGCAATTATCAGCTGTCTCCCCTGCATTACCTTTGATTTCCAACTAAGATTTGGATTCCCTCCCTCACCTGTGGCCACAAGTTGCAAAACTTGCTGGTGAAGTCTCTGGGCCACCTGGCCCTGATTGTGCAAGAGCTAGGCTGAGCCATGTCATCCTCTCCTTGTCAGCCTCTGGGCATAAAGACAGAGCTTGTGATCCTCTGTTTTAAATCAGGGACGGTTTTAAATAGTTTCTTCCCAGCTGTTATCAGGCAACTGAATCATCCTGCCAACTACTAGAGAGCAGTCGTGAGCTACTTTCTACCTCATTGGAAACCCTCGGAACATCTTTTATTGGACTTTACGAGACTTTGTCTTGCACTAAACATTATTCACATTATTTCCTTTATCATGTATCTGTACACGCTGGATGGCTCGATTGTAGTCATGTATTGTCTTTCTGCTGACTGGTTAGCACGCAACAAAAGCTTTTCACTGTACCTCAGTACACGTGACAATAAACTAAACTAACTAAATAATAACAATAGGCATTTCAATTATTAAAATAAATGCCGATTTCTTGTAGAGAGGCAAGCATCAATTAAATACAGATGAGAAGCTATTAAGAGAATTTGGAGAAGCCCCGTCTGTGTGTATATTACAAAATGTGCATCTATGTTTGTACATAAATGTAATTCTAATATTGTGACAGGCTCAAGAATTTGGCACAGCCAGACAAGCAGATTTTCCGGACTATTGGATGATATTTCTATTAATATCCCAACACTCTTAATTCATGTGTAAGAAAGAACTGTAGATGCTGGTTTAAATCAAAGGCAGACACAAAATGCTGGAGTAACTCAGTTGGTGAGGTAGCATCTCTGGAGAGGAGGAATGGGCGACGTTTCGGGTCGAGAGCCTCTTCAGTCTGAAAAAGGATCTCTCACGAAACGTCGCCCATTCTTTCTCTCCTGAGATGCTGCCTCACCCACTGAGTTACTCCAACATTTTGTGTCTACACTCTTAATTCACTTTTTGTTTAGCGTTAGGTAGCGTCATAATAAAAATCCCAGTCAACCTGGATTGTATGATGGAAATAATTATGACATTGTTTGGCTGATCATGCATCTTTTCTACCAAGAGCAACTAAAGGGCAATGAAATCCACCAGGTAACCTCTAGCTTGGGAAAATTAGCAGGATTACTATAGGCAGACCCTGCATTAGAGTCTCAGTTTTCCAGGATTAATCTGAGGGTGCCTAGCAGCAGATTAACTTAATCTACTTTAAATTTACCTGACAGTATGTCCACTCTTAGTCTATCAACACCAGAGAGTGAGGACGGGGTTTGGACAGGATAAATGATGCCACTTTATTATTTGTTCCTCTGCTATTCCATGTGTTGAAGTGCATCACATAATATATCCCATTAGATGTGCCATTTTTGAAGTAACCTGGTAAATTGTGTTGCTCTTTAGTGAGTTAAATAAAATCCATTTGCTATTTTTATTAATTTATAAATACTTTGTTTGAATCTTTAACGGAAATCAAATGACTATGTCGGATTTTGCACACCTTCCAAACGAAGACATGTTTTATAATTTAAATATTTAGCACTTTTGATTATGCCTTACCTAAACCAAAGCCCCCTGCTTAAGCTTGTAAATAATTAATTAGGAAGCACATGCTTGAAATACTTTACTGCATGCAGAGGGAGTGTATAATCCCTGCAGTTCATTTACAATAAACTATGCAGTTCCCTTGGCAAAAGCAGTCTATTTCTTTAGTGGCAGCCTTGTGATTTCTGAATGGTTATGATTAACCCATACAATGTTTTCTTTAATGTGAAACTGTTTTCTTTTGTCCACACTTTTCAGTCAGAAATACCATATAGCCCTGGGCTAAAATAGAAACCACTAATGTCAGACTTATCAAAAACATATTTGTTATTTGTCCTCAAAGGACAGAAGGTTAGCCCACTGGGGCTCGATTTTTAAGCAAGTATTTCCTTTTACTGGAGAACAATTTGATGTAATGTCTTCAGTTATATGGCTTAATTATTTTTAATTGTACCTAGAGTATAGGTCTTAAAAATGTTGACACCTTTTGTTGTAATTGCATCAAAGGATTGATGTAAAGGGGAGTTTTGCATTGATTGAACACCATAATATTGGTTGGTGAGAAAATGTACCTTTTATTCTAGTTTTCTTTGTAGATACACAGTGGTACAGCTGGTAGAGCCGCTTGCTCAGAGTGCCAGAGAAGCGGTTTCCATCCTGAACTCGAATGTTGCGGAGTTTGCATGTTCTCCCTGCGACTGCTTGGGTTTCCTCCGAGTGCTTTAGTTTCTACACACTTCCTAAAGATGTAGATTTGTAGGTTAATTGGCCTCTGAAAATATTGTCCCTAATGTGTAGGGGGGAAATGAGAAAGTGAGATAATATAAAACTAGTGTGAACGGGACATCGGTGATCGACATGGAGTCTGTGGGCCGAAGGACCCGTTTACAGACTGTAAACAAATCTAAATTTCAATGACAAATAAATCATACAGATGTTATTATTTTTTATTTCATTTTCTCACCCAAACTGTTCATCTCTGTACCTGCTCAATAATATCATGATCTCAATAATATCTTTGATGAACAAAATAGAATTTCTCCTGTGATTCTGAAGAATCATACAGTATTAGAACTATGTAACATCCTAAGTTTCATCCCACGTCAACTTACCTATATCTCATAACTTTTATTTCGAAACACCACCAAATTCTTGAAAAACAGAGGAACAACCTCCAATAATAAACCTTTACTGCACATTAAAAAAAAATACAAGTAACAAAAAATAAATGGATTAATTTAAATATGTCAGCCTTTATGTGAATGCTTGGTTCAATGACGTGTGTGCGTGTGTGTGTACAAGCATTATATGGTGGGTGCACACATGTCTGTGCACACACCCTCATCATGCATGTGTGATCTGGGCAGAAAGGGTTCTCAGTATTCTGTGGTCTTCTGACGAGTCATTGTCTCTTTGGTTCACTACAAATTCTGACCATCAGTGACCATTTTCAGTTTCAATGAGCTTCTGCCAACTAATAGTGGGAAACTAGGACATCTGGTTATATTTTCTTTCAAACTAATGTAGCCAAGAATTGTGTATGTATTTCTGCTAATGTCCCAGTTGAGAATAACTTCTCCAGGTACGATGTCCACTATTGCAATTCTAATCTCACTGAACTCATCCAGGGCAGTAGGTGGAATAATACAATTGGACTCACCACCTTTCAGATTCAAGTAATGAAAGAAAGATTCAAGCAGTTCAGCTAAATTCTGCTTATAACTGTTCCTAATCCAGCCATTTCTACTGAGGGGTGTTTTGGTATGGATGCATGGCACAAATGCCCTTACAGTTTTCTACAATCCACCACCCATTGGAATAGTATGCAAGAACTATTTGGGTTCATTGGGAAAGATATGGCACTTGGTGAGACCTGTAGCCTATCTGTGCTATTTTGACATATTGGGGTAACTTTGAAGAAAAATATACCTTTCCTATAAACATAGTCATAGACTATTCAAAGTCAATAATTATAATATAAAAAGACAAAGTCTGATGAAACGTATTATTAATCCTTAACTTTGTATTATAAAGGGAGATGCATTTCTATTTTTTTCTGGAAATATTGAACCACGATAGAGGGTATAAAAGATGAACAGTTCTGTTTGAACTTGGTCTTTCATTTTAGTTGCCTTTCAATAAACTCAAAATTAGATTTGCTATTAATCAGCTAATTTGTTCAACCTGTATTGTAATGTGTACAAAGCCTCAAGGTATGATATAGAGAAACTGATATATGGGCAGCAATAAATAAAGTAAATTACAGTTTGCCTGTCAGATTGGGCAGATGAACAGCCCTTTTCCCTGCATTTATTGAGTCGAGAGTGTGGGAAAATTAATTTAAGTGGTAATTAATTTCTAATTCATTTCATTCAAGCGGTTACTATTGCCCTTTGATGTTATGGTAACTTTCATGGATCATTGCATTTATAAAAATAAATTTAATTACATGTTTGTTTAAAAAGGTTGTGTTGGTGCAGTTTACAGTTGGTATCGGTACAGGAAAGAAAATGCAAACTAAATTTAAATCATCATTTTGAAAGTTTTCTCTATAATTAAAACTATAATTAAAATCCAGAAGGTGTACAACTGTACACTTAAATTAATTTCCACATTTGAGGCTCAAAATATTGTGGGTGAAGAGCTGAAGCAGGGCTTCATCAAAGGTATTTACAGAAGCTGTAATCCCACTGCAGCCTATGTGGCTGAAACGGTGACCATCTGATAAATTAAAAGAGTTTTGAAATGAAACAACACCCATTCCTTCTCTCCAGCGATGCTGCCTGTCTAGTTGAGTAACTTCACCATTTTGTATCTATCTTTGGTGTAAACCAGCATCTGCAGTTCCTTCCTACACATTCGGATAGGTATTCTGCCTGTTGTTTGCCATCTCCCTCCATCTTAATGCCAAAGTTGTTATGGCCTTTGTTTGTATATCCTACCTTGTTTCCCACAGATGACCAGGTTCAACACCTCAGCACCAACAAATATCACACCTCAATCCAGCCTGCAATTTTATTACATGTCTGAATTCACCCACCTCGCACTGATCACGTACATGACACCTGATCTTCAGATTCAGATTCAATTTTAATTGTCATTGTCAGTGTACAGTACAGAGACAACGAAATGCATTAATCTTCCTTCCCACTCTGCTGCCTCTTCCCTCCACGTCCAAGCAAACCCCACATCTTTCCTGTGGGCCCAATCCTTCCTGTCCACCTTATCCTCACCTAGCTACTCAGAGCAGAAGAAAGGCTGATGTGTATGTTTTTGCTTCCAAGCCTTTCTATCATGTGCAATGCCTTGAATATTAAATACAACTGGCCTGGCCAGCTTCAGGAGTCAATAGAATCAAGAGCATTTAATTGTCATATGGACCAAAAGCAGAACGGTGAAATTCTTAATTGCAGCATAAGACATCTGTTAACACAGTACTCGTAGATAAATAAGAAATTAAAATAATTCAACGTGCATCAGCTCTCCAAAGCTTTGAACATCTCTCTCAATTCTCTGACCATGACCATGTAGAAGAAAATAGTAAGATTAAACGAGAACTTACCAGTTCGAAGTTTGATCTTTATTTTATGAGTTACTATGAGGGATTATGTGAAGAAGTCCCGCCAGTCCCGTCATACTTCAAAGCAGCGGCGTGAAAACACAGAAACCGATAGCCAAATTAACATAGTAAGGCTTTAGAAGACTAGAACTATCAGATGATCCTTTTGATTATGAGGGCCGGGAAAAGAGGGCATGTAACCCCTCCTCATAACTCCTCATAAAATAAGGATCAAACTTCAAACTGGTAAGTTCTTATTTAATCTTACTATTTTACTTCGGAGTCACATGAGTGATTACGTGAAGATTTCAAAGCTCTGTGATTTCATGCCATAAATGCACTCCATACGACACACTGCTTCTTCAGTTGACACAGTAGTGAATAAATAATGTATTGAACATCGCTTCGAATTATCCAATAATCATTTTAAAAAATAACAATACTGTAATAACCCCTCTATCCCAGGGGAAATTACAAATGAAACTTATAAAGACAAAGCAAATCAAATCAAACGGAACCCAAAACAGCATGCCCAAACCCTGGCACTGTCAGGACAGGTTTATCATAATTTTAGCAAGTTGATTCCTTAGACCATCCTGCGGTCTTGCTGCAGATGTTGATGCCGCCTTGGTGGAGTAAGATTTAAACACATGAGTGTCTACTCCAGCGGAATCCAAAACCTGTTTTACCATCTAGAAATAGTTTATTCTGACACCTTTTATGAGGTTTTTTGTGACTGATGAGCATTGCTGTTTCAGAGCCTCTGAGACTCTAAGTTACCTCGATATATTGACTCAGGTGCTTAACTACACATAACCTTTGGTCAACAGGGTATGCTTTAAACCCTGTACGGAACCCAACACAGCATGCCCAAACGCTGGCACTGTAAGAACAGGTTTATCACAAAACTTAGATAACGTCCATTGCTTAGACCATCCCCAAGGATTTGATCTAGCGGCACATCCTGCACCTTCGCTGCGGATGTTGATGCTGCCCTCGACAATCGGCCTGGAAGGTCTCCTTCTCCCAATATTGGGGTTGTTGTTGGGCTGCACTGGTGGGTAATATCTTTTCCCCATCAGCCTCCCTCTGCTGGGCCCCGCCCCGGCTTCCGACCCCCTGCGCATCGAACCTGACCATTTAGATGACGTCCTGGGAGCAGGGATGAATGGTTTCATAAGCCCAATTGTCTTTGCCTCATCGTCGATGTCCCTATTTTGCTTGATGAAGTCGTCGCCGAACAAGCAATCCGGTGCTTGAATGTTGCTAGCCCCTCACAGGCCTGCAAACTTCGGGTTTAAGGTTGGTCGAATGGCGATCTTCCTCATGCAGTTCACCTCGAAGTAGGCATTGCAAAATAGTGCTAGCATATCTTGTTGGGTTTTTGACATCGGTGACCCCTTGACCATCTTCCCGAATGCAGTTATGCCTGCTGCCACCAACTTGAGGACACGCTGAAAGCGCACTTCCTGTCCTTGTATCGTTGCACTCATGGGTGGCCATATTGCCGAGTTTACGGTGGGCACCCTGAGTGAAGCACAATAGACAGGTGTTTTATATAGTTTCCTGGAGCTGGTGAGAAGCCAAGTAGTTCACATTGGCAGCTAGATTGTCATCCATAGCCTCACCAGTCCCTTCAGGAATAGCGAAGTTTTGCGCTATATCCGGGATACCTCCTTGTGCTCTGGTGTCTGCACATAAGCATGGACACCAGCTTCAGGGTCAGACTCCTCCTGCCCTGGCACTCCCGAGTCCTGCTCAAGGGAGACCTCATCCAGACCTAAACAAGGTGCTGGAGAGAAAGATTCCCATTATGGACAGGCACCATATTCTGCATATGGAACTCATTGAGAGGTTGCCTGGGGAATCACTGGGGCCTTGGACCCCTGGCTGATTAGGGTGTGGAGCATTTGCTCCATTTGTTCGAGTCTCCCCCACATTTTCTTGTGATCCGGAGGGGAGTCCTCTTCTTCCTCAGACCCGTCAGATAAAACGGGTCTGACAGACTTTCGTTTTGCTTTTTTGCTTGTTGGCGTGGCCTCAGTGCCCTGGGACACTGGAGTAGCTGGAGGCTGTTCAATCACCGGGGGAACGGCCGTCGGTATTGGAGCCGGCATTACCGCACTTATCTCCCGACTCGATCCCTGAGATGGAACCGCATCCCCACGCTTACTGCGAACAGACTTTCTCCCAGCATTTTCCATAACCACTAGCTGCCACTCCAAACTGCACTACAGGGAAAACTGCCACCAATTTACGAATAACAGTAGCTACTTCCCGGATGGAGGGATATTGTTTTTCAGCGAGACTGTACCAGAGAGGTCTGTACCACTCTCTGATCTCCACAGCCTAGGCTGTAGACAAAGTCACTGACATATCAACTGAATCAATGACAAATCTAAAATAAACAATTTTTTAGGATGGCTCTAACTTGGATTTGGTTGGATGGACCAGGAACCCTAACCTTTCAAACAGGTATTTGGTGGCTGAAACCGATTCCTCAGCTGTCTCCTGAGTGTTGCTTATGATTAAATATCATCTAGATAAGCCATTCCCATGTGATGCTGGACCCAAAGTAGCGCCAGCACTGGTTTCCACAATTTCTTGAATAGTCCAGGAACTGAGGTAACTCATTGGGTAATGCTTTAAATTGCCACAGCTGTCCCATTCAACTAATTTTCAAGTATCTCCGATACTGATGATGAATTGGTACTGAATAATATGCATCTTTAAAATCTATAGTTGCCTTGTGATAACAGTCGTTTTGCAGTATTGAAGGTGTCCATTTTTAAAATGCCTACACTGAACATAGGAATTTAACTGGTTTTGGACCAGAATGCCTCTACATCCGCCATCTTTTTTTCTGTCTGGGGAATATATTGGACAAATTGTTGGGGATGGTTTATTGTCCTCTCAATTACCCCCTTTTTGGGACAAACCCGTAATTTCTTCTTTACCTGCTGAGTTTGTGCAGAAACCCCCAATACTCTATTAGACATATTCTGTACAGGCGGATCAATTCCTGACATAAACTGTATTCGAGCATGGAACAGTGTGTAGTATAAACCAATGAGATGTTATGCAGCACCATTCATCATAACCAATTGCAACCTACCCCCAACCGGAGGTCCCAGAATCTTATCCTGGACAGAATGAATCACCTGTACCTCTACAGTCGGCCTTTACTCCTTCTGCCCATATTGGGGTTGTAGCTGGGATACACAGGTGAGTAATACCGTCGTCCCACTGGCCCCACTCTGCTTGGCCCTGCCCCTGGATCCATCACCTTTCGTGCTGAAACGACCTGCAAGGAGGCATCCTGGCAGAAGGGACGTATGTCTTCACGAGATGGATTGTTTTGGCATGTTCCTCCAGGTCCTTGACTTGTTTGAGGAGGTCCACCCCAAATAAATAATCTGGGCTTGGATATTGGTGGACCTACATAGAGCTGCAAACTTCAACGTAGGCATTGCAGAACAGGGCCAGCATATCTAGTTGAGTACCAGACACCGGTGCCCCCTGGACCTTCTCTGAATGCCTGCTGCCAACAACTTGAGGATGCGTTGAAATGTAACTTCTTGTCTCTGCATTATTGCACTAATTTGTGCCCTTGCCGAGTTCACAGTGGGCATTTTGAGTGAAGCAGTTTACAGGTGTTTTATAACGTGTGGCAGTCTCCATGAGCGTATCCTGGAGCTGGTGAGAAGCCATGTAATTTACATTGGCAGCTAGAGTTTTCTCGATAGCCTCACCAGTCCCTTCCGGGTTTTAGCGAAGTTTAATGCTACGTTCGGGACACCTGGAGCATGGCTCGTGTGCGCTGGTGTGTGCACATAAGCAGTGACACCAGTGTCAGGGTTAGATTCCTCCTGCCCAGCTTCTCCCGAGTCACGCTCTAGGGACATCTCATCCAGGCCTAAACAAGGTGCTGGAGAGGATGATTCCCACTGTTATCCATAAACGATGTTTTCGTCTTTGCCGAATGGACCTCTGTGAGAGGCTGTGTGGGAATCCTAGGGCATTCGACCCCAATTGAAATTTTTTCATGGATCTTTAAATTTGGACCATTTTCCCCATTTGGTTGAGCCATCCCCATACCTTTAAATTAAAAGGGGGGAGTCTTCTATATCATCAGACTCATGAGACAAATGAGCCTGAGAGCAGTTTAGTTTGGTATTTCTGAGTGTCTTGAAGCACTGGAAATTGATGGAGGCAGTTGAGAAATAAAGTTAGCATTTCATTTTATTTCATTTCATTTCATCTGTCAGTAGAACAGTAGCAGGTATTGGAGCCGTCATCAGTGCAGCCGTTATCTCCAAACCCGATCTAACCGCTACTACTTACCGCTGGTGGAGCTGCGCTCTCCAGCCTGTCGGTGCGACATGCGTTGATGTAATTACTCTCAGGCGCCTGGCGGGGCCTCTTCATGTAGTCACTCACGTGACTGAGAAGTAAAATTGACAACAGGTATGCAGTACGTCTGAAAAAAATACTGTTCATAGGCCTCACTGCCTCAATGAAAATACTGTTCATAGGAGCAGAATCTCCCCCCCTCCCCCCCCCCCCCCCTTTTACATGTCAACATATCACTTTTACATGTCAACATATCAGATAGTCCTCGTATCTGTTGGATGGTCTTCTCTGACACTTTGATCTGGCCATTGCCTCTACTGTTGAGGCCTGCGTTGCTGACTTTTTTTCAATTATCTATAAAGGAGGCAGTTCAGCGGAGGGAGTTTGGCCATCCAACCCCATTCCTCCCCCATTCTCCCCCCTCCCCCCCATTACAGACATGGCTCTTGGTATCCTCATATATGAGGTTAAGGGAGACATTTCCTCTGTAGCAGTGACGAAAAAGTACCCAAACAAGGAGTGAAGGTCATTGGATATAGGTGCAGAATTAGGCCTTTCGGCCCATCAAGTCTACTCTGCCATTCAATCATGGCTGATCTAGCTTTCCCTCTCAACCCCATTCTTCTGCCTTCTCCCTATAATCCCCGACACCCTTATTAGTCAAGAGTCAAGAGTATTGTCATATGTCCCAGATAGGACAATGAAATTCTTGCTTGCTGCAGCACCACAGAATATTAATCAAGAATCTATCAATCTCCGCCTTAAAAATATCCATTGACTTGACCATCACAGCCGTCTGTGGCAGATTCACTACCCTCTGACTAAAGAAATTCCTCCTCGTCTTTCTAAAAGTACATCCTTTTATTTTGAAGATATGACCTCTGGTCCTATAGTCACCCACTAGTGGATCCTTTCCACATCCACTCTATCCCTTCACTATTCAGTTTCAATGAGGTACCCCTCATCCTTCTAAACTACAGCAAGTACAAGCCCAGTGCCGTCAAAAGCTCATCATATGTTAACCCAATCATTTCTGGAATTATTCTCGCAGAATTATTCTGAACCCTCACCAAAGCCAGCACACCTTCCTCAGAAATGGGGCTCAAAAATCTGAAGAGGACATGGCAGGAAAAAATATTAAAAATGATTGAATATATTCATTAAACTGCCATGATGCCAACATCTAAAACTCATTCACATCAACAAATGTCCTCGTTGGTGGAAAATTTGTCAGGATCATTCCATTATGAGAGATAATGCTCAGAATGAATTTATCTAATATCAATGTTTAAGAAGTTATTAAATTATCTGCAACAGCCTCTAGGGGGTTGTAATAGCAGGAAAAGTCTGCAGTGATTTATAAAAGATGGGAACCGCCTCCGAGTTGAAAATGTAGTGGGAACTAAATCTGTAAATTTAAAATAGAGTGGAAACAGGTTTCATAAGTTTAACACAATAGCGCAGAACCAACCATTGAAAAGGCTATTTTGGATCTGGTAAGATAGAAACATAGAAAATAGGTGCAGGAGGCGGCCATTTGGCCATTCGACCCTTCAAGCCAGCACCGCCATTCATTGTGATCATGGCTGATCGTCCCCAATCAATAACCTGTGCCTGCCTTCTCCCCATATCCCTTGATTCCACTAGCCCCTAGTGCTCTAACTCTCTTTTAAATCCATCCAGTGATTTGGCCTCCACTGCCCTCTGTGGCAGGGAATTCCACAAATTCACAACTCTCTCGGTGGAAACATTTTTTCTCACCTCAGTCTTAAATGGCCTCCCCTTTATTCTAAGACTGTGGCCCCTGGTTCTGGACTCGCCCAACATTGGGAACATTTTTCCTGCATCTAGCTTGTCCAGTCCTTTTATATTTTTATATGTTTCTATTAGATACCCCCTCATCCTTCTAAACGCCAGTGAATAGTCTAGTCTCTTCAATCGTTCCTCATATGACAGTCCCGCCATCCCAGGGATCAATCTCGTGAACCTACGCTGCACTGCCTCAATCATGTCATTCCTCAAATTAGGAGACCAAAACTGTGCATAATACTCCAAATGTGGAGTATTATGCACAGAGCCCTATACATCTGCAGAAGAACCTCTTTAGTCCTATACTGAATAATAATCTGCCCCGCCAAAGTGGGTAATCTTACATTTATCTATATTATACTGCATCTGCCATGCATCTGCCCACTCACTCAACCTGTCCAGGTCACCCTGCAACCTCCTGACATCCTCTTCACAGTTCACACTGCCACCCAGCTTCGTGTCATCCGCAAACTTGCTAGTGTTGCTCCTAATTCCCTCTTCCAAATCATTAATGTATATGGTAAACAGTTGCGGCCCCAACACCGAGCCTTGCGGCACGCCACTCGCCATTGCCTGCCATTCTGAAAAGGATCCGTTCACTCCTACTCTTTGCTTCCTGTCTACAAACCAATTTTCTATCCATGTCAACACCCTACCCCCAATATCATGTGTCCTAATTTTAGCCACCAGTCTCCCGTGCGGGTCATTATCAAAGGCTTTCTGAAAGTCTAGATACACTAAATCCACTGGCTCCCCTTCATCCATTTTACTTGTCACATCCACAAAAAATTCCAAAGATTATTCAAGCATGATTTCCCTTTCATAAATCCATGTTGACTTGGACTAATCCTTTTATTGCTATCCAAATGCCCCATTATTACCTCTTTAATAATTGACTCCAGCATCTTTTCCACCACTGAATTCAGGCTAACGGGTCTGTAATTCCCAGTCTTCTCCCTCTTTCTTGAAAAGTGGAATAACAATAGCTATCCTCCAATCCACAGGAACTGATCCTGAATCTATTTAGCATTGGAAAGTGATCACCATTGGATAGTGCGTCCACTATTTCTAGAGCCACCTCCCTGATGCAGACCATCCAGCCCTGGGGATTTATCATCCTTCAGTCCCATTAGCCTACCCAATATTATTTCTCGCCTAATAAAATTTTCTTTCAGTTCCTCTACCCCCTTAGATACTCTGTCCTCCAGTACATCTGGGAGATTGTTTGTGTCTTACTGAAGACAGATCCGAACTACCTGTTCAACTCTTCTGCCATTTCCTTGTTGCCCATAATAATTTCACCCGTGTCTGCCTTCTAGGGACCCACATTTGACTTTGCTACTCTTTTTCCCTTAACATATCTAAAGAAGCTTTTAACTGTCCTTCTTTATATTCCTGGACAGCTTCCCTTCGTACTTCATCTTTTCGGCCCGTGTTGTCGGTTTTGTTTCCTTCTGTTGTCCTATGAAAGTTTCCCAATCCTCTGGCTTCCAGCTACTCTTTGCTGTGTTATACATCTTTTTGATTAGTTTTATTCTATCCCTAACTTCTCTCGTCAGCCACAGTTGCCTCCTACTCCCCTTAGAATCTTTCTTCCTTTTTGGAATGAAATGATCCTGCGTCTTCCGGATTATGCCCAGAAATTCCTGCCATTGCTGTTCCACCGTCATTCCTACTAGGATCCCTTTCCAATCTACCTTGGCCAGCTCCTCTCATATGCATTCAGTACCCTTTATTCAACTGCATCACTAACACTTCCAATTTAAGCCCCTCCTTCTCAAATTGCAGATTAAAACTAATCATATTATGATCACTACCTCCATGCGGTTCCTTTACATCGAGTTCCCTTATCATATCTGGTTCATTAGACAACACTAAATCCAGAATTGCCTTTTCTCTGGTCGGCTCCATTACAAGCTGCTCCAAGAATCCATCTCGGAGGCACTCTACAAATTCTCTTTCTTGCGGTCCTGGACCAACCTGATTTTCCCCAGCGACCTGCATATTTAAATCCCCCATCACCCCAGTGGCATTACCTTTGTTACATGCCAGTTTTAACTCCTTCTGCAACTTGCACTCTACATCCAGGCTACTATTTGGGGGTCTGTAGAATACACCAATTAGTGTCTTCTTGCCTTTACAATTCCTCAACTCAATCCAGTGACTCCCTCGTCAGTCCCTATGTCTTCCTTCGCCAGGGACTGAATTCCATCCCTCACCAGCAGAGCTACCCCCCCTCCTCTGCCCACCTGCCTGTCCTTTCTATAGGATGTATAACCCTGAATATTACGTTCCCAGGCCCGATCCTCCTGCAGCCACGTCTCAGTAATCCCCACAAAGTCATATCTACCAGCCTCTTGAGTCTCAAGCTCATCTACTTTACTACTTATACTTTGCGCATTCATATACAATACTTTTATTCCCCTACGCATCTCACCTTTCATATCGATCCCTATTACACTTGGCCATACTCTCGTATCCCTTTGTGAGCTTCCTTTCCCATTAATTCTGGGTTCATTAACTATCCCTTTACTCTTTCCCTTTAACTCCGTCCTTGACTATGCCATTTGACCCACCCCCCCCTCCTCATTTAGTATAAAACCACCCGAGTAGCAGTAGCAAACCTGTCTGCCAGAATGTTGGTCCCCACACCTGTTAAGAAGCAAACCGAAAATAACCACCCTGGAGGTCCTGCTTTTCAGCATTTCTCCAAGCTCTCTAAAGTCATGCTGCAGAATATTCATCCCCTTCTTTCCGACATCGTTTGTGCCGACATGTAGTACCACTTCCGGCTGTTCACCTTCGCCCTTGAGGATTTTCTGCACTCTGTCCGTGACATCCTAGATCCTGGCACCAGGGAGGCAGCACACCATTCCAAATTCGGTCTGTTGCCGTAGAAACCCCTGTCCGTACCTCTCACAATGGAGTCTCCAACTACCATGGCGTTGCATGACATCGGCCTCTTTGGTTTTGGCTCAACAGCACCCTTTGCTTCGCAAGCCAGTCCGCCGCTCAGTGTGTTAACGTCTTCTGTTCTGACGGCTTCTAAGTGGGTGAACCTGTTCTCAAGAGGTACAAAACACGGGGACCTTTACATTCCATGTTTCCTTCCCTTTCTCACCGTCACCCACCTTCTCTCTTCCAGTACCTTAGGTGTAACAATCTTACTGTAGGACTTGTCAAGGAACGACTCAGTTTGTTAGACGAACCCGAGGTCATCCACTTGCTTCTCCAGTTCCCCAACACGGTCCTTCAGGAGCTGTACCTGGATGCACTTCTCACATTTGTAGCAGCCAGAGGCACCATCGGTGTCCTTGACCTCCCACATCCTGCAAGCATCACACTGAATCAGCTTGCTTGACATTTCCTTCTTTCATCTCCCCCTTCTCCAGCGTTTGGTGTGGCGTCCTCCCTCAGCCTCCTAGCTGAAGACTTGCGGCCAAAGACTCGCACTTTTCTCACAAGACTCGCAGCTAAAGACTCACACTTTTCTCTCAGGGAACTTTTCTCACAGGGCCACACCCCTTGAGCAGGTCTTGCTTATATCAGATGCTAAATTGCCTAATTGTCCAATTTACCAATTTTCCAATCTAATTTTACTTCGGAATCACGTGAGTGACTACGTGAAGAAGCCCCGCCTGGCGCTGGATCGGCATTACGTCGACGCTATCGGTAGAGGAAGAGCTGCAGAGCGCAGCTCCAACACAGCGGTAAGGAAACGGCCCGCAGGTAAGTACAATTATTTTACATCCAGGGCGTTTCCTAAAAACTCCGTAGGCTGGTGGGTAAACCAGGAGGAGTTAAAATAAAAATAAAAATGTTTAAAAAATCGCAGGTAAAACGTGCGTCCCGGGGTGTAGAAAGTCGGGACAGCAGATTATTGCGGAGCCGGTTCCGATACCGGTGGCCGTTGAAAATACCCGTTAGTGAGCCTTTGGTTGCTCCACAAACAAAAACTTTGAAAACCCAGTGCCTAAAATGTAAAAGGAAGCTTGAAAGGCCTGAGGTTTCTGAAAGATCCTGAAGGAAAGCCTTTGGCTAAGAATGGATCTAATGGAGAAAATACTCCAAACAATAATCAACCAAGGGTCTAAGTACCCAGAATATTCCCAGGCAGCCCCTGAGGGGGTTCCATATCATGAATATGGTGCCAGTTTGAATTGGGAATTGAAACTCCAGTGCCTGGGATTGGGCTGGAGAAAGTCTCCTTGAACAAGTTTTTGGAGTACTAGGGCTGTATGAGACTGACCCTGAAAGTGGTGTTGTGGTCAGAAGTACCCACCACAATACAAATCCAGGTGTGTCTGATGGGGCACAAAGTTTACTATACCTGGAGGAGGCAGTGAGGCCATGGAAGGAAACCTGGCGGCCAATGTTAATTATATGGTCTCTCACCTGCCTCAAAAAAGCTGTTATGGTTGAGACAGCAGATTTGGATTTAAACACCTATTTATTGTAAAAGTGCTCGCTTCGGCAGCACATATACTAAAATTGGAACGATACAGAGAAGATTAGCATGGCCCCTGCGCAAGGATGACACGCAAATTCATGAAGCGTTCCAAACACCTCAAAGAAGGTACCTATGGTGAATCCAGCTTTTTGGGCGCCAATGTCAGCAATAATGCGGGCGCAGGAATTAAGCTTCAAAGAATCCTCAAGCTAATTTTGGCATCACTGTCTTTTGGAAGACAAGCTGGAAGGTTGTGGAATGATCAAAGTTCAGAATAAACATATGTTGGGTTAATTCTGCAACTCATTTTTGAGATAAATTATATAAAAATGGAAGATTGCCATTCGGCCTCTTTTACATCCAAGATTTTCAGGGTTGTGCAGGGCAAGCAATGTTCAAGCTCTTGGTTATTTGTTCGGAGGAAATTTGTCTAAACAAATTAAAGAAATGGATGAAGAGGCAAAAACTGTTGGCCTTGTGAAACCCTTCAGTTTTAGCCAGAAAGGCTGGTCATATGAGAAGGGGATTTGATTTTGGAGCTGGAACGAGCAGAGGCAGGAGTATGATAAGGAAGAATTACCAGCCAGCACAGCCGAATGTATATCCATTTATTGGGTAAGGAGATCATTCGTCCAGTTGGAGAGGTATAAAACTTTATCCTATTAAAGAAGGATGTTTGGATGAACCTCAGATTGGTGGTAGACTCCGAATGTTTTATAATGAATGGGAGGTATGGATCCATTGGGACACAATAAGCCTAATCATTCTTTGATGTTTTCAGTTCTTGAAAGAATTCAAATTGACAAAGGGGTAAGAATGTGTGAGAAAGGAGTTATTGAGAAAACAGAAGAGGATCCACAACAATTGTATCAGATATTTTCCCCAGACCGAAGAAAGATGGGGGTTGTAGAATCATTTTAGACCTCACACAATTGAATACATTTGTCCAGTAAACATTTTAAAATGGACACATTCAACACTGCAATGCAGCTGGTATCAACAGGTTGTTATATGGCTACAATAGATTGAAGGATGCATATTTTTTTATCCCAATTCACCATAGTTTCGCAGGTAATTAAAGTTTTATGGATGGGACAGCTGTGGCAATACAAGCATTACCTAATGGGTCAATTGGGCAACTAGATGCTAATTCAGCACCTAGATTGTTCACTTTATTGTTGAAGCCAGCACTTGCACTACTAAGGGCACAAAACACATCGTTATGGCTTATCTAGATGACATTAATTGTTTATGTTAATCAGGAGTCAGCTGAAAAATCAGTCTCAGCAACTACAAGCCTGTTTGAGAAGTTGGGTTCCTGATTTATCCAACAAAATCTAAGTTACAGCCATCCCAAACCATGGAATATCTGGGGTTTGTGATTTATTCAGTTACCACGTTGGTAACTTTACCAATGGATAAGGTGATAGATTGACAAATGTGTGTCAGAACCTGATTAACAAACCTTATCCCTCCATCCGAGTAGTGCCAAGACTATTGGGAAGTTGGTAGCAGCATCTCCAGCAGTGGATTTTGGCCCTCTACATTACCAAAATCTTCAAAGGGCAAAAACTCAAGCGCTTATTCAGCGAGCAGGCCATTTGATAGGCCAATGCAATTGCCAAAGGAAATTTATCAGAATTACATTGGTGGATTGAGAATGTTCCACAAGCTGCTTAGAACATTTGGTCGTCAGCCAGTAGTGTTTTGCAAACTGACGTAAGTTCCCTTGGATGGGGGGGGGGGGGGGGGGGGCTACGGATTATGAGACCAGCTGCGGGGGCAGATGGGCTGTCCAAGAGGATTTTTTGCTCCAAACATATGGTATTAATTATTTGGAGTGACTGGGAGCATTTATGGATTAAAAGCTTATTGTTCTACATTAAAGATTTACATGTCCATACACAAACAGACAATACCACAACTGTGGCATATATCAATCACATGGGTGGTGTCAGATCATGTGATCATCTGGTAACCAGATGTGGCAATGGTGTATTGGAAAAATATTTGGTTCAGCTATTTATCTCCCAGGAAGAGACAATGTTGTGGCAGACAAAAGATCATGAATATTTAAAGACAATGCAGAATGGATGTTTATCCACAAATTTTCAAAAATATTGTCAGTTGGTATGGAGTACCGTACATTGATCTGTTTGCATCTAGACTGAATCACCAATTGCCCAAATACGTGTCTTGGGAACACGATCCAGGGGCAGAAGCGGTGGATGCTTTCTCGCTACACTGGGGGAATACGTTTTATGCTTTTCCCCATTCTGTCTGATTGGGCAATGTCCCAAGGAAATAGCGCAAGACGCTGCCAAAGGCATTATTGGTGGTGCCAAAATGGGCCTACGCAGTCATGGTTCCCATTGATGCTTAAAATGATTGTTGAACCATGTATGACAATTCCCAGTTGCGACAATCTGTTGACACAACCAGTAACAAAAGAAATTCGTCCATTGCATGATCATATGAATTTGTTTATCTGCAGGTTCTGACCAGACCATTGCAAGAGTTGAACTGTTGGACAGGACCATGGTTGTATAGATGTAGCTTAGAGGAATAGCACTAAAAAACAATTTTTGTCGCATATAACAAAATGGGAAGTTTTGTACACAGTCAAAGATATCTTATCATACTGCAAACATTTCAAATGTTTTGGAGTTCCTTGCTGGGCTACACTTGATGAGCATTTGAGCTAGTGTCATTAATTGTGCTTGTAGTGCATTGTCATCCTATTTGGGACATATTTCTGATCGGGATTCAGTAGGGTCTCACCCATTAGTATCCCGATTCATGAAAGGTATTTTAATAAAATCCTCCCAAGCCCAGATATACAGAAATTTGGGATGTTAGCATTGTTCTCATTTTGCTGAAACAATGGGCTCCAATTACTTCAATGTCTTTGCAGAAATTAACATTTAAGGTGGTTATGTTAATGGCATTGGTATCAGCTCAAAGAGTACAAACTTTGCAATTGTAACGGTTGGATTGCATGCATGTGACTACAGATAACATTGTGCTTATGTTTATGACCTGATCAAACAAAGCAGACCAGGGAGAACTGGAATTAAGGTATGTTTAAAGCGTATCCTATTGTTGAAACACTGTGTGTAGTTAAGCATTTAACTCAATACATTGGGGTAACCAAAAATCTCAGAGGTTCTGAGAAAGCGTTATTGATAACACACAAAAAGCCACATATAAAGTTCAGTTCAAACCATTTCTAGATGGTTAAAACAGGTTTGGGTCTAGCAGGAATAGACACTGATGTGTTTAAATCTCACTCCACTAGGGCGGCAGCTGCGTCCGCGGCGAAGGTACAGGATGTACCATTCGATAAAATTATAAAGGCCGCAGGGTGGTGTAGAGTAGAAACATTTTCAAAGTTCTACAATAAACCTGTTGTCACGGTGCCAGGATTTGGACACAGTACTGGGTTCTCTTTAAATGCTTGCTTTGTTTTATATTAACATAAATCGATGATATAAATTGATATCATTGACATCATTTGTCAATTTTCTTTTTGTAATTTTCCCCTGGGATAGAGGGGTTATTATTTAAAAAAAAGTTGTTCTTTTTTATGGCTAAAAGACTTATAAATTGTAACAATGTCTTAAAATACTATTTACTCACTACTGTGTTGACTAAACAGAGAGTCGTATGGAATGAATTTACGACATAAAAAACACAGAGCTTTAAAATCTTCACGTAGTCACTCACGTGACTCCGAAGTAAAATAGTAAGATTAAACGAGAACTTACCTGTTCGAAGTTTGATCTTTATTTTATGAGGAGTTACGATGAGGGATTACGTGCCCTCCACTCCCAACCCTCATAATATAAATGATCATCTGGTAGTTCTAGTCTATTTTTGAGCCTTACTATCTTACTCCGGCGGTTACACAAAAAGCTGGAGAAACTCAGCGGGTGCAGCAGCATCTAAGGAGTGAAGGAGATAGGCGACGTTTCGGGTCGAGACCCTTCTTCAGACCTATCTTACTCCGGCTATTGGTTCTGTGTTTTTCATGCCGCTGCTTTGAAGTATGCCGATCCAGCGCCAGGCGGAGCTTCTTCACGTAATCCCTCATCGTAACTCCTCATAAAATAAAGATCAAACTTCGAACAGGTAAGTTCTCGTTTAATCTTACTATTGTTCAACCAATCCCCACACTCACTCCTAACCTTCCTTACTCTGATGAGCTTGGAAGTATGTGCTTTGTCCGACTGCTAAAGTGCTGTTTGCCCTCTTTTTAAACCTGCACTCTACTCACCAAGTCCAGCCAACGGTCGTTCTCACTGCTGCTTTGTCCGACCTGCTCTCAACATGTACAGACAGGTTTAATAAATGGTCTCAAAAGTAAAAAAATCAGCTTGAGAATGACAACTAATATCTACCATTGGAAAAATGGTCGATTCAACTGCACAGGAAGAAATAGCAGAATACTTGGAAAGTCACAATCTAATTATGCAGAGTCAATATAGCTTCAAAAGGAAGAAATGTGTCTGGTAAATTTTCTGGAGAAAGCATCAGCCAGAGTGGAAAGAGGGAAACCAGTAAAATATATTTCTATATTCAAAGGGTATTGACAAGGTGACATCCATGCAGGTGAATCATTGGAAATTTTAGAAAATTCCTGTGTGCAAAAGTGTTTTCATACATTTTAAGTTATAGTACTGAGTAGACGCTCAACGAGTTTTACTGGCACCAACAAACACTTTGGGACAGTATCCAGTCACAGAAGTTACATTTTCAATGAAAGTCTCTTTCTTTATATAAATTAATCAATTGTTTCATTTTCTGTACACGAGCCTCTTTTACAAGGATAAAAATGTCATGTATAATCTAAATTTAATTCTTCTAAATTAAAATATACATGTTTTGCTTTATTTAGTTTAGTTTTAAGATACAGCGCTGAAACAGGCCCTTCGGCCCACCGATTCCGCATCGAACAGCGATCCCTGCATGTTAACATTACCCTACACAGACTAGGGACGTTACACTTATACCAAGCCAATTAACCTACAAACTTGTACGTCTTTTGAATGTGGGAGGAAACCGAAGATCTTGGAGAAAACCCACGTGGTCACAGGGAGAACGTACAAACTCCATACAGACAGCACCCATAGTCGGGATCGAACCCAGGTCTCTGGCGTTGCAAGCGCTGTAAGGCAACAAATCTACCGCTGCACCATTGTGCTGCCCGATAAGACAATATTTTTTAAAACTGATGAACCTTAATGGAAAATATGAAATCCTTTAGTACACATTTAAATTCAACTTTGCAATTTATTATCATTTGAATTTCTATCTCCAGATTAACCCTGCCTCTGTTTATGCCGAGGATGAGTCTTGCAATAAACATACAAACGTCCTCGTCTACGCACAAAGAAGCAGTCCTTACACCGTCGCTTTAGAGCAGACTTTGTTTTCATTCCAGCAAAGTTCTGTACGCCTTGCAGTTGATATGGTTCAAGAAAAGTCATGTCAGTTGATTGTATTGCTTTGTAATGATCTGGCCACAGCTTGGGCCTCATTGTGGCTGTAATAATCGATTGCTTACGCATCACCGAACAAACCGACATCCAAAGGATTGAACATCTATTCCACTGCAAAAGAGGCCTGTTGACTGCTTGGACCAGATTCTTGACAAAAAGGGCCATTTTGTCGGCACCTGTAATGGAAAGTACATGTTTAAGGCAAGCAGAGGATAGCAATATAAATTGATTCTCTAGAAGTATTGCTTCTAGAAGAAATTGATTCTTAAGAAATCTTAATCTCAGAAATTAATGGAAAATGAAAGAGATTAGAAAGAATCCAATTTATTTAACCAAAGGTTTAACACTTATTTACATAGCAGACACTTCAAAGTAAGTCATTAAATGCATATTTTGTTTTCCATTATAGCATATTTGCTACATATTTATTCAATTTCCTGCTTTTTAGGAAGTTGGTTTTCTTTGAAAAAAAATGCCTATCAAGGGCAAATATATGTTCTGTTGAACTGGGTTGAATGATACTGATGTCTTAAAAATTACCATATTAATAACTGCACAGATGTCTAGAAAAATATATTCTTTCAACAACTTAGTGTGCAACTTCACCAGCAATATATTACCAGTCTTGCATCCAGTGGTTGGTAAGCTGGTTGAATTCGGCCAACTGTAGCAACCATTGGTCTCAGAATTTTTGGATTAATAGGAAACAGTCAGCCAGTTTCCTGTTACTTTGAGACAAGACATTGGAATCTAAAGAAACTGCTGGAAGAACTCGGAGGGTCGACAACATCAGTGGAAGAAAAGGAAATGCCAATGTCCTGATGTTCTAAAACCTTGGCAATTCCTTTCCCTCTACAGATGCTGCTCGACTCGCTGAGTTCCTCCAATAGTTTTATCTTCCTGTTATTACTGCCAAAGGTTAGTAGTCGAAGCACGTTGGTGTAGATGTTTGGTAACGGTGCAAAGGAATTTGTGAAGCACTGTTATGATCGACTTGCTTTTGGAACTTCATGGAAAAACTTTGGGCCTATCTCCATGATAAAGTACCATCATTTGTAACTGACACATTGAAAGGAAAGAAACCAAACTTATTTTTAATGGAAAATCAAAAATATTATAATTTCCCAATTCCAACAATTGACCATCAATCTGGCATATTAACTCTTCCTCTCTTTCCACAGATTTTTAAAGAAATATTAACTGCATCTCTCCGTAAAAGCTGCCTGATTTGAGAATTTTTATTCCAGCATTTTCTTCCCCTCATTAAAAATGTGCCATAGCTAGTAGTCCACTTGCTTCACAGCCAGAGTTGTAGAAAGGAATTGTCATTGTTTCAGAACACAAGGGCAATGACATTTCCTTTCCTTCCACTGATGTTGTTCGACCTCCCGAGTTCCTCACTCCAGCAGTTTGTATTTTGCTCCGGATTCCAATGCCTTGTCTCGAAGTAACTGTAACATAGAGAAAAGGTGCAGGAGGCGGCCATTTGGCCCTTCGAGCCAGCACCACCATTCATTGCGATCCTGGCTGATCGTACGCACTCAATAACCCGTTCCTGCCTTCTCCCCATATCCCTTGATTCCACTAGCCGCTCTCGCTCTCGCTCTCGCTCTCGCTCTCTCTCTCTCTCTCTCTCCTTCCTACATTCTACATAATGTCTACATTCTTGGTATAGTCAGTAGACATTAAATGTAGTCTTTGCTGGTGATACTTTCAGCCCAAAGGTACATTAAATGAAAAAGTGGGCTGACATGCTCGCACACTGAGAGGTTTAGTGTATTATTATCAGATTAACATTTAATTCAAATATAGTAATTCCAACACGTTCTTGAAACCAGAGCAAAATTACTATTTGTACAACATTTATTAAAAAGGCAGAAACTGCTGGAATTTCCTGGAAGAATCATTGCTACATTCACCAGCAAAGTGGCCTGACCAGCTGAGTTCACAGAGCATTTTCTATTTGATCTGCATGTTCATGTAAAAAATCAGATGACCAAACACTAATGTAATTACCAAACCTGTACCTCACAAATTATGGCCCAAAACCAGTTCCTTCGCAAACAGTACAATCCACTCAAATTCTTACCTTTAATGCTCCCCCGGGGGTAGCATAGCCCAGCCCTGCACCCGTGGTAGCCCATCCCGGCCCTGCACCCGGGGTAGCCCACCCGGCCCTGCACCCGTGGTAGCCCACCCGGCCCTGCACCCGGGGGTAGCCCACCCGGCCCTGCACCCGGGGTAGCCCACCCGGCCCTGCACCCGGGGGTAGCCCACCCGGCCCTGCACCCGGGGTAGCCCACCCGGCCCTGCACCCGGGGTAGCCCACCCGGCCCTGCACCCGGGGTAGCCCCGCCCGAATAACACGCCACCCACTAAGGGTCTCAACCCAATCGTCATCTGCTCCTTTTCTCCAGAGATGCTGCCTAACCGGCAGAGTTACTCCAGCACTTTGTGTCTACCCCCGGCGACCTGCCCCTCGCCCCCATACCCCACGGCTACTGCTGCAGCAGCGCCTGCGGTCAGTAGGTCGATCACACACAGGACAGGGCCGCACCGGACTAACCCGCTCTCCAGCCGCCGCCGCTTCCCCGCACGGCGCAGAACCGCGCCTGCGTACTCGCGCTCCAGGAAGGATACCGAGATCAGGGTGATCATTGCTTCACGGCGCATGCGTTGGACTCTGCAGCTGGATTCCGCGGGGCCCTCACGCCCGGCGTCACATCGGAAACAAAACTGTAATCCGTTCTGTTGCGATAGAAAGCCGAAGACAGATTTGACAAAATTAGTTCAATAGAAACAACAATTACTGCTAAATGATATTAAAGATTTCTAAAATAATGGGAACATTACTAGTTTGCAATTGTATTATCTATGTCACTGTCTCACTTGTTATATAAATATAAGCATTGTCAACTTGTTCACGAAAGGTTCCACTTCCAGTTGAAGCACATCAAGGCTGATTGTGTCCCTCTCTCAGAGGTGGCATTTTTCGTTTGAAATATAAAATTCAGGTTCATCAGTACCATTAGTATCATGAATCTGAGGACTGGAGGTAGATTGAAAATTTGATTGAACGGTGTCAGAACAACAATATTATCAAGACAAAGAAGATGATTGTTGACTTCTGGAGGAGAAAGCTGAAGATCCATAAACCTAACTGATGAGCAGTGCAGTGCCCAGGACATTGATGCAATCACAAAGAGAGCTCATCAACACCTCTACTTTTTTTTCAAATATAGAGGAGATTCAGTGCACTATCAACTCGTTTCCAAAAGGACACAAAGATATGAAGTAATTCAGCAGGTCAGGCAGCATCTCTGTAGAACATGGATAGGTGATGTTTCGGGCCGAGAATCTTCTTCAGAACTTGTAGTAGAAGGCATATTGACTGGTTGCATCACATCCTTGTTCGCTAACTCAAATCTGGTTGCAGAGAGTGGTAGACAATGCCTAATATATTGCGGGTACTGACCTCCCCCAGCAAAGGGATCTACAGGAGGTGAGAGTCCAGAGTGTTTAATTCTCATATGTGCTGACAAGAGAATAATGAACTTCTTACTTGCTGCAGCTTTACAGGCCCTTAAATTTAATAACACACATATAAATAGATAATAATCAATAATACAATAAATTAATAATGAATACCTGGCAACTATAATAGTGCAAAACCAAAGTCAAAAGTGTGACTAAAAACACTGTCCAAGGAAGATCATAGTTGCTGAGGTTAAAAAAGATTGGAAAAGAGCAGCCTAAGTTATGCACTGGCTGACTTCAAGATCTGAAGTTGACCCGACAATCTGAATCTTTGGTTCAGACCAGTGCGCTGCGCAGCTGGCGGTTGGGCTGCAGGACCTGGTTGGTTCAGCTCTCTGTGCATCGCGCGGGCGCTAGGACCCAGCGGAGCGCACGTTCCGCTCGTCTCTCTGAAGGTGACCGGTACAACATGGCGGCGGCGGCGGCGGCGGCGGGTCGGCGCCTCTGGCTGTCACGCAGCGAGCTGTCGGCGGCCCTGCAAGCGGGCATCAGGCGGGTTAGCGGCGGTCCGAGCGCCAGCCTGCAGGCGAAGGAGAGGGTGACCCACACCGGACAGGTCGGTGGAGGGAGCGGCACTGGGTTCCGGGTTCGGGGAGGTTTAGGTTGTTTGGGCGTGGGGTGGAAGTGGAAGTGAAGGTAGTGTGGTGTAGGGTGGTCTGGTCTGGGGTGGGTCGGAGAGATGTTGGTGTGAAGGGAGTGTGGGGTGGTGTGGGGTGGGAGAGAGAGATGTTGGTGTGAAGGGAGTGGTGTAGGTGATCTGGTCTGGGGTGGGAGAGAGAGATGTTGGTGTGAAGGGAGTGTGGTGTAGGTGATCTGGTCTGGGGTGGGTGGGAGAGATGTTGGTGTGAAGGGAGTGGTGTAGGGTGATCTGGTCTGGGGTGGGTCGGAGAGATGTTGGTGTGAAGGGAGTGGTGTAGGGTGATCTGGTCTGGGGTGGGTCGGAGAGATGTTGGTGTGAAGGGAGTGGTGTAGGGTGATCTGGTCTGGGGTGGGTCGGAGAGATGTTGGTGTGAAGGGAGTGGTGTAGGTGGTCTGGTCTGGGGTGGGAGAGAGAGATGTTGGTGTGAAGGGAGTGTGGTGTAGGTGATCTGGTCTGGGGTGGGTGGGAGAGATGTTGGTGTGAAGGGAGTGGTGTAGGGTGATCTGGTCTGGGGTGGGTCGGAGAGATGTTGGTGTGAAGGGAGTGGTGTAGGTGGTCTGGTCTGGGGTGGGAGAGAGAGATGTTGGTGTGAAGGGAGTGTGGTGTAGGGTGGTCTGGGGTGGGTGGGAGAGATGTTGGTGTGAAGGGAGTGTGGTGTAGGATGGTCTGGTCTGAGGTGGGTGGGAGAGATGTTGGTGTGAAGGGAGTGGTGTAGGGTGATCTGGTCTGGGGTGGGAGAGAGAGATGTTGGTGTGAAGGGAGTGTGGTGTAGGGTGATCTGGTCTGGGGTGGGTGGGAGAGATGTTGGTGTGAAGGGAGTGGTGTAGGTGGTCTGGTCTGAGGTGGGTGGGAGAGATGTTGGTGTGAAGGGAGTGTGGTGTAGGGTGGTCTGGTCTGAGGTGGGAGAGAGAGATGTTGGTGTGAAGGGCGTGTGGTGTAGGGTGGTCTGGTCTGAGGTGGGAGAGAGATGTTGGTGTGAAGGGAGTGTGGTGTAGGGTGGTCTGGTCTGGGGTGGGAGAGAGAGATGTTGGTGTGAAGGGAGTGTGGTGTAGGGTGGTCTGGTCTGAGGTGGGAGAGAGAGATGTTGGTGTGAAGGGAGTGTGGTGTAGGGTGGTCTGGTCTGGGGTGGGAGGGAGAGATGTTGGTGTGAAGGGAGTGGTGTAGGTGATCTGGTCTGGGGTGGGTGGGAGAGATGTTGGTGTGAAGGGAGTGGTGTAGGTGGTCTGGTCTGAGGTGGGTGGGAGAGATGTTGGTGTGAAGGGAGTGTGGTGTAGGGTGGTCTGGTCTGGGGTGGGTGGGAGAGATGTTGGTGTGAAGGGAGTGTGGGGTGGTCTGGGGTGGGAGAGATGTTGGTGTGAAGGGAGTGGTGTAGGTGATCTGGTCTGGGGTCGGAGAGATGTTGGTGTGAAGCGAGTGTGGTGTAGGGTGGTCTGGTCTGAGGTGGGAGGGAGAGATGTTGGTGTGAAGGGAGTGTGGTGTAGGGTGGTCTGGTCTAGGGTGGGAGAGATGTTGGTGTGAAGAGAGTGCGGGGTGGAGGGCTTGGGATGACCAGGAGGAGAGAGAAGGGAAGAACGGGGAAGGGTCTGGCGAGAGGACAATGAATGTCCAAGAAAGAATGGAGAGGTCTGGGAAACGTGTGTGTGGGGCAAAGGGAAAGGCGCAGAAAAACATGGAAGCATATGTTGGAATATAGCAACCACTGAAACATTACATCCCAAACAACGTCTGGATTTTTTTCTATGCCTTGCCGGTGCATTCAGATCCTTTCTGTTCTGTGGCATATAGTATTCTGGCCCTTGGCTGACCAATGTTTTACTCCACTCTGTCCAACAGACATGATTTCAACACTTCAGGCACATCCCTTGTACCTCTTCTGGGCTCTGCCATCATTTAGGATGGTGATAGTCAGGACAGCAACGTCTTAGTTGCTGTTGTACACCCTTAATGGCCAGATATTGTAGTGGCCATTTGGCTTATTTTGTGTATCATTAATTATGGCATGTGTCTTTAAATTTTAGACTGCCTGTTATTATATGGGTGGGATTTATTATGTATTCTAGGGCGTGTTTGGAGCTATGTTTCTTGTGCAGAAGCTTAGTTTTTAGTTTTGGACTTGCATGAGGAAGGCATACTCTTTGACCATGTGAAGTGTAATGGAGACACGAGGAGTTCTCCCACCTTTTAAGCGATATGCTGGAGTTTGACGAACATTTGTATGAGTCGGACGAAGGTTGGATGTATACCTTATTTTTCTTCAACAATAAAGATCTATTAATCAAAAGACTGTGTTATGAAGCTCTGAAGGTCTCACGGAGAGCTCACATGCGTATTACGACATTCTCCTTAATCTTGTAGTCAACTTTAGTGGCTAGAGGGAGTAATCTCCTGAACGATATAAAAATCAGTAGCTACATTAACTCAAAGGATACCTCTGTCGGGGGGTGAAACCCAGTCCCAGAGAGTGGGACAGAAGATTTGGCTAAGATCTCAAAAGAGGTTTTGGCCAGAAGACCAGTTCCAGCCGAGGAACTGAAGACAATAGATCTCGGCCAGAGATGGCCTCGAGGTCTATCAACAGCGAAGAGACTTATCTGAAGATCTGAAGACATTATCAAGATATTGTGAGTAAATTCGACTGTTATTCTTTGAATTTTGAAGCTGCAAAGCTTTAATTGTAAACGAATCCTCGTAAGAAGAGCCAGATAAATGAATGTAAGCCAGTAGCTTGGAAGAGAGCCAAATAAATGTTTTTCCAATCTGTCTGGAGAAAGGAGACGAATGACCTTGGTTTGTTTTGAAGTCTAGAATACACACATTCCTTCTGAACTAACATCATTGTTAAGGCCGTGGATGTTTGAGAGATGTTGGCTACAATCTCAGTTTGTTATTGTTCTGATGAAAATGTTAACAAAACTAAATTAGAGCAACCAGCAGAAGACTTTGTTCATTCAATTTAAAGACTTAGCAATCTACCAGGACCTGTTTAATCATGGAGCAAGATGATGAAGAAGCTACGCCAGAGGAACCACAAGGTGGCAAAGTCAAGCTTAGTCAAGGACACGCTGCCTACCTGAAAGAAACTAAGAAGGAGGAAAACTCAATATGGGAACAAGTTAACGAGTCAATTGAAAGCTACAGAAAACTCATGTATCGAGAAGAAATAGATAATACACAAGCTACCTACCTGAAAGAAACCGAGAAGGAGAGAAACAAGTTATGGCAACAAATTACCAAATCAATTGAAAAACAGAAGAAACTAATTGAATCATTACTGAATGCGATCAAAGTAGAATCTAATCTGGGCCAACTATGGAACCTCTGCCAAGTGGTTAGAAAGAAACAAAATGTGCTGCTGTGTTCACAGCCGTCTCGGGAAGAACGTGTAAGACACACCCAGTGGTGGGAAGACAGGGTGAAGATATTCAATGGTTTCATGGATAAGGCAGAGGAGTGGTTATCTGAAATTATACGACAACTTACGTGCTTACCAGCTGGAGGTACAATGCAAAAAGGTGCTGGAATGGAAGATGAGATTACACCACAAAATAATATCTTGAAAGTATCTACATGAAGATCAGGACATAAATCTGGTTCTGCAGCCAGTTCGGTATCAAGAGTGTCTGCTCGATTGGGAGTTGAAGCTGATCTAGCCGCTCTCTCAATTGAAGCGGATGCCTTGAAGAAGAAACATGAGATTGAGCGAGAAAAAGAGCAGATGAAAAAAGAAGATGGGACAAAAAGAAGAGATGAGACGACAAGAAGAACAGATGAAAGAAGAGACAAAAGGAACAGATGAGGCAACAGAAGGAACAACTGGAACTAGATACAAAGATGGCGGTGTTCAAATCAAAGAAGGAGATATTGGAAAGTGAGGGTTCAAGATGCAGCTCTAGAGCATTGAAGACGATGAACTCTGGACTAAGAGGAAAAACTTCCAAGTGAGTCAGCAGTTGGATCAATTCCACAATCGAGATCCACTGGATTTCATGGCTTTGAAAACCCATTCGAACAGAGTAAGATGGGTAAAACCTCATCTCGGCTAATGTGCTAGACCGAAACAAACTACTTATGGAGTGTGTGTAGATGCTCAGGACAAACCAATAGCGGACCACGCTTTTCTGAGGCCTGGTGCAAGCCAGTTTGAGCCAGGAAGGACTGTCTATCATTTGTTGGAGCCAGGTCAAAGTTATCAGGATGGATTATTTGTATGGGCGAATAGGCAAGCTGAATTCAAACAGATTATAGCTCGACAAAATACCTCTCTCACTATACCACCTACAGAAATACCTACATATCCTTTGCATTATGAAGCTTTCGTAAGGGCATTAGAAGAAGTATTAGAAATTAGAATTATGGATGAAAAGGAGCACTTACGATTTCTGGTGAAGTACACAAGCGGAAGTGTTCAGGTACTTGTAGAAAGTTGTCAGAATGAGCCAGACAGCCATGGTTATAAAAAGACGAGAAGGTTACTTAAAGAATGGTAATGAACAGAGGATTGCTAACGCATACATGGTGAAGGCCCAAGCTTGGAAAGAAATCAAGCCCGAAGATGGTGAGGCATTGAATGATTATGCAATATTTCTTAGAAACATAGAAAAATAGGTGCGGGAGTAGGCCATTCGGCCCTTCGAGCCTGCACCGCCATTCAATGTGATCATGGCTGATCATCCAACTCAGTATCCCGTACCTGCCTTCTCTCCATACCCCCTGATCCCTTTAGCCACAAGTGCCACATCTAACGCCCTCTTAAATTTAGCCAATGAACTGGCCTCAACTACCTGTTAAAGAAGGAACTGCAGATGCTGGAGAATCGACTACCTGGCCTCAACTACCTTCTGTGGCAGAGAATTCCAGAGACTCGCCACTCTCTGTGTAAAGAATGTTTTCTTCATCTCAGTCCTAAAGGAATTCCCCCTTATCCTTAGACTGTGACCCCTTGTTCTGGACTCCCCCAACATCGGGAACAGTCTTCCAGCATCTAGCTTGTCCAACCTCTTAAGAATTTTGTAAGTTTCTATGAGATCCCCCCTCAATCTTCTAAATTCCAGCGAGTACAAGCTGAGTCTATCCAGTCTTTCCTCATATGAAAGTCCTGACATCCCAAGAATCAGTCTGGTGAATCTTCTCTGTACTCCCTCTATGGCAAGAATGTCTTTCCTCAGATTTGGAGACCAAAACTGTACGCAATACTCCAGGTGTGGCCTCACCAAAACCCTGTACAACTGCAGTAGAACCTCCCTGCTCCTGTACTCAAATCCTTTCGCTATGAATGCTAACATACCATTTGCTTTCTTCACTGCCTGCTGCACCTGCATGCCTACTTTAAATGACTGGTGTACCATGACACCCAGGTCTCGTTGCATCTCCCCTTTTCCTAATCTGCCACCATTCAGATAATAGTCTACCCTCATGTTTTTGCCACCAAAGTGGATAACCTCACAGATGCCATGCATCTGCCCATTCTTGGCCACACGGAGGAAATTAATCTTGCAAGTAATACTAGAGTCATAATTAGCAAGTTGCCCAGAAGACTGAGAGAAAGGTGGAGATATAAAGCAGGCAAAATAATGGATGAGAGGAAGCAAGTAGCCAGGCTACCAGACCTGGTGAAATTCTTGGACATATAATTACGGTACATGTTAGAGCCACACCACGGGACTATTGATCGTAAACCAATAGCAACTAATAAAGGTTCTATCTTTACCAAAACTGAAGAAGGGTCACGAGAAGTAGTTTTGCTACCACATCTATACCTGTGGAAACGACAGATGGAATGAAAGGAAATGTATCTACTAGCAAGCAAATAATATTTTGTTTGTTATGTGATGAAGTTGGTCACACCATAAGATGGTGTCGAAGATTCAAGGAGAAAGAATATGAAGATCAGATGGATTTCTTGAAAGAGAAGAGAATCTGTTTTGGATGTTTGAAAAAAGGACATATGGTGAGATACAGAGTCCTATAATTTGTTATAAGTGCAGGCAATATCATTCGGAAGCACTTCACGTTGCAAAGAATCCACCAGAGCATTTGGAAGAGGAAGAACTGGAACAAATAGATGAAGAACTACCAGAGCAAATAGAAGAGGAGGAACCAGAGCAAATAGAACAGATTGAACCATAGCAAATGGAACATAAGGAGAAGCCAACTACTAGTGATGCTAACACCTCGCCTCAAGTAACAGCTCATATAGGGGCCGGGGTTGAAGCTTATATTTTTTCTATCTTACCAGTACAGGTGAGGAATAGCAAGATGAGTACAGTGTTGCAAACACATGCTTTTTTGAATCACGGAAGTTTGACTACCTTTTGCACAGAAAACCTGAAGAATAGACTGAATATCACAGGAGAGGAGACTAAGATTCGATTATGTACCATGACTAAAGACAAAGAGAGCAGGAGTCATTACATTATGAGTATGGAGATATCCAATTTGGATGAAGATAATTTTATACCAATATCTGAAGTGTTTACGCATGGAACCATGCCTGTTGGTCGTAAAAATATAGCAAGACCTGAATACTTGAAACAATGGCTTTACCTGAAGGATGTTAAGATATCTGAAATAAATTCTAGTGTTGACTTACTTATCGGAACAAATGTTTTGAAAGCATTGGAACCTATACAGATTGTTAGGAGCCAAGACTATGCTACAAAAACCCGACTTGAATGGGTTATCTATGGCTCCTTGAGAAGAAATAACGAAAACAGGAATCAGAAGAACTATCCTACGATTGCTGTTAATCAAATATCTACTGATAAATTCGAAAAGCTGGTGATGAAGCAATAAAATCATGACTTCAATGAAAGTACCAATAAAGAATCTGAAGAAATGTCGAATGAAGAGTTGAAATTCATGGATATTATGAACTACTCAGTAATGATTGACGGACACTATTGTCTGGACTTACCTTTCAAACAAGAAAATGTTAATCTGCCGAATAATCATCGTATGGCAGAGAAACGTACCCAGAATTTGAAACGCAAGTTTCGCAAGAATACAAAATTTCAGAAGTAATAATATCTTTGAAGAATCATTTCAACATGGATGATTGCTTAAAATCCACGTCTACCGAGCAGGAAGCAATTCAACCAGAAAAACATCTGACTTCCCTCTGCAATAAGGGGGGATTCACACATTTCTAAGTGGAGTAGCGACAATTGTGAGAGTATTCCACCAGATCATAGAGCCAAAGATACCAGAAAGTTGGATTTGGACAAAGACAATCTGCCAATGGAAAGAGCATTGGGAGTTAATAATATTGTGCAATTGAAATATGTTAACACAAAAGAAAATCCTGCGGATGAAGTTGCTAGAGAACTGACGGCGAACTGCTTCTTAAGCGGTAAGAGATGGATCAATGAACTAGAGTCTCTCTGTAAGCCAGACAGATTGGCCACAGCTTGAGCTGGGATTTGAAGTCTCTGCTAATCATCCGTAAATTAAATCAAACCTAACGGTGAACTCTATTGCTAAAAATCCTGTTATTCTCTCAAATGATTTTCACACTTTAACATTGTTACAACACATCCATGAGTTGATCGGACATGGAGGAAGACTTTTCATGCTATCAAAGCTTTGGACTGTTATGTTTTGGACTATATATTGGGTATCAAGCCTAATCTTAAGGGTTTGGTGCGCACGGTGCGACTTTAACTGCAGGAGTGTAGCGCCATTGTGTATGGCTGCTCTGCCTGCAGTCCGTCCTTTCACCCTTTTTTATTTTTATTTTTAGTCCTGTTAAAAAAAAAAAAAAAAATGTTTGTTGGAGGTCTTCTTTTATGTGGTGGGAGGGGAAGGGGGGAACTTTATTTCCTAGTCCCTATCTGGTCGGAGAGGTGGCTTCCCTCCGAGCTGCTTCTTTGCCCCTTCCTCGCGGCCTACCATCGAGACTGGTGCGGCGTCTCCTGCCAGACCGGCCAGAACCCCAGCTTCAGCGGCGGCGCAGCACTGAAACACCATCACGGAGCGGGCGATGCCTTACCGGGTCGCCGTGCGGTAAGCTCCGGAGTGCCGTGACCGCCGACTCCTACATCGAGGAGCTGCTCTGCGGAGTGTCCAGCCGCGGGCGGCGCTGGATTTGGAAACACCACGGAGCCTGGGATCTCTCGCCGAGATCGCCAGAGTCAGAGCTCCGACCAACGAGGCCTGTGGACATCAGGAGGGAGCGGCCGTTCCAGGCACTCCAAGCCGCTGAGGAGTGTTTCTCCCGACGTCGCAGCTCCATCATCCGGCAAGAGGGCCTGATAACATCGGGCTGCCACAAATAGGCCCCGACCTCGGGTGATCACAGAGGAAGAGAACTGAACTTTCTAGTGCCTTTCAGCACAGTGGAAAATTTTGATTCTGCTGTGGGGGGACATTCATGTTAAATTCTATAATGTATTGTGTAATTTTCCTTTTTTAAAAATTTTTCTATGGATGTACGGAAACCTAATTATTTCTTCTATGTAAAGCACTTTGGTTTCAACGCGAGTTGATTTAAACGTGCTATATAAATAAAATATATTTACTTACGTACTTTAAACTAAAACCATTGTTTTAGTTAATAATCAAGTTATGCTCGCTTCTACAAGGCGAAAGTGAAGATGGAAGAGTCGATAAAGAATTCTGATTGCTGATACATAGTGCATGCTATTTTTCTTGTTAGTATCCCAGCCTGTCACGCGGAAGACCAGGGTTCAATTTCCTGACTTTTTGCATTTGATATATATTAAGCCTTCATGGCGACTGTATGCAGTGGCCATTTGGCTTATTTTACTTCGGAGTCACGTGAGTGACTTCATGAAGACCCCGCCAACACGCATGCGCGGCATATCGTCGCGCGCATTTGCTCACGGCAGCTGGGGGGGGGAGTGCGCTCCCTCAACCGGCTCCTTCAAAAAGGTAAGCAGCTGCAGGTAAGTTAACCTTTAGCTGGTTCGTGTGCTCTGTATTGTTTTGCAGGGCCATGGAAGGAGGAAGGAGGATACCGAGTCGCGTTCAGCGAGTGAAGTCCCCGGAGCTGCCCGCTACATCGGGAGCAGCTGAGACACCACCGGGGAAGAAGTCGCGGCAGTTGGGGAGCTCTGGGCAGCTGATTAGACCCGGCACAACCCCTCTGGCATAGAAGAGGGTGTCCGCGCAGGAGCAGGGGCTGGGAGACCCTGACTCCAGGCCTCCAGTGCCCAAGTCCAGGGCTGGAGGTAAGGCACGTGGGGCTCTTGGAGCAAGCGTGTCTGCGGGTGCATCCCCCCCCTTTAGAGGTCCTTCGTGGGCAGAACAGGGGGGAAGCCTCGCTAAAGTCCATCCTTGTCGGTGCAGCAGGCAGGGACAAGCCACTGCGTAAACCTGCGAGGAAGCAGGCCAGTGGCAATGCTGGCGTGCCGAGGATCCCTGTGGGGGCAGGATGTACCGGCACACCACCGGAACAGGCTGCCGTAGTGCGGGCCGGTGGCAGCAAAGTACGGTCTAGCTCCCCTGCTGAGGCGGGTATCACAGACCATGCGCCGCCACATTCCCGTTTATGTGTGGAACACTGTGGTGGTAAGCCCGCACGGACATCGAGGAGTCTGGCTTCTGGTGCAAGCGCTGACTCAAGCCCTCTTCCCTCCCACCAGACAGAGGGGCCGCTGCTGTCCAAACAACGGCGGACCAGCGGTATGTCCGTGCGGGAGTCGCACAGTCCCACTGGAGTGGGAGCTGGCGACTTCCTGGCAGTGCATTCCGTGGGGGTGCTGACAACTGCCGGAAGCCCCGGTTCCTCTGGAAAGGCTGGGGAAGATGACCAGTGACCCACGTGCAGCGGTGACGGTTGTATGGCCCGGTTGGAGCGAATGGTGGAGGTGCTCTATAAACGGGACCTGGAGCATCAGGAACGGCAGTCCCAGAGGTCTGGGAGCTACGTACAGCCGCCACCTTCCATCTCACCATCGCTTATTGAGAGCCAGCAAGGAAGTATGGGTGAGTCTGAGGAGGAGGGAGAGCTCGAGGCCCCACAGGAAATGTTGGAGGCAGTCTCGAAGTTTGGGTCGCCTGCTACCGCTGGGGACCCATTACATCCCAAGATAGCGGCTTCGGTTGATTTCCTGACTACGCACCAGCTCCAGGATACCGTGCTCACGGAAACAATGGCGAGATATAAAGCACCGGCGAACTGCAACTCCCTGAATGTTCCAAATGTGAATACAGCAATATGGGGGAACATGTCTACCAACACAAGGATCAAGGAGGGCAAGCTCCAGAAGATCCTTAAACTGCTGACGGCAGGTATCACGGCTTTCGCTCGGTCTCTGGATGCCACGAGTGTTTCCGAGGAGCAGCAGGATGCACTAGCGCTCTTGTGCAACACTCGGTTTGAAATAAACTGCTTTAGGAAAAGCTCCATCCGTCCAAATTTAAATCCCAAATTTGCGGGATTATGCAGCACCTCCACCGAACCACCACCAAGGCAGCTGTTTGGGGAAGACCTACCTAAACGGGTAAAAGAGCTGGACGAGGAGGCCAAGACTGTGGGGATGATGAGGCAGCCTCATTCATCTAAGGCTCACGTTTACACCAGGCAGCAGCCACATTCCTCGGTCAGGTCCCGCACACCGGCGGACAAGGTCCCCAGAACATACCCGCAAACAACATACTCCACGCCGGGGCCCCAACAGCAGAAGCCTTTTTTATTCCAAGGCCAGCCCAAGCCGGCTTGGAAGATGCGGCAACAGGGCCACGCCACACGGGGAGCAAAAACACCACAATCCAGACCCCGGCGCTAACCTTGGAGGTAAGGGGCTTGGTTCCTTCCACAAAGTAGCAATAGTAACCTCACCGGTGGGGGGACGGCTACGGGAATTCCAGTCTGCCTGGGATAACTACGGATCCTTTTATTTTACAAAGCATTCAGGGTTATGAGATAGAGTTTATTAATGGCAGGGATCCCCCTTCGCAACATGAGCCTAGTCGCAGATTTGCACTCTCTCAATTAGAGAAGGAGCGGGCTCATGTTGAGATACTACGATTGGAAGAAAAAGGGGTGATACAGAAAACGACGCATGAGCCTCTGGAGTTTGTATCCAACATCTTTACTAGAACTAAGAAGGATGGAGGCTGTCGGATTATCATCGACTTAACCCAATTGAATGCTTTCGTACAATATACCCATTTCAAAATGGAGACGTTTGAGACAGCCAAGCAGTTGGTCAGTCATGGGTACTTTATGGCTTGCATTGACCTGAAGGATGCATATTATACAGTGCCTATCGCTAAACAACATAGAAGGTTCTTGAAATTTGTCTGGGAAGGTCAATTATGGCAATATAAAGCTTTGCCTAATGGGATTACAACAGCGCCGAGACTATTTACCAAAATTGTTAAACCTATATTGGCACATCTTAGGAAACGAAACCATGTCGTAATGGCATATTTGGATGACATATTCATAGCGGGGGAAACCCTAGCGCTAGCTCAGCTGGCAGTCTCAGCCGCCATCTCTTTGTTTCAAAGAATGGGGTTTGTAATCCATCCAGACAAATCCAAGTTCAACCCTTCGCAGGTCATGGACTATTTGGGGTTCACTATAGACACTAACCAGATGAAAGTCACCGTCCCAATTGACAAAGTGGTGGACATTCAACACGCATGCATCAGTTTACTTGACAGCAACAGGCCAACCATTCGGCAGGTTGCAAAGGTAATTGGGAAGCTGGTAGCTACGTTCCCAGCTGTAAATTATGGTCCATTGCACTACCGGAAATTACAAACAAGCAAAATTCTGGCGTTAAAATTGAATGCCGGACATTTTGACAGACCTATGCAACTGGCCATAGGGGAAATAACCGAGTTGAACTGGTGGGTTCACGGTATTAGAGGAAGTTCCAAACCCATCCTTCTCCCAAATCCAACAGTTCTGTTGCAAACTGATGCAAGCGCACAAGGCTGGGGAGCAACTGACACCATAACCAGCTGCGGCGGTAGATGGGACGCTCATGAGTTCACCCTTCTCCAAGTACAAGGCATTAATTATCTGGAGATGCTGGGGGTCTTTCATGGGTTACGGGCATATTGCAATAATTTGCGTCATGCACATGTCCGCCTTCAAATAGACAATACCACGGTGGTAGCCTATATAAATCATATGGGTAGTATCAGGTCAGTATCTTGTAATGATTTGGCAAATACAATTTGGCTCTGGTGCATCAAAAGGGATATTTGGATATCAGCAACGTACCTCCCGGGGATACTCGATACAGTGGTGGACACCAGGTCACGAGTGTTCAATGATAACATCGAGTGGATGCTGAATCCCCATGTGTTTGCTGAAATTGCAACAAAATTTGGTATGCCAGATATTGACCTATTTGCGTCTAGGTTGAACCATCAGATACCAACGTATGTATCGTGGGAACCAGACCCTGGGGCAGTGGCATTGGATGCTTTTTCGCTCCACTGGGGGAAATGGTATTGCTACGCATTTCCCCCATTCTGCCTCATCAGCCGGGTATTGCAGAAGATCAAATTGGACTCTGCGTCAGGCATTCTGGTAATACCCGACTGGCCGACACAACCATGGTACCCGGTGGTCTCCCAGATGTTGAAACATCCTTGGGTGCAAATTGCAAACAACCCGCAATTGGTCACTAATCCTGTCACTGGCGCGTCGCATCCGTGCCACGGCTGTCTAAACCTGTTGATCTGCAGATTCTGAAAAGACCTTTTATAAACACCGAGATTTCATCGAGGGCCATGGATGTAATCGCTGCATCGTGCAGAACATCTACCAGATGGCAGTACCTGACCCAGATCAGGAAATGGGAGTTATTCTGCTCAAGGAAGAATGTTTCCTATGATTTTGCCACGATACCTGACATCCTGGAATTCCTGGCGGGCCTCCATTACGATGAAGGGCTCAGCTATAGTGCCATCAATAGCGCCAGGAGTGCGCTGTCCTCGTACCTTCCGGTAGGAGTGGGGACCAACAATCTGGTGTCAAAGTTCATTAGGGGTGTATTTAATACCAACCCTCCACGGCCCAGATATAACGTTGTCTGGGATGCAGGAGTGGTCCTGTCCCTTTTAAGATCATGGTCTCCCATGGCGGGGTTACCACTTCACCGACTCACCCTAAAGGTGGTCATGTTGATGGCACTCACGTCTGCTCAGCGGGTACAGGCGCTTCAAAAGTTGCGCATTGACAATATGCTCTCTACCCCTGGGAAAGTAACATTTTACGTTGCAGAGTTGCTGAAGCAGCATAGACCCGGGACTACGGGGCTGCAATTGGAATTCCAGGCGTACCCCACTGATGCCACACTCTACACAGTCGCCCAACTCCGTTATTACATCGAGTCAACCCAGCCAAACAGGAACTCAGAACAAGGACTGCTCATAAGCCACAAAAAACCACATCACCGGGTGACAGTGCAGACGATCTCCAGGTGGCTCAGGGAGGTGTTGGATGCAGCAGGTATTGACACTCACATTTTTAAATCTCATTCCACCAGGGCTGCATCCACATCAACAGCGAGGGCCATGGAGGTGCCCATGGATCACGTCCTCGCTACAGCAGGATGGTCCAGTGAGTCAACCTTCCAACGGTTCTACCACAAGCCATTGGCCGGACCTGCAACATATGCGGATGCAGTACTCAGGGCTGCTCCCTAATATCATTTGTCCCCAGACAGGGGGTTGTTTATGATTTGTTTTAATAAATCTCCATTATTTGCTTTCAGCTTGTCCAGTCTGGATTGCATTAACAAACTTCCTCCATCAGGATTGCGGCAGTGTGGTAGCATGGACGTTGTCCAGGGCATGTAATCACAGAGCTTTGAAATCTTCACGAAGTCACTCACGTGACTCCGAAGTAAAATAGTAAGATTAAACGAGAACTTACCAGTTCGAAGGTTGATCTTTATTTTATGAGGAGTTGCGATGAGGAATTTTGTGCCCTCCGCTCCCAACCCTCGATCATTATGTTCAACTGGTTAGTTCAAAGGTTAATCTTAATATCCTTACTTTTGGTCGGGTCTGTGATTCCACACCGCTGCTTTGAAGGATGCCGCGCATGCGTGTTGGCGGGGTCTTCACGAAATCCCTCATCGCAACTCCTCATAAAATAAAGATCAACCTTCGAACTGGTAAGTTCTCATTTAATCTTACTATTTTGTGTGCCATTAATTATGGCATATGTCTTTAAATTTTAGACTGCCCGTTATTATGTGGGTGGAATTTATTACGTATTCTAGGGCGTGTTTGGAGCTAGGTTTCTTGCGCAGAAGCTTAGTTTTTAGTTTAGTTTTGGACTTACATGAGGAAGGCATACCCTTTGACCATGTGAAGTGTAATGGACACACGAGGAGTTTTCTAACCTTTAAAGCGATATGCTGGAGTTTGACGAAGATTATAGTGTACGAGTCGGAAGAAGGTTGGATGTATACCTTATTGTTTTTCTTCAACAATAAAAAATCTTATTAATCAAAAGACTGTTATGAAGATTTATCTGTAAAGAAGCTCTGAATGTCTCACGGAAAGCTCACATGCGTATTACAACATTCTCCTTAATCATGTAGTCTACTTTAGTGGCTAGAGGGAGTAATCTCTTGAACGATATAAAAATCTGCCTCTACAGATATAACAGATCTATTGATTTTATCTAACTTGTTGGTTGAAGGATCTTTGTGCACTATCTGAAGTGGCATATATACCCAGCTATAACGTTGGTTGGTAGGTTAATTGGCCCCTGTAAATTATCCCTAGTTTGTATAGGTCATTGGTCGAATCTGCAGGCAATTGAGGGAAATGTAGGGAAAATAAAATGGCAGTAGTGTAGGAATACTGCAAATGGGTGTTTGATGGTCAGTATGGACATGCTAAGCCAAAGTGCCTGTTTTCGAGTTCCAATAACCTCTATTAAAGATTATGCTTGAGCACCATTTTGTTGCTGATGGTCCATAGAACCTGAACTGCCACAACACTCCATTGCAAGATTCTTGGTGCAAAAATGGGGCTTCTTGCCATGTACCTTTTATAACCTTTTAAAAACCCCATACCCTTTTGAGGCGAACATTCCAGAAGGATTTGGAAGCCCAGGACGCAAGCCTATTGAGGGTGGAAGACGTTGCATATAACTGAACAGAATGGCGAAATCTTGCTGCCCAATGCACTCAACAGTGTGGGAGGAACTAAGTCTAAGTCTATACCCTTTTAATGTTATAATGGATCAATACCTCCCCAACAGACAAATGGGGAAGGATGAAAATGTGATGCTGGTATTGGATCATCGTTCTGTACCCGACACAGGCTCAATCTGGTAGCTGCATCATTCAGGCCGGGCTGTTTAGCAAGTTGTGGTATTATTGAGCCTTTCTTTGGTGATGGATGTTGAAATTTGATCCCCAGAATTTATCCCTTGTCTGTCAATGAAGGAATCCTGATACATCAGTTGAGAAAAGCCACCAACATGTTCCCTTGCCCTTGTTTTGCTTGAGGTGGTGAGACCTGATGATGCCCAATTATTACACAAGATTGTTTAGCCCTGTGACTGCCAGTATTTACCTTAATTCTTTCACACTATTGTCTCATCTACTCTGTTAGAAACATAGAAACATAGAAAATAGGTGCAGGAGTAGGCCATTCGGCCCTTCGAGCCTGCACCGCCATTCAATGTGATCATGGCTGATCATCCAACTCAGTATCCCGTACCTGCCTTCTCTCCATACCCCCTGATCCCTTTAGCCACAAGTGCCACATCTAACGCCCTCTTAAATATAGCCAATGAACTGGCCTCAACTACCTTCTGTGGCAGAGAATTCCAGAGACTCACCACTCTCTGTGTAAAGAATGTTTTCCTCATTTCGGTCCTAAAGGAATTCCCCCTTATCCTTAGACTGTGGCCCCTTGTTCTGGACTCCCCCAACATCGGGAACAATCTTCCAGCATCTAGCTTGTCCAAACCCTTAAGAATTTTGTAGGTTTCTATAAGATCCCCCCTCAATCTTCTAAATTCCATCGAGTACAAACCGAGTCTATCCAATCTTTCCTCATATGAAAGTCCTGACGTCCCAGGAATCAGTCTGGTTGGTTGGACACGATATACTTGGAAGGAATCTGAGACATTGAATAAAGGGCATGATGCAGAGTATGATTGTTGGCTGTTGCTTGGCTGGTCTGTAACAGCTTGGTATGAGTCACAAATTCACAAGTTATATGAGTAGAACTCCACCATTTAGCCCATCGAGTCTAATCCGCTATTTAATCATGACTGATCTCTGCCACCTAATCCCATTATCCTTCCTTCTCTCCCTAACCCTTGACACCCATTCTAATCAAGAGATGTTTATCTCTGCCTTAAAAATATCCACTGACTTGGGCTCCACAGCCCTCTTTGGCAATGTTCCACAGATTGACTACCCTCTGCCTAAAGATGTTCCTCCTCACCTCCTTTTTAAAAGAGCACCCTTTAATTCTGAGGCTATGACCTCTGATTCTAGACTCTCCCACCAGTGGAAATTTCCTTTCCACATCCACTCTATTTATGCCTTTCATTATTCTATAAGTTTTAATGAGGTTCCCCCCTCAACTTATAAACTCCAGCGAGTCGAGACCCAGTGTTGTCAAAAGCTCACCATATGCTAACCTAGTCTCCCAGTAATAGTGCTGGGGAATTATAAGATTTCACTGGGTTATCTGGGTTAATTATGGTTGACGGGGAAGTCTATCAATATTGTTTGCTGTACTCATCATGCAAATCATGCTATTTCATCAAGCATTTCATTTCCTGAACTTGTTTTCACCATGGATTCTTATGGTCATGTCATATAAATCCATTATTTTCTGCCAAAGTTTCAAAATCTACTTTCAAAGCATTATTATACATAATACCAATACAATCATACTTTGTGATGAATTGATGTTCTCATGCTAAGTGATCAAATGCCCTTGTTTGGATTATATAGTTTTTATGATAATGTTGCAGAAGATTGATATAGATGGAATTGACAGTAAGTAGTCATAGCAAAGTTTTTGTTATTTTCCTTCAGGTTTATGAAGAGGATGATTACAGAAGAGTCCGGTTTCTTGCTCGACAAAAAGAAGTAAGTGTTTTTATATTTTGACTGTATTGAGATGCCATCGGAAAAAGACCTGCCTCTTTTTTTCAGTTCATGTACTAAAATTTGGTAAACAGCACTAATTATATAGGAGTGAAACAACTTTAATATGAGAATTTTTAGTTCTAAAAGCACACTTCAAAAAGTATAAGAAAATGAGTTTAAAATTCTTAGTGCTGCCTTACTTTGATTCTGTTTGTGAGCTATTATTGTAATTTCATTTAAATGTCACTGTTTTTGTATAAAAAGAGAGCATGGAACCACTTCCCAGTGGTTACGGTACTACAGTGAATCACCTATTACATACCATCATTCTCTACAGAATATCCATTCACTTGTAAACACTGTCCATGCCACTGGGATCCTAATATGGATGATTGCAACAATGGTGTGGCTTGGAGTGGTCCACATAAAAACATCAACTTCTGTCCCTTTCTTTATTTTGTTCCTTTTCTCAGTTCCTGCCATAAATGTTCTCAATAGTTGTTTCTATTGTAACCCCTACTATCACCCCTCAAACAATAGGTGTGAGGAGCTCATGGACTAGTTTTATCAAGATGGAGATAATTTGATCAGTAGCCACTGATCTTTTTCTCCCGTCCCCAACGTTACTAGGCCAAATGTTTGTCTCCCATCATGCCCTCTCTGAGTTCAACCCTACTTTTATCAAAGTATTGACTTGCCCAATTTCTCTTCCTTGAGCTGCTATTTTTAACAGTACCCTCTCATTGTTGCATCTGGTATCATCAAACCTCTTCTCAAAATGCAGAATTGATTCTTGCTGTCTGCAAACATACACATTATACCTTCAATGCATCGACAACTCCTCCCCTCACCAATTTCTCATTGTACATGTCATCACTGAAATTCCTACTTTTCTTTAACACTTTCCTATTATCTACAACTCTATCCTCATTTCCGTCATCACCTGCCCTATATCAGTCTAGAGTAGGTGATTTTGAGAAAACTGGCCTTGTTTGATACCATCTCCTTACTAATTTTCACCATATCTATTATCTATTAATCTTATCAATTATAATTTCACCCCATCCATGAACATCTTATGCTCATTTATTGGGTATGAGGAGCATTGTGGCATTTTTTGAGAGATGAGTTAATGCTTTAGTTCTTTACCTGAGCCACCATAGCCTCAATACATTCAATAATGCAATGACGCGTCACTGAAGTGAACTTTAAGATAGAAGAGATTGTGAACGTTAAACTCGTCTTATCCATAGCAAGTTGCCCTTGTATCGTGAGGGGCTGCGTGAAAACTTTACTCAATTTCACCAACATGCTGAGATTTCTTCAAGGAAAGGATACCTGCAGTTTCACCTGATAGACCAATGTGGGAATTGTGTGATGGTGTCAAAGTGTGATGTAACAGTCAGATGTATTAAATTGTGCACAGAACTTGGGTGCAAAGGATTAGAATTGGTGGTAGAGGTGGCGGCACATAACATAGTCACTCAATAGCGTAAACATAGTAACTGCTGGAAATAATTAGCTGATGAAGGAGAGAAGATGAGTTAGTGTTTCATGTTGATGAACTTTCATCAGGTCCAGGTCTGATGTAAGGCAATTGATCTGAAATATTAACCATGCTTTTCTCTCGCTTAAATGGTTTCAGCTTATTCTGTCTATATTTGGCAAGTTTGATTTTAATTATTGTTTATGGGGTGTGCGTGTGTGTGTCAGATTAGATTTTCAGATTAGAGTTTGGGCCTTTGATTCCTTGGTCCGCCAAAACCACACGCAAAAACTCCGAGATTTTTTCCATTTCGCTAGCGATTTCACTTTTACATTCGCAAATCTACCTCATTACATTTAGACATTTTTATGTACACATTTTTAAATCAAATCCTTCTTTCCACCCCCCCCCCTCACTAATTTTGTCGCCTCCTGCTGGCCAGCGTCCATAACGGCTGCTGATGCCCAGCTCTCCTTCAAAAACGCCGACATTTTTCACATTTCGCAGACGATTTTACTTCCTACACTTGACCCCCCCCCCCCCCTCCCCCCCGGCCGGCTCTGTCACGTGGCTCAAGCCAAAGATCGGCTGTTCCCCCGCTGCATTTCGCTGTCCTGAGGACGGCGAAAAGCAGTGGGGGAACCCTCCCCCCCTCCCTCCCTCTCCCCCCTCCCTCCCTCCCTCTCCCCCCCTCCCTCTCCCCTCCCCTCTCCCCCCCTCTCCCCCCCCCTTTCCCCCCCTCCCTCCCTCCCTCTCCCCCCTCCCTCCCTCCCTCTTTCCCCCCCCCCCCCCCTGTAACTTTCTCAGAACAAATCAAAGTGCATTTTGGGCAAAACATTGCAAGTGTATTCAGCTGGATAGACATTTTTGCATTTACTACAATTAAAGAAATCCAAAATCAGCTTTTAAATCTTATTTTTGTAGGTAAATGAAAAGTTTGCCATTGATCTAATTGCCGAGGAACCAATATCTGAGGTAACGGATAGAGTGGTTTCATGTGATGGTGGTGGTGGAGCCCTTGGGCATCCTAAGGTGTACATAAACTTGGTAAGTGTAACCACTTACATTATGCATGTTGCAGCAATAGCAATTGATCATAAATGTTCTTGTTGCTGAGAAATTATTTTTACAAACAACAAGTGAAAAATATTAGCGTATGCTTTATGCATATGAAATCTGGAAACAGATATTTGTGGTAGCATTATATTTACATTAGCACAATTTTTTAATATAAGCAGTATAAGGCCTACCAATTTTCATAAGTATATTTCCTATTGAAATTTCATACATGCTATTTTTATTTTTTTTCTTTATTAAAAAATCCATCAGTAGCACAAATGGCTGATTACCATGAAGGACATTTGCTTATTTTTAGAACTGTTGCTAACGGCACAAGTGATTCAGTTCTTGGGATATTTTCCACTTGTTGAATGCAGAAGTAGCGCTGGAGACCGGGTTGAATCCTAACTACGGGTGGTGTCTGTACGGAGTTTATACATTTTCCCCATGACAGCATGGGTTTTCTCTGAAATCTTTGGTTTCCTCCCACACTCCAAAGACGTACAGGTTGTCGATTAATTGGCTTGGTATAAGGGTAAATTGTCCCTACTGTGTACAAGTGTTAATGTGCACGGATTGCTGGTGGGTGTGGACTCGGTGGGCCAAAGGGTCTGTTTCCGTGCTGTATCTCCAAACTAAAGTACTTTGGAGATGTCATTTTCATGTGGCTCAAGAACCAAATGAAAAAATACATACAATAGAATGTTTATATAATGCTGCATATTTAGTCAGTGATTTGAATTATGCACGTTAGAATTTAATTTTGGTATCCTATTTTAAAATTTTGATGCAAGTGAGCTTAAAGTATCACTAAAATTCAATTCCTGAATGAAATAATTAGGAAGCACTTTTCATACAAAGATTAGTAGCAATCTGAGATTTGCCCCTGAGGAATGTGGAATTCTAGTTATAATCAGTTTTCAAGACTGAGATCAGTAGATCTTTATTAATTTGCAACACTCTAAGTAAACAGGTGCATTTATTAATTTGGAAGTCTACTGTTATGTTTTCTATTATTGCAAAGAGGTTGTTGTACAAAAGTAACAAAGTCTTAGAGATGTAGACAAAGTCTTACTATGAATGGTTTGGTAAGATCTCATTTGCAATATTTTTGATCTCTGAAGCCAAAGGATATATGTGAGGCCAGTGTACCTTTTTAATCCTTAATTTCTACGCTTGCACCTGAGATTCAGAGGATTTATTCCTGTGAGGAAAGATTGAGTATGACTGATATATAGCCATGAATTTTGAGAGGGATTTACAGAGATGCTTTTGTCTCAAGTTGGAGAGTCTTTTTGAATTAAAAATTTGGAGCATCATATATGAAGTTAGCTATTTAGGACAGAGATGAGAAAGAATAGAGGCTAAGTATTATGAGTTTATTCTAGGATAAAAGAGTATGACAATATGGGGATATGGTTGTAACGTGGACAGGGCATAGTGACAGCTGTTTTAGTAATGGCAGATCAGGTTTGAGTGTACGTGTGGCTTACATTGCTGTTCTATGTTTCTATGGCGAGGTTAAGGAAGATGGTAAATGAGTAAATCGCGCATGTAATCTAAATCACGCAATGTGCACATTTACAAGACTGGTCTTAATGTGAAATAATAGAACAAACTAAATAGAATTGTTTTATGAAGGTTTACCTTGGTACAAACAATAAATACAGTTCAGATCACAAGGAGATCATACTTTTACTCTATTGGGTTATGCTGCTGGTTTTTTTTGATATTGGATAACTTGACATGATTCTTAAGCTTAAAGCTCTGTACCATTGCAAGGTGAATATATGCTGCGTTATATTTAATGAATTAAAGCTTCATCTTTTTTTTTAGGATAAAGAGACAAAAGTTGGAACGTGCGGTTATTGTGGACTTCGTTTTAAACAGAAGCATCATCATTGAGATGACATCATTTAGAATAGACTTACTTTCTTTCTCTTCTATATGCTGGCAAATAAAGCTGTGAAAATTACTTAATTGTTCTGTGCGTTTGCTTGTTGCTCAGTTTAAAATGAAAATAGAATAAAAACATCTCTTATGAAACCAATAACTAATTCTAATCAGAGTTTTACATATTAGCTATGATGTGGGATAAGGTACGTTTTGGAATCCATATATATTTAACAATGATAATGTATAATTTGAATAATTGCTTATGATCAGAATTTGCAGTTGTGAGGCAACTTGCACTGTGTCCCAGGTAGCAAGGCTTCAGTTTAAAAATGTTTTATATTGCTGAGTTAAAATGCAGGCTATTAATGAAGTGACAAGGGAATGATAGGGCCAAGTCTGTCTCCATAAATGAAATATTGCTAAAGAAACAGCAAAGCAGTGGTAAATTAGAATTGAAATGGTCATGGAAGAGGAAATAAAGAGGAATGCAATGGTACTAATAATAAAAGAGGGTAAATTCCTACATTAATAATTGCAGCGACTTATAAAGTTATCCTTTGGGATTAAATTCCAGGCTACTATGAAAGCGTGATTAAGTTTTATTACCATATAATTTTGTTGCCTATACAATATTTTCACTTGAGTGATATAATGGATGTCGCACTAGCACTGCAGGTATTGGTATGAGCTTGCAGCTCCAGAGATTCAGTTTTGTTCCTGACCTTTTGTTTTTTTTTTAATTTAAATTATAATTTTATTGGAAGCAATTGTACAAAAAAGAATGACTTAACAGTTCTACAACTCTAGCACAGCTTCAATTTTAACATTTTACAAACAGAATATTAAATTGAAATAAGAAGAAAGAGAAAAAAGGATGAAAAGAAGAGAAAGAAGAGGAGATATGTCCATCGACCAACCCATGCATCCGCTCACCCTGCTTTACAATGGTTGAACACAAACTCAAAACTGATTGTATTGTTCAAGAAATTCAATAAAAGGAGACCATATTTTTAAAAAGTGATCTGGTTTGTCAGTAGAGACAAACCAATTTTTTTCTAGATGTAGTGTCTCTGTCATTTCCGTACTCCACATCTTCACTGAGGGGACGGTTGTCTATTTCCAAAATTTAAGTATATGTTTTTTTGCTGATATTAGACCGTAATCCTATCGAATAGACAGACATGTGGGCATAGGGGGGTGGGGTTGCCCTGTTGGTGAGGAATGAAATTCAGTCGCTTGCAAGGGGTGACATTGAAACGGGAGATGTGGAGTCAGTATGGATAGAACTAAGGAATTGTAAGGGTAAAAAGCTAATGGGACTAATCTACAGGCCCCCAAACAGTAGGCCTGTTGAATCAGGAGTTAAAATCGGCAAAAGTAATACTGTGGTTGTTATAGGAGATTTCAACATGAAGGTAGACTGGGGAAATCAGGTTGGTACTGGACCCCAAGAAAGGGACTTTGTAGAGTGTCTTCGTGATGGATTCTTTGAACAGCTTGTATTGGAGCCTACCAGGGAGAAGGCAATTCTGGATTTAGTGTTATGTAATGAACTGGATTTGATAAAGGACCTCAAGGTTAATGAGCCATTAGGAGACAGTGACCATAACATGGTCAGGTTTAATCTACAATTGGAGAGGGAGAAGAGTAGATCAGAGGTGTCAGAGTGCAGTTGAATAAAGGGGACCGTAGGGCCATGAGGGAGGAGCTGACCGAAGTTGACTGGAAAGATACACTAGCAGGGATGACAGTGGAACAAAATGGCAGGTGTTTCTAGGAATAATATAAAAAGTGCAGGATCAGTTCATTCCTAGGAGGAAGAAAGATTCCATGGGGAGAAAGGGACGACCATGGCTGACAAGGGACGTCAGGGACAGTATAAAAATTAAAGGGAAGAAGTACAACGTAGCAAAGATGAGCGGGAAGCAGGAGGATTGGGTAATGTTTAAAGAACACCAGAAGATAACCAAAAAGACAATACTTGGAGAAAAGATGAGGTACGAAGGTAAGCTAGCCAAGAATATAAGGCAGGATAGTAAAAGCTTCTTTAGGTATGTGAAGAGGAAAAAAATAGTTAAGACCAAAGTTGGAACCTTGAAGACTGCAAAAGGTGAATTTATTATGAGGAACAAGGATATAGCAGATGACCAGGTACTTTGGATCTGGCTTCACTAAGGAGGACACAAACAATCATCCTGATATAGTAGTGGCCAGACTGTCTGGGGTGACAGAGGAACTGAAGGAAATCCACATTAGGCAGGAAATGGTGTTGGATAGACTGATGGGACTAAAGGTTGATAAATCCCCAGGGCCTGATGGTCTGCATCTCAGGGTACTTAAGGAAGTGGCTCTAGAAATTGTGGATGGATTGGTGATAATTTTCCAATGTTCTATAGACTCGGGATCAGTTCCTGTGGATTGGAGGGTAGCTAATGTTATCCCACTTTTTAAGAAAAGCAGGAGAGAAAAAAACAGGGAATTAGAGACCAGTTAGCCTGACATCGGTGGTGGGGAAGATGCTGGAGTCAATTATAAAAGATATAGCCGAACATTTGGATAGCAGTAACTGGATCGGTCCGAATCAGCATGGATTTACGAAGGGGAAATCATGCTTAACTAATCTTCTGGAATTTTTTGAAGATGTAACTAGGAAAATGGACAAGGGAAAGCCAGTGGATGTAGTGTACCTGGTCTTTCAGAAAGCATTTAATAAGGTCCCACATAGGAGATTAGTGGACAAAATTAGGGCCCATGGTATTGGAGGTAGAGTGCTGATATGGATAGAGGAGTGGTTGGCAGACAGGACACAAAGAGTAGGGATTAACGGGTCCCTTTCATAATACCAGGCAGTGAGTAGTGGGGTACTGCAAGGCTCGGTGCCTCATTGAAGCATATTTGATTGTTAAGGGCTTGGACACGCTAGAGGCAGGAAACACGTTCCCGATGTTGGGGGAGTCCAGAACCAGGGGGCCACAGTTTAAGAATAAGGAGTAAGCCATTTAGAATGGAGACGAGGAAACACTTTTTCTCACAGAGAGTGGTGAGTCTGTGGAATTCTCTGCCTCAGAGGGCGGTGGAGGCAGGTTCTCTGGATGCTTTCAAGAGAGAGCTAGATAGGGCTCTTAAAAGCAGCGGAGTCAGGGGATATGGGGAGAAGGCAGGAAGGGGGTACTGATTGGGGATGATCAGCCATGATCACATTGAATGGTGGTGCTGACTTGAAGGGCCGAATGGCCTACTCCTGCTCCTATTGTCTATTGTAATCAAGAAAGCGTCTTTGAAATACCGTTAGTTTGACACATGCCTCAGATATTATCAGTTTTGGGTCTGGTTCTAGTGGAATTTTCAGTGTTTTAGAGGTAACATTAAAGACTTCCGTCCAATTTGGTCTTATAGCCTGAGTAATACAGCCTGTGCAGTACTTTAAACTATCAGGCAGTGTCTGGCATTTAAAGAGCAATGATGTATGTATTGTTGACTTTCATCCCATATATCTTTGGAGATGTGTTGAATGCCTATAAATCTCAGATGACGGAGTGTCCATGTTTTGGAGGGCATTGTGAATGTGGGATATCAACTTCTCTATCTGCATATCTATTCAAACATTCATCGAGTATATCTGGACCTACAGAGGAGCAGTCTTATATGTATGTTCTCACGTAATCCCTAACTTGGAGGTATCTAAAAAAAATATTGGTGTTCAGCTCGTATTTCTCCTGCAATTCTTGAAAGGAGGAAAGAGTCCTCTTCTGATTAAGGTCTCCCACAGTATTGATTCCCTGATTCTTGCATTGAATACAAACCACATCTAGAGTATAAGGTTTAAAAGATGGATTATTTGCAATGGGGAGAAGGAGAGACATGTTTCTCAGTTTGAGACTGAGTTTCAACTTTTTCCAGATTCGGATAGTACTGTGTATTACAACAATACAATACAATACCATTTATTGTCATTTGAAACCTCATTGAGGTTCAAACGAAATTTTGTTTCTGCAGTCATACATACAAAAAAAGAACCAAAACATAACACATTTTACACAAACATCCATCACAGTGAATATCCTCCTCACTGTGATGGAAGGCAAAGTCGTATCTCTCCCCTGCACTCCCCATTCTTCTCCCGGTCAGAGTCAAAGCCCCCGGCGGGTGATAATATATGTCCCGCGGCCATTCATGCCGCGCCGGGCGATGCAAGGCCCCGCTCCGGGTCTTGATGTTGGAGCCCCCGGCGGGCCCTAGCAAGTCCCGTGGCCATTAAAGCCGTGCCGGGGCTTATCGGGTTATGCTCATACGTTGACTTATTCCGGGATATTGGAGACAGGACAATCGAGCCTATACAGAAAGGCAAGCAATCTTCCCTTTCCATTTTTAGCCTGTTTGCCTGTTGGTATGAATCATCCAGCCAGATAATTATAGTTTTAATATTGGTTGCCCAATAGTAAAAGAGGAAGTTAGGTAAGGCTCGTCCTCCATTCTCTTTGGATTTGCACAGATGTCATTTGTGTATTCGGTGGCTTTTATAGCCCCAGAAATTAGTGACAATGGAATCAATTTAAAAAAAAAATCTTTTGGGAAGATATATCGGTATTGACGGGAATAAGTATAGAAGTTGCGGGAGAAAGATCATCTTCACGGCATTTAGTCTACCGAGAAGAGAAATAGGCAGTGTTTTCCAAAATTGGACATACGTATCGAGTTTAGTAATTAATGGTGGGAAATTTGTTTTAAACAAAAGGGAATATCTTCTGGTAATGTAAACTCCAAGGTATCTGAATTTTTCAGTAACAATTCTAAAGGGAAACTGTTGGAGCTGGGTGACGTCTTGTTTTTTTATTGGCATAATTTCACTTTTGTTCCAATTGATTCTATAGCCAGAAAAGGAACCGAATTGTTCTATAGAAGTTAATAAATTTGGAATACTAATTTGGGGGTTAGTAACGTAGGTCATTTGCATATAGGGACATTTTATTAGAAGTATGTTTAGTATTGTATCCATATATGCCTGGATGGGACCTGATACTCTCGGCAAGAGGTTCTATGGCTAATGCAAATAGCATCGGGGAGAGAGCGCATCCTTGTCTATTGCCCCTGAATAAATGAAATTTAGGTGAAAACATTTGGTTTGTTAGTATTCTGACTGTTGGATTAGTATATAAAAGCTTCACCCATGAAGTGAAGTTTTCTCCCAATTGGAATTTTTCCAACACTGTGAAAAGATAAGACCATTCCACTTGATCGAAACCCTTTTCTGCGTCCAGTTAAATGATTGTTGGTATTTTCTGTGAATACATTATATTAAACAGACGTCTCAAATTATAAAATGAGTGTTGTTTTGGTATGAATCGGTTTGGTCTGGGTGTACTAATTTGCCAATTACTTGGCTAAGTTTATGAGCCAAAGTCTTGGCTAGAATCTTCTGGTCAGTATTTAAGAGGGCAATTGCTCTATAGGATCCCAGCTCGTCAAGATTTTTTATCTTTTTTAGGAATTAACTTAATAATTGATTCTGCAAGAGTCTGTGGTAAGGTCTGTTCCTTGAATGCTTGAGTGTAGAGGCTTCGTAGGCGTGGGGAAATTATGTTGCTAAATTTTTTATAAAATTCGTTATTGAGCCCGTCAGGGCCGGGAGTTTTTCCATTTTTCAGTGATTTAATGGTCTCTGAAATGTCCTTTATTGTTATCTCTGCACCTAGTTCCTCCTGTTCCATCTCACTGAGGGATGGAAGGTTGCACTTATCAAGAAAGCTCTTCATCTTCGCTGAGTTGGCTGTTGTTTGTGAGGAGTATAGGGTTTGATAAAATTGTAGAAATCTTTCATTGATATCTTTGGGCAGCGAGAGCAATTCTCCTTTTTCTGATCTAATTTTATGTATGGTACGGTCATTGTCAAGTCTTCTAATGTTTTTGTGCAGATTCCCCGCTTGAAAGGGATCTGATTCATCCACTCCGAAATGATGAACTGGATTTCACTCAATGACCAAATACTTCTTTTCCATTTTATCCCCTCCCTTTTTATTTTGGCAGATTCAGCAATTAATTTACAGTTCCACTTGATTTATTGCTTCAGCCATTACTTTGAAGGCATTTGGATGTTGTAGGTCTTAAGGTATTTAACAGTTTAGTCTTTTAGTAGGTGAAAACCCGGCTGCTAATCGGGTGCTGTAGATAATCAGTCCTACATGTCTTTGCTGGCGATCGCGGCAGTTTTTAGGACAGTCTCTTTGATTATACTGTTCACGTTTTAGCCGCAAGTCAACTTCTCTCACGGGCCTGTCTGCTTTTCTGTTCACGGTCGGGCTGACTCTGATCCCGACCGGGTTTCTTTGTTTTCTCCCCCCACCGGGTTGACTGTTCCCAGTTGGGCTGAAGGCTCAGCCTCTGTCGGTGGCTCTCTGGACCTGTCCGTGGCCTTCACGGTACTAGGCCCCCACCCAACGTCTGTGGCTGCTGCTTGGGCTTGGCTGTGTGCTGCACAGCCCTGGATACATTCCAGGTAAGCTGACACCATGCTTGGTGACCTTTACTGCCCCTGCTTGTTTTCCTAGCTCTTCCCTGAGCTATTGCTTCCCGTTCCTACCTTTTTTCTTTATGGCGCCAATTCAAACCCATTTGGCTTGGTGCTGTTCCACTTGTTTCCAAATACTACTTCTATTTTTAACTTTTGTTTTTGATTCTTCTTGCTGACCTTGTTCTTATCTACATTCTTTTATCCTCGTCGCCAATTGTATTCGGATGCTTTGAACAGTCTTGAATAAAGGCTCGGATACGGGAGGAATCATACAAGCTTCTTTACTGCAGGACGCCACACCCAGTCTCCCCCTGCTCATGCGTACTTGCCCCAGACATCACAAGACACCAATTACTTCCCCTACCTAACACTCCTCCCCCTTCTGGTCTCCAAATCTGAGGAAGGACATTATTGCCATAGAGGGAGTGCAGCGAAGGTTCACCAGACTGATTCCTGGGATGTCAGGACTGTCTTATGAACAAAGACTGCATAGACTCGGTTTATACTCTCTAGAATTTAGGAGATTGAGAGGGGATCTTATAGAAACTTATAAGATTCTTAAGGGGTTGGACAGGCTAGATGCAGGAAGATTATTCCCGATGTTGGGGAGGTCCAGGACAAGGGGTCACAGCTTAAGGATAAGGGGGAAATCCTTTAGGACCGAGATGAGAAGGAATTTTTTCACACAGAGAGTGGTGGGTCTCTGGAACTCTCTGCCACAGAGGGTAGTTGAGGCCAGTTCATTGGCTATATTTAAGAGGGAGTTAGATGTGGCCCTTGTGGCTAAGGGGATCAGAGGGTATGGAGAGAAGGCAGGTACGGGATACTGAGTTGGATGATCAGCCATGATCATATTGAATGGCGGTGCAGGCTCGAATGGCCGAATGGCCTACTCCTGCACCTAATTTCTATGTTTCTATGTTTAACTCCATTTCACCTGTAAGGTATATGCTCTTTTCCTACTATTGTGCGCTTGTGATTTTAATTTAGCATTAGTCCTTTCATTACAGTTTTACTTGACAATCATTCTCTAATTTGCGGAGTTGTCGTGCTAAAAGTTTATGTGGTTTATCGCCGAATTCAAAGTATTTTTGTTTAGTATATTGAAATGCCCTACTGATTCTTATGGAAACTATCTGGTTTAGTTTGAATTTGAGTGCAGCTACCTTATTGTGTTTTATTATGGACGGGTCAGCTGCATTTTCTAGTGTAATTTTGTTTTACGTGTTTTTCTAATTCCAATTGTTCTGCTCTTTTTTTTATTATTTTGAAAGGCTTGGTATGAAATAATGCAGCCTCTAAGAGGCTTTAAAAGTTACCCAAAGCAAGGATGGAGACATACCAGGAGTATCGTTTATCTCAAAAAAAGTTTTTATCTGTACCTTCAGATAGTCACAACCATATTTGTGAGTTAAATCTCCAGCACGGCTGATTATTTGCCATTCCTTCCAATTTTACAGCAAATGTACGAGGGCAGTAATCCGAAATAACAATATTGTGATATTTTGAATTGTAGGTATGGGGTAGAAGTTTAGAGTCAACCACGAAATAGTCAATCCGTGTATATCCGTTATGAAAACCTGAGTAGAAGGAGTATTCTCTTCCTGAAGGATTAGCAATCCGCCATACATCCTTTATATTTGTATTGTTTATGAGGTGAATCTCCTGAAGGACTAATATATCAGTATTAAGAGATTTTGTGGGCTAGTATTTTACCCCTATTTATTGGTTCATCAGCACCCCTGATGTTCCAACTACAGAACATGATTCCTTTCCCCCCTGTTTTTCTAGCTACATCACCTTGCATATCAAAGACTATATGGTCTCTGCTGAATTAAATGGTCCAACACAATAATTAAAATATTTATTATGGATGTAGGATGAGTGAACCCCTCGCCCTTTATCCCTACCCTCCCCCAAGATATGTCAAAAAAAGTGTACTCTAGTAGAAGATGTTAAGATATTTATTAGAAAATTCTGAAAAAAGAAAAGAGAAACAAAGAAAACTACAACATATGAGAATGTTGCTAACAAATACCACATATTGGTGGTTAAATCAGAGTAAACCTCCTTACAGTATACTGTAGATACTATCATTAATATATGTAATAAATAATAAGATTTTGAATATTAGGATAGTCCCGCACCTTAAGGAGTTAGGAAACCTAAACAGAACAAAACGGGATTTTTTTTTTTTCCCCTTTTAAGTGGCTCAGCATTCCCCTCCAGTTAGGAATTTGTATTGGGGTCTAAATAAGTAGCTGAGTATTAGTTTTAACTGACATGCATCACATATTAGTTAACTTTCGGTCAATACTATTTTGACATATTAACAGATCATAAGTCTGTAACAGCTTGTAACTTATAAACTCTATAAACAAGTACTTATCCCCTGTCGGCTCCGGCAATGTCCTGGGCAAACTGTAATGTTTTATTTGGATCAATAAAGCAAGATTCAACATCTTTGTATGTGACACGGAGCTTGGCCCAAATCGGACACCTGGTACTTCCCTCAGAATGGCTCATGACTTGGAAAAGAGTGCTCCTTTCCTGATGACAGAGGGAAAGTCTCTGAAAATTCATATATTTTGTCCTTGGAATGTTAAATTTCTGTCCAAGGCCACTTTATGAAGGATTTCCTCCAGAGCTTTAGCAGTGATGCACCCGCAGGATCAGATGTCTCGGTGGGGCGTTGTCGTCCGGCCAGGTTCTCGGAGCTCTCTGTGCCCGGTCGAGTACGGGTTTTTCCTCCAAAGCGAGTACATCATGAAGTAGTTGAGCCGTAAAGTCGCGGAGGTTTTGACCATGTTCTTTGCCTTCTTTCACTCCAACAATCCTTATGTTCTGACGTTTGGAACGCCCTTCCAGATCTAGACATTGTTCTGTCGCTTTTGATAATAAACTGGAGATGCACTCCACTTTCAGCCTGTGTGTAGCCTCGGAGTTTGTTGCCGCTGCTATTTCCAGCTCCCGGATAGCCTCTGTGTGTGAGGTATGTGAGGTAACCAGAATAGATTCCATCTTGTGGCTGATATCGGTTTCCAGGCTTTGAATTTCCCTTTTTAGGTTGGTATTTACCTCTTCTATGCGAGAATCTATCTTATCACAGATCTCTTGCTTCACAATCAAAAGTTCCCGACGTAGAAGGGCTCCAATGCCCTCCAGGGCTGGTGTTTGAGTTGCTGTTTCCTCTCGGGACTGCTCTTCAGTCGAGGTCGAGGCTTCACCTCGGCCTTCCTCTTCGGTTTTCTTTGGCCGTTTGGACAACATTTGTGGTCATTACAGGAGTCGGGTAATGATGACGTCCGCTTACCGGTCTGCTGAGCCTCTGCCGGTGAGTATGTTTAACGATCCGTTTCGTTCTTTTTTTCCGGTAGTTTAGTCAAAACGGTGCAGAGGTGTTGCATGCGTGTCCTAACCCTCCATAGCGCCACCGGAAGTCTGACCTTTTGGTTTTGCCGGTGTGTTTGCACATTCTTAGTGAACTTGAAATATAATAGACTGTGGGGCAGAAAACTGGGTAAAGGGTATTGATCGGGTGACTTGGTCAGTATATAAGTTTTTTTTTTCACTGACAATGCAGTAAAGATTGCTTTGCTGTTGGGTGATGAACCCAGTCTTAACATGACCACGATGGTGCTGGGGTGAGGTGATTCTTTGCGTGCTAGCCCTAGTGGATCTACCTACTTCTATTACAGTCATTCTACTCTTTTATATGACTGCACTTGTGTATGATATGATCTGCCTAGTTAGTATGCAAAACATTTTATCACTGTATTTTGATACTTGAAGAAAACGTGCAGATTGACTGTGCACTGGATCTTGCATGTTTCTCCTGGTTATAAATTACACAAACAAGGCACAAAGGAAAGGAGTTATTGTTTGTTGCTGTCTATAATATTGCATAATAATTCTCACCCCTTCTCAATAAATATTGTGGGCTGTGTGAAAATCAAGAAAAAAGTAACTATTCAACTACTGAACTAGACTTTTATTGACCTACAAATCTATACGTCTTTGGAATGTAGGAGGAAACCAGAGCCACGAAGAAAACTCTCACAGGAAAACGTACAAACTCTGTACGGACAGCACTCGTAATCAGGATTGAATCCTGGTCCCTGGTGGTATTAGGCAGCAACTCTACCACTGCACCACCATGCCATATTGATCACAGTGAATTAAAAACAAATATTTGATGCAACATTAATTGATGGTAATCTTCATTTTAAAATGCCATTTTTGCTGTTTATATGTAACTGTCACACTAAAGTTGATCTCAGCTATGTGAATGTTTAAAATCTAGCTTCAGTTGAGATGTGTAAAACTGGCAGCTTCAGTCCTTTTGTTTATGGCATCAGGGAACTTGCTATTCTCATTTGTGTCATATTTGGAGCAAACTGAATTCAATATGAAGTAATTTTTGGATGTTTTCCAACTTGTATTTCAATCAATTATGAATCTTTCATTCTTACAAAAAAAGGTTTTTGTCAATTCATTCCCACGTGCGAGGGGAGGAGGGGGGAGGGGAGTAATGTAACTAATTTTAAGATGTTTGTATTGTAATTAATTAGATAATGTTCAGATCAAATCAGAGTTGAAAAATAAGAATGTATTCAATGATTTATAAATGATTGTTTGATCAAGTTGACAGTCCTCAAAATCAACCAGAGCACAGTTGATATTGCTTTTATTACCAGGGCATTAATAAACAGTTTCCTGGGCTTATGGCTTCCATTCCCAAGTCATGGGGATACTTCAGCCATGCAGAAATGGGATCATGGAAGGATAACTTGCACCATTAATTATCAGACACCATTTCAGCTTTACACAGGCCATGTATGTTTTGTATGCTATGTTTCTACATGGAGATCACTTAAATTTTAGAATAATATGCTAGGTTTTGCAAGCAATTGCCAGCTGTTCTGATCGGAACTATCAGCGTTCAGCCTTTGAAACTATATGACAACCCATACATCTGTGATCCATCAAACAAGTCTGGGGCTTACTGATGTTGAACACAGGATTGATCGGTTTGATCTGTGTCTAGACTCCTGTGGAAACCAGTGCCAGTGCCTAGTCTTGCTGGAATTCCCCAGCATAATCATCTTCTTGCATATGGTGTGCACAGCCTAAAGTTGCAGGACAACTTGTTCTATTGCATTCATCGAAACAGGGCGGACCACATGAAGGTTGCAATCTCCCACCCCCCTCGCATAATGTTGAGGAATCATTCAACTGATCACACCAAAACCTCATTGATTCACTGAGATGTGGGCCAAGGATTATAGAGTGCAAATAAGTTAATTTTAAATTATATTACCTGTATTTACGTTTTATAACTCTTGATTTCTACTTTATTCATTTTATTTTTTACATCAACTTAAATTATTTACACCTTTTCCAGCCAGCATTTGTGCTTTTATTTTTATTTTGAAACTGTGGATGGGGCTTTGCCAGATGTTTGAAGTTGTGTGGGGGAGGGGCTGGTTACCTTAATATAACTTACAGTACCTATTGCACCTGAGGCCATGCCACTGGACTCTGGAAGCAGAGCTCTGCTGAGTTAATGTCTTTGCATCTGGTGAAGGCAAGTGGGTGCAGCTATCCAGAAAGTGATTCCAGGCTGGCGAACCATGCCTATAAGATCCAGCGAGGTGCTGTCAGTATTGTAATTTATTGGATCGACCCAAAAAACCAAAGTAAATCAGCTGGTCATACAGTAACTCTGGAGAAAAGGAATAGGTGACGTTTGGGGTTCAGTTAAGTTTAATTTAATGTCACGTATACCAAGGTACAGTGAAAAGCTTTTTATTGCGTGCTAACCAGTCTGCAGAAAGATTACATGATTACAATTGATCCATTTACAATGTATAGATGCAAGATAAGAGAATAACGTTTAGTGCAAGATAAAGCCAACAAATCCGATCAAGGATAGTCTTGAGGGTCATCAAAAAGGTAGATAGTGTAAGTGAATATCTTCCAACCTTATCGACAGTATCGATTGTTCAAGATGTGGACTGTTTTACATCGGCGAGACGAAACATAGACTGGACGATCATTTCAGTGAACACCTTGGCTCAATCCACCTGATCTCCCGGTTAATTCCCAGTCCCACACTGACCTTTCTGTCATAGGCCCCCTCCACTGTCAAAGTGAGGCTAATCAAAAATGGGAGGAACAGCAGCTCACGTTTCACTTGAGCAGCTTACAACTCAGTGGTATGTTATGATTTCTCTAACTTCAAGTAACCCGTGTACTCCTCTCTCTCCATATCTCTGCCACACAGGCCGCACAAGGTTCCCATACTCATCCAACAAACAGCTACCAATGGCCTGTTTCCTTTATCATCATGACTTTTTTGCTTATCTTTCATTTATTTGTTCTATATCTCTCCACGTCTCTGTCTACATCTCTCATTTCCCTTTCCCCTCACTAGTCTGAAGAAGGGTCTCGACCTGAAAGGTCACCCATTCCTTCTCTCCAGAGATGCTGCCTGTCCCACTGAGTTACTCCAACATTTTGTGTCTATCTTTGGTTTAAACCAGCATCTGCCATTCCTTCCTACCAAAGAGCTGATTGTTGATTTTAAAGGGAAAACCGAGGATCCTCGAACCTGTCCTCATCTATAGGTTGGTAGGGGAGAGTCAACAACTTCAACTTCCTGTGTGTGCCTATCTCTGAAGATCTGACCTGGGCCCAGCACACTGATGCAGTCATAAAGTAAGCTCATCAAAGCCTCTATGTCCTTAGAAGTTTGATGAGATTTGTTATGTTGATGATAACCCTCTTGAATTTATACAGGTGTACAGTAAAGAGCATTTTGACTGATTGCATCACAGCCTGGTTCAGCAACTTGAATATTCGCAATGAAGATTACAAAATGTGGTATTTGCCTGGTCCATCATGGATACTGACCTCGCCAATATAGAAGGGGTCTATAGAAGGTGCTGCCTGAAAAAGCCCCACATCACCCTGGCTATGCTTTCATTTCACTCCTGCCATAGGGAAGAATGTATAGGAATATGAAAATTACGACCACCATGTTCAAGAACAGCTTCTTCCCAATAATCATCTCGCTCTTCAGCAGTACACAAAGCTAACCTATGAAATATTGACTGTCTTTGCTTGCACTGTCTTTGGGATTTATTTGCACTAGTATTGGAATTATTAATTTATTGAATTTTGTTTATTATATATTATTTGTGTACTGTGTTACAGGCCTGATTTGCTGCTATAGGTAAAGGTTTCATAGTTCCTTGTTGGTACATCTTAAATACTCTTAATTTAACTCTTGACCTGAGTTCATATTCTTCTTCACCAACGTCTTGTAGTATTTCATTCAGCCACCACCTTCATTCTCTCTTTCTTTCTACCATTCTCACTCCCACTCTCTTTTCTGGCCTTTATGCCAATGGAGATTTGTGCAGTGGCCACAAGTGTTAACATTCATACAGCAAAAGGTGAATGCACGAAGTTTTGAATTTTGTGCAGGTTTTGACCACACAGGCATGTTGGGCATGTCTTGCCATTTAATATCTTGGCTGATCTTGAATCCCCATGCCATAAGATCAAGAGGTTTCTGTCAAGTTTGTGTGACAGCTATTGTGTAACAGTCATCCCATGCGTTTTTTCTTATTATTCACAGATATTTTCTGTTCCTTAATAAGCAGTTCAAGGTTTGTAACATTGGGAACCTCATGAACAATTCCAGCAGCAGTTGACTGTTTATAGACACAAAATGCTGGAGTAACAGTGGAACAGGCAGCATCTCTGTCTGGAAGGAATGGGTGATGTTTCAGATTGAGATCCTTATTCAGATTGAGAGTTAGGGGAGAGGGAGACTTAAGGGCCTGTCCTACCAGCATCCGACTCCACGCGATGAGCGCGATCAAACTAGAAGCGGGGGCCGCGCGGAGGTCGGGTGATCCTCTGTACAGGGCTGTTCCCACCTGCATGCGCCTGCATGCGGCAAGCGCGACCAAACCGGCAGCGAGGGCCGCGCGGAGGTCGGTTGAGTGGCGCAACGCAGCGCAAAGTGAGGCGAACTTGGAGCGAAGTCTTAAGGTAAGTTCGCCAGGACAGAGAGGGGCACACAGAGAGGGGCACAGAGGCACACACACAGAGGGCCATGGAGCCACACACATAGAGGGTCATGGAGGCACCTACAGATAAGTTCACGGAGGCACGATGTCGAGGTGGTATGTCATGCGTCGAGGCGACTGCGAGCCAACAAGCCGTTGCCGCGCGATGTCGGGACGAACTCTGTACAATTCCGCACGGCTCCGGCGATCGAAGTGGGACCGGCCCCGCGACGCCGGACGACTCAAGCGACCACGTTAGGTCGCGCTCATCGCATGGAGTTGCATGCTTGTAGGACAGGCCCTTAAGTGATAAAGAAGGGTAAGGTGTGAAACCGAGGCATCAAAGGTGATGTAGCTCAAGGCAAAATGAGTAATCATTGTTAGCTAGGTGAAGTTGACAACAAAACATACAGAGATAACATTTAATCAGGGAGACAAACTGGTTGGAGAACTAGGGAGGGGGAGGGATGGAGAGGGCAGGTAAGGATTACTTGAAGTTACTATTCATACCCTTGGTGTGTAAGCTACCCAAGCGAAATATGAGGCGCTGTTTCTCCAATTTGCGCTGGGCCTCACTCTAACAGTAGAGGAGGCCCAGGACAGAATGGTCAGTATGGGAATGGGTGGGGGAAGTTAAAGTCTTTAGCAAGCGGGAGATCAGGTAGGTTTAGGCGAATTGAGCGGACGTGTTCAGCGAAATGAATCTGTGCCTAGTTTTACCGATATATAGGAGTCCACACCTGGAACAGCGGATACTGTAGATAAGGTTGGAGGAGTTGCAAGTGAACCTCTGCCTCACCCGAAAAGATTGTCATAGTCCTTGGATGGAGTTGAGGGAGGAGGTATATGGACAGGTGTTGCATCTCCTGTGAGTTAACCAGGGAGTTGTGGAGGGAATGGTCTCCACAGAAAGCGGAAAAGTGTGGAGAAGAGAAGCTGTGGTTTGTGGTGTGTTCCCGTTGGATATGGCAAAAATGTCGTAGTGCTGTATGCGAGGACTAGGAGGTCTCTATCCCTTTATAGAGGGAACACGAGCCAAACTGCAGGATATCGTGGAGATCCTTGTGAGGGCCTCATCTATGATGGAAGAAGGGATCCCCCGTTTCCTAAAGAATGAGGACATCACAAATGTCCTGGTATGGAATAACTCATCTTGTGCACAACTATGGCATAGACAGAGGAATTGGGAGTAGGGGATAGTCTTTGCAGGAGGTATGGTGACAAGAAGTGTAGTTTAGATAGCTGTGAGAGTCAATAGGTTTATAATAGATGTCCATTGGTAGTCTATCTCCTGTGATGGAGACAGTGAGATCAAGAAATGGCTGGGAGATGTCAGAGATGTGCAGGATGGAAATTAGTAATGAAGTTAATGAAGTCAATGAGTTCTGCATGAGACGGTTGATGTCACAACGGCAGTGAACCTCTGCTGCACCTGAAACGACTGCTTGGGTCGTTCTAGGTGCAACCGCAGGAAATGCTACAATTCTCGCTTTACCTCCCCCCCTTGACTCCATTCAAGGACCCAAGCAGTCGTCCCAGGTGCGGCAGAGGTTCACCTGCATCTCCTCCAACCTCATCTATTGCATCCGCTGCTCTAGATATCAGCTGCTCTACATCTGTGAGACCAAGCGTAGGCTTGGCGATCGCTTCGCCGAACACCTCCGCTCGGTTCGCAATAACCAACCTGATCTCCCAGTGGCTCAGCACTTCAACTCCCCCTCCCATTCCGAATCCAACGTTTCTGTCCTGGGCCTCCTCCATGGCCAGTGTGAGGACCACCATAAATTGGAGGAGAGGCACCTTGGGCAGTTTGCACCCCAGCAGGATGAACATTGACTTCTCTAATTTCAGGTGGTCCCTACATTCCCCTCCCCTTCTTAGCTCTCACTCAGCCCACTTGCTCCACCTTTTCCTTTCTTCTTCCCACCCCCCCCCCCCCCCCACCCTCACATCAGTCTGATAAAGGGTTTCGACCCGAAACATTGCCTATTGCTTTCGCTCCATAGATGCTGCCTCCCGCTGAGTTTCTCCAGCATTTTTGTCTACCTTCGATTTTCCAGCATCTGCAGTTCCTTCTTCAACAAGAAAGTGATTTATGTGTCTGATCCAGTTAACTTCAATTGTTAACCTGGTCGGCCCCATGTTGATGGTGTGGATTTCACTGGTGGTAATATCATTGCGATTTCAAAGGAGATGTCAATGGCTTGGCAGTTCTGTGGTGTAAATTCTGCTTGTTCATTATGCTTGAGTGATGCTTGGGTGTTGAAATATGTTAATGTATGTTTTGTTAAAAATTGCAAATGCAATTGCATATTTTGTTACCATCAATTAACATCTGACTTTATGTTGGAAGATCACAAGTGAAGTCATACATTAAATAGCATTTATTTCAAACAGGGTTGTATATACAAGCAGGGATATGATGTTGAAGCTTTATAAGGCACTGGTAAGGCTGCATTTGGAATAATGTGAGCAATTCTGGGCACCATCTCTGAGGAAGGATGGGCTGGCTCTGGAGAGGGTCCAGAGAAGATTTACACGAATTATCCCAGGAATGAGTAGGTTAACCTCTGATGAGCATTTGTCAGCACTGGGCCTGTATGGGTTGGAGGTTAGAAGAATGAGGGGGAACCTCATTGAGACATAAAGAATAGCGAAAGGTTTGGATAGAGTGGATGTGGAAAGGATGTTTCCGCTAGTGGGAGAGTCTAGGACTGGAGGTAATTGCCAAATAATTAAAGGACCTTCCTTTAGGAAGGAGATGAGGAGACATTTCATTAGTGAGAGGGTTGTGAATCTGTGGAGGCCAAGTCAGTGAATATTTTTAAGGCAGAGATAGATTCTTGATCTGGAGGCTGTCAGTGGATATTTTTAAGGCAGATATAGATAGATTCTTGATTAGTACAGCTGTCAGAGGTTATGGGGAGAAGGCAGGAGAATGGGGTTGGGAGGGAGAGGTAGATCAGCCATGATTGAATGGCGGAGAAGACTTGATGGATCGAATGGCCTAATTCTACTCCTATACCTTATGCCCCAATACCCCCGGGGCAGCCGTAGTTGACCAACAACTACCACTCCATGGACAGCTGCCATCGAAGACATGGACAAGTAAGTGCATGTCTGACTGGCAGATGACTCTTGTGTCAGTTCGCTCAGGAGTCGCTGCATGCCAATGCAAGAGACGCGTCCACTGGGACTTGGCTATTTTGGTCGCTCATGGTATTGTCAAGACCCTGTTGAAAACGTTCAGTTTAACGCCTACTTTAAGCCTCCCCTCCCCCACACCCAATCAAATATCAACCAACACAACGCAAACAGGGGAGTCGTTTCCGATTTAAAGGATTTTATTGAGAAAAAAATGTTGCGTTTAATAGGTCCAGCTGAAGTTTATTTGTATTTGTTTATTCCTATCTATATTAACATCACGTACATTGAATTTGCAGGAATGATGCATAACAACTCCCGGTAATCAAAGCCCGCACAAACGCGTGGTCAAACGGAGAGCTTCATATCTGTGTACTGAATACTTCAAGCTGTTTCGGCGCCTCGACAGAATGAGGGCGCTGTTGGTCCAGGGAACTGCGAGACTGTTCCTTCAGTTTGAGAATTAGCAATTCTTCAGTCTTGTTTGAAAACCCATTGACCGATTCTGTCTGGCCACTTTTTCATTTACCTGCTTTCCGTCCGAATCTGTTTGTCGGCTATCTATAGAAAACCTCTCTCTAAATACGAAGATAGACACAAAAAGCTGGAGTAACTCAGCGGACAGGCAGCATCTCTGGCGAGAGGGAATGGGTGACGCTTCGGTTCGAGACCCTTCTTCAGACCTAAATATGTTGCACTTATCGGGCGATACGTTTAGAGACACACGGTGGCATTTTTGTTTGACAAACTAGTAACATAGAAACATAGAAACATAGAAACATAGAAAATAGGTGCAGGAGTAGGCCATTCGGCCCTTCGAGCCTGCACCGCCATTCAATGTGATCATGGCTGATCATCCAACTCAGTATCCCGTACCTGCCTTCTCTCCATACCCCCTGATCCCTTTAGCCACAAGTGCCACATCTAACGCCCTCTTAAATATAGCCAATGAACTGGCCTCAACTACCTTCTGTGGCAGAGAATTCCAGAGACTCACCACTCTCTGTGTAAAGAATGTTTTCCTCATTTCGGTCCTAAAGGAATTCCCCCTTATCCTTAGACTGTGACCCCTTGTTCTGGACTCCCCCAACATCGGGAACAATCTTCCAGCATCTAGCTTGTCCAACCCCTTAAGAATTTTGTAGGTTTCTATAAGATCCCCCCTCAATCTTCTAAATTCCATCGAGTAATTAGCTATATTATTTATAATAATCTGACGAGTAACTTTTTCACACAAAGGGTGATGGGTATATGGAACAAGTTGCCTGAGGACGTAATTTATATGCCTAAGGACGTAGTTGAGGCAGGGACTATCCCAACATTTAAGAAACAGTTAGACAGGTACATGGATGGATAGGACACATTTGGAGGGATATGGACCAAACGCGGGCAGGTGGAGTAGTGTAGCTGGGACATGTTGACCGGTGTGGACAAGTTGGGCCGAGGGGGCTGTTTCCACACTGTATCACTCTATAGCTCTATAATCACTGAATGTAGGTGAAAATGCAGCTAATCTTCGTGCATCTCACATTCTTGAAATATGGGCGTTTTCCTTGGAGAACTTTAAGAAAGGGATGTAATATTTGACGTTTTCTATGATATGTGGATCTCGTACAATTGTGCTTTTTAAATGTAGGTATTATAAGTAAATCAATAATTCGATCTTGCAAATTATCAGTGGCTTCTTATTTTCCGTCTTCCAGACATCACATATCAGAACTGTTTGATAGAAGAATGAAACATTGCTCCGTCGCCTATCTCCCATCTCTCTTTGTCATCTACCAGGGAAATTGAATTAAACAAAACAAAACCTAAACTACAAATTATTCACGCAGATCTCGTAAAAAAACAATTTATATGTATTTGCTATTTCATTTGTTTATAGAATATACGCACATTTATATATTTAAAAATCTTGTCTGGTAGCCAGAGATTTATTGGCAATAGGTTATTGCGTTTAGTTCAATTTAAAAAAATCTAAAATATTATTGTAAAAAGGCAAGTCATATGCAACGAATGAGAAACAAATGTCATTACTAATTTAAGGGGCATCTTGGTATGCAGCTCACTTAGAGTCAGTTTAGGTCGCAGATCAAGAATATATTTGACCATATTTTTATTGTGAGGTAATTGAGATAAGGTGCGATACATATTTTTAAAATCTGCATTGATCTCACTAAAACCAGAAATGCATCACCTTCTGCATACTTAACCGACACTGTATATCTCTGACACCGCGGTTCCGGATGTTAACATAAGTTGATGTTTTGGCATTCGGTCAGCCACTGTCTATTTGAGGAATGGGCAGTGTCACTGTATAGGAATTCAGCCGCCCCGGAGGGATAGCGAAATCTACATCAATCCAATCATCTCCATGCGGTATATATACACATTTATATTTATCAATTTTAAGTAATAATCGTTGGGTGTGATTCAGCGGGGCAGGTGAGTTGCAATTCATTACAAGCTTCACGTTGACACCAATGCGAGGTATTTTAAACTTAGGACGTTTTCATTCGTGTTTCCCCAAAAAATGTATCCGTCACGTGTGAATTAAAAATAAGGTTTAAGTCCCTAAATTTCGACCAAATTAACATTCAGCAATATATCACTATAAACTGTTTACGGAATAATTATTTCACCTTTCTAATCTCATTCTTTGGTGTATGCGGTTACAACAGACGGGGGATCTCTCGGTGTTCGTGCAATCCTTTTGAGTGAAGTTGCCTGGCTGTCAGGCGCTTGGCCTCGGCTGGCTGAACTTGCCTCATTAAACCGTCTGCCCGTTTATCCACCTCCAAAAGCTTCTGTATTATGTCAGAAACACTTATTTAGGCTCCAACCGTCAGAGTGTATTAACATTAATAGCAGCCATCACATGGAAAGAGAATGACCAGTTCCAAGACACAGAGATAGTATATACACCAGTAGCTTGCAATCAAATTGGAAGGAAAGGTCACATTTGCAATAAGTTGGTGAAAAATGCAGGTAATTGGTTAGATAGCACAGTGTATGTACCTTCAGTCCCAAACGGTAATGTCATTGATTTGAATACTTTTCATATAATTAAACGTTCTTGCATTTATTACATTCCAAAAGATAAAAGCATCTCAAATGTTAATGGGACTGTATGTGTTACATGCAGCATGGAATTGAGTTCAACTGCAATATCCCTTTGTTAGGTTTTAGGTGAGCAGTAGTCAGGTGATATTTTATTCACCCATCTTTCAACATGCACAGAAAACATTAAATCAGAGTTTAAATATTCCCCTTTGAACTCTATACACAAGACCTGGTATTAACATTTGAGGCATTTTAAAAAGCCTTATGGTAAAAAATAAACGCAAAAGCTTTGATTATTTGAAAAGTCCATCCATCCATCACATAACTGTTTGTGTTCTTTGGAGGTCGTTGAGGCTTTACATTGTGCTTTCATATAAACTACCTGCACCCCATCCACTTCCAAGCAATGTGACCTTTCTTTCCAATATCCATCTGCCACCACAGGCCACTTGGTCATTCAACCCTGTCATTCAGTTAGACCATAACTGACCAGTAGCTCATCTGTGTGCAACAATGTTTCTTCCATAGTTTTTACTATATTGTAAATCTACCCAAAACATCTGTTAATCTCTTTAAAAATAAAGCATTATCAAGGTAATGGCACTGTAACCTGCTCCCCTCCCCCACCTCAACCAAGCTTGTTTTTGCATACGGGTTGAGGTGCGGGAGGGGAGCAGGTTACACTGCCATTACCTTTTGTGTGAAAAAATGCTTCATGACCATTCAGTTGAATATCATGCCTCTATAGTTAAGATTCTGTCTCCCTATTTTGGATTATGCACCTCAATAAAACCTTTCTCAGTATCAAGTTCCAAAACTCATCCCAAAACATGCTCAATTTATCTTATCTATATCTGTATTTAATATAAACATATTAAATTCAATATATTTATATTATGTTCCTTTGTGAGTGGTGGGCAGTTGATGCAGCCATCTCCAATGGGAATGGTACGAAACCTCTCTCTATTCACATTTTTTTCTGTGCTCCCTAACAACAAATGTAAGTTGCTCTCTTGGATGCAGAGATCTTAGAAATTATGTCTAAGAAATAATTTGTCCTTTAGTTTTATATGGCAGTGGGTGTGAGTGTGCTTTGGTGACAATGGATGAAAATGTGTGTTGTCCTTTTCACTTTGGGTGAATTCTGATAGGCTGCTACTTCAGAAAGATCTTTAGGTCTTGGCGTGAAAGCTTGGAAGGATATTTTTTATTTCCAGAAAGTGAATTAAAAATTCTCTAAATTGCAAAACAAAAATGGCTTCACTTGCTATTTTGCAGGAGTGTATATTTTTTGATGAATGAATTCAGTTAGTCTTATTTTGAGAAGAGTGGAGATGGTCAGCTGGCTTTGGAAATAAATGTCAAATTGCTATTTTGAAAGACCTGGTGCAGGCCTGACTTGCAATTTAGTTTGGTCTGAAAGTCTAGTTATAACATCAAAAACCATTTTAGATTAGGAAGCTGTCAAGTCTGCAACATTTATTTATTTTTACTCGAAATGGCTAAGTCTTACAGATATCCGAAGGCCCCGGACCAATGTAATTAAACAGTTTGACATAGATGAAGTCTCTTTTTGGAATAGTTTGGGTCAAGTTAAGGTTGGTTTCAGAATACTGCAGGATATAAAAAATCCAACTGAAAAACAAGTCATTTTGATGGAAAACAAATTGCAGTTGAGCAGCCAGGTTTTTGACATGAATCTATGTGAGACTACACAAACAGGTGAACCAAACCATCCCTCTGCCAACTTTAGATTCTAGGTGTTTTACAAAACATTTGAATGAAGTATGGTGAAATTGATGTATTGAGGTTAAAATTTATAAAGCATGCATTGCAAATAGCCCTTCTAATTTTCCTATAGTAAAATGTGCAGAACATGACAAACTATGACATTGGAGAAATTGATTTTTTGTATCCAAAATTCAATAAATAGTGAAAAACTTTGTAAAATAGGGCATTTCTGCTAAATTCAATAGTTTTTTTGTTGCTTTGATATACTTCCTTTAATGTTGGATGTGCTTTCATGTAATCTGATAGATACTTTGACTTACTTTCTGTACCCTTTGCGCAGAAATGTTGTAGTGCGCCTGGCATAAGGGAAGACCTTTTGACTTGTCAAATCCTTTTCTTGTTCTGTTTGTTTTGGGTTCTCTCCAGCTCATTTTCCTTAGTAAATCTTTTTCTATGATTTTCATTGACAGATAGTGAAAAAAAAACTGGGCAAGTGCAAAGTGCATATCAAAAATTATGTTCTACACTTTCCTGGCATCAAATTTATTATTTTTCTGTATCCCAGAAACGGTTCTCAATCATTGCATTCATTATTCCTTAATGCTTTCAAACTTATTTATAACTAATATAGTACCTTAATTAACGTAATCACGAATATATATATATATATATATATTATATATATTAACGTAATCACGAATATATATATATATATATATTAACAAATTGATGAAAGTGTTTGGCAAGAGAACTGTTCAAGGGCTCAGTTCCAAGAATGAAAATATCTGCTCCAAAATGTCTCTGAACCTCAAATGAATTGAACGTTGAATCTGATAGCGGTGTTTTTTGGTTTTGCTTTGCTTACAGTCTCAGTTTTGCTTACAGTCTCAATATGCGTACCATCTTGCCTACAGTTTTGTTATCTTTAGAAGATCTACTTCCACTCACATCTGCTTGCTCTGCGGTTAAATATGTGTGATTACAGGGGTTATTGAACAGTTAATGATATATGAACAGTTAAAATGCGGGATTTATGGTAGAGGAAGTTAACTGGTATAATACTCATTCCCCAAGTGTTTCTCACACTCTGTCTGGATGGCACAGTGTTGCTTAACTTTTGCAAATGAACATTGCCTCCGAATCGTGGCGCTCAAACATGGTTAGGTTGTACGTTTGGAAGATTTTGCATTAAATGTCAAGTGGAACTAATGCACCCCGTCCTTCTAATTACCCGCCAATGGCCATTGGATTGTGATTGTGATTGTGGTATGGTAACTTAAGATTTTATACTTTACAGCCTTGCAGCGTACATACAACGGAATTAACTTTTAAAACATCAACAGATATTTCATGTTTCAGCTTTGGTGAAATTAGTTAACAGAATAGAGTAAACTATTTTATTTTAATTGCTTTAATTCCACACTTTCACGCTTCTCCTATTGGTGACTTGGCCCATTATTATTTTTCATTTTCCCCTAAATACCTAACGGTATTTCTCGGTCCGAGACAAGATGACGGAATTTGATCTTAAGTCTTCTTGATTATAGTTCTGTAAAAAGGCTGGATGTAACAATAATCTGTCGCCGAGATGAAATTCTACGCAGAATGATTGGGGAGGATTCTGTAAATTTCGCTCCTACAAATGACTGCACTCTATCTAATCAATAACTCACAGTCAGTTCACTGCATCCGGATGCATTAGGTGCTATCATCACCCCGAGATAAGATAATGGCGGAGTTATTACGTTGAAACACTTTGAGCGAAAAAGCCAGCATTTATTTCAACAAGATGAGAAACATAAACATTTTGACCACCGTTGCGTAAATAACAATTTTTTAACTTTGTATTTTGGACCTTTTTCTAGTTAGCGTTTTAATATGTTTCAGGGACATGGCATGTAAAGCATAATAGATTAAAATCGGGAATCTTAGGAAAAGCCTGAAGCTTTATGCTCTTGGAGTTATCTTAATTTGACCTTTGTGGGGAGTTTAGTGGCACTGCTTTGATACTCAATGCATCTTGGAGGTCATCGCAGTCACAGAGCCATCTAGCAGTCAGAGAGTGTCACAGCAAGTCGAAGTGAAGATAGAACAGAACAGATCTAGCCTGTACACCAGTCTCTGTCATATCAACGCAGCGCCGCTGTCCGTCTATGGACATCTCTCAGACATCCCGTCAGCTCTTGAAGATTGGGCGGCCCTGGGAAACCGACTGGCTACTATTGTCAGTAAGGGACAATACGGACCATATTTTCAATATCAGATACGAGAGGAATGTTCGTGAACTCATATGACACCATTAAGTTAATTTGTTTCTACGTTCGTTGGAAGCGAACTGAAAGAGCGCACTCTGGTGCCGAAAGACAAGTTCATTTGAAGAGGAGAAGACAGATTTGCATTTCCTAGTACCGAGTCCACAAAGGTGCAGGGCCTAAGTGGCACGAATAGTTCTTTCTGAATGCATCAAGTCTTACAAACACAGAAATATTTGTTTCTGCAGTAACGAGCAGTGCAACCCATCGCAATTCTTCCGAACGAGTATTTTTATTTTGAAATGGGCAGCCAAATATCTGATGCTAGAAGTTTTGCTATTCTGAAGAATGGTCCCGGCGCAACACGTCACATATTCACGTTATTCAGAGATACTGGCTGGCCCGCCGAGTTACTCCAGCACTTTGTGTCTTATTTCTTTCAACCAGCATCTGCAGTTCCTAGTGTCTACGTTATGGCAGTTTGATGTGCGCCCCCGCAACAACTTTACTTCCTCTGTAAACCATAATTATAGTCTAACTACAATTTATGAAAGCATAGCTGTACTTAATGTTTAATGATAAAAGCCTTCAATTTGGTGAAAAGATAGAATAGTTTATCTGTACAAACACAATCATTCGCATTTTTTTAATTGTGATTACAAACTCAGGCGAAAGTTAGTTTACGATTTGCTTTCTTTTTAACAGCACCTCATTTTCCTTTTAAAATGCTAATTGCATTTCACTCGGTGCAAGATACAGATCGTACGATGCCACAAAACGATTTTCTTTAAATGAACTTTGCCTAAAGTTCCAATATTGTAGCCGTCGTTCAAAGCTGCAACAAGTTTCAATTGCTGCCTAACTTCTGTATTTATTGCTAGAATCTATAATGATGCTTCGGAAAGGTCATTTAATCAAACGCACGGAGCGAAACCAGCTACACGCGCAGTTGCTTTCAATACAACGAGGGAATGATAGTTTAATCATAAACTTATACCATAAAACAAGCAGAAGCATCCAAGTTTCACAAAGGGTTCAACATGAAGTTGCACTACGGCTAGAATATAGTCATAATTTGTCTTTTAATCTGACATGGTATTTGATATCTGCTATTTCCAAACAGATTAACAAACAAGATATAAAAACAAGGAACTGCTGGTTAATACACATGTGGGCACAAAGTGCTCGAGTTACTTAGTAGGTAGACAAAAACGCTGGAGAAACTCAGCAGGTGAGGCAGCATCTATGGAGCGAAGGAACAGGTGATGTTTCGGGTGGAGACCCTTCTTCAGACAGATGTTTGGGGGGCGGGTAAAAGAATGGAAGAGGCGGAGACAGTAGGCTGTGGGAGAGCTGAGAAGGGGAGGGGAAAGAAGGACAAAGGAAGGACTACCTGAAATTGGAGGTCAATATTATACCGCTGGGGTGTAAACTACCCATGCGAAATATGAGGTGGTGTTCCTCCAATTTCCGCTGGGATTCACTCTGGCCATGGAGGAGTCCCAGGACAGAAAGGTCGGATTCAGAATGGGAGGGGGGGTTGAAGTGCTGAGCCAACTGGAGATCAGGTTGGTTATTGTGAACTGTGCGGAGGTGTTGGGCGAAGCGATCGCCAACCTTGCGCTTGGGCTCACCGATGTAGACAGTTGACACCTGGAACGGCGGATGCAATAGATGAGGTTGGAGGAGGTGCAGGTGAACCTCTACCTCACCTGGAAAGGCTCCTAGTCCAAACGGCTGTGCACTTCAATTCCCCCCTCCCATTCAGAATCCTACCTTTCTGTCCTGGGTCTCCTCCGTGGCCAGAGTCCCACCACAAATTGGAGGAACAGCACCTCATATTTCGCTTGGGTAGTTTACACCCCAGCGGTATGAACATAGATTTCTCCAATTTCAGGTAGTCCTTGCTTTCTCCATTCTTCCCCTCCCCTTCCCAACTCTCCCACAGCCTACTGTCTCCACCTCTTCCTTTCTTTTTCCCGCCCCCCCTCCCCACATCAGTCTGAAGAAGGGTCTCGACCTGAAACGTCGCCTATTCCTTCGCTCCATAGATGAGTTTCTCCAGTTTTTTTGTCTCCCTTCGATTTTTCCAGCATCTGCAGTTCTTTCCTAAAAACAACGAGTTAACTAGTAGGTCAGGCAGCATCTCTGGGGAATAATAGACAGGTAACGCTTTGGATCTGAAGAACGGTTTCGACCCCAAATGTCCCCAATCCATGTTATCCAGAGATCTGCTTGACCTGTTGAGTTACTCCAGCACTTTTGTCGTTTCAGATATTCACCGAAAGTAAGGGACCTGATAAGAAAATTATTATTTGAAATCGTTTATTCTTTGCACCAAACAGTTAACTTTTCATTTGATGTGCACACAACGCAGAACTACCTTTAGATCACATTGAATTGCGTGTAGTGTGTCGCAGCAAATGGGGAAGTGCGATATTTTATTCACTTCGACTACAACAAACGTTTTGTTTTACGCATGATTTTCCCCCGATCCTTCTCAAGTTGGTTCAGAGCCGTAAATGTGTAATCTGGTCAGATGGTGCACCCTTGAAACATATTCTGAGAAGATAATTGCCCACTGTGAAATCAATAGATGTAGTGGAGGGGGAGGCTTTTTTTTTGTTGATATACATTTTTTAATGAGTGTGGCTTCAGTTAAAAGCTTTTGTTGCGTGCTAACCAGTCAAAAACAATACGTGATTACAATCGAGCCTTCCACAGTGTACAGATACATCGAGTCATAGAGTTATGCAGTGTGGATACAGGCTCTTCGGCCCAAATTGCCGACAGCGACCAACATGTCCCATCTATACCTGTCCCACTTGCCTCCGTTTGTCCTATCCATCCATGTACCTGTCTAATTGCTTCTTAAACGTTGCGATAGTCCCTGCCTCACCTACCTCCTCCAACATGATAAAGGAAATAACGTGAATAGCGTTTAGTGCAAGATAGTGTTGTACAGTTTATAATTTTCAGTTATATTACGATTCCAGTAAAATCCAAACATGATTCGATTCTGTAAATTCTCGAAACCGTTACATTTCCAATATCAAAGAAATTGTTCGGGGACACCTGATACCTATGCTTATGCGCACCGTACACTTCCTAACCGTGTCCAACCAGGCCCATGATAAGAGCTGAGCGTTGAAATTGCAGTCCCGAGGTCAACGCATATCAATACACGAAGTTATTTAGAGCACAATAAGCGAGAAGCAGGTTGCTTTGGAGCGCCGTCAATCTTAAATATTTTATTTTACATGCGTTTTTTCCCATCTTGTTAAAATAGACTGGAAACCACTGCATCAAAATGAAATGGGGGAATAGCTGGGTAAAACGAACCCAAATTCAGCGCCAACCAAGACCCTAATTGGAGTCTTCCCGAGGCAGCGCAAAAGGATGTTTACGCAGAAACCAGTGGAGTTGATTTCGCGCGTCTGTTTGTTTCCAGAGCCGCGCTGCATTGCCAGAAACAGTTTTTTGATTCAGCGAGGCCCTTGGGTGAGCAACTAAAATTAAGATGCAACATTTCATTATTATTTATTATTCCATATGTTACTTATTTATAATACCGGATAAAAAGTAAAATAAGATCTCAGTTGAGCTCACGTCTCATTGTGTTTAATTATTCAAGTTAGATATATTTAAGACCGTACAAACTTCTCACGAATTCTCCAGACTGATAAATACTTAACGCGATTGTCTTTTGGCAAAGCTGTTTTATCAATGCAAATAGCGCCAGAAGTCAAGTACATAATATATGCCCCCCCCCACCTTACTTTCGGGCTTTATAATATACGAGTAGATTTGCAAGCAAACTTTTAACATAATTGTTACAAGTGATGATGTTGATCATACACCCTGTGTAATAAACAGCACTGTGTTTACCGGGAGAAATTAGGAACAGAATTCATGTTCTACAAACTTGATAGTTGCCCATGTAAAATACCGTGAGGATATATCATGGATTTTTTTTAAAGCAAGTCAAACGCAATCGGACAATGTTTTGACTGTTGATCCAGGAGAACATAGCCGAGAGGCAAAATGATGTAGCGATATTGCTCAAAAAGTAGGACTTCCGCTGCGGGGAAATGGGTTAAGTTAGGTCCAATCCAAGCAGAGAAAATCAATCACACACTTAATCCAGCATCACGGACTCACGGACAAGGCATAGACCAGCCGCACAGGTAGTCCCGGGCCTCCAGAGGCAGTCCATCAAACTGGACACTATCAATCTAATATCCCATACACAGACATCCCAGTTTCCCCACATCAACAGGCGACACAGATTTCCAGATACACATATATTGTAATCAGACAATCCAGCTTTTTCAGATACAGAGGTAATCCAGAATTTCAGATGCACCTGACAAGACAGTTTTCCAAGTCTACCCCCAGTTTAGCAATCCAGATTCTCAAACCTGTATCTAACCTGTACCTAAACAAATGCAAAGAAATTCTGCATCATAGAAACACTGACAAATCAGAATTCCATGTAGACAGTGATTCCAGAATTCCAGATATGTCCAGTATGCTGGAGTAACCAAACAGGTCAGGCTGTGTCTGTGGAAGGAATGGAAGGACGATGTTATGGGTTGGGACCCTACTTCAGCTGAAGGGTCCCGACCTGAAACATTACCATAATGTTCCTTCGACAAATGCTGTCAGACCTGCTGAGTTACTCCAGTACTTTGTGTTTTATTCAAGGAACATCTACATTTCTTTGCATCTTCATGAGTACAGTATATGGGACAGTGGTTTGTCTGTGTGTTCAGAATTGTATCTGCACAGCCAGCCTTGTTTTACAGATACATATTCTGGATTGTTTTCAAATTTAGCCATCCAGCATTTTAAATCTAAAGAACTCCAGGTAAACAGGCACCAGCACCCTAGATACAAAGCCACCTCATTCCCGATGCAAGTCAATACAACATCCCAGATGTGTGGATAATACAACAATTGAGATACAGAGGCAAGCCCAGACTATATTAATGCAACATCCCAAAAGTCCAGACAATAGATCAATCCAATACTCAAGAAATAAATAACTGAACACTCCAGGTGGGCAGAAGATCCAAGATATTCAGGCAGTTCCACATTCCAAAAGCACAAGCAGTGCAATATCATCAACATGGAAGTGCATAATGAAGTAATTGTTATTTGACAGGACTAGTAATCAGAACATTTGAAATTGCACTCTACCATAGTATTTGGAGAACTATAATCCCGATGAAGAGCTACCAATAAAATGGATAAAGCAGTTGGAATATTGTAAGCACTTCAAAACAAAAAACTATAACCCTTTCAGAATGGAGAATTGCCATCCTGCGAAATAGCCAATTTAATGATCTCAGTAAGCAATGATATAAGCAATATAGATGCCCCGTTAAGACTCATGATTGGTGTAAAGAATATAATCAGTTGGCAAATTGGCAACTCACTGAAGAAATGCATGGGCCCAAAGATGTATGAATCAAATTATTTGAAATAAACAAATCACATTAAAATGGATATACAGGTCATCCCAAGTTGGTGGCAAGTTTCTGTCCCTGTGAACTGATCATAACCCGACATGAGGCTACAAACAGAATTCCCACATGTCAGAGGATGCCTGCAGCTCACTGCAGCTGGCAAACCATGTCGTCGGTCTCTCAATTGTTCATACAAAAGTCAGATGTTCATTAGCTGGGAAAGAACAATACTGTCATCCATCTTAACAAACAACTGAAAGTCAGTTAGAGTCAATGAGTCATAAAGTCATACAGCTCAGAAACAGGCCTTTTGTGGCCCAGCTCGTCCATGCTGATCAAGATGTCCCATCTAAGCTAGTCCCATTTCCCTGTTTTTGGCTGAAATCCCTCTAAACCTTTCCTATCCATGTAGGTCTTTAAAAGGTTGTTATAGTACTGTCTCAACTACCTCCACTGGCAGCATGTTCCATATTACCACTACCCTCTGAATGAAAAAGCTGTTCCTCACGTTCCTATTACCTTTTGCCCCACTCACCTTAAAGCTATGACCTCTGGTTCTTGATACCACTCTCTTGAGTAAATACTCTGTGCATTCACCCATTACAATTCTTTTATCTGCAGTTAGTTGCATAAAAATGAACCACTTGCATTTCTTTTCTCTCTGATTTCTCCAAGATACACAGCAAATGGTTGTGTTCAGCTACACGGTAGTCCAGCAGAAATATATAAGAAGAGTTCAAACAATGGAAAAAACTATTAATCCAACTGCAAGTAACACCCAGAATCAACCAGTACACTGGGACACCGATACTCGATGCCTTGATAGATCAGTCACACAGACATCGGAGAAATTCAGACACAAGCACTGTACTCAGAAACAAGGAACCTGGCAGCCCATGGAGGTAGTCCATCAGTCCAGAAGCAGAAACAATCTATCATCTAAGATGTGCAAACAATTTATCACCAAGGGCTCGGGCAGACCAGAAACCCATGGCTAAATCAAGCAGACCAGATGTGTATGAAATTCGTTGAAGTATACTTACCATAGAATATATCTCTCCATCTTTCTTTTCTTCCTCTCCCCCAAACTTCCAATGTTATTATTTTTGATTCACTCTTCTCCCTCAAAAAGATCACCGAGAATTACCTTTTTTAAAAACAGATTTCGTATTTAATATAGATTCTTAATAGAAAATTGGAAATGATTTAGCAAAGGTTAAGAAAAAAGTACTGCATTAGAGATAATCCTAAATCGCAAGCATTATTTATCAACTCTGCACTTTACAATCCATATGAATTTTTAAATACTCAGGTTATATTGAATGGGAATTGATGAAGTGGGATAACAATATATTCTCATCTGGAAATGTACTTAATCCAAGTCACCAGTCAGCCAGGTTTTTGGTATTGATCCATACAAATATTTAATATTGCTATAATATTTAAAAAAACCATTCTATTTGCCAACAAACCTATCTGCTTTCATATCAATTATCCAATATCAGTATTAATATCATCTCTTTCTAAGCTTGGACTTTATTGATGCAGGTTTTGGTCAAGTATCAATGAATGTCATAAAGTTGGCTGATGCTCCAGCCTACTTTATTACTATCACTGCAAGGTACTGAAGGAGGAGTACATTTTTAAATGTGCTTCCTTTACGATAAACTGTTCAACTGATGCTCCAACGTTTTTTTCAGAGTGATAGCAAAAAAAACTTTGCAGTATTTTTGAGGTGAGTGGAGATCAATATTTCACCCATGTTCAGTATTGCTGGAAGAAGATGTTGATTATTAAAGTCATAGTCTTTGAGTCATGCAGCATGGAAACAGGGCCATAGGCCCAAGTTGCTGACCAAGAATCCTCGTTTATACTACTCGGGCCTGTCTGCGTTTGGCCCAAGTCCTGTCATATCTCTGTTCAAATGTCTTTTAAATGTTGTTGTGGTACCTGCTTCAACTACTCCCTCAGGCAGCTTGTTCCATATACCCTAAGCCATCTGTGTGAAAAAGTTGTCTCTCAGGTTACTATTAAATCTTTTCCTCTCACTTTAAAACTACAATAATAAATTCCAGGAACTTGCTTTGCACAGATTGGCTGCTGTGCTTCCTGTATTCTCACAGTGACTCAATCGTACTTCAGAAAGTTTCATACCATGTAAGGTCCTCCTGATATTGTGTCTGGCAACGTATCCCTTTTGGTCCTCTTAATTTCACGTGCCTGAATATGGATTGAGAACCAATAATTTAAAATTAATAGATGCATACTTGGATTTTACTCAGCATATCTGGCTATTATTGATCTTTTGTTTGATAATTCTACAGTTTGCCAAACTGATGTTTCTCACCGTCAGTGAAACAAATGTCAGCTATATAGGTATATGATAATGATTTTTAAAAACAAATTTCAATATAATTACAGCAGTGGAACTGGTTTCATATGCAGCACATGTATATATGCAAATATAAAAATATATATATATACTGTAACTGCATATTACTTATCTTTTACAATTACCAAGAAAATTGTTTTGCTGCAAGTGCAGAATTACGTAGCTGAGAGGCATGTGTGGTCGACAGAGTAGAGTTATATCTGTGCTATTAAGGAAAGTACAGTCATATGCATTGGTAAGAAGGGTCTCGACCCTAAACGTCACCTATTGCTTTGCTCCATAGATTCTGCCTCACCCGCTGAGTTTCTCCAGCATTTTTGTCTACCTTACATAATCACATAATGTGCATCAATGTAAACTGTGTTACAAACTTTTGGATGTTATGTTAAAGCTCAATTTTCATTTGCAAATTTCTTCTACTACACTTTAAAAATGAATCGTTTATAATATTAGTATATTTCCTGCAAATTGTAATTTTTGTGTAGAAATCCACTGGTTAAATTATATGCCATAAAATAAGATTTTTGTTACATGCCTAGTGCTATGATCCGAGCTCATGATAATAAACATCAAGCGAGGAGATATTCTATGTTTTCATTATTCTGCTTCACAATTATAATACTTACCCTTTTTGTGTGTATGGCTTAGTCAGATAATTTTTAATCCTAGTAAATAGGTGCCTGGAATTGTTAAAAATTCTTAAATGATGTAGGTTCTAAATGGCAAAATAATCCTGCAGTTTTGCTTATCATATGACAAGTTTTGGGTCTTTCATTTTGTGGCTATTGTGTGAAGGTGGCATGTTGTAGCATAATAAATTATGGTAGGTTTACAAATACAAAGTCCAGTTCCATAGCTTTTAGCTTAATGCAGAAATTAATGGAGAAGATTCTTACTGACATAAATGCTGATGGAGTCATACAGTATGAAAATAAGCCCTTTGGCCCAACTTCTCCCTGCTGTCCAGGCTAATCCCATTTCCCTGAATTTGACCATATTCTGCCAAAATGTTCCTATTCAAATATCTTTTAAATGTTGTTATTGTACCTGACTCAACCTCTTCCTCTGGCAGCTTGTTCCATATATGCACTAATCTCAGTGTGAAAATGTTGACACACAGATTCATATCTTTCTGCTCTCACCTTAAACCGATGACCTCTAGTTCTTGATTCCCCACCCTAGGTTAAAGACTATTTGCATTCACCTTATCAAAGCCTCTTATGATATCATATGCATCTACAAGATCACCCCTCTGTCTTCATTGCTCCAAGGAATAAGGTCACAGCCTGCATAACCTTTCCCTACTGTTCAGTCCCCAGTCCTGACAATAACCTCTCAAACCTTTCCTGTACTCATCCTAGCCTCATGGTGTCTTTTCAATAGCAGGGTGATGAAAACCGAACACAATACTCCAGTGCGACCTCACCAACATCTTGTACAACTGTAATATAACAACTCAATGTCTGCACTCAAGTGCCTTGACTGAAACCTAGCTTGTCAAATGCCTCTTCATCACCCTATCTATCTTTTTTAGCAATAATATTCTGATTAAATGTAGAATTCAGAGCAGGAAGTTTGTAATATATTATATTATAATACAAGGTGTGCTGTCTAGTTGGCTATTTATATTCACCTTATTTAGCTAGAAATCTGAGGACGATGGTATATCTGCTTTTTGATTCAGTAACAACACCAGAAACCCATGTGCATAATCCAGGCTAACACTGTTGAAGGGAATTGGACTGTAAGTAAAAGGGTAATACATGGCCAGTATTTTTCCAATTTATAAAATTGCGATTTATTGGACAATTCTATGCACAAATTGGCTGCTGTGGTTTTCATTTCACATTTGACTAATCTTCTAAATTCCATCATTGACATACTGACTTTTGAAATACTTTCTTGAAGTGAAAGTTTGTTCTTATTAATTTCCCAACTTCCTTCTTTCATTTCTCTTTCTCTCTTTCTTTCTCACTCTTCTCCTCTCTTTCTTTCTCCTTTCTACCTTCCCTTCTCTCTTTCACTCTCTCTTTGTCTTTGTTTCTCCCTTCCTTCCTTCCTTCCTTCCTTCCTTCCTTCCTTCCTTCCTTCCTTCCTTCCTTCCTTCCTTCCTTCCTTCCTTCCTTCCTTCCTTCCTTCCTTCCTTCCTTCCTTCCTTCCTTCCTTCTTCCTTCAGTTAGTGTTAGCAGATAATTCATGCACACAGAATGAAAGCTCTGGTGAGGCCCAGTAAAATTTGAAATGACGTATTGGGATAATGCAGCATACATTTGTTCTGTGCTACTTTTGTAAAGGACTGCATAATTATAGACATGATGTAAGGAAGTCTGGAACTCACATAGGCACTGTATAGCATTGCATAGCCGTATGTCTCACGCCAACACAGGGAGGTGGATGGGCCTGTCGCTGATGTTTGAGACTCCTCTACTTCGATCTAGAATACTCTGTACATTCCTAATGGCAAGTGGAATCTTATGCAAAAGACTGGAAACTTACCATTATTCTGTGGTTAAACGCAAGCACTATTGGTTGATACATTTAAACGAAGTTCTTAGAGCTGTGTGTAATTTGTGACGTGTCCTCAGAGGGAATGTCTGCGCTTCATATAACACTCTAGATTTCTCAGTTGCTAAATTTCTGTACTCTAGAAGCATAATGATCGACTTTTATTACATGTGTAAAGACATAACCAACAGAAAACCTTCCTGCATCAAGTCTTGCTAATGCAAACCAACACTGAGCTGAGTGGTGTTAAATAAATAAACTCCCTGCAATATTGTCACAAATTATGTATTTGGCAAATTATTTGTCTAATATGGTTCCTAAGAAAGAACACAAATAAAGTATTACAATCATCACATTATGTGGCTTTTGCTCTATAATGTGTTATTAATAGGCAATTAATGATGCAGTCCTTTGGGAGGATAAAGGGCCACTTCAGATCACTGAAGTACACTGCAAATTAAAACTCATGTTCAGAAACAGGCAGCTTGTTTTTGACTGGCCTTTAATGGCACAAAAACATGGTGGAGCAATCCTTCAAAATATAATATGATTGAGTAAAACATTTCTTGTTGATTGAAAGGAGTCATGGATAAAGTAGCCCTCACATGTCATGGATATCAATGGCCCAAAACATATTCACAATATAACCGAACTTACATAGGTTACACCAGTACTAGAACAAACTAAAGCTTGATAAACATTTTCTTATGCCAAAGATGATTTCCCACATGTGAATTGGCGGTGCTGGCTCAAAGGGCCGAATGGCCTTGTCCTGCACCTGTTTTTCTATGAATCTAACTATGCGTCACTATTTACAACTTAACAATTTTGTGTGTACATCTGTTTGCATGTACAAGTTAATAAACCAAATCATCTTTGTAATGTGGAATATTCTTTAAAATCTATTTTTAAAATTATTCTTTAAAAAAACTGCACAAATATGAACATAAAATAAAAAATCCATGTATGCAACTGACTAATTTCCATAGTGAGCTAGCCATTTTTTTGTTTCATTGTTCTTGAAAAGGCTGCATGTTGTCCTGGTGCAATACATAAATCTTCCAGCATGTTAGTACGGCCTGCACCAAATTACCTGTTTTTAATGTAAAATGCGCATTGCTATTTTCTTTTAACAGGAGCTATGTCAATAACATAAATGATTGAAACCAATGAAATGAAAGTGCCATAAATCATAAATGTTCTTATGTGTCAATGATTTTTAAGACTTAATTGGTTGATTTTCAAATATCATTTAAGACTCCTTTTACAAATGAGAAGGTGTTGTGTCAGAGTCTATTACCTCGGCTGGACATCTTCCTCTAAGTTAAAAAATAGAACCATCAGCACGGGTTTGAGAGGTCGATAAAGCTTTTAGATTTTGAGATGTTTTCAGGGAGCCCATTTCCTGCGGCTAAGAGTTGTTAATGGAGCTTAAGGAATTATCTTATGACTCTCTGTTTGAGAGCGGTTATTTCCTCGCTTATGTTCCCTTGTCGAGGCTGAATATGCTGCTGTCAAACTCGGTTAATGAAAAGTAACGCGTCGGTGATTACAGTTTTATTTGGGCTCTATGTAAAAAGCGCTGTTAATTTAGCATCCCCTCCTCTGTGTGTTTGAATTTGCCACGGCTGAATGATTTAGTACCCAGCGAAAAGTGATTCTTTTTTTTCACCCTCAGCACAATCTACCTTTCTATTCCAATTTCAACACAATTGCATCTCTCCACCTCCACCATCTAATAGCTACATTACCCAGACTTTGTCAGTTGTATTATTTTTGAAAATTATTTATTTGTCTAAGGTTTCAGTTAAAGGCTCGGGCTGGCCCGGGCTACATTAAAATTCATCATACTTCAGCCTCTAGCTGTACAGTTCCCCCTGGAGAATAGACTTTCGCTATTACTGTCAAGTACCCTTGACTCTTTTTTTGCCCTTTTATCTATTACAACTAATTCAAGTTATTTTGCCCTTTTCAGAGAAGACGTGGCTCACCGTAAAGCTAAACCTGCCTTGGCGATCACAGGGCGCAGAGCCTCGGGAAATTGAGGGGTTAGTGTCAAAATGAAAATTTCACTTCAAATTATCTTGGCTGTTGCACATTTTGGCAACCAGGGCTATTGTCAGAGTCTTTGACAAGTGGGTCGAGCAAATAGCGATATTTGTGATCTCGACAATATCATCAGAGAGCTGCGAAGTTTAATGCAGTAACAAAGATGTGACTGCATAAATCCGTATTGTAGTACATCATGCCTCATGATATATGTAAAATATATTGTATTCACCTACCATAACTGTGCGATTATAAATTGAATTTTCTTCTTTAGTGCATAATTCATGCCAAAGAATTATATAATAACTAGTGTTTACAAACAAGACTAAATAGATTTGCAATATGTTTCAAATGATTCCTCTCTTGTACTTTAATGAACAATTAAAAATGCAGTAGCCAAATTCAATTTATTTCCTTATTAAGGATAATGTGCATAATGCCCGCTTATTTTATACCAGCTGTATCGTATTTACAATCCGCATACTTGAAGTTGAGGAAAGGAATAAAAGACAATTTCTTAAATCGTGATTTCAAAGCCGTGTAACGTTTTGATACGGTAAGGTTGCAGCCTTAATTAAAATTTCAATCTGCTTATAAAATTACAGACACTATATACTGTGTTGCTGGAACTTACAGAGGTATTGTGGCGGTGATTTAGAATTGCTGAACACTAAGACCGACATTTATCATGAGTCGTTACAAGACACCTTGATTTGTTAATTCATTTCGCAAGTTTAAAAAAAAGTAATATAAATTGGTTTCTAGGTGTTATATGCAAAAACGTAACCTTATATTCTGTGAATAGTTACTAACTGCGCAGTTATTCCCTTGGTTCAAAATACATGGGATGGAGGTAACAAATTGAGCATTTGGTCGCAAACTATATTTAATGGGATACATTTACCTGAATAGTTAAGTTCTATAGCTTTTGTTTCAACGTAGAGAAGAGCTTAAAAGTGTTTTAAAATTGTACGACAAATTAACGCACTCTTTGATGTCTTTGAGATAACCCAATATTTATGCAATGCTTTTGCGTACCATTCATATTTCCACCATCTCGGATCTTCAGCATTAAACTAATTTTTCTCTTTAAAGTTCATCTCCAAATTGAACATATACGCACGATCCACTAAGAGTAATGAACAAGTTCTCTGGTATCTTGATCTCTGAAGTTTGAACGCATAAACTAAGAGGCTAAAACATCCCCTTTCCCCCGCAATCGGAAACATGGCAAAAATACCGACATTTACTTTAATCCAAGTTTTGCAGAGTCGATGAAGGTATACTTAATTGTTTAAGATTAAAGATAATCGACTCTCATTGTAAATTGAATGCATGACGAAGAAACATTCTGGGGGTGGGGCGGGTGTTTTTTCCCCGCACATTAATAACTAGCTGCCTAGGGGAGAAACTGAAAATATTTCTGGAAGAATCTTTTTTAATGTGAAGCAAGTGCATGCTATTCTGTTATACCAGGTATAAGTTAAGGTACCAGGTACTTAGTATTGTATCTAATACTTATTTTTCAAGGAGAATAATATTGTCATCTGATGGTTTATAACTTTAAAATTGAAAATTGGTATCGTTTTAACTCATTCTTAAACCATTTTATCCACCCATAATGTAACCAGACAACACTCGTTGGATACCTCTAAAGAGCACATTTATTTCAGTGCAGACATGTTTAACATATATCCTTGTATCTCTTAAAGCTAAAGAATTGTGCAACGGTGTAAACTTCTAACAAGTGTTGCTAGTGATCCATTGGCAGAGCTCGATAGTAGCATAAATATTTTTTGTCAAAGATGGATTTTCTGGAAATTATATTTGCATGCTTTCAAGCAGACTGCGAACTCCAACCTAAGCTACCCACTTCTGTAAACCCTGGGATTTGTAAACCTTACCGATATGTCAATAATTTCGTTTAGGCGTGCTTTCCAACACGAACTTGAATAAACTACATAGCACTATTGAGTTAAAGAGCGTTTAAAATAACTTCGGCTGTTTTGTGAAAAGTTTTAAACAGTGATAAAGTCTAGTAAAAGATGGGCTGGGTTTGTGAATAGAACGTCTTGTTAAAGTCTGAAGATAGACTGCCTCTCCTTAGTGCATCAAAAACGCCCCACTGCAGGAGTCCATATTATTTGGTTTGTTATGAACAAAACATTTTGTTCCCTGTTTTAGGAAACGCTACGAGGTCCTTACTATTTTCTTGTTGGGGTAAGCCTGGGATCTGTCCTTTAATAGTATTTGTAGGAGTTCCCAATGAGCGCCCCATTGCCTCTGTATCCAAGATAGCACCTTTAGTGGCGGCCCAGGAAACAGTGGTGTTGGTAAGTGCCTGATTTAAAGTGCTGTGTCTGAATAGAGGGTCGTGGAAAACCCCGTCCACCCAATTCCTCAGGGTGGTCACTGGGGAATCTTGCCTGTCCACCACGCTGGTTGGCATAGAGGTCAAAGGGGGCGATGATGAGATTGCCTGCTGATGCCGTTTCAACATGCAAGATGGATACTCAGCTTGGCTGAGTGAAGTAGCCGTCTGAGCCAGGGACCATATCCGAGGCTTGCTGTCCATCATCTGCTGACTCTGTTGTTGTTGCTGGAAGCAAAACTTAGATTCACATTCCCTCTGTCCTCCTGCCATCAGGTCTTGCTCGGAGTTCGTCATCACTCGCTTAAGACAGTTCTTGACCTTTTCCGAATAGCGATCTCCCGGGGTTGGCAAGGGTATCTTTAAAGCGACCTTCTTGCACTGGTCAGCCTGGCATTCTGAAACCTTGATCTGACCGCTGTCCATCTGTTGAAACGGGCCTTTCAGCTCACACTCGTCACTTTCCGTCGCGATTCCATCAAAGTCATCGAGGTCACTCAGCTGCAGCTCTTTGTCCTCTTTGCATGTGGTATCTGTCAGAAATACAGTTTAAAGAATGAGAAGATGATGTGATTGAAGGATTAGAAAAGTCTACTGACTGACTTGATTCGTCGTATTACATTCCACTGTTAAACATCACAAATTAAATGCCGTGACTATTTTTGTTTTGTGTACTTTATATTTATATATCCTCTTAAATGGCTCTTTGCTCTCTGACCCCCTCACCCCCCCCCCCCCCCCCCACCCCCACCCCACCGCCACCCCCAATGCACCACCACCCAATATTCCGGACTCTCCATTTAGCTATGTACAATAAGAGCAAGTCACTCTTGGATCTACCGCCATACGAAGTCAACTGGGTTGTTAACACGGAGAGTAAATAGTGATAGCGAACCATCATTGTGTTTATCTTCCGGGCTCTTACGGCTTGGACTTTCGTCTTCTTCGTCTTCATAGGGTTTTTTGTCATCGGTGCATTTATTCCTCGGCGACCAGGTCATTTTATTCTCCTTCTTGAGTCTCCTCCTGGCGTTGGCGAACCAGGTGGAGACCTGGGTCAGGGTCATCTTGGTGATGATGGCCAGCATGATCTTCTCCCCTTTGGTGGGGTAAGGGTTCTTTCTGTGCTCCTGCAACCAAGCTTTCAGCGTGCTGGTGGTTTCTCGGGTTGCATTTTTCCGCCTTGTCCCTGGATCTACCGCTCCGTACCTAAGTTTGTGCAAAATAATTTCAAATTAGAAGGAAAAATGTCAACGCGCAAAACATATTCAATTATTAATTCCTGGCAAGGATTCTGGAACCGCGAAGTCCTTACATTGCTATGGTGCTTTTGCATTTAGGTTATGGCACGTCATAAACTTGGCATCTGCTTGGTTAATCAATGATAAATGTAAGTGGACCAAAAAAATGGTCAAGATACTAAAACACGCGATACCATGGTCTAACAATGTATATTTTCTGTTAAACAAGACATTTTTCTTCACTGTCCCTTCTTTGCTGCGAGTGTTATCGCTGTAATCGTGTTCTTTCTATCCTTCATTTAGTACTTTTAAAATTGTGCATTTCACTTGCTGTAGTCACAAAAAGCATGAAAAAGTAAATAACATTTACGTGCTACTTGCAAATGTCTTGTGCATTTAGTTTCAGATCACTAGTACAATTCATTTACGTCTGATGACTGTAGGGGTGTAAGGCATTTGAAATATAATATTGATCCCCGATGAGATAAAATATACGATTGAAAGGGCGATAGCTAAATTGAATGGAAGGAGAAAATATTAAGTCTACTGAGAAAAAGCTGAGCAAGCAGGTGGTCCAGAGTTCAGGGCAAAATGTCAAGAGTGAATTGGGACGTAAAGGTGGCCGTAGTTACCTCCTCTTATCTTTTAATTAGATTTGCAGAGGCTTAAGTTTCTCTTAAACTGTATAAAGCTCCCGTTCATTCTACTCAGTAATGCGGCTATACATTTTCCCAGATAGTTCACTGTACAATCATAACCCTCCCTGTTAAGCAAGGACAGTAAAAATATGTTGAAATAAGACATTCGAGTCAATTGTAATATCTAAGGCAATTCAACCTTAAAAGACAATCGCAGGCAGCGTGACTTTAGACAATCTTGAAACCAAGAATGACATAGATTTGCACAAAGTAGGCGTTTTTATATTAGGGACATGGGACACCATAAACGTGCAGTCGCGTGTAATTCAGCCTTTTATCAAGTCAATAAAGACCAGACACAAGTAATTACAAAAAAAACAGGTAGTGTTTCATGCGGCTGGATTTTGTGCTTTGATCCTTTCTAATTTCACTGAAAAAACAATACACAATTATATGTTAATGTTACATAGTTAAAATGTTTAGACGTTTTCTATCTATCTCCCCATATATAGTACATTTACCGAAAGGACTAATTAGTATGTTTCTAGCAGCGAGTTTTACATTATTGTTACAATGAGTGTAAATATTTCGACGGGACCAAAGAGCCAAGAGCCAATCTATTTGCGCACCTGTCGTATTGATATTGTCCCAAGCTAGGATCATATGGGTAATAGGCAGCTGCCTGGGCGATCCCCGCATGCGCAGATCCAGCTGCATCCTTGGTGTCAAATGGACTCTGTAAAAGACATGTTGGCACATCTTGACTTCATTACCGGCACGGTTATTTAATTGAAAAGTGTATGCTGATCTTCTTGACCATTGAAAAGTAGCGTTACATAACATTTAACTTGAATAACTGCATACTGTAGAAGACTACAAGATGGTCATTTGGGATTTAAACACAGATGCGTTGGGTGTTTATTTTGTTAAACTTCAACGTTAGCAAAACGCCTCAAAACTAAACAGATTTGTTCAGGTTTTCATACTACACTATTGTTTTACGGTTTCACTTTCTGTGAAACTTTAAGCTTTCTGTTAAATTGCTAAATGTTACAGAGACACTCTGCCATTGGGAGAACAGGCACATAATGCGAGTCCAGTTATAAATGAGCTATCTGTATCTGAGTTCACAACATAATCGAACTATTATTTTAGTCAATAGATAGATTTGTAAGTTCGCAGATGCTCTTTGCCAAAATAATTAAACAAAATGCATTAAACGCGAAGGCTTCCAAGTTGCAATCCGTGTTTTAATTCAGCAGTGGATGTACTCACTAAAAATGTATATTTTAAATACTCGTACAATTCTTAGTGAATAATGGGCCTTCCAGTTGAGAAGATCAAAATTAACGATCACAGATATTCAATGTTTTCATACTAACACTCATTTTGGGTGCAATGACAATATAAGGGGATAATCTGCAACATTTGTACCGCTTTGGTCGAGGTGAATGTAGTATGTTGCGTGTCAGAGTGGAACGTTGCCCGACAATATGTAGTGCAAGTTGACTCCCATGAATTTTCAATTTGACTTGGTCGAGTTACTTGGATTATATCACTGTACCGTGTTTTCATAAAGGGCTGCTAAATGCAATTTGCGAATCTTGGTGGAACACATCCTCGCTGAAATGAAAGACAACCTAAATGACAACCTAAATCTACGGCCGATCTGATACTAAAGCTCCCAGCGTTGTAACAAGGGTAACTTATCTGTCCAACCTAATCATCGATGTGAAAATAGTGATCAGTGGATGACTTACCAGTGAATAGAAAGCAGAAGGATCTGCCCCATAGGTGACATAGTTGCCATATCCCTGGCTCGTGGCATACGGGCTCCCATACATTCCGAGAGCAGCCGCAGAGTTCAGCTCATGCCTGGCGGTGGCCAACAGCCTACTCTCGTACACGGGACAATAGACAGGAGTTTGTGCAGAAGCGGCAGCCCCCGAATCCGTCAGCGTTCTGCCACTTGACTCGCAGCACGTAGTCAGGGGATTGGTGGTCATCAGGAACTATATGTTGTTTAAAGAAAGGCAAATAAATAAAGTATATAAATTGGGTGATTGCTACTGAATATCTGCTCGCTACCGAACAGTCCTTGGTATTCTTGCTATGCGGATATTCTGGTTAATGTTAACGCAGTAAGCACGTTTTTACAAAGCAACTTAGCGCCTTGCAATCAAGCATGCATATATTGCTACATATAGTAAAGTTAAGGCATGCTATATTTATCCTTATTGAAGTAAGTTAAAGATCACGCTGTAAGCGAGGCGGTGCTGAAAAGCCGGAACGATCGCCAGCAATCAATTGGCCCCTTGGCTGCGATTAGAGCAATTGAAGGATCGATATGACATACCTGAGGCGCAGATGTGTAGGGATATCCGAACTGTGGGTACGACATTGTCCAGGTCTCCCAACATTCAGAAGAGAGAGGGAGAGATAGACAGATAGAGAGAGAGAGAGGGGGGGGGGGGGGGGGGGGAGTGAGAGTGAGAGAGGGAGAGAGGGAGAGAGTGTGGGAGGGAGAGAAAGAGAGAGCGAAAGAGAGAGAGAGAGAGAGAGAGAGAGAGGGAGACAGAGGGGGAGAGAGAGAGAGAGAGAGAGAGAGAGAGACGCCGGATCTCCACGCTATTGCTGCCTAGCTCCGTTCCACTGTACCAATTGATTGGCAAGCGCAGAGGCTCCTAGATGCTTGATAGGACGAAACAAGACGGCACTTTAATTTATTTACATAAGGCTTAAAACTTTATTTTCTTAGTACTGATTTATGTACCTTGCCCTTCAAGACGACTGAATGTTACACATATTTCGAAAAGTGAATCATTCTGCAGAGCGAAATAGCCCCTCAAAGATACAAAGACTGATATAAAGTGTTCTAAGACTGAACTTAGTTAATATCAGTCGGCATGACGTCAGATAAAGCCATCTTTAAAAAAAGCAGCCTAACTCCACGGTGGGAAAATGCACTCAAATGCGTCAAATATAAGAGCTTCAGAGCAGCACTGAGTTTAACACAACATATGGATGGATGCTGATACTTATAATAGGTGAATTGAGCAAAATATTATTTTTTTGTGCAATTTTAGCCATGGTTATATCGCGTGCAAACAACTACCCAGTCCGCAGACCTATATTATTGGAATAGAGGCAAACGTAATTAGAAATGTATTACTAATCTGTCGCCGCTTCTGGTTCACCCTATTGCAATGCTGTTATAGAGGACATGAAAGTGGGCAGGCAAAGCAACAGTGAGCTTCACAATATTTCAGTCCGTAAGCTTTCGCTACTGTGCTAACAACCCAGTAGCTATTCAGTTGGACTGATATCCTGGAGGCTAATGGATCAATTCTTGACATATTATGTAGCACATATGCGTTTATATGTAAAGCATTGGGTTCTAAACAAGTATCGGAACATTACATTACAATAGGTAGAATCTGTCTCGTTCACTGCTACAAATGAACGCCTTGAAAGCACAAGATTTATGGGAAACAGTGAATAGCCAGGCATATTTATACAATTTTACAAAACACTGCCATACCAGTGATTTATGAAACATCAAACACCCCCTCCCCTCCCCCACCTTTGTTTTATGTGAATTAAACCAAAAGTTCCCTCCCGGTGTGTGAGTGTAAGTCACGGGGACTTGAGACTGTCGCCGAGTAAATACAGGAAACTATTCCGCGTTTGTCAATACACAGAGACTACTGCCGAGCTATGCTTTTAATTTCGGCTTCATCGTAAATCTATTTTCTAATCTCGCTTGAGCGATTTTATCTATCCGAACACATCTAGAATCATAGATGGATGTGCGAAATTCTGTCTTACTACTGGAGGGGAATGCGATGAAGGTGTCCTCCACCTTAAACCGTGCCTTGCCTTGTTGGTGCGGTGGTAGATTTCTGTACAAACCCATGGTGTGTAGACTTGCTCGAATGTTCATGAGTTCAGACATGTGAATAGCCGCGGGGTCACACTCTAATTAATGATGATGTTCTAGTATTCTCCCCAGCTGGAAGACTGCCTCCAAGAAACGAATCTGCCTGCTTTGACAGCTCGATAGTGGGTGATTGATGACTATCCAGAGACCATAGTCTACATAATATAATATCTTCTGCATAATTGCTTCTATTTGCAGATGAAAGTACGTGTTCTCAAATTGAGTTACTCCGTGTAAAGTGGTATTCTGACACATTTATCTTATTGTTAAAAAAAAACAATGAAAATTACCAGCAGTTAAAATATCCAGGCAGAATAGTGACCGTGGCGCTGTACGGTATGAAGGATCGTGCGGCCGAGTAGTTGAACCATCAATCCAATCTTCCAATTAGATTATGTGGTCCATAAGAAACTGGGAAGGTGATTAAAAAGTTTCGAAATAACGCTCTCTTTTTGGCAAATTAACCAGCAAATGACAGTTTCTTAAAGCAGCCAATTAAAGGAATAGCAAGTATGTGTTTGAAAAGTTTCTTTTTAAATGAAATTCAGTTTGGAACAGTAAATGCAGCCTATGTGCAATGCTTTACATCCCGATAACCAAGTTGCATTTCTGCAGATACTCAAGGGTTTATAATGTTCACAGAAATCGGGTAACTCTAACAAAGTCACACTTTTCCAGTGATATTATCTATCTGCCAACGATTAGTGTCAACTAATCGTTGGCAAGCGTGGGAACATAAGTACTCCTTAGATGTTTAATGGATTTCGCTATTAAAGTCTAGATCAATATTACTGACCAATAATAAGGTGTTTTTATCTATTCATATATATATTCTGAACTATTATTACTATCGGGTTTGTGACCAATTTTGCAATACATTCCATGCGCTTCACTAGAATAAAATTAGACTCCAAGCTGTTTGGGAAGGTTATTAATGCTGACAAGCCAAAAACGACACCAATTAAGTTTTCAGTGGTCTCAATGAAGGAAATTGGAGGTGCGAAGGCGGATAAGTCTAGGGAATGGATACCAAAGCTTGGAAGGTGTTATATATAATGGTGGGACAATCCCATTAAGGCATGATCAAAAGGCCAGAATTGGAGGAGCCCGAATATATTGCAGGTTTGAGGAAATTTTATTGATGGGGTGCAAATTCACGGAGAATACAAAAGCCATCATTTTAAAATCCAGGCCTTGCTCAAACATGGACCAATACAGGCCAGAAAGCACAGGGATAATAATTAAACAGGAAGTTAGCAGTGAGGAATTAGGCATCTGAGTTTGGCCGACCTCCATTTAATAAAAGGTAGGTTACACGAAACTGGAGAGGGGTGAACTGGAATTGTGAAACTTAGTGCTAACAAAGGAATGGATTAACTTCTCACCATCAGATATCGAGGCGGATCTGGAGATGGATAATTCTACTCGGGCGGGATAGACAATAGACAATAGGTGCAGGAGTAGGCCATTTGGCCCTTCGAGCCAGCACCGCCATTCAATATGATCATGGCTGATCATCCCCAACCAGTACCCCGTTCCTGCCTTCTCCCCATATCCCCTGTTTCCGCTATTTTTAAGAGCCCTATCTAGCTCTCGCTTGAAAGCATCCAGAGAATCTGCCTCCACCGCCCTCTGAGGCAGATAATTCCACAGACTCACCACTCTCTGTGACACAAAGTGTTTACTCGTCTCCGTTCTAAAAGGCTTACTGCCTATTCTTAAACTGTGGCCCCTGGTTCTGGACTCCGCCAACATCGGTAACATGTTTCCTGCCTCTAGTGTGCCCAAGTCCTTAACAATCTTATACGTTTCAATGAGATATCCTCTCATCCTTCTAAACTCCAGAGTGTACAAGCCCAGCTGCTCCATTCTCTCAGCATCTAGGATGAGCCTTTACTGTTCATCCTAGAGTGAGACACGACACCAAAGCTGGCGAGCGGCTCCTTTAATTTTAGGCACTTTCGGGGGAGAGGGTGATGTTGGTGACTCGGTTATGTTAAAACCGTTGATTTTCTAATGTTTTGTTGCAGCCAGCACTGTACGTAGGGCAATATTACAGCGGAATACAGAGCAGATTGTCTAATATTTGAAAGGTAAACTCAAAATACTTTAAAAACAGCGACGGGAATGATTTTCCTCCAAGTTAAACAAATGACGATCATTAAGGCTCCGAATTCGACAGAGAATGGCGAGACAGCAAGATTTCCACCTCGAACTCAATATTTGGAGATATCAAATGGCTATAAGACTGTAAAACAGACTCCCCGTGCCTTTTTAAAAGTGGTGGTTTTGGAGAAGATTCCAAAACGCAAACGGCAACTAAACTTTGCACAAACCTATTAAATATCTATTAGCAATGCACGAATGAGCAGACGAGATCCTGGTAATGGAACACACACGCGTTTCAGAGCGCAGGTCACCCGTGTCAAGTGGTTTCATATCAAACTGTATTAGTGGGATGGTGAGATTTAGTGACACCTCCCTACACAAAAGGGGAAGAACTGAAATACAAAAACACAGTGTTTGTAAACTGGTGACTCTGCGATATGGTTGGGTAATATTTCACGGCACCGAATATGCATCAACGGATACATTTAATGAATTAGCAGCTTTAATAACTTTTAGTCATCTTATAACATTTTGCCTACTTTAAAATTCACGATTTTTACTGCTATCAACAACACTGAAATTTACTTCTATCCTCTCCCACTTGTCACATCCTTAACATGAATGTAACAGGAGACTGAATACTGAAGGAGGATTTCTTTTTTGTTAAAGAGCACAGGCAGATTTAATTTTTCATCGCTTTATGTGCAAGTATACATAATGTTAGATTCAGGTATCAAGCTAAATATCGATGTATTGAAAGTATAAGCAAGAGTTTTGGTACCTTTCAGTGGGGCCCTGACACTTTAACGTCCAGACAACTTAAAGAGGAAATACTTTCCGTGAACTTTCTGAATCTCCTTGCGCTGTCTCTCCGAAGGCTATTGTGTTCTTAATGGTCTATGAAATATTTAGTTACATCCGCGTATGTCTTTACATCAAAAAACAGTGCCAAGAGCCCAGTGAAAATGAGTCGGCACTGTTCATGTTAAAGATTTTAAGCAAATATGACATTTGCTGACAAGTAAAGTGAGTTGTACATGTTATTCATTTAGGGCTGTATCACAGAGCTGAACGCCAAAGCGAACCGTCAGTGTCCGTTTTCAGCCACTCAGTATTCCTCCCTTCTTCCTCTATTGCACAATCCCATTCCAAAGGAATAAGACAATGAAACTAAGCAACACACAGAGCAAACAACACTGGCTAAAGTAGAAACACACCCATGGTGTTAAAACCAAGCGCTCCAAATTATCGGAACATTCAGATACACAAACTTGTACCTCTTGAACGCAGGTTTTGTAATGATCCACGCACCTTTCCATGCGCACTTTGACAAATAACCAGCTCTCAGCGAACATAATGTAATCTTGGTTTTAAATCATCTCTCGCCGTGCTGAGCATTACTTACTCGACCACGCAGGGAGCTGACTCTTCTCACTGTAAAGTTGTTATCCCACCTGCAACCAAAATTTAAACTTTTGTTATTCGCAACTGCATTCTTCTTTAAACAGGTAATCCACCCGAAGCACTGACTTAATGTGCGCCGAAGGACGAATATTTTACCTTGACAAAAACTAGCCCAGAACACTTGAAAAATAAGGGATACATGTCAAACCAGTCCTTCCCACTTTCATTAATTTTATTCTATTGCCCAATTTTGCATTAATGTCATTGACAATCCATGTTTCAGCCTTCCCGAAATATGCAACATTTTGCAAATTATCATTTACACGGCATTTTCAAAAGTTTAAGAATTTTTAATGACAAAAAAACTTAGTTACAAAAGCATCAGCGAACGTAACTACAAACCAAATTTGATGCCTGTTGTGCTTTTATGATTACCTGTTCCTGCTCGGGCTTTAGCGATGGTACATTTCCATTGGTAGTCTGGTGCCAACAGGAGGTAAAGTTGAGGTGGCGTTGCGGCCCAGGCGACCTTATCGATAGTGCTTGCAGCAAGAGAGAGGGAGAGCTGATGCAGCCATTCCCCACAGTTCTACAATTGGGGAAATGTTTCCTGTGCCTGAGTCCCACAAACACTTCAGTGAAACCGTGACGCACAGAAGCCACACAACTCCTTGGCTCACTCTCCTTAAAGTATTCCCCTTGGAGGAATTCCTGTGATCCGAATTTGAGGCACGGTTGCCCTTTTAATAAAATTCACCCATCTCAAAATATTTCCACCTTCTGGATTTAACCGAAGTGTTCTTGACATAGCCGGTTCATCAGAGGAGCCGCAGGGGCATCAGAACGGTTATCTTTTCCTTGATCCCGGTAGCAAAACAGGATGAGTAAACTTTGTGAGATTCATCGGTCCTCCCTTTCAGAATCCCATGAGCCCAAACACCAGCGCGTCTCGTACTTGTTAAACAGAATTGCGGCAATGGCTCCTTTCTTGGTATTCATGACAGAAACAACGACATTTAGACAAGGCAGATCAATACAATATAGTCAAGCTATTAATCCACGATTCAAACAGCGCCGGCGTTTACTTTCGGTCCAATCCTGTCAATAATGTTTCTCATAACTGTCAGGGCCGTCAGCAGCCTGATCATTAAAACGAGTTTGTGGAGAATGTATCTAAAAAAGCTCTTTAAAAAAATGTCAACCCGAAGATAAATTTGCACTGAAGTTTTGAATTATGCTTAAATAATTATCATTAATCAATAAAGGGATTGGATTATCATTGGCAGACGACTTTGTTTTTCTGATATTTTTCATTTATTGTCTCTGTTCTGGTTAAACTTATTTATCTGGGCAATTTGTGATATATTCAAAGTTTGATGTTCAATGTGTCTAAAGTGGAATTCATAGAAATGCTTCTTATAGACATACATGATCTACATCATTATTATCGGCGATAGTTACATGACGTTTGTCTTGCAATCACTATCAGACCATGCAGGGTTGAGGATTCTCGCTGTAAACAGGATTATGTAGCGAGTAACAATGTGCATAGATATGCAAATGAGTCATATGGCGATGGTCCAGCCAGTGCTTTCATTCCCCTTCAAAGTTGCGACTGCAGTCACTGCGCGAATCTCCCTCTCTTTCTATTTCACTCAACGTCGCTGGCATATTCTAAGCAACCGATGCTCACGGAGATTAGGGTTATTTTCGCTGCGGTAGCGGAAATTCACGCTTCTCTCAATATTTATAGAATATGCATGTATGTGTGTATATGTTGTAGAATATATATACATATCGCATATGTTATATATATCGCATATGTTATATATAAACACACATATATACTCATACACATGCCCACACACAACACACACACACACACATATTTATAAATACACCATGTCTGGATATTAAAGCATACATATAGTATATACATTCTATATATAATTCACGTTCTCAGGAGCATTAGGATAAATATTGTTAAAGCATATAGCATGCATTAATATCCAGACATGAAGTACTTCTGAATCAGTTTAATACTCTTAAGTGATTTTATAAATAATATTTCCTAGTCAATGTGAAATCAATCTCCAGAAAAGGAAACTTAACTATCTGAAAGAATCAGAATATATAAATTAATTTTGGAATGTCCAAGAGATTGTTTCCTTGTTTACACTCTGTTCAATATCTGGAAGAATATAATTCTGCAAATGTGAAATCAGAACAGTCTTTAGCAGCAGAATTTCTGCTGCTCAACCACATAAATGTTATTGTATGTATATGTTTGGGTGACATACAGCCAAAAATGAAAATGGTAGATTCTAGTTTATTTCATTGTAATATTAAATCTGGTACAGCAGCATTTTCACTTTGCATTTCCATAATTAGGGGAAATTATTTGATGTTTATTTGTTGGTACAAAATTAGTAACAGAAAATTAACTGAGCAAAGCATAAAAGTCTCAATATAACCAATGCACCATGTGCCCAAAGAAAGCACAATTAATAAAAAATGTATCTTTTAACAAAAAAAATGTTAACATTATATTGAATAACAATGGTTGATACAAAGTTCACAAGTTTACAGGAGCATTAGGGTAAATATTGTTAAACGTCCTGATGTATACTTGCATTTGGCCTATGGAATGATAAATTATACAGAGAAGGAAATAGCAACTTGTTCAAACAAATGAAAAATAAGATAAAATAGCATTTTGTGGTTTCTGGACAAAAATGCAATTCAAAATACTGAATGATGCAAATGGTTGGTTTGTCAGCATGAACTCAACTTGACAAAATATATGGAATGTTTTTCCAAAAGCTCTCATGGTGAAACAGATTAATCGATCAGAACAATAACAAGCAATTTGAAGTTACTTAGTAAAACTAATGCAAACAATTGCAATGGTTTAGTATGCCATATATTTTACGGAGGATTAAACTCCAGTCTGACAATATATTGGAGGTATTTATTTAGTATGCCATACACAAACTTTACCTTTGCTACATATGACCACTGGTACTTATCTTGGCACAGACATTGTCACTTTCTGTACAAGTTCAAAATAAGGGATAATGTTTGCATTTTTCTGATCCTCACTGAGCTGAATTAAACTTATCACCATGGACTCCATAACTGATTAAATAATTAGGATTGGTTTAATATATCATAACCTGTTTTGTACCCTGATGGAGTGATCTCAAATATAATTGCCATCACAGTGAGATCGACATCACATCCAGATTGTGCAGTCAGATTCCATGCTCACTAACTGCAACATTTGTACGAAGGTTATTTTAATTACAAGTTCCATCTGATTTGCACATTTTCCATATATTCTACACAGCAATTTATATCATAGCTGTGGGCAGTGGAGCATTGGTATAACATCCATAGACTAACAACTCAATCAGGATGTTCTCACCACAATACTCCCTTGGGTGCAGCACATGACAAACAGTACACCCACAGTGTAGTCAGCTGACAACACATCTTCAATACCCAAAGCTTGTCTTCACAAGCTGCATTCCCCAACTGTACATCTCCCACAGTCGATGCCATTGATCCCCAGGGCAGATTCCCTCACAATCACTTCCCTTGCACACCGGCAGTTGAAGCTCTCCTCCTTTAGGACCTGGTATCTCTGTTTCCAGTGGGCCTGGAATCAAGCATCATAAATCAACTTGGTGTCAGGGAGAAAAGAAAGATTTCAAAATGCAGGTGCATAAAGTGACCTTTCAATCACATTTGCACTGGTTATGCAGCGCCCTAAGATTAACTGCACTTGTAATCATGCCACTTATCTGAGGCTTCACAATACATATTTACAAAGCATACGAGATATCTAAGGATATTTGAAAACTGTATTTGATATAAAATTAAGCTATTATATCAATAAAACATGAAATATTAGTGGTATTTACATTTCTGAAAATACTGATTTCAAACAGTGACAACATTTTAGACAATTGTTAAACATAGTTACAATCATACAGCATATCACAAAAAATCACAAAACAAAACATTTAATGTAAAATAAATTAATGTTTGCCCCATGTACAAGAATTGGTTGAATTCTAGCGCAGTCAGCTAAGCAAAGAATAGCATCATCAATATTTCCAGAGGTTTGCTCAGCAACCCTTAGTGTTGTTTCCTCAGACATCATATTACTTCAAATGACATGAATTGGGGATCCTTCTGAAAGACGCAATGGCCCATTCGCTGAATATTAGGAAAGTATTTCATTGAACATGACATCAAGGAATCAAAACAGCATTGAGTTTATTGCCACTTATGGGGGAGAGATTTCAGCATACAGTGCTGATCACAGTTGTCCATGGCCAATAATTCCAGTTATTAAGCAAGGAAGGAACCTAACATACTTATCCACTGCTCATAATAATGGAACAGGTATCAGCCAAAATCAGAATTGGTTTGAGAAGTGGCAGGTAACGTTCATACCCATTACAAGATCTAGCTATATCATGTGGATGCCTAACTATCAATGATCTTTAATTACACCACTATTCACCAGTTCTTCACTATCCTCAACTGCTGGTACGGGTGCACAATATGACTGGCGCAACATTTAACTGTTAATTATATTGATGCATTTGTTATAAAAACAGGACAGAAGCAGCAATCACTGAGACAAGGCAGTATTGAAAAGTATTTCTTGATTTGTGTTTGGATTCGGGCTTCACTAGCAAGGGCATGAATTGGTCTCCAACTAAAGCCCTTTGACCAGATTTATTAGGAGACTGGTACCACACTCTTTCAAATGCTGCCTTAAGGTCAAGAGTGATCAACCTCTTCTGTCTGGAGAATTTGGTGCCTTTGACCATGTTTATTCATAGGCATTTAAAAACTCTAGATCACCACTTGATTCCCCATTAACACATATTAAACATTAGTGATATTTAATGTTTCCACATTTGTTAAATTATAAAGATATTCAGCTGTTGCTATTTCCAGGAATATTCAAGTTGTTCATTATTCTTCACAATAACAGCATGTTTGACTGCGACTGATTGCCTGTAAATGTCCACCCTCTGCTTTATCAGGTGACTGGCACACCTTTGTGTACAATCTAGATTATGATGATTATCATCATGGCTGTCAGAGACAGCCAACATTGGGAAATACCATGACTTCTAGGTTCCACTGCAACCCTTTTTCAGCCTCCCTTATTAGAACAACCCTTTCTTTCCAGGAATTAGCATTGTGAATCACCTTTGAACTGCCTCTAATGCTATTGTGTCTACTTTAAGTAAAATTAATTGAAGTTGTGTACTGTATTCCAGGTGTGGACTCACCAACAACCTACACAACAACTTGTATTAAAGCTGTGTACGGTATTGTAGGTGTGGCCTCACCAACAACCTCAGCAACAACTTGTACTAAAGCTCTATTGTAGGTGTGGCCTCACCAAAAACCTGTACAATTGTCACAACACCTCCATATTGTTATAGTGCAGGTCCCATAGTAATAAAGGAAAACATACCGTGTGCTGTCTTAATGACCTGTTGTACTGCCTGCTAACTACTTGAAATTCATGCATTAGAACACCTAGAGCCATCTGGACTAAACTAATGTGCAGTCTCCTTTTGTTTAGATTATAATCTGTCTTTTGATTTCTCTTACCAAAGTGCACGCCCTCACATTAAACTCCACCCACCCAGTCAGTCAATCCTTTTGCAGAATCACAATGTCCTTATCACTAAACACTCTTCCATCCATTTTCTATTAAATGGCTATTAAACTCGCCATCAAACAAACTCTGAACTATAACAGCCTATACACTTTATCTGTTTATTTATGTGTATATATATGGTCTATGGTATATAGACACACTGAACTGTTCTGTATTTATGCTTACTATATTCTGTTGTGCTGCAGCAAGCAAGCATTTCATTGTCCTGTCTGGGACACATGACACGCTATTGACTTGACTTGACTCTATTTACAAATACTTGCAGGCTGCTAGGTAAATTGGCCATTGTAAATTACCGCTAATGTGCCAAGTGAGCGGTAAACATCTGGAGAAAATTGATGAGCATGCGGGGAGAATAAAAAATAGAATTACTGGTGGATTAGTGTAAATGCGTAGTAGATGTTTGGTGTGGAAATAGTGGGCCAAAATACTTGTCTCTATGCAGTACATTTCTACGGCAATTCTCTGTGATTCAGATGACTTGCATCTACTCTGGTTTTGTGGGTACTGAGGCCACAAATGAGGCCAATGTGAGAACTGCATCTTCATTCATAAATGGGGCAGGAAGTATCTGACAGGACAAGCAGCTGGGTAGTGCTTGAATAGTGTCTTTCTTCAACCACTCATGCAGGGCTTTAATGTGCTCTTGATGCATGGTCTTGAGATTCTGAATATCATCCTGGATACATTTTCTCCACTTTGGGGTCATGAGTCAGAAAATGAGGAGTCAGTGCAAGTTATTGTATTTCTTCAAGGAAGTTTTTGACACCTGCTTGAATATTTTTCTGTGTGCACCAGGTAATCCCTTTGCATGGCAGACTGTACGGCAAATGTTCTGTTCTGGGTGTTTGGGGCATTAAACATGTTCTTCTGCATGTACATCATCTGCCCAATGCAACACTGAGTTTGCTATGGGAAGGATATTGTTAAGATGGAAAGAGTGCAGAGAAGATTTACCTGTACATGGATGTTATCAGGATTAAAGGGGATAAACTATAGGGAGAGGTTGGACAGACTAGGACTATATTCCCTAGAGTGCACGAGGACAATCAGTGATCCTACAGTGGTAAGATAATGAAGGGAATAGATAGGGTGAATGCACACTTTTACCCAGAGTAGAGGAATGAAGAACCAGAGGACATATGTTTAAGGTGAAAAAATTAATAGGAATCTGAAGGGCAACATTTTCACACATAGGGTAAGTGGGTATATAGAATGAGCTGCCCAAGTACTATGACAACAGTTGGACAGATACATGGATAGGAAAGGTTTAGAGGGATATTGGCCAAATGGGGGGTGGTTGGGACTCATGTAGGTGGGGCATGTTGGTCAGCATGGGGAAGTTGGGCTGAGGGCTGTTTTTGTGCTGTATGACTATGATTATAACTGAGGTGCTGGGGATGTTATCTTGGGAGAGGATGCAGACACTTATCCTTCAAGTGAATTCAGAAACTTTTGCAGAAGCAATATTGGCAATATTTTTCCAGTGCCTTAAGGAATGTGCTGCAATTAGTCTAGGTGTCAGAAGTATATTAGGAAGTTAGTGACCACTGTTGCTGAATATAAATCAGGAGGCAGAACAAAGCCTTGGAAATGTAGACCAGTTATTAACATCTGTAAAATGACGTGATTAAAACAACACAGAGAGGCAGAAAAATATATTCTCCGTATCGAATTAGCTTTTGATAATTAGTCAGCATAAACAGTTGATAACCATTTTCAGTATCCCTCATAGGTTTAAGGTGAAAGGGAAAAGATTTAATAGGAATTGGAGGGGTAACTGTTTCACACAAAGGGTGGTAGATGTAGGACAGGTTTGGAAGGATATGGACCAAATATGGGCAGGGTGGGACAAGTGTAGCTGGAACCTGTTGGCCAGTATGGGCAAGTTGGACCGAAGGGCTTGTTCCAACCCTGTATCACTCCATGACAATGGTAGGATTGTGCAGCGGGGACAATTACAAAATGAAGAGTTAGGAATAAGCTACAGTAGTTATTTGAGCTGGTAGAAGGCAAAAAGCCATGTGTAAGAAGGATCATTTCAGAGACTGCCCTTATTTACTTACTCATTATAATTCAGTTGCCTATTTGGTCCGTCTATCCATGCATGTGCCAACATAGCAATCCTATTAATTCCCTTCTCGCCTCTATACTTCCTTGTAGCATCATCTCATGATTTATGTTAATGGTTTGAACTTGGGATCAAATGGCAGATGATAACAAATGGGGTGCATAACTAATATTGAAGAGGAATGCAATATTATATAAAATATACCAGACAATTTGCAGGCTGGATAATTAAGTGGCAAATTAACTTTAAAACTGATAGATGTGAGGTGATGCACTTTGAAAGGAAAAAAAACAGAATTATCACCCACAGCTTGGCAGAGACAAAAATGAAAATGGGCAGCAACTAAAGTGATCTTCAGTCAAAACATTATTATTACCAGCAATGTAAATTAATAAAGCCACTCAAAATAGTAACAAAGCATTATGATTTATTTATAGATGCATCTAAATCATGAAAAAATGCAAATATAAAGATCCCTGGGTTTGTTGCACTTAGATTATAATTTTATAATTCTAGTCCTCACATTATAAAGAAGACATAAAGGCACTGAGCATGGTGCAAAAATGTATAAGTGGTCATCGAAATTGAAGGATTACCGCAAATGTGTAATAAGAGGCTGAGGCTTTTGTTTTTGAGAACAGGGAAAACTCATAAGATGCTTAAGTGAATTTTTCAAGGTTGTGTCAGAGTAGTGGTGGAAAGAACATTTCCATTTTTGGAAGATTCAAAAACGGGAAGCTATAAATCAAAGAGGGTCATCAATAAATCTAGTAAGAAAATAGAATAGGTTTAAGAAGGAACTGCAGATGCTGGAAAATCGAAGGTGGAAAAAAATGCTGGAGAAACTCAGAAAATAAAATACATTGCTTTACTCAGAGAGTGATGAGAATGTTACCTTGCTGTGAGAGTGGATGAGGCAAATTGAACTTAGATGAATACATGGCAATCTGGGAAACAACAATGAAAAGCAGAGATGTGGCAAATGGAATGGAAAGATATCCATTTATACTATATGGCAGTTTGTTTGAACATTATGTTCTTAATTTTATGTAAGATATAGCTAATGTAAATTATATATATCATTGATACATAATATTCACGACTTCTTGTATCCTCTTCCTCCTTTCTCTCTTGCAATGTTTCCATGTATTTCTTCACATGAGTTTGCAGCTGATGCAAAGAATCAATATAAACATGGTTTGCAAACTTTCAAAATTTACATTAAAAGGCCAAGGATTGATGAATGTACAGTTTATTGTTCTCAATTCTCTTCATCGGTATGTTGTGCATCATACATTGAGGTAAGAAAAGTTAGTTTGAATTAATGATCAGTAACAGTGTATTAGCACAATTTGGATTAACTGATAATTGTCAGTATACAAGATTTGAATTCCAATTTTGAAATATACCTAGTCCGATAAAGCGTGACATGTGGAAAGAGGAAGATGAAAGAAGTATAAATCCTGGTTGTTCTGCCCAAGTGATCGGTATATTATTTAAAAAATTAAAATAGAAAGGGTGAACAATTAATGAATCTATCCTTCATATCCTAAAAGCAGCTTTATTTTAAAGGAGTAGAAACAAGGAAATGCTGGAGCAATTTAACGGGTCAGGCAGCATATCTCGAGAACATGGATAGGTGAAGTAGGGTCCTGAATCAAAATGTCACCAATCCAGAGATACTGCCTGACCCACTGAGTTACACCAGCACTTGGTGTTCTTTTTATTTTAAGAAAATCGTGTTTCATTTTCTATGATTAAGTTGGAAAAGACATAATGTTCCATAATTTTGGAACAAAAACAGAATGCTGGAAGATTCAGCAGGTCAAGCAGCAGAGTTTTGTTTATACATTGGGTCAAGACTCTACATCAGGATGGTGGGGCACAGGGCCCTATCCACTCAAAGTGTCACCTCACACCTTTTGTCTTCCTTCTCCTTGATATCACCTTCTTCACAGACACCAATGGACCATTGTGGGCTCCACCTTTCTTTGATCATTAATGCTGGCATTGATTTGTTGTTTTCATACCTTTCATTGATTTGTTCTTCGTACCTTTTCATACCTTGAGTTGTCCTCACACCTGACACAGTCTGAAGAAGGGTCTCGATCCAAAACGTTACCTATTCCTATTCTCCAGAGATACTGCCGGACCCGCTGAGTTACTCCAGTATTTTGTATCTGTCTTCCTTTAAAACTACATATAGCCTTTTAGATGCTTAAATAGTGGTAATAAGATTCAGGCCAAGCTGAGTTAAGAATAGAGTCCCAAAACAGAGTTTAGGCATTCTAATTGTATATGGAAATGATTGTAACTTATTCTGGACCACAAAAAACAATGTTTTACGCTTTACCCACAAGATAGTTTTACACTTCTAGTATGGAATGTGCATGGGCAAATTGGTAGCTTAGGAGTTGGGTTAATATATTCCACATTAAGAATCTTCTTTCCCATTAATGTATTCTCATAATTTTATTATTCTAACCAACCACAACTAAATGCAGCTATTTATATTCAGCTAAACCATGTGGAGAATCACACAACAGAGTACTCATTTATAAGAAAAGTCATTTTTAGAATAGTCCTAAAATAAGAAGACAAGAAGATCTCAAATAATAGAGAAGGGCAAGGTCCTCAATGAGTATTTCTCCTCTGTATTTACTGAGAAGAAACATAGTAGGATGGAGGAACTTGGGGCAGTCAATGGAAGTGTCTTGAGGGCAATAGTGTTACCATCGAAGAGGTACTGAAGGTACTATCGTGTATGAAGGTAGACAAATCTCCAGGGCCTGATCAGATATAGCCAAGGATAATGTGGGAAACTAGAGAGGAAATTGCAGGGGTCCTGGTTGAAATTTATGAGTCGCCCTTAAATACAGGAGAGGTGCCAGAAGACTGGAAGGTGGCAAATGTTGATCCCATATTCAAGAAAGTCTGCAGGGAAAATGCTGGGAACTATAGGCCGGTGAGCTTAACATCTGTAGTTGGAAAGTTACTAGAGTGTATTCTGAGGGATAGGTTATACAGGCATTTGGATGGGCAAGGGCTGATTAGGGATAGTTAGCATGGTTTTGCACATGGGTGGTCATGTCTCACAAATCTGATTGAGTTTTTTGAAGACATGACCAAAACGGTTGATGTGGGCAGAGCTGTAGATGTTGTATACATGGATTTCGGTAAGGCATTCGACAAGGTTCCGCATGGTAGGCTGCTCTGGAAGGTTAGATCGCATGGGATCCAAGGAGAGATAGCTGAATGGATAGCAAATTTGCTTCATGAAAAGAAGCAGAGGGTGATAGTGGAAGGTTGCTTCTCGGATTGGAGGCCTGTGACTAATGGTGTGCCTCAGGGGTGGAGCTGTTTGTCACCTACATCAATAAATCCAAAGGGTTTCTACAGCTATATTAATAGCAAAAGGATAACGAAGGATAAAATTGGACCATTAGAGAGCCAGAATGGACAGCTATCTGCAGAGCCAAAAGAGATGGGGGAGATATTGAACAATTTTTTTTCTTCGGTATTCACCAAGGAGAAGGATATTGAATTCCGTGAGGTAAGGGAAACAAGTAGAGTAGCTATGGAAACTATGAGATTCAAAGAGGAGGAAGTACTGACACTTTTGAAAAAATATAAAAGTGGATAAGTCTCCAGGTCCTGACAGGATATTCCCTATGACATTGAGGGAAGTTAGTGTAGAAATAGCAGGGGCTATGGCAGAAATATTTCAAATGTCATTAGAAACGGGAATAGTGCCGGAGGATTGGCGTACTGTGCATGTTGTTCCATTGTTTAAAAAGGGTCCAAAGAATAAACCTAGCAATTAGAGACCTGTTAGTTTGACGTCAGTGGTGGGCAAATTAATGGAAAGGATACTTAGAGATAATATATATAAGCATCTGGATAAACAGGGTCTGATCAGGAACAGTCAACATGGATTTGTGCCTGGAAGGTCATGTTTGACAAACCTTGAATTTTTTTAAGAGGTTACTAGGGAAATTGATTAGGGTAAAGCAGTGGATGTTGTCTATATGGATTTCAGTAAGGCCTTTGACAAGGTTCCCCATGGAAGATTGGTTAAGAAGGTTCAATCTTTGGGTGTTAATGGCGGAGTAGCAAGTCGGATTCAACAGTGGCTGAATGGGAGATGGCAGAGAGTAATGGTGGATGGCTGTTTGTCAGGTTGGAAGCCGGTGACCAGTGGGGTGCCTCAGGGATCTGTGTTGGGTCCACTGTTGTTTGTCATGTACATCAATGATCTAGATGATGGGGTGGAAAATTGTATAAGTAAGTATGCAGATGATACTAATATAGGTGGTGCTGTGGATAATGAAGTAGATTTTGAAAGTCTACAGAGAGATTTGGGCCATTTGGAAGAGTGGGCTGAAAGATGGCAGATGGAGTTTAATGCTGATATGTATGAGGTTCTACATCTTGGCAGGACAAATCAAAATAGAACGTACATGGTAAATGGTAGGTAATTGGGGAATGCTGTGGAACAGAGGGATCTAGGAATAACTGCGCATAGTTCCCTGAAGGTGGAATCGCATGTAGATAGGGTGGTAAAGAAAGCTTTTGGAGTGCTGGCCTTTATAAATCAGAGCATTGAATATAGGAGTAGGGAAGTAATGTTAAAATTGTACAAGGCATTGGTGAGACCAATTCTGTAGTATGGTGTACAATTTTGGTCGCCTAATTGTAGGAAGGATGTCAACAAAATAGAGAGAGTACAGAGGAGATTTACTAGAATGTTGCCTGGGTTCCAGCAACTAAGTTACAGAGAAAGGTTGAACAAGTTAGGTCTTTATTCTTTGGAGCGCAGAAGGTTAAGGGGGGACTTGATTGAGGTCTTTAAAATGATGAAAGGGATAGACAGAGTTGACGTGGATAAACTTTTCCCATTGAGGATAGGGAAGATTCAAACAAGAGGGCATGACATGAGAATTAAGAGACAGAAGTTTAGGGGTAACATGAGGGGGAACTTCTTTACTCAGATAGTGGTGGCTGTGTGGAATGATCTTCCAGCAGAAGTGGTGGAGGCAGGATCAATTTTAACATTTAAAAGTAAAGTGGATAGGTATATGGACGGGAAGGGAATGGAGGGGTATGGTCTGAGTGCAGGTAGATGGGACTAGGGGAAAATAAATGGTCGGCACGGGCTGGAAGGGCCGAGAAGGCCTGTTTCCATGCTGTAATTGTTATATGGTTATATATGATTTGGATGAGAACATACTGGGCAAGATTAACAAGTTTGTTGATGATTCAAAAGCGGGTGGTTTTGCAGACATTGAAGATGGTTGTGCAAGTTTGCAGCAGGATCTTGATCGATTGGCCAGGTGGGCTGAGGAATGGTTAATGGAATTTAATACAGAGAAATGTGAGGTGTTGCATTTTAGGACGTCTAAGAAGGGCAGGACCTACACAGTGAATGGTAGGCCTCTGGGGAGTGTTGTAGAGCAGAGGGATCTAGGAGTGCAGGTGCATTGTTCCTTGAAGGCTGAGTCGCAGGTAGATAAGGTGGTCAAAAAAGCTTTTAGCACATTGGCCTTCCTCAGTCATAGTATTGAGTATAGAAGTTGAGAGGTCATGTTGCAGTTGTATAAGACATTTTGAGACTGCATTAAGAATATTGTGGGTAGACAAAAATGCTGGAGAAACTCAGCGGGTGAGGCAGCATCTATCGAGCAAAGGAAATAGGCAACGTTTCGGGCTGAAACCCTTCCTAAGACTGATTCTGAGACTTAGAATATGGTGTTCTGTTCTGGGCACCATGTTATAGGAAAGATATAGTCGAACTTGAAAGGGATCAGAGAAGATATACAGTACAAGGATGTTGCCAGGACTAGAGGGTTTGAGCTACAGGGAGAGGTTGAATAGGCTTGGTCTCTATTCCTTGGAGCACAGGAGGATGAGGGGTGATCTTATAGAGGTGTATAAAATCAAGAGAGGAATAGAGTGGGTAGATGCACAGAATCTCTTGCCCAGAGTAGGGGAATCGAGGACCAAAGGACATAGGTTCATGGTGAAGGGGAAGAGATTTAATAGGAATCTGAGGGGTAACGTTTTCACACAACGGGTGGTGGGCGTATAGAATAAGCTGAGGTAATTGATGCTGGGACTATCCCAATGTTTATGAAACAGTTAGACAGGTACATGGATAGGACAGGTTTAGAGGGATATGGACCGAGTGCAAGCAGGTGGGAGTAGTGTAGCTGGGACGTCTTGGCTGGTGTGGGCAAGTTAGGCCGAAGGGCCTACTTCCATACTGTATCACTCTGTGACTCTAATAATATAGATGTTCTTTTATTTTAGGCTGATGATAACTACTGCTGTATCAATGATCATTTTGAGATGGGAAATAAAAGTGGTGTGTAAACTACTCCCTAAATAGTATTTTCAGACCTAAGTCAGAGCATCCTCTCACCTTTTATAGTGTTGTTCTAGAAATGTACCAGGTAAAACAAAAAAATATTTAAAAATTACTAAAAACAAGCAGATTAAAACAAAATATTATCCATTGAATTATCACCAAATTTCATTGTGATGACGTATTGATGTAAAACAAGATTCTCGGTGTGGAAAATATTAATCCAGAGCCCAGCTACTAAGTCATGGGTTTTCAAAATCACGTGGCATCCATTTTTGTTTTGCAGATGTTAAGCAAAGTGCTTGAAATTCCAGGTAGAACATAAACAGAAGAACCCTGTGGGAAAGCACAATGTAATTTTGTATTAAACCTACAGGTGCTAACTCAGTGTTTTAATTGAGAACAATACTCTTAAATGAATAAGAAAAATGATGAAACTTGCTTCTCATTATGACCAGATTCAGGAACAACTTCTTCCCAACAAACATCAGGCAATTGAACTATAAACTCCAACTGCACTATGAACTTGGTTGCACTGGGGACTGCGGGTTTTGTTTTGTTTTTGCACTATATTAATTTATTTAACTTTTTTTATTATATTATCTACAGAATACCATGTTTACAAACATGCTGCTGCAAGTAACAATTTAATTGTTTTGTTTCAGAACATATGGCAATAAAACATTGTCTTTCTCTCATTCTCTTTCACTCTCTCTCTCTCTCTAATGCACTCCTCTAATTACTGCACTTCACATCAGTCCCTGAGCTGAACACTGTTATTCATAAATTGTTATTGAAATGTTACAAGAATCACAAGCAATAACTGGGAATAACTAACAAAGACTTATTATGGATCCATAATCTCGTCCAACTGGCCCACTGGGCTCTTGGCCCAATGCCCACTATCACAGGTACTGAAGCTGCCAAAAATCATTACAAATTGACACTGTCTGCTGATTGTTATTAATTTTCATATTTGGCTCCGAGGCAAAATTTATGGTAAGATTTATACTTCTAATATTTACCTTCTTGGCACCATTATCTGTAAAGGCGGTAGGTTTCATGCCTAATCTGATGACACTCAGCTCTTTCACACCATCACTTCTTCTTTCTCTTCCAACTTTAATTTGTCCCAAAAAGGGCCATGCTCATAATAATCATTGAGCATAATGAGAATACACCTGTGTATTTTATGTGTGTTTCACGTTTTCAAAAGTCATCAGATTTAAATTCCCTTGCATACTGCCTCGTTTGTCCAGCATTTAGTCTGAGTTGACCATAAACCCTCCTGCTCATGGCTATAATTTCAACATGTAAATACCTATTTACCAACTCACTTGTGCAAACTGCTTGGTAGACTAGATTTAATACATTCCATAATTAGTCTCTCAACGCATTTACTGATGGTGGATGTCAAAGCATCATAAGATCATGTGATGGAAGCAGAATCGAGCCATTTGGCCCATTATCTGATCTGTCATTCAATCATGGCTGATCTATCTCTACCTCCTAACCCCATTTTACTGCCTTCTCTCCATAACCTCTGACACCTTTATTAATCAAGAATCTATCTATATCTGCCTTAAATATATCCACGGAAGGCCTCCACAGCCTTCTGGCAGTTAAGACAGGAGAGAGTCGTCTTCTTGAAGCAGGTGGGTACTTCAGATGAGAGTAAGGAGAGATTAAAGATGTCCGTGAATACTTCCGCTAGTTGGTTCCCACAGTTTCTAAGGACACAGTCAGAGACTCCATCTGGGCCTGTTGGTTTCTGTGGGTTCACCCTCAGGAAGACCGATCTAACTTTTTCAACAGTGACCCTGGGAAGGGGCACACTTAAGTCTGAAGGGAAGGATGTCATCGCCAAGTTGGCCTTTTTGCTCAAAGCATTCTTAGAAACCATTATGTTCATCAGGTCAGGCCGCACTATCACCAGTAACGTTACATGACTTCAATTTGCAGGCAGTTATAGTATTCAGACCATGCCACATTCTGTGAGTGTCCGAATGATTATATTGGGACTTGTTTGTCCCTGCATTGTCGCTTGGCATCCTTTGCGGAGATCATAACAAACTTTCATGTCCCACTGAGGACCATTTGATATAGCCGACATGCCCTTAACCTGTGAATGTACCTCGCGGTTCATCCATAGTTTCCGGCAGGGGAACACTCGGATTGTCTTCGTTAGCACGCACTCCTCTACGCACTTGCTGATAAAGTCCGTCACGGCAATGGCGTACTCATTCAGGTTGGCTGTAGAATCCCTGAATATGGACCAGAGCATTGACTCAAAGCAGTCGCGTGGGATGTCATTCGTGTCCGCCGACCAGCATTGAACATCTATTGTACCGGAACCCCCGGCTTCAGTTTTTGTTTGCAGGCAGGGAGTAGAAGCACAGCTAGGTGACCAGATTTTCCAAATGTGGTTGAGGGGCAGAACGGTAGGCATTTCTTATTGATATACAGCAGTGATGAAGGGTGTTCGCACCCCTGGTGGGACAAGAGACATGCTGGTAGTACTTTAGTTGTGTGCCCTTGAGGTTCTACTTTTAAGCACAGTTTAATCTCTTATTTTAATGCAGCAGTTTACTTAGTACCTATGCTGGCTCTCCCCAATTTCTTATACTATTATTGGGCAACAAATATTAAAAATGTAATTTATTGGCTGGATAACGCATGCCAATCGGTAGACTGGTTAATAATGGAGAGAGAGGACTGCTCACCTTTTAATATAGGCGCGATTCTTCTCTCTCCAACAAAGTTGAAGAACACACTATATGATAAAAATTGGATTATTCACAGCACTTTACGAATCTGGAGACAAGTAAAATCAACTTTTAAATTAAGAAATGTATCTCTTCTTTTACCAATAGCTAATAACCCTTTGTTTAAGCCATCTACTATAGGTAAAACATTTACTTATTGGGAAAGACTAGGAATTTAAAAACTTGGAGATCTCTACGAGATGAGGAATCTCCTGTCATTTCAGAAACTACAGTATAAATACAATCTGAGAGGTAATCAATATTTTAGATATCTTCAAATTCGAGATTATTTGAAAACATATGCCCATGACTATCAAACTCTGCTGCCAAATATATTAGACGAAGGTATGAATAGAAATTCAGTCAAACAATTTAACATCATAACTGTATAATACCCTTCACAAATATAGAAATTCCATCATCAGACGCAATTAGAAGAGACTGGGAAGAAGAACTAGGCCCAAAAATTTGCAAACACAGATGGGAAAAAAAAAATTATATATACATAATTGTTCGATTTTAATCCGATTGGACACATTTTAATCCAATTTAAAACACTGCACAGACTACTACTCAAAGACTAAACTGAATAATTTTTTTCAAATGTATCTCCTATTTGTGACAAATGTCTCCTTCAAGAAGCAACTATAACACACTCCTTTGCCTCTTGCATAAAACTACAAAACATTAAAAACAAAACTGGACCCCCATACGGAACTGATTATTTCCGGAACATCAGATGCCTGCCCTGAGCTATCAATATTTCAAAGAAGTTTCCTTAATTATGGCCTGATAACGGCGAAAATACTAATACTTAAATTTTGGAAAAATACATCCGCCCTTACTATTAAAATGTGGATTACAAACATGTCTGAGACGCTACATCTTGAAAATATGAGACTTGCCTTAGCAGGAAAACCAGAGCAATTTTCAAAGACATGGATTCCATTCATTGATTCATTACAAGGATAGTATGGTGCAACACAACTTCGGAATTAAACCGATTTACGGGTTGGATGATGGGTGGGGAGAGATAGGAAGCAGGTATGTGGAGTGGCGGCGCTGCCTTGGCAGCTGCGGCTCGCCTGCAGACCGTCTGTTTTTTCTTTTTTTTTGTTTTCTTGTCTTGTATGGCGTGTTAATTTGAGTTATTATGTTGTGTATGTGTGTGGGAGGGGTTGGAGAAACTTTTTGGTCTCTTCCTTCGGGAGGACGCTACTTTTCTTGTCGTATCCCCCGTCTCCGTCTGTACTGAGGCCTAATGGCGGAGCTGACAGCCTCCAACTGCAACCGACCTCAAGGCTCCGGAGGCAGAGCCAGCCAGGACTTACCAGTGCGAGGCTGGCTGACTTCGGGGCTGTGGCGGGTTCTGGCGTTCCGGCGAACTAACTTGGAGCTGTGGCGGCTTTCCGGTGACGGTGGCGGCGGCAGCGATTTCGGAGGCCCAGCCGCGGGCCCAGTGGACGACATCATCGGGAGCTTGCAGGTTACAGGTTGGTGACCTGTTTTTCCGGAGCTCCCATGGCAACAGCTACATCTGCTGGACTGGAGGGCGGCAGCTTCGGCAGCTTTGAACGCCCCGGGCTGCGGAGTTGAACCGGCCCATTCACGGAGCACAGTTCAGCCGCGGGACTTACTTACATCACCCGGTGGGGTCATAACATTGGAGGCCTGGATCGCCTCAGCACAGACGAAGAGGAAGAACAAGAAGGTAAGAGACAAAGACTTAAGATTTTGCCTTCCATCACAGTGAGAAGGTGTCTGGTGAACTCACTGTGGTGGATGTTAAATTTGTGTTTATTGTGTGTTTTGTTATTTACTAAATGTATGACTGCAAGGCAACGAAATTTCGTTCAGACCGAAAGGTCTGAATGACAATAGTTTCCATGATTCCATGATATCATCACTCTTTGTTTTTCTTTCTGTTCTTGTCTTTTTTTAAAACCGTTTTTTTCTTTTTTTTGTGCTTTACTTACTCACTCTTTGACTACACTTATTTGGTAGGCTAGGGGTTCTATTCTTACACATTTACTTTCTCTTTCATTTTCTATCTTTCTTGCTTTTTTCTCTCTTTTTCTATTTCATCTTAGCTAAAAATTAAAATTGAAGCTGTACAATAAATGTATTATGTCATATGCCGCGGTTTATACTTTTGTACACTGCTTCCAATTAAAAAAAAACAAGAACGTATTACCTATGCCAATGTTTGCATTTAATTTATCAGTATTAAAATCTGATTGCAGCAAAGGAGTGAATGTGTCCAACCTCATGGACTGAACTTATTGCTTTCTGATTCTATACAGTTGCATGGCACTGCAGGAGACTTTTGGCTCTGTGACTCTGTGCTATTTAATGCTACAGTGGCCCGCACTCGATACCGTGCAATCACAGTGCTCTTTGTGCACATCTACTGTATTTAACAGATCTTTAAAGCTGCATGGAAATTTTGGCCTTTCCTTGGTGATCTGGTGCTGATGGATCCAGCCAATTTGCACACCTTGATACTAAACTGCAGGCAACATGGCTTGTTTCATGCTAACAATCAGAAGCAAGGATGAGCTGGTGAACTTTTCACGTGTTTCGACAGTCCAATCTGAATCATACACAACATGACAAAGCAGATTGTTCAATGCTAGGAGCACTAAAGGGCACTTAAAAGTACTACCGTGGACAGCTTTGTAACTAGGAACTTTGTGTTGACTAATATGAGGTGGAATACAGTGTTTGAAAGAACATATACTTAATCACTGAATCTGCTGCCCTCATTGAAGTGAATCCCTAAGGACTAGGATCTGTAAACAAAATGGTATATGCTTGCATCTAACAAATCAATATACAATCTATTCTATTTCTAACATGTGGTCTTTCTTGTGAATCAATGGTAATGCCATTTTATGAAGAATGTAGCATGACGGCCATCACCCTTTCTTAGCTGATGAAGTGGTGCCGAGGAAAAGGAAGTGGAATGACAAGGGAGAACCTTCCCGTCATCCACACTGTCACTTTCAGAGTACTTCATATAGTCCTAAAAATATTACCGTCGTGTTTTGTTGGCAACATTACAAAGACGTACAGGTTTGTAGGTTAATTGGCTTCGGTAAAGTTGTTCCTTGTGTGTAGGATTGAGTTGGTGTATGGGGTGATCGCTGGTCGGCGTGGACTCGGTGGGTTGAAGACCTGTTCCTACTCTGTATCTCTTAAAGTCTAAAGTCTAAAGTAAAAGTTTACACTGATGATAGTCTGAGTCCACAATTCGACCATGGACAGCTTTATAACCAGTAATCTGGTACTGGCCATTATTATGAAAAGGCCTACAGTCTTAGAAAAAAGTTTACTTGATCATTGAATCTGCAAAGTTTATTGAAGTGTAACTCCTGAACTGGGGATCACCAACCCAAATGATCCCTGCTTGGAATGTCCGAGAAAGGAACATAAATTTACTCTTTGATCCTTATATTCTCACTCCATCGCCTGCACCTGATCGGAAATCTCATCTTGCTCTAGGTGTTGCCAGTTCCTAAAGAAGCAAAGCACTAGGATAATGTTTTTTTTAAATGTACTGATGACAGAGATCTGTCACCTGTGGACAGAGCTCTCACCTTGTACCCACTGCCTATAGAATGAAGGTTACTTTCACCCTAACAGTATGGTCATGCTGTGATGTAACAGATGGATGCCAAAGGGACAGACCTCTGGAGAATCCTACTGGTGCCAACAAGTGATTCATTGAATTCTCAACGGCATTCTTCATCCAACTCACCGCTTACAAATTCAGGGTGTCGCCCTTGTAATTCCTGCAAAGCTCAGGTTTACATGGAACATGCTTGAGAATTGTCTATCCTCTCCGAACCGTCAATGATCCTGATGTGCTCATGTCATAATTTGGTATCTACTGAAAGAGAATAAATGGAAATCCCCTTGTATAGGGAGCCATATCCCTCTAAACTTTTCCACATTGATATACCTGTCCAAGTGTCTTTCAAATTCTATTATAGTACCTGCCTACCTCAACAGTCTCGCCCAGCAGCTCATACCATTTACCCACAACCGTTTGAGTGAAAAGTTGCCCCTCAGGTTCCTATTAAATCTTGCCCCTCTCACAAACCCATGTCCTCTGTGTTTTTGATTTCTCTACCCTACAAAAAAGACTGTGCTTTCACCCTAACTATTCCCCTCATAATTTTATACACCTCTAAAAAGAGCTCCCCTCAGCCTCCTGTGAATATGCAAATAAAGTCCTAGCCTGTCCACTCCACCCTAAAGGTCAGTCCCTTGAGTTCTGGAAACATCCTTGCAAATCTTCTCTGCACTCTTTCCTGCTTAATGTCATCTTTCCTATAGCAGTCTGACCGAAACTGAACACAGCACTCCAAATGTTGGTTCACCAATGTCTTGTACAATTGTAACACAATGTCCCAACTATCCCAACAACCTTGATTGTTGAAGGCCAATGTACCAAACTTACTGATTGTGGATGATCAGCCATGATCACATTGAATGACCGTGCTGGCTCGAAGGGCCGAATGGCCTACTCCTGCACATATTGTCTGTGTCCAAAGCCTTCTTTACCAACCCATCTACAGTACCTGTGACACCACTTGCAGGGAACTATGTACTGAACTCCTAAATCATTCTGTTCTATAACACTCCCTACTACACTGTGTGATGGTCCTGTGTCTACACTGTGATGGTCAGCGTGGACTGGGTGGGCTGCAGGACTGTTTCTGCTCTGTATCTCTTAATGTTAGACTTCCGAAATGCAGCATCCCACACATTATCTGCATTAAACTCCAATCCCCAGCCCACTTGCCCAGCTGATATGATCCTGCTGCATTTTTCGATCATGCCTTGTACATTTTCATCAAAACCATGATATAAATCACAAACAATAATGAGCCTACCACTGATTCCTGAAGCACACTGCTAGCCACAGGCCTCCATTTTGAAATAAAAAACACTTTCCCCACTGTCCTCCGTTTCCTTCCACAAAACTATTTCTATATCCAGTTAATTCTCCTTGGGTCCCACACAATCTAACATTCCAGAGCAGTCTACCAAGTGGAACCTTATTAAATGCTTTGCTGAGATTCCTATAAACAACGTCCACAGCCTTGCTCCCATCAACCTTTTGGCTACTTTTTCAAAAATGACGATCAGTTGCTGCTGTCTGGAATTATCCCGAAACAAGGAGGTTCAGAGTGGTTAAGGTGGTTTGGATGCTTCATTCATAGTGGGTCGATGTTTGGAGCTTCATTCACTTCTGACAGATCTCTGTCATCACTGCATTTAATAAACAGTATCCTGGAACGTTGCTTCTTAGGCAACTGCCAATAGGAGTGTAGCTCTGAGAAGGCACTTAAAATATAGGCCCCGCTGGAAAGAGCCATTTAGTTCTTTCTTCAAGCTCCGCTATTAAATTACCGTTACTCTGCTCCTCTCTTCTTATTCCTGTGGGGCCACTGTTGCAGCACCATTTTTCTAACTGTGAGTTAGCAAACATGAACTATGCACTCATCCTGACTCTGTGCAGGAGTCTTCTGACCCCAGAATGAAGTGAAACAATTTGTAATTGACTCCCCAACAAAACCGCAGGTGATTAATGATCCCTTTAAATAGCACAGGTACAGGGCATGTCCCAGCTATTAAAACCTGCTTCCCTCTGAATGTCCAAGCCAAGCATTAATTACATTTCTCCAATTAACCATTCCACGGGGATTAATGCTCGAAGTGCACACTCAACATGATCTGTGCATCGGCACATCGCACACAGAATCTCGTTCTCAGCGTATACGATGTGCAGAATTTGTTGCTGCTCCTCGTCCATGAATGATCTTTCACTTGAAACTAAATGCCCAGCACTTAAAATGCATGTGCTAGGTGATTAAACTTCCAGACCATGATTAATAAACTCCATTATTGCCTGCTGTAAGAGATGATTTCTTTCAAATTCAATGTGCTTTACAATTATCTTTAATAATAACTTCCATCAAATTTTCACTGAACGTTTCCCAATATTGCTGATCCAACGTTAGATTTGTGGCCATTTGCAGCCAGTCATGCATATTTAAGTCTAGGCCATCCACATTCGTGCCCCCATCCCAGTGAAACCTCCTGACCCTGGTCACACACCTGGGCCAAGCAATAGTTTACATGCAAGAGCCAGGCCCTTTATTTGTTGCGAGGCACTCAGGCTAGAATGAGTAATCACTGGTTTCAATGGCCTTGGCCACTATAGTATAATTTTTACATCCATTACTGCTATCAAAGCAGTTGAGCATTTGCGCTGTGTCTGAATTGCATATGGTGATGTTAATTACCTCAATAACTCAATTTATAAACAAATATAACATTAATGCAGTATTTTGCTAGTTAAGTTAATGTAATACGTTGCTTACTGAACATCTCTCTTAAAACAATGCATTAAAACTTGATGCACAACATCAAAGATTAGCATTTGCTTGCACTGATCTTTTGATTTTATCCCATTGTTGAATCAGCCCATAATTAGAAACCCCATCACAAATATCCACAGTCTTTTCCTTGTTGGCAAACTGTAATTAGTGTAAAACAAATTTTGATCATAATCCTTCTGGGAGATTTTAAATTCTGTTTCTTGGATGATTTGAAGAGTGGGGGAGAATGCCAGAAAATATGTTTCTCTGATTTTTCTCTTGCCTAATAATAGATTTACAGGGATATGAGCCAAAAATGTGTAGTTGGGGCACCTTGGTTGGCACGGACAAGTTGGGCTGAAGGGCATATTTCAGTATTGTATGACTATTATTAATTGAAATCATTCAAAAATTGAAATAAAACGAGGTAAAAATAGGTACAAAGAAATTACATTTTTCAAGTTTCCAAACACGGTAGCAGCACTATGAAATTGATTGACACAAGCCAATTCATGAAAGGGTTTTATGATTGCCAATCCTTGCTCTGTGAAAGAGAGGACTTATTCATCGAAGGATCACTTGTAATATTCACAAATGCATTCATTCACTACCGTAATGCGTGACTCAAAAGTGAACAACACACTGCATCCAGCCTATCATCGTGAACATGTAATCACAATGTATGTTAAAAGCAAACACTAATTTAGGCAAATTAAGTTCTAATAATTCAACAGGTTTTCAATTAACCCTTGGGTCACAGCCCCTTTGTAATTTAACCAAATGGTGATAAGGGTTTTAATACCAGAGGCTGTGTAATTTGATGGATTGATGAAACATAGTCAAGTGATATCGCTTGTTGTAATGTTTACAGAATCGTAGGCATCCAGTACCCATACCAATTAGAGTGACAGCTTGAATATCTTACAGTTGAGTATGCTGCTGGTAATTAGTTCCAAGGAAACATTGCTTTAAGCTGGAAGCAAGACTGCCAGCCATCTTTCAGTGCCGTGGGAATAGACATCCTGAGATGCTTCGGAGACCTTACTTAGAGAGTTTGTTAAATCTTTGGAACCCTGGTTGTTTTTTTCAATAGCAATAGCATACCACAGTTACATTTAATGCTTTTAAAAGAGGAAACCACTCACATGGGTGTTGAGAATATGGAATGAGCTGGCAGAGAAGGTAGTTGAGGCAGGTACTATAACAGCATTTAAAAGACAACTGGACAGGTACATGGAAAGGAAAGGTTTCGAGGAATATGGCCAAGTGTGGGCAAAGGGGATGGGGTACCTTGGTTGGCAAGGACGCGTTGGGCTGGAAGGTCCTGCTTCCATGCTGTATGACTATGACTCTATGATACATTTATAGCTCTTTCTTGCAGTGAGATATGGAATATGTACTGTCCAAATATGGATAGATGTCAACAGGCAATTGTAAATGCCAAAAGAGTAAATTTGGCTTGGCTTTTCAAGTAATAAATCTGCTTTAAATATAGTAAATGATGGAAAGGTGTAGCAGGTCAAGCAGCACTGGCAGAAAGTGAAACAGAGTTAATGTTTCATGTTGGAGGCATTTCATTCGACTGAAAAAGAGAGATAAAAGAGACTAGTTTATGTTGCAGCGAAGTGGCGGGAGGGATGGAGAGGATCGAAAAAGTTCATCCATTTAGCGTCAGTATTTTTTTGCTAGTTACTAAGGGAATGTTAGAAAATGTGGTCACATTTGCACCAATGACTACAGGCCATCCCCAGGTAACAAATAGGTGCTGATGTTACAGAGATTCATGTCAATTTTGTCCATAAGTTGGAAAACACACAAAATTAATCAATATGGTACCCATATCTCCACAGGTTTAGCTTAGTTTAGAAATACAGTGCGAAACGGGCCCTTCAGCCCACTGGGCCCGCACTGACCAGCGATGCCTGCATATTAACACTAGGAACAATTTTTACATTTACCAAGCCAATCAACCTACAAACCTGTACGTTTTTGGAGTGTGGGAGGAAACCGAAGATCTCGGAGAAAACCCAGGCAGGTCAAAGGGAGAATATACAAACTCCGTACAGACAGCACCCGTATTCAGGATCGAACACGGGTCTCTGACTGCAAGCGCTGTAAGGCAACAACTCTACCATTGTGCCACCGTGGCATCTAAAGCATATAAAAAGAACAATTCCCAGAAGTTGAGAGTGAGATAGGAGACTAATTCTGCCATTTGTTGGAACAAACAAACGTATGCACACTGGACTTTTAATGATATTTTGGGATCTCCGTTGTATGTTAGGGGTGTCCATTAAGTTGAGCATTTGTCAACCATGGACGGTATTGAATCATTTCGTGCTGAACCAAAATTTGGAACAATGGACTCAACCAGTGGATGAGTTTGAGTCCTAGTCTGATTATTACTGCCACCAATTGTCACTGACACCAACAAATCCCCATAAAAGGAAAGTTTAAGGAAGATCAGAATGGGCCATTTTCCCCAAGGATAACTAAATAATTAATATATAATATGGTTCTGCACCTTCCGATACCTCCGGTGGCCCCCTCCTTCATTCTCAGTCTGATGAAGAATCTCAACCCGAAATGTCACCTATTCCTTTTCTCGAGGAATGTTGCCTGACCTGCTCAGTTACTCTAGCATTTTGTGTCTATCTTCAATATAATTAACAAGCAGCAGTGCTTGAAAAAATGGAATAAGGTATGAGAAAAAAGGAAGGTGCGGCTTTAGAGCAGGGAAAACAAGACCTTTGGCCCACTGAGTCTGCGTTGACCAGCGATCACCCTGTATGCTAGCACAAGCACTAGCACTATCCTATATACTAGAGAAAATTTACAGTTTTTACCGGAGACAATTAACATACAAACCTACTGTCTTTGTAGCCCATTCTAGCATGCTAGCTTTAGACTTTAGAGATACACAGCAAAAACAGGCCCTTCAGCCCACTGAGTCCATGCTGACCAGCAATCACCCTGTACTGTAGCACTATCCTACACACGAGGGACAAATTGCAATTTTTACTGAAGCCAATTATCATATAAACCTGTAAGTCTTTGGTGTGTGGTAGGAAACCAGAGCACCCGTAAAATACCCACATTGTCTCAGGGTGAATGCACGAACTCCATACAGATAGCACTTGGTTAGGATTGAACTTGGGCCTCTCGCGCTGTTGGGCAGCAATTCTACCACTGCGCCACTGTGCCGCCGCCCACAATTAACGGTGTTGGTGTGGATAATCTGCCACTCTCGCTTGGTCTGGAATTCTCTCTTGGCATCCCTGGTTGCTCTGCAAATGTCGTATGTAGATTCCCTGCACAAGTCACGATCACCTGACTTGAATGCCTCAGACCTGGTCTTCAGTAGGGAGTGGATCTCATGGTTCATCCATGGTTTCTGGTTGATGAACACTTGGATTTACTTCCGTACTGTATTTTTTTATGGTTGTCCACGGGTTTTAAATTTTCTTTGTTATGATTGTATCATAGATTGCAGACAAGGAAATAGAATTTCAACGCAAAGGTCCCTTCTCTACATAAAGGCAGGAATAAAAGAATGAGTAAGTCGTGACTATATATTATTCCTCAGTGTGTTCAATTACTGTGACCATAAATCACTGGGAAATGGCCTCAGGGACGTTCTTGACTTTCTAAAAGTATTGAATATATTTACAATATTTAATGAAGTCAAGGGAAGCAGATAAAAGCAAAGGTGCCCGAGCAGGTAAAACCAGTCCAGCGTTTATAGCTGGATACTAAACAATGAATTGAAAATTTGGCTCTAATATGGATCATTGAAAATCTCAAAAGGAATTTGACTCTAATAACTGATATAAATTAGCTTTACCTTCCTTTTCCTATATTTATGTCCTTAAATGATGGTAAATTACAAATCTCAACGATTATATCAATGAGACTAAAAAGAGAAAATGCTGAGACTAATCGGTCCAAAGGGAAACCAATGAGCTGCCATTATAAATGATACAATTCAAGCTTAACTTTTTTTTTGTTATTTTAGAAACTATTGCTTGAATCAGCGCTCTCTCTCTCTCTCTCTCTCTCTCTCTCTCTCTCTCTCTCTCTCTCTCTCTCTCTCTCTCTCTCTCTCTCTCTCTCTCTCTCTCTCTCTCTCTCTCTCTCTAAAATACTGTGCAGTCTCAAGAATAATTTACTGTGTCTCTAACATCATTTTTTTCTGAAGGAGTGTAAATGACAACCTAAGAAATGACAGGATGGTTTATTTGAAAATCATTCTTTTTTTGATCAGTAGTGTTTTCTCTATGCACTAATGTGTCTTTGTAATCTGAGTATATCAATAATTTAATAGAGACAGATTAATATGAAATGAGAAAAGGCAAATCAGAATGTATTTGGATATTGTATTTATGATACCTAGGCAGGTGACTAGACTTTTCCATTAACCTATCTCTGAATGTGTAATATTATACAAGCTATTGTTCTAACTGAAAGCAGATGCTTTTCCCAAATATTTAATCATAATTCATTTTTCTATATGATTCAGTATATTGACAGAATCCCTGGCCTAAATTTAATGTATATACACATTAAAACAGTGCTAAGTATTATTAATATCCCACCTGTAATCGTGCTTTCTGGGTATATTTCAAGAATGATGGAAACAAAACATGCCAAAATAACTTCTATAATTCTTGCATGTTTTCTTTCCAACTGGAATCTTCTCTCAAAACATCTTCCTCCAACTATTTGGAATATAAAAATAACATTCAATGATTCATGATTTGTAAGTTGTATTAGTATATGAAATCCATATAACAATAAGCTTCATACTGCATCAATAAAATGAGAGATTTATTGATTTGAATCTGATTCCCGTAAGTTTATGGTAGCATTGTAAAACATGATTGATACAAAAATTGGAAGTTTTTTTAATCTGTAATTTCACACGGAGTAATATCTCAGACCCAGAGAGCAACAGAGTTATTTTGCTATGGCATGTGAAACATCACGTGCTAAGCCCTCTCTTGGCATTTACAATGGCATAGTTCCAAGCAAATCTTTGGTTCCAAGGAGTTAGCAAATGGTTGGGACAACAGATGATATCCTCACCCTGGTTCAAGGGCTTTAGGCTCAATTAAAATACCTCACCGCTGGTTTGGCACTCTGAATCATGCATCACTTTAAGCTGTTCTTTTAAAGTGAAGAAAAATCTTCTTGAAATGTTTTATTTCTATAGTTTTCTAACAATGCATAATCTAATTATTTGCCTTTCATTTAAAGTACATGTCCTTCAGAAGTTACAGTACTGAAAAATGTATTTGAGTGCATCGGGCATAGATTGTACTCTGTTTAGAACGTACCTTCAGTTGCAAAACCACAGGTTGATCAATAAGTCATTATCTACACCTTGTTGTGATTTAAAAAAAATATAGGGTAAAGTCCATTTATTTTCAACAAGTAAGAAAAATCCACAAATAATAACAGTGGAAAAGTGCAAGGCTATTATTCTCCTGCCACTAGTATTTATCAACATAACATTTCAGAAATAGCTGAAGCCATGAGTCAAGCTGGTGCTTTCAAAGCCCCGTTTACTGTTTAAGTCCATCTTATTTTTTTTGCAATCCCCGACACAGGAGCGAATGCTCTATTCATTCTGGTAAAACATTCATGCTAAAATTATTTTAAACAAGAAATAATATAAGTAAGCAAAAATGTTATTTAAAATTCGCCTAGATTGTATCATCTATCTTTATTGAATCTTTTAGTCATTGAGTCATACAGTCATACAGTGTGGAAACAGGCCTTTTGGCCCAACTTGCCCACTCCGACCAATTTGTCCCATCTACAGTAGTCCCACCTGCCTGCATTTGGCTCAAATCCCTCCAAACCTGTCCTTTCCATATACCTGTCATATTGTTTCTTAAACGTTTTAATAGAATATTACTTTTTTTGAAATAAATAATTCCAATTATTTTGTTACAGTTTGTAATACAATCAAGCAGAAACTCAGGTGAACACATTCTAGCAGGAAACAGCACTCTATTTTATTGAAAACTAAACAAAGAATTTAAAATAGAGAAATGTACTACAGATGAATAACATTTCAGATCAAGGCACTTCATACAAGATGTGGTGTATCACTGGAGGTCGTGCAGATGTCTCACTGTTCCAGCGACCCAGGTACGATTTTGATTTCCACTGCTGGCTCCATAGTGTTTCCATGTACTCCTATTAATCAAGGGGTTGAACTTGAGTTTTTCGTCAACATCTCAGGGAAGTCCTGGATGCTAGGTTAATTGGCCACCTTAAATTACATGCAATCTAGGTTGTTAAGAGAATCAGTGGGATCTTAATGTGTGAAAATAAATTACAAAAAAATAAGGCTTGTTGGAAATGTGCTCATCTGGAATTGCCTAAATGGGCTGGATGGCCTCTTTCTATTTCATGCAGTAATGTGAAAAAAATGGCCAGGCAACATTTTCAGAAGATCAAAGCTAGAAAGTAATATTTAAAGAATGTTTAAATTTGAAAGAATAACATCTGTGCTGGAAAGCAGGTTGACTTATCAACATGCAGAATTAAGGTCATGATCATCAGTGTGAAAGCTTTTATCCTTTTTTTCTATGTATGTGTGTCAAGATACACACACCAAGAACATTATGATGTAGCTTTCAGTGTCCTCACTATAGCCCAGGTACAATTACAATTGTTGAAAAATCATGTCAATGTTCAAAACTGCCACCATTACTACAATTTGACCTAGCAATTTTTTAACAACTTTCAGAAAAATGAAAAGCACAAAGAGCAAGTCCATTTTAAAAACAGAATAATATTCCCTATATTGTGATCCTTTATATTCAAATATATTCACCTTTACATTCTGATTGAATGGTATTGCAATTTGATTTCCACACAGCAACCTGTCTCATGCAGTACAATGCTTACTTTGATATTAACACTCAAGCATTAGTAAGCAACGGGTTTACTGGCCTGTGCAAATAGTACTGTATGCTTATAAAATGGACAATATATTCAAATGATGTGTACTGCACTTTTTTTTAGCCTAGGCAGTAATGATAAGAATTGAGTCTTTGTAATTGTTGTAATTGAACTGATCTATACAAGAATTGTTCTCTCATTTGGGAGGCAAATACAGATCAGAGGACAAAAATGAGCAGTTTGCTTTTGTCACATGAATCTACATGCTCATATTGTTAGCTATTAGTTCCCATTCACAATGTGATAATGTTATGTTGCTGTTGTAGCTTTCAGTGGAATGTTTTACATTAGTTGCACTGATCAAATAAACCTTTTACTTCTACCTTTTTACTTTGTAAAAAACATTTTTGTGAATTAGACCTTAAGCAGACATACTGGCCTTTCAATTTCTTTGCCCCTGGTACAGTGTATGGTCTTGTTTGAACAAAACCTCCTGCTCAATCATCAACATACCTGCAAGTGATTGAGGGTCACTTGAACAACATCTGTGGGGTTAGGCTTCCAACGTCCAGCTTCCAGCTTCCCCATGGATTGTTCTCACACAGCAGTAGCTGGATCTCCATGGGCAAGTTCGGAAGGCCTGATGTGAAGTCACGGCAAGTCACCAACTTGCTGCTGATGGGTGGGTAACCTAGCTCCTAGCTTTCTTGAAGAAAGGGGGGGGGGGGGTAGAGGGGGAAATAAGTCATTTTCAAGGTTTAAGGAATGCACTCGATCGAATGGACAGATTTAAAAGAATAATTCCGCTTTGTCGAGACGAGTCAGCTGAGTAAAGTAACATTCTTTATTTTAAACGGCAAACAAAAGTGTTCAACTCAACCGCGTACTGGGTCAGCCAAATACACAAAGCTCCTTCTACACAGGTGGAGCTTGACAAAACTGACTATACAAAAACCCGCGAAGACACACACACAATCACGTGATTGCGCCAGCCAACAGCGAGGGTTCGTATTGCCCCTAGCCACCACTAGGTGCTGCTAGAGGCCCCCCCCCCCCCTCCAGAACCCGAGGTACGGAACCAAGCGGGAGGCCAGATGAGGCGACCGGACCGAGTGGAAACGAGGGGCATGACGGGCTGTGCAAGTGCACGGGCTCTGGCGGAACAGAGCCAGCAAACGGTAACGGTGCAGGGGAGACAGGCACAACAGGTGCCACCGGAACAACCAGCGGACGGCCTCTACACTGGGGTTGAGCCACGGGTTATCGACATCCAGGTGGACGGGTTTGAGGTGAGCGACTGAAACAATCTCCTCTCTGCCCCCGACATCCAACAGAAAAGTGGCGACGCCGGGGCATAACACCCGGAAAGGACCTTCATATACCCGCTGCAGCGGTGTCCGGTGCGAGTCCGTGCGATGGAATACAAATAAACAGTTCTTAAGCTCCGGCGGCACATACACCGGAGCCGTCTCATGCCACGAGGTTGGTACAGGCCACCCACTTTCTCCCTGAGGCTCGCCAAAACAGATGAAATGGGCTCCGGCTGCGCACGAGCAGCGGAAGGAAATCCCTGGTTACCCGCAGCGGGGAGCCATACACAAGTTCGGCGGATGACATATCCAAATCCGCCTTTGGAGCCGTGAGAACACCCAACAGCACCCAAGGCAAGGCGAACACCCAACAGCTCCCAAGTCGACCCAGTCTGGGCCCATGAGCCGCGTCTTCAGCGCCGACTTTAAATGGCGGTGGAAACGCTCCACCAGCTCATTGGCCTGAGGGTGATAGGCAGTGGTATGGTGCAACCACGCCCCATACAGCTGCGCCAAAGCCGACCACAAAGCTGAAGTGAATTGAGCCCTCCAGTTGGTGGAGATCTCTCCCGGCACACCAAAACGGGCAAACCAATGAGCCGCAAGAGCTCGAGCACAAGACGCGGCGGAGCTGTCGGCAAGCTGAATTGCTTCTGGCCACCTCATGATGTGATCCACGATGGTGCGTGGCACGCCGAGACGGCAGTATTGGGCCCACCAAATCGACATGAACGTGCTGGAAACAATAAGAGGGAACCATAAAATCCCGCAGCGGTGCCCGCACGTGCCGCTGACCCTTCGATGTCTGAAAGGGAAGACAGGCTCTGGCCCAGGTCGTGACCTGCTTACGAAGGCCCTGCCAGACAAACCTGTCCACCACCAGCGCAGAAGTCGCCCGGATGGAAGGGTGTGCCAGACCATGGATAGCGTCGAAAACCTATCGCCGCCAACCCACGGGGACAATAGGGCGTGGTCTCCCAGTGGACATGTCCGGTAGCCGTCCACCTCACCACTCTCGCGTTACGCTGAAGCGAACTCCGCATAATCCACGCCAAGGTCAACAGCCACCACGGCTGGGGCCGCTGGACAAGACAACGCATCCGCGACGAGGTTCAGTTTACCAGCCACATGTTGAATGTCAGTGGTTAACGCGGACACGGAAGCTTATGAACGGACCACGGGTCGAACACCTTGGTAAAGGTGAACGTCAGGGGTTTGTGGTCAGTGAAGGCCATGAAGGGCCTGCCCTCTAAGAAGTACGGATACAAGGCGGACAGCCAAATAAAGGGCTAGGAGCTCCCGTCGAAGGCACTGTAGCTTCGCTCCAGGTGTCGCAGATGACAGCTAAAAAACGCCAGGTGCTGCCAGCGGCCGTCGATGAGCTGCTCGAGCACCCCTCCGACAGCCGTATCGGAGGCATCCACAGTGAGGGTGGTCGGGGCAGCAGCCCGCAGGTATACAAGCATGGTGGCCTTGGCCAATGCCTCCTTCGCACCATTGAACGCGGCCACGGCCTTGTCAGTCAACACGAGGTCCCGCGGCTTACCGGTGAGGCACTGAAACATAGGCCGCATGACCCGGGCAGCTGCCGGCATGAAGCGATGAAATAAATTCACCGTGCCCACGAACTCTTGCAACCACTTGATGGTGAGTGGCCGAGAGAATTGACGAGTGGCCTCCACCTTAGCGGGTAGCGGGGCCGCGCCCTGCGAGGAGACATGGTGCCTGTAAAGAACATGCACGCACACAAGGAATTCTTTACTATAGCTTTATTAACTACACACACATTACTGCCCTAGCTGTACATGGTCTGTCATGTTCACTAGAGAGAGAGCTAGGGGATGGGAAGACACAGATATACTTGATTATAGGGGAGTGGATTAGCAGAGCTACGTAACTACAATTAAAGGGACATGCAATAATCATCTACATCCTTCCTCTACAAAAGAAAGAAAAGTGACAGCCGACCATGTCTCATACGCTAGGGGAAACAGAGAACAAAGAAACAATAAAGCAGTATCGATTCATACATATTCGCCATAACGGTCAGGCGGCTGCACGAGACGGCCAGAGCGGGTCCGCATCCCGCCTCCTCCCCCCACGGGAACCAGCGGAACTGGAGCGGGAGGGGAAACCCTGGCAGGGGAGGCGCGGGGCGGCGAGTGCCGCGGCGACGAGGGAGAGGAGGGGGGTGAGACAGCTGGAGAGACAGGGACAGGCACGGGACGAAGGACCGGGACGAAGGACCGGGACGGTCCGGGGGGGCTCAGGGCCAGGGAAAGCCGGAGGCGGCAGAGCAGACATGGGGGAAGAATGCGGGACAGCAGGAGGGGGTGGAGGCTCATTCACCAGGCGAAGGTGCTGACGGGACCTACGGTAGACCGTACCATCAAGGTTAACCAAATAAGAACGAGGTGAATCAGCAGATCCGACGACAACCGCAAGCCCGGGGTGACCGGAGGTGGAACGCATGCGGACAACCTGGCCAGGAGACAGAGGAGGAAGAACGCGGCAGGATCTGTCATGGGAGCGCTTCTGGACGAACTGCACATCAATACACTAATGGACCATGGCAGGCTTCAGTACGGAGGGGGTATTCAGGGCTGCTGGTGTAGTGCCGAAAGTTCCAACGGTCAGCAAAGTCCTTGAACTCTGCGCTGGTGAACTGGCTGCCGTTGTCTGTCTGCAGGCTTGCAGGAGACCCAAAGGTGGCGAAGTGGGGGCGCAGCTTCTCAATGACAGCAGAGGATGAGAGAGAGGGCAGCTGGTCGACCTCAAACCAGTTCGTGTAGGAGTCGACAAGCACCAAGAAGTGCTTGCCGTGCCATTCGAAAATGTCAGTCACCAGCGCAGACCATGGCAGGTCTGGCGCGGGCTGCTGCAAAAGGGGCTGCCGCTGCTGTTGCGGTGCGAAACTGTTGCATGTAGGGCATGACGACACCCTGTCCCGGAAGTAAGCGGCCATATCAGCGCAGGTGCATCTCGCAGCGAAAAAACACTTAGCTCGCTCTGGGAAGAGCTCGAATCAGACAGTGGGAGGTTGTCATGGGGTTGATAGGAACCAGACATGGTATCATCCCGTACCAGGTAATTGGAAGGCTTATGCTGCTGTTGTCCAGGTTTCCCACGGGAACGACACGCTGCCGAGAAATGGTTGAGTTTATGGCAGAAGTTGCAGGTCTTCCCCAATGCAGGGCACACATTAAAACGATGCGACTCGAAGTTGCAGTTCGGGCAGCGCTGACCCGGCTTAGAGCTGGAGGCAGAGCTTGCTTTCCGGTGATTCTGGTCAGCAGGTCGGCGACCGGCGAAGCTAGCCGCGCGGACCGCATGATCGGGGGGGGGGGGGCACGGTGGAGGAGCCAGCCTCTGCCAGCCTGGAGGTGTGCAAAGCCTCATGGAAAGTCAGATCAGGCTTGCACAGGAGGTCTGAGCGCAGTTTCTCGTCCCGTAGACCGTACACCAAGACATCGCGGGTCAGGGTTTCTGTCGCGGCACCCAGGTTACACCGTCTAGCTAGGTGCCGCAAAGCAGCGACAAAATTGTCCACAGACTCACCAGGGTTCTGACGGCGTGCGAAAAACTTAAAGCGCTCCAGAATGGAGTTGGTGGGAACATCACACATCTCGGTAAACTTTTCGACCAGGCACACCGGGTCCTGGGTGCTCTCGTTGAGCCCAAAAACGAACGACTCGGAGAACTCCAAAGCCTCCGGACCGGCCAGGTTTAGGAGGGAGGCTTTAATCGCTGGGGCCTCCGCAGGGTGGGTGATTGCGACATAGTGCTCAAAATCACGACGGAAGACATTCCAGCGGTGAGCAATGTCGTCGTCGAAGATCAGTGGGTCTGGCTTACGGCAGGAGGAAGCCATAACCAGTCAGGGAAGGGTAACTGGGACTAAAGAAACAAAACCCGATATACAGGAGACGCAGGGAAAGAAGCTTCTGACACCATGTAAAGAACATGCACGCACCCAAGGAATTCTTTACATGGTGTCAGAAGCTTCTTTTCCTGCGTCTCCTGTATATTCTGGTCTCCAATTGGAGGCGTGGGTTCAAATCCCACTTCTGACACCATGTAAAGAACATGCACGCACACAAGGAATTCTTTACTATAGCTTTATTAACTACACACACATTACTGCCCTAGCTGTACATGGTTTGTCACGTTCACTAGAGAGAGAGCTAGGGGATGGGAAGGCACAGATATACTTGATTATAGGGGAGTGGTTAGCAGAGCTACGTAACTACAATTAAAGGGACATGCAATAATCATCTACAGTGCCCCAGGAAGGAAATGGAGCGCAGGCCGAATTGGCACTTGGCAGGGTTGATGACAAGCCCGTGATCCTGGAGCCGCAGGAATAGCACCCGCAGGTGCGTGCAGTGTTCCTGGTGGGAGCAGCTGGCGACCAGGATATCGTCTATCGTCCTGGTCCGCGGTCGTGACGGCGTTCAAGTGCTGATAATCCTCACACGGTCTCCACCCCCCAGATGATTTAGGGACCATATGCAATGGGGATGCCCACAGTTTGTCAGAGCGCTGCACAATTCCCATGTCCTCCATCAGGCGGAACTCCTCCTTTTTGATCGGCGGCTTGCTGGGCGGGACCTAAGCGCTCGTGCATGCAGTGGGGGGCCCGCGGTGGGGATGTGGTGCACCCTGTGTTTAAGAGCCGAGGTTGCTCGAAAACGGGGGTCAAGAGCTCCAGGAAATGGGCGAGCAGGGAGGTGTACCGGTCATCCCCATCAGCCACCGCGCCCAGCTGCGGGCTGGGAGGGTCTGCGGCCTACTGCATCACGGGTCTGGGTGACTACGGAGGGATGATGCACAGGCCCCGCACGACCACCAGCAACGAAAAGGCCCGAAGGAAATCGTCGCCCAGCAACGGCTGGGAAACATCCGCGATGGTGAAAGTCCATGAATACTGGCGGGAGTCGAAAACGAGGGAAAGAGTCCGCATGCTGTACGTGCGGATGGGGCTGCAGTTGATGGCGGTCAGGACAGGGCCTCGCTTTCCGGTACAGGTGTCCAGTCCAGTCGGGGGAACTATGCTCACGATGGCCTCGGAGTCCATGAGGAAGCGAAGTCCGGAACAGCGATCCTGAACGTAGAGGCGGTGATAACGGCCGATCGCGATAGCCTCTACTGACGATCGGCCAAGGCATTTCCCGCAAACAAGCAGGGGGGCGTGGCACTGGCGAGCCTCGGCGCCCCAGCGTGTACCGAGGTACAGTGAAAAGATTTTGCTGTGTGCTAATCGGTCAGCGGAGAGGCAATACATGCTTGCAATCAAGCCATCCACAGTGTACAGATATATGATAAAGGAATAAAGTGCAAGATAAAGCCAGTAATGTCCAATCAAAGATAATCCGAGGGTCTCCAAAGAGGTAGATAGTGGTTTTTGTGCATGGTCAATTTAACATCTCGGCAGGAAAGAGGAAGAGACACACTAGTTTTCCTCCCTGATGCATTAATATCTCTATTCAAATCGTGTTCATGACTTTGTCTGATAAGACTTCTTAAACATTTGGTAATTAAATATTTTCTGTTATCTTTTTCATTTATTTTTGCTTTGCCACCTTTTTTATGGGACGCACTGAAAAAAAGTCATATCTGAATGATTTTATATTTTGATGAACATATCTGCTCTTTAATAACTTTTTATCTGGATCTAGTTTACATGTTTCTAATCTTTCCTTGCAGCTTGCTCCTACTACACATGAAGTTAACATGAATGAGCTTCTAAAGAACTGTAGAGAACACCATCCAGCTGTGCCACAGAAATGTTTTTCGTGATTAGACAAAAATATGCCTCCTATTTACCTGGTCCTTTATTGGGCAAGGTGTTGTGTATCAACTCTTAGTGAATGTAGATTGATTTGGAAATACCACTTGTGTTCCAGGCAAATACATTTAGATTCATCATCAAGCACAGAGAATTACTATTAAAAAATCTGGTTCCACAAAGCACTGAGAGGAACCTTTGCCCGACAGAAACTTTTGTTTCTGCATCTTATGTGTTGTCCAGTTCATATTTATATTTAGCTGTGATAGAATGCAAACATGCAAAAGTGATAATTTTTAGCATTTCAAAGAAAGCATGTGAGCTAAGTGGTTTTCCAAGGAGACTCAGTGAAATTCAGTGAAAAACCGCATTTGGTCTGAAAGAGAGAGGTGTCAGAAGCAGTCCTGCAGAAATGCTTTCCTGCATACAGGTTTTCTTTAAAAGATTTACTACAGCAATAAATCAAAGGGGTTTTCTTTGCAGCCTTGCCAAGGCAAATGTGATGAATTTTCCTAAATGCAGATAGTTAAGAGTAATTAAGCGGAACATAGTTTATTGTACATGTTCATGCTATCTTCTTAATACAATTAATTTTCCAGTTTCATTTTAAAGATTTTCTCTGCTAAACAGATGTCTAGTTAGCAATTTTAATTTTTCAAACCATTGTTTTGGATTCACAATTATAAATCAATGCTACGAGGATATTTTCTGGAAACATTTTACTGAAGAATGAAAAATGTGCACTGTCTGACATTCCTCTTCCCCCAAAGGAAGTATTGGTCTTCTCTTTGATTGTTTATTTAGAGATACAGCCCCCTGAGTCCACACCTGCCAGCAATCATCCCATGCACTAACACTATCCTACACACTAGAGACAATTTACTATTTAAAAAAGCCAATTAATATACAAACTTGCTTGGCTTTGGAGTGTGGCAGGAAATCAGAGCACCCGGAGAAAACCCATGTGGTCACAGGGAGAATGTACAAACTGCACACAGACAACACCCATAGTCGTGCTTGAACCCAAGTCTCTGGCGCATAAAGCAGCAACTCTACTGCTGCACCACTGTGTCACCCATTGCTTAAGAGACAGTGAGCTCCATACTATTGACGAGACAGGGTTGTAATTGGGTGTGGGGGTTGGGAGGCACAGGGAGGAATATTCTGATCCAGAAATCTGGAAGAAGGGGTTTCCTTTGGTGAGCTAATGGGAACTTTATTGGTTGTCTAGATGACAAGCTGGTGGTGGTCAGGTGCATTTTTTGACATTGGGATGAAGTCACGGAGAAGAGGGACAGGATGTCTAAGGAGCGTTCGAGGAATTTAGAGACTGCTAATATGAAGGAAACATCAGAGATTGTAGTCATGACATGTTGAAGAAGGATTGAAACATTGGAAAGACCAGATCAAAAGGGAAGATGAGAAGAGGGCCTGGGGAGGTTTTGGGTGGTGAGCTTGGAATGAATGTTGTCAGATGCACTAAGTTAGCCTAGGGGTGATGTTAAAGAAGTACTCCTGTTCTCCAAGTCCCACAGGCAATGTCTATCTCTGTCCTCTCTTCAGCAGATGTGTTAAACCTGCAATGAAGATCAAATCCCAGGCACACATCTTATTATAGAATTTAAACAAGCTATTCATTTCCAGCTGTCTGGCTGCCTCCATTAATAATAAAAGTGAGTGATTTTGAGGACAGCTGAATGTATGTTTGCAATTTTTAACATTTTTACATTGCACCTGACCAAACATCAACTGCTTTGCGTTTTAAATTTACTCCTGTGTAGGGTTGCCAACTTTCTCCCTCCCAAATAAGGGACAAAAGGTCAAAGTGAGGGACAAATTCCCGATGGCAATTCATTGACCGACTCAGTCGTGGCTGGGTGAATGATGAGTTGGCCTGGGTGCTGGACTGTACATAAAGCCCAGCCGGCGGGCCAGCTGAGAAGTTTTGCTCTGCGCAAAGTCCAGCATCCCATCCAACTCATGAACCAATGATCGGCCATGAGAAGGAGGGGTGGTGGTGTTGGCGGTAAGCGAAGGTCTGAAGGTTGGAAGGCTGGCCGGGTTGCTGACCGACAGGGCCATGGGCAAGGCGCTGCTGCTGCACTTGATGGGCTGTACTACGTCGGGACGGGTGAGGCGCAGCAGGACGCGGCGCTCTGACCCGACAATCCCCTTGACCCGAGTAGTAGCAGTCAAATACGGAACAAGGGTGGTTCCGTATGGGACAAACCAAATTAGCTCAATATACGGGATGTCCCAGCTAATACGGGACAGTTGGCAATCCCACTCCTGTGAGACCCACTCTCTCCCACTTTGAAGTTAATTCTCTCCTCTCCTTCAGAAGTAAAATATGACCAACCTATCTTCCTCAGTTGCTATCTTTCTCTGAGCTTCAGAAGAGATATCAGCCATCCAATTCAGACATATATCATCTGTCACCCTCTTGGACTGCCAGGCCTTGTTCCTCACCAAATATAGACGCAAAATGCTGGAGTAACACAGCAGGTCAGGCAGCATCTCTGGAGAAAAGGAATAGGTGATGTTTCAGGACATGATCCTTCTTCAGTTTGTTTCTCACCAGCCATTCCCTTCCACCCACCAGCTGATTTCAACAGACCTTCAATGATTATTTCCCTCCCCTCCTCTCTGTCCTAATTCTGCTCCTATAATTTATGAACTCATGAAACCGGAGTATCTGGAGAAATGTCACTCAGTCACAGGGAGAATGTACAAACTCCACTCAGACAGCACCCATAGTCAGGATCGATCTTGGATATCTGGCACTCTAAGGCAGTAACTCTACTGCTGTGCCACCCTTTGCTCAAGGGACAGTGAGTTGCAGACTATTGAGGAGACAGGGCAGCCAGGCCTTGTTCCTCACTAGCCATTCCCTGCCATCCACCAGCTGATTTCAATGCACCTCTAGTGATTATTTCCCTCCCTTCCTACCTTTATTCCTCCTCCCATTCCTCTGTCCATTCCTCCCCTCTCCCTTCTCTGTCTCTCCTGCTCAGTTTTGTGCTCAGCTTCCACATACCATGTCCAATGAATGTGAAATGTGACTAATGCATTTGAGTGTCAGTCAGATTACAGTAAAACCCAAGTATCTTACGTTTGCACTTAAATGTTCCAGGAAGAAACACAACTTTATTTTATATAGTGGACTGATGCACAGTTGGAACCAATATACTTACCCGAAATTCAGTAATTTTAACATTTCTGCTCATTAAATAGTTTTAGTCATCTTACACCATTTATTCCAACCTTTAGTTGGACTATGTTTTCAAAAGCACCTTTGCAACAAAATGAATCAGATGGCTGTGGGACCTGTGAGAACAGAAGCCTGTGATTATAGCACAATATTCCTGGGCAGCTGTGTGTTCTTCTTTTCCATGTCAGCCTACAGGGCCTTGTCTGAGGCATTGACGAAACCAGAGGGAAAAGTTAAATGCAATCCTGACAAAATTTCAAGTAATGCATCCTGGCATCCATTTCTGTGAAGCAGCGGGAACATTTCCTTTCATGTTGAGTGTGAAACTTCAATTGCACAGTTCTGAACTCCATATATCAGGGAGTATTGAGTGTGAAAGATTACTCAAATTATGTAACCAATCAATTTGAAGAGATCAAAGGGGCTCATTCTTCTCAGAATCATTCCAATGATTGTTACATTCAAAAGATCCTGTGGGAATTCTATTGGGAAAATGCCAAAAGTTGCTATATTATAACTCGGATTCAGTGGAGAATATTGTGATGTTTTAATTCAAAGAGATTCAAAGTTTGTGATGCTTTCACCTGGTGCTCAGTATAGTTTGAGCTGGAGCCTGTTCATAGTTCATTATACATGTTGTCACATATTATATGAGTGCAAACAGGGGTACAAACCAAAATCTAAAGCAATCAAATCATTTTCATTAATCAGCCTATAAATCACTGGAGACCGAGTGTACATTATAATCCTCTTACTAACAGATTTTTTAGGTTGATTGTATGGTTGTAACAAATAAAATAATGGGGGTGAGGGATATCAGGGAGTGACAGCAGAGTGGTGGGAAGGGATGGGCAGCTGTAGTGGCTATTTTACCTGCAAATCATATGAAAGATATTGAGGGTATTGTGGATTGAAAGAGAGAGGAGAGACAAAGAGAGAGAGAGGACAGAGAGGGAGGAAATGGGAGAGAGCGAGAAAGAAAAGGGGAGAAAGAAAGGGAGAGAGGGAGAAGGGACAGAGTTGGAGAGAGTAAGGGGAGTGAGGGAGAAGGAAAGAGAGAAAGAAAGAGGGATGAGGCAGAGAAAGAGAGAAAATGGCAAGGAGAAACCGAGATAGAAAGAAAGAGAGAAAGGAAGAGGGGCATGAGACAGTGAGCGAGTGTAAAATGGAAAGGCAGGGAGAAAGAGGGAGAGAGAGAGAGAGAGGTGGCTGAGAAGTTTTGAAGCAACCTTTTAAAGGTTTTCGTCAAAGGAAGAGGGACAGAGGCAGTGAGAGTTCGAAGTTTGACTTAACGTCGGACTGTGGCAACTTTCCTTTTTTAAAAGGATTTTTCCATTCAGTGAGGAATTCCAGCGCTTTTCTGGAATGCCGTGGGAACGGCAGTGGCTGGCAGATTGCCAATCGTCCCTGGAGACCGGGAGTTGGAAAGAGGCGGTGGTTATATGGTTTCTACCATCGTAACCCTGCTCCCATACCGTTTTGCCCAGACCAGGTCGCCTGGGCATAAACTAAGAGAAGGTATTTTTGAATGCGGCAGTTTCTGGAGGCGCGGAATACCTCGGAAAAGCCTCCCAAAAGCTGCTTTCAGCAGAGAAGTTAAGCGTGGATGTCTTTCCCTGCTCGGCTGGAGAGAACTGCTTCTGCTGCTCTTTTAGACTGACTCTGAGATCGCTTTTAAGCTGAGACTGCTGTAGTCTCTGGTGCTGGTTTGTACCCCTGTCAGGATGGCGGAAACTCGGGCTCGGAGCTTCGCAACTGCGGTTTTGGCAGCTGCTTTGGGGTCACTCGAGGAGGAGTCTTATGTTGACATTGGAGGGATCAAATGCGAGATCACGGTCCAAACCGGGTACTGGTGGATCAAGGAGGCAATCGACGTTAATGTGCATGATTTTTTTCAGAAGAACGTGATTGCCTCTTCCGAGGTTGCAGGGGGAGAAATGTGAATTTATCTTAAAGTCACAGCAGGAGGTGGCCCTAGCTTTGGAGAAGAGGCTCACAGTGGGTGGGATCTTTGTACCGGTGGAACCGTGGGTGTTCACCGTGAGACCGGTTCTCCCTCGCTGCGTTCCCACTTTTATCCAGGATGTGCTCCTTTTTCCACACCTGGCAAAGATTGGGGAGGTGCAGTCTAGGCTGACTAGGCTTAGGCAGCCCTGGCGCGACCCGCGTCTTAAATAGATCCTGAGCTTTAAGAGGCGGGTGTTTATGAATATAGGAACGTGGTCGGGCGCGGATGGGAGCTTCTTCGGTGAGCATGAGGGAATCCCCTACCGCATGCTTTGGAGTTGGGGGTATGCACGGTGTTATGCGTGCAAGGAGTTTGGACACCTTCACCGGGTTTGTCCCAATGGCCGGGCTGCTCCGAGAAATCCCAACTCAGCAACCCAGGAGAGCACAGCTGGCCGATCCGGGGTTGCCAGTTCCACCTTGGCGACCCAAGGCAGCACTGACCCCCGCCCCCCACGTCCTGTACCTGCAGTGGTGGATGACGGCGAGGTGCAAGGGGAGGACGAGGGGGAAGGGGGGGGGTATGGCAGTAGCAGAGGGGGAGGAAGTCCAGGAGGAAGAATAAACACCTCCAAGCGAGTCACCGAATGCAAATGAGCCCAAGCTCACACCTGAGCCCACCCAAATGGTTCCTGTTGGCCCCGAAGAGGTCCAAGAGGCACCTGGCGGGGTTCAGCAAGGAGCTGAGGTTCAGAAGGAGGCAGGGGAGGTTCAGGTTCCTCCGGGATGCGAAGCTGAGGGCTAAGCTTCTCCGCAAGCCAGATTTGACTTTTGACGAGGCGCTGCATGCCTCCCGCCTGCCAGAGGCTGTCTCCTCGGTGGTATCGCCTCCCGATCATGACAATCGCGTGGCTAGCTTCACCAGCCGCCAGTACTCCATGCAGCAGCGACCACGGGGAAACCCAACGCCCGGGTCCAGACCCCCACAATGCTGCCCGAATTGTAACTTTGCTTCCCCTTGTTTTAATGTGTGCGCTGCTCTGGGCAGGACTTGCAATTTCTGCTGCAAGCATAACCACTTCTCAGCAGCGTGTCGTTCCCGTGGGATGCCTGTACAGCCACAGCAGAGACTCTCCAACTACCTGACATGTGCTGATATGGCGTCTGGTTCCCATCACCAGCACGAAGAACTCCCCCCGTCTGACTCCAGCTCTTCACAAAGCGAGCTCAGCGTGTTTTCACTGAAAAATGCACCTGCACTGATAACGGATCCAACGGGTGCACGTCACAGTCAATGGCACGACCTTCTCTGCTAAAGTCGACAAGGGGGCTGCTGCTAACGTTATGTCAACAAGCTTATTCAAGAAGATTAGAAATAATGAGCTTGTCACCACTGACCGCTCTGTTCTGCGTGCCTATAGGGGAGGCATGCTTGTTCCAGTGGGGAAGGCCACTCTCCACTGCAAGGTACTGAAGGCCTAGACAGCAAATGAGCGCCCCTGCTAGGCATCCGGGCCTGCCAGGATGCCCGGGCTTGGTCAACTTCCACCGTGACTTTCGCCTGGTGCAGGCACCCCTGAACCCGCTGGCCATGTACCCGGACCATTTCAATGATGAGCTAGGCAGGCTCCCCTGCAGCTACAAGATCGCCCTCAATTCGAACATCGAGCCCGTTATCTGCCCACCGCACCGGGTTTCCTTCGCGATGAAGGACAAAGCGAGATGGTGACCATGGGCATCCTGAAGGAGGTGAGCGAGCCCACCCGGTGGGTCTCCACTATGGTTGTTACAGCAAAGAAGGATAAGAGCGAATTACGGATCTGCATCAACCCAAAGAACCTGAACTTGGCCATCAAGCACCCGCATTACCCAATGTGAACCGTTGAAGACGTTGCTGGCACAAGTCGGTCCGGCCACTGTGTTTTCGGTTCTCGATGCCAAGGGCCCGTTCTAGCAGATACCACTCGACGAGCAGTCTTCATGCCTGACAACTTTCAGCACACCCTTTGGCAGGTTCCGCTTTCTCCGCATGCCATTCGGGATCAACTCTGCCAGTGAGGTATTCCAAAGGACAATGGAACAACTGTTTGCTGGGCTCCCGTGTGCCATAATAGTTGACGACATCCTGGTCTACGGGAAGAATGTCGCCGAGCACGATTTCAACCTCCGCCGAGTTCTGGAACGGGCACGAGAAATCAACCTGAAGCTGAACCCGAAAAAATGCCGTTTCCGTGTCCCAGAGGTCACCTATGTGGGGCACGTCTTCACAGCATCGGGGCTGAAGCCCGACCCGCAGAAAACGTCCGCTATCTCCGAGATGTCAGCGCCGACTGACGTACCTGGCCTACAACGTTTCCTGGGCGTGGTCAATTACCTGGGGAAGTTCATCCCAGACCTAAGCGAGCTGAGCGCACCCTTAAGAGACCTGGTCAAAAAAGACACTGCCTGGGCCTGGTTTCCGCAACACCAAAAGGCTTTTGACATTCTCAAATCCAGGTTAGTCAGCACCCAGACGTTGAAGTATTTCGACCTCAAGTGCCCCATTGTTCTCACTTGCGATGTTTCCAAGTTTGGCCTAGGGGCCGCCTGTCTGCAGCTACACAACGGCCTACAAATGCCCGTGTCTTACGCGTCCCGAACAATGACTCCCGCCGAACGGCGTTATGGCCAGATCGAAAAGGAGCTGCTGGCAGTTGTCTTTGCCTGCTCGAAGTTCAAGGACTATATTTTAGGCACCTGCTTTTCCATTGAGATGGATCACCAGCCTCTGGTTACTATCCTCAACAAGCCCATACACGTCGCTTCTTCCAGGCTGCAGCGCATGATGCTTCAGCTCCAACGATTCACTTTTACTGTGGTTTATCGCAAAGGCAAAGACATGTTTGTTGCCGACACGCTGTCAGGCGCGGATGGGAGCTTCTTCAGTGAGCATGAGGGGATCCCCCTACCGCGTGCTTTGGAGTTGGGGGTATGCACGGTGTCAGGCTCCGGCTTGTGAATGAGCCTCGTCCTCCTCCCGCTGCCCCGTATGCCCCCCCCGAGATGACTATGCTGCCTCGATCAGTACCTGCACGTCCCTCCCAGCCTTGTTCACCAAAGGCTCGTCCGCCCTCCCCTGTGCGTCTGCCCGCTGCGCCACCTGTTTTCCGCCTTCTCCATCCTCTCCGTACCCCGTGGTTCCCCTGTCGGGGGTGTTCCTCCTGCCTCGGCGCCTTTCGGTCCCGTTGAGGGGGGAAGTGGCGAGGTACGGACCCGGTCAGGCCGCCTTGACAAGCCGCCCGACCGTTATGGTGATTTTGTGTGAATAATGCTTCCTGTATAACTGCTGTTTATTTTCCCTTAGCGTATGAGACGTGGTCGCCCTGTCACAACCTTATTGTTTTTTTTGTAGAGGAAGGATGTAGATGAAATGTGTGTACACTTTTAAATATAGTGACATAATCACTTCTAACCACTCCCATTATCATTCAGTATAATTGTGACCTTCCCACCCTTGGCTCTCTCTCTAGCATCCGTGACAGACCACGTACAGCTAGGGCAGTGATGTATGTGTTTATTGAATAAAGTAGTAGTAAAGACTCCATGTGCAAGGGGTAATTCTTTACAGATGGAAAAGAGGAAGCTGGTAGTGTGGAGGTGGAGGACTCTTCCCTTATGGAGGTCACCGTACCGCCACACATCAGTGGGCCTTTTGAGAGAGAGCACGGCCCTGGGCAATCTCACCAGTTGTTGGGGTTGGCTCCCATGGAAATGTGTCCCCAGCCAGCTGCAGCCCTGCGAACTCAGATGAAGACCTTGAGTGTAGTTAATGGGAAGATGTTGCTTCAGGTGTCAGTGGGTTGGCAGAATGCCAGGATTCCAGTGATGTGTCTCGAGGGGCCGGTACCTGGGAGATTAGGGAGTTTCTGAAAGAATCCAAGGGCAGTAGGATTAAAGTCCAGTTAGCTGTCAAACGGTGGCCGGAGCTGTCGGGACTTATCCAGACACTTGAAGCTATCCTTTGCAGTAAGGATGGTCGTCTTCTCGAGTTTGAGAAGCGTCAGTTCGGGGACTTTCTGAAGCTCCTAAGAGAGAGGGGCCCCACTCGCGCGAGGGGTGTGAGGGAAAAACCCCAGTGTGTCTTCAACATGAAGATCACAGTAGCTAGCCAAAACATAAATGGCAGAAGGGGGACCTTTGTAGGTTTCACCATCTATCAGTCCTCAGAGATGGGAAGTATGCAGCGAGCTTTCTGCAAGAGATGCATACTGTTGTCAGAGATGGACCTACCTGGCCACTGGAGTGGGAATGGGGGGTCTACATGAGCCACCTCAGCACAGATTCGAGTGGGGTGGCCTTCCTGTTGGCCCCGACTTTCCAGCAAGAGATCCTGAAGGTGCAGGAAGTTGTGCCAGGCCGTTTGCTCTATCTGGCCATGATCTTGGATGTCATGTCATTACATCTCATTGACGTGTACACCCCCAGCACCGACACGATGCAGACATGCCTACTTCAGGAGATGACTGCTCTGCTGAGCAATATTGATAGCGGAGAGTGTGTCTTCCTTGGGGGGGATTTCAATTGCACTCTTGAGGTGCGAGATCACTCTTGTACTCAGTGTGCCCCTGCTGTAGTGAAGAAGTTGAGAGGTTTGATCGATTCCTATGAGTTGGTAGATGCATGGCGGATCCTCCACCCCGATTCCAACGCTTTTTCGCGGAGGTCTGAGGGGGGTGGTTCCTGTATCAATCACATATACATCTCCAGAGCGTATGTCTCTTGTTTTTCAGCAGCCTCTATGTGGCCGATACCATGCTGGGACCACTGCCTAGTGCGAGTGGACTTCATCCCAGCGCGCACACGGGCTGGGTCCGCATACTGGCACTTTAATAACCGGTTGCTGGAGTATTGCTGATTCCAGGAATCATTCAGTCAGTTTGGGTGAAGTGGAGAGAAGGGCTTCCCTTCCCTTAGGCAGTGGGGCTTCTCTTCCCTTAGGTAGTGATGGGATGTGGGAAAGGCTTACATCCGTCTCTTTTTTCAGGAGTATACATGGGGGTCGACCAGAAGGTTGGACGCGGCAGTCGAGCGACTCGAGAGGTAGTTACTTGACGCAGAGTCTCGCTTGGGTCGGATCGGTGAGGGCTCCTGTGAGTGGGAAGAGTATCAGGAGAGGAAGGAAGTGCTGAGGGACCTGCAGTTTGTGCGGTCCCGAGGTGCTTATGTGAGGTTGCGGGTCCAGATTCTGCACGATCTGGACCAAGCTTCACCTTTCTTTTTCTCTCTGGAGAAAGAGCAGGGATGATAGCTCCTCTGTCACCTGGCTCCTCATTCAGAGAAGATCAGTGCTTTAGTTTGGTCCTTTTATGGGACCCTGTTCTCAGCAGATGGTTTCAGCGGGGAGGCTCAGCGGGTCCTGTGGAAGGGTCTACCGACTGTAGATAGAGCGGTGTTTGAACTCCTCGATGACCCCATATCATTGGAGGAGTTGGAGGAGTTAACTGGTGCCCTGCACCAGCTCAGGAGGGGCAAGTCCCCAAGGCTGGATGGGATGACAGTAGAGTTTGTTAGAGCCTTCTGGGATGTTCTGGAGGGGTGACTATATGAAGGTCCTGGAGGAGAGCCTGGCGACCGGGGAGATGCCCTCTCGTGGTGTAGGGCAGTTGTTGTCCTGCTGCCCAAGAAGGGCGAACTCCGCCTGTTGAAGAACTGGCACCTCGTCTCTCTCCTCTGTGCAGAGTATAAAGCCTTTGCACGGGCAGTGGCAAATTGCCTGGGCTCCATGCTGTCCAAACTGTTCCAAACTGTCCTATACCTGGTAAGGGACCTGATTCATCTATCCCAGGGAACTGGTCAGTCAGCTGCTTTCTGTCCCTCGATCAGGAGAAGGCTTTTGACAGGGTAGATCATGATCACCTTTTCGGGATGCTGCAAGTGTTCAGATTTAGACCGCATTTTGCGGCCCGGGTCCGGCTTTTCTATGCCGCAGCGGAGTGTCTCGTGAAGGTCAATGGTGCGTTGTTGGCTCCCATTCACTTTGGGAGGGGGTGCACCAGGGGTGTCCCATGTGTGGTCATTTGTACTTGGTCTGTGTGGAGCTGTTCCTGTGTCTTCTTCGGAGGCGGTTGACAGGCCTGGCTCTCCCAGGACTGGGGGTGGAGGTGGTTCTCGGCCTATGCCGGATGATGTGCTCCTTACATTCACGGACCCTGTTGACTGCAGAGGATGTGTGAATGCCAGCAGGTTTTCTCGGCTGCATCATCCACCAAGGTCAACTGGAGTAAGTGTTCCGGACATCGTATGCATGGAGCACGACGCACCTCCTCTACCTTGGGGGTCTACCTGAGTCCCACAGAGACTGTTGGAGAACTGGCAGGAGCTGGAGGCAAAAGTCAACGCCTGGCTGAGATGCTGGTCAGGCTTGCTTAGAGTTCTTTCTTTCCAGGGTAGGGTGCTGGCCATAAACCAGCTGGTGGCCTCCATGTTATGGTACCGGCTGGCCACTCTTGTACTGACCTCTATTTTTGCAACCACGATACAGGCTAGTGGGATTCTTTTGGGGAGATAGGAAGCACTGGGTTTCCGCAGCAGTCCGGAGTCTCCCGTTAGAGGAGGGCGGCCAATCCTTGGTATACCTGCGTACCAAGGTGGCAGCGCTCTATCTCAAGACTCTGCGGAGGTACGTGTACACGGAGTGCCCTCCCAGATGGCACGCTCTGGCCATGTATGTTTCCGCCGTGCTGTTGCCTAAGGGGGGTTTTACGGTTCCCGGTGGCGGGCATCAGTCAACCCGCCACGTGGGGTCTGCCTAGTTTCTACCGTGATGTATTAAGAGTGAGGAATGTGGTCATCTTCAGCTAGTGTGTGCTCCTCAAGGGTAGGGGGTTGTTGTGGCTGCTATGGGGGCCTGTCCTCACCCTGTCACAGTGGGTGTTGAGGAGAGGCGTGTGCTCAGAGTGATTCTGACCGAGCTTACTCCGCTCCCCCGGAATTGCTCATCAGGCCCAGTCTCCGGAATATTTCGCAGGCGCCGGCCCCACACAACATGAGCTGCCTTTCCGAGATACCCAGCATGCCGTTCTGTTACGCGGAGAGACGTGTACTGTACAGGATGCTCCTGCACATTCTGCACCTCCTTACCTTCGTCTTCTGTCCAGACACGCCTTAGCGGTCCCTGTTACCACCTGAAGGCAGGGGCGGTCCCCAGTGGACGTCTCTCTACAAGAGTCCTCCCCCTTTACATCGGGGACCTGGGGTGGAGTGTTGGTCTGGGCTATGGCGTGTAATAAACTTTTGAGTAGGTTCACGGGCTCGCTGGCTGCCTGTAACTTCTGCGGCGAGGGAGAGACCATGTTCCACGTGTATATGGAGTGTGTGAGGTTACTGCCCCTGTATGAATATCTGAGGGGCTGCTCTTCAAGTTTTGGCAGCATTTTAGTCCCGCAATCCTGGTGTTTGGGCACATGACAGGGAGTGGGGAGGGCCGAATAGGAGTGTGGGATCTCCCTGTCGGATTGCTCCTGGGCCTGGCTAAGATGGCCATTTGCGGGTCCAGACTGCCTGCCTCTCTTCCGGGCCTATGTCCGTGCTTGCGTGTCCCTGGAGAGGGAACACGTGGTGTCCATGGGGACCCTGGAGAACTTCTGCATAAGCTGGTCGCCGCAAGGGGTCGAGAGCATTGTAAATAAAGATTGCACCATTGTATTATAATGACTGCTTGATGTATTGTGATCATTGAATGTAAAAGGCACTCCATCTTTTGCTTGCAGATCATGACAGTGAGTAGAGGAGTAGAGGGGAAGATGTTTTCATCAGGATGTTTACACTGAGTCAGCGGATAAAATATTTCAATAAAAAATAATGGTACATAATATGAATGGACTTCATTCTTATTAATAATTTAGTGAGAAAAATGAAAAGCCTTTAGTCAAACCAAGAATTCCCTCTTGCTTTGAGAGCTGCATGTGAAGAGACACAGCACAATCCTCCTGACGCACTGGTCCAGTGTAATTATTAAGATGCGATGGCTGTGGACGCCTGACTGACCAAATCTTGCAGCGGTTAGAACGTTAGGTCCCATCTGACTTGTGACTGCCTAGCTGCAAGAGCAATGGATGGAAAAGGGAGTTTCAGTAATTGTATCAAGGCCTGTGGAGATTTCTCAAATGCTTTTGATAAAAGGGAAGAATCCCATGCTGACTGCAGTAACTCCTTCAGCAGTAAAGGAAATAGTATTTACACTTACCTCAACAGCACTCTATCTCATCGCACAACAGATTGTGTGTTATACATGCAACAGGATCGATCAATTAAAAAAGTTAGCTACTCATTGCCCCCTTGATAATAATTCCAACATTAAACTACATTAAGTTCCACTTTATTCATCTTTAAGATTAGTTTGTATTAAAAGATTAAATAGAAGATTGACATTGATATGAATTGCTTTGTTAGCATCCTTTGACATAGATTTACTGTAAAAAATGATATGGAGCGGTGCAATGGTCATACTAATTGTTCTTGAATCCATGACCTTGTACATAACCCGTAAATCCGAAGAATTGTGAACTCAAAAGATTATGCAATTTGCCCTCTTCAGGAAAGTTCGATTCTAACCATCTATTTATTAGATTGTTGCTACATAGTTTTTGGTTAAAATACATTAAGATCAAAATAACCCCTTCTAAATACTGAAATCTGTTCTAAAGTTAGATATTTGGGGGGCAAATTTGAAAGGTTCTGCTTCCCATGTGAAGGAATGTACAGCAAGAGTGTAGGTCAGTGATAAGACCATGATTGTTCAGCTAATTCTGTGGCCCATGTTTACATTTACCAACACTGTAACAGGACAGGGCCACAAGGGTGGCACAGTTGTGCAGCAGGTAGAGCTGCTGCATCACAGCATCAGAGAACCAGGTCGATCCTGACCTCTGGTGCTCTATGTGTGGAGTTTGCACATTCTCCATGGGTTTCCTTCAGGTGTTCCAGTTTCCTCCCACATCCCAAAGACACATGGATTGTAGATTAATTCTACGATTAGTTTCAAGAGAGAGTTAGATTTAGCTCTTAGCGCTAAAGGAATAAGGGATATGGGGAAAAAACAGGAATGGGGTACTGATTTTAGACAATCAGCCATGATCATATTGAATGGCGGTGCTGGCTCGAAGGCCCGAAAGGCCTACTCCTGCACCTATTTTTCTATGTTTCTAATTGACCTCTGTACATTGTCCCGAACATGCAGGGAGCAGATGTGAAAGTGGGATAACGTAGAACTAGTGTGAATGGGTGATTGATGGTCGGTGGGGATTCAGTGGGCCGAAGGGCCTTTTTGAATGTTGTATCTCTAAAATTAAACCAAGGAATGGAGCCTTAGAAAAAAAATATTTTCTTATCCCCATCCATTCTGGTCAACTTTGACAATTATTGCATATGTTAACGTGAATATTGATCAGCCCAGATGGACAAAGTGGCAGATATACTGAAGTGAGGCAAAGCAAATGAAAGGTGTGAGTTGCAGAAAAAAAAATTGAATAAACTAAAGCAATTTCTATTCACTCAGCCATTGAAAACTACTCATGGCTCTACATATTTACAGGTTTTTCATGCAGAGTGCACAGGGGAATAAAAACAGAAGCTCAAAGGAAAACAGAAGCACAGGCAAAGAATTAGAGAGTCAAAGGAACTATCAAATAGACCAGAACAAATGTTATTACTTATGACAGGAGCAGTATACTGAGAAATTAATTACATAAATTAGTTTGCTAAGATTCAGTTGATATGGTTTCACCTCCATGCAGATTCTCTGAAATCATAAAGTCATCCAAAGCTCTTCCGTCTGTACTTCAACTCACACAAAGTCTCACTCACTGATCTCTTCCTTAGTTCCTTGTTAAGCAAATTCTCATCCTTATTTTCAATAACGTATGCAACTCACCAACCTTCTTAAAATCCTTCAAGCAAACCTTTCCTCAACAGTCTTAATATCCCATTTTATGGTCGGCGACAGTATTTTTGCATGATAATGTTTTACTGATCTGCACTGGTATGTCATTGTTAAGTTACAGCCTCACTTAAATGGAAGTTGTGACTTCATTGTTATTAACAATGCACACATGCTTCCCAGTTCCTGGGCTGATTGTCATCAAAGCTTTAGCCTTAAAGAGTACTACCATAGGTGCATAAAGGGCCTGTCCCACGAGCATGCAACCTGCATGCGGCAAGCGCGACCAAACTGGAAGCAGGTGCCGCACGGAGGTCGAGTGATCCCCATACAGGGCCGATCCCACCAGCATGCGCCTGCATGTGGTGAGCGCGACCAAACCTGAAGCGGGGGTCGCGCGGAGGTCGGGTGAGTGGCGCGAAGTGACGCGAAGTTGGAGCGAAGTCCGCGGTAAGTTCGCAAGGACAGAGAGGGACACACAGAGAGGGACACACAGGCACGCAGAGAGGGTCACGGAGGCACATAGAGAGGGACACACAGAGAGGGTCACGGAGGCACGACGTTGAGGCGGTGCATAATGCGTCGAGGCGGCTGCGGGCCGACAGGCCGTTGCCGCGCGGAATTTGTGAACACGGTCAGTTTTTCGGAGACCCGCACGATGTCGGGACCAGCTCCGCGCAACTCCATACGGCTCCGGCGATCGAAGTGGGACCAGCCCCACAAGGCCGGACGGCGCAAGCGACCACGTTAGGTCGCGCTCACCTCATGGAGTCGCACACTGGTGGGACAGGCCCTTAAGGAATCCAAATAGATATTCCTTTATGCATTATGCCACCAAATAACCACCCAGGGCACCTCAATCCAGAATCCATGCTTTGAGGTTATCAACACTCCCGTAACGGTGGAGGAGATTGGACATGATGAGCACATGCAGTTGTGTACAGACACCCAAAGGCTTGTTCCAGCTTCCCTTCCTCCTGATATCTTGCTGGATTCTTTGCTCGGCCAATCAATAGAGTATCAGTGAATTGACAACTCCGATTTTTAGCAGCTATTTTATGCAACGAAAAAACACTGAAAATATTGTTTGTTGAATGAATTGAAGCTGAATTTGCACGTTCCTACTAATTCATAAATGTGGCACTGGCCCAGCTGGTAGAGTTGCTGCCTTCCAGCGCTAGAGATCCGGTTTTGATCCTGACTACATGCTGTCTGTGTAGAGTTTCCCTGTGACCATGTGGGTTTTCTCTGGACATGCGGATTTGTAAGTTAATTGGCTTCTGTAAATGACCCCTAATGTGTAGGACAGTGTGCAGATGATTGATGGTCGGTGCAGACTCAGTGGGCCGAAGGTGCTTTTTCACATTGTATATCTATGCTCTAAACTGAGCTTAGCTAAGATAACCTCTCAAGTCATGAAAAGCTATGTTGATAACTATAGATCGACAAGGCCTCAAAATTATTTCAAGGTCCCGTGAATTTGAAAAGAAAAACATTGTTTGTTGTGTTTATGACATCTCAGCAGTTAATGTAATCCAGCCGCGATGTAACAAAACATACCTTCAGCGGCGCTGCAGTTCTGCCACTGGCCGTGTGCGTGACTTTGGCGCCTTTGAGAGGGGGGAGGAATTAAAATGCCGTTTTCTCCTGCCTGTCGGAGGCGAACTTCCTCAGGCTGCCAGCTGCTGCAGAACAATCGACTTCCGTTCTCGGAAGTTAAAAAAAAAAATCGCAGGACAATTTAATCGCTGGAGTAAAATAAAAAGCTACTTATAACGCCCTCAACGCCTACAACGGGACGGATCTCAAGTAGTGGACAAAACATAATGTAAGTCGTGTATTTTACATATAAACTTGCTTCTTAGGATGAGCTTAATCCAAATTTAACTGGCGAAAATGTGATTTTGGCCCCATACAAACGGCAGTGTATTTCCGGCGGATATAGGGTACAAATTCACCGCAATTGCAACGTTGCAATCAATTGCGTTCCCCAAAAACCCACTTGCAAGATGATTTAAATGCCCCTTAATTTACAGGAATTAAACATTAAATTCCTTCCATTTGGCCTATAAATTTATGACAATGAGATTTAAAAATCATGTTATATTGTGAATTCTTGTGTGAATGTTATTTGGACACTTAGGCTATTTAAAAATGTTAACCTTTTCTTAAGAAATGGATAGGTGTTTAGATCTAATAATTGCATTTTGTAATTAGCTACAATTAGGTAACTAACTAATTATATGCTTTAATTTCAGGTCAGCCAGGTAAACAATCTTGTTTCATATTTGTTTCAGAATGCTTCAATCTATAATATCTGAAAATTTCATTCAATTCTCTTAATTTTTAAGAAAGTTATGGGCTTTTGACTGTCCTTGATCACAGCTTTTGTGTTAAGTCAATGGAAAAGCAATAGGGAACAAGATGCTAATTTCCGAGTATGAAAATGGCCATACCTTTTTTAAATACTGATGATATGAAAGTGAATTAGGTGTCAAATTAACCTTCTTTTTATGCTTTATCTGATGGGATAAATTGCAGACTTGATTTGTAAAATCTCAAAATGTTGTAACATTGCTAAATCCAGGTGTATTCCCATCTTTAACTGCCAAAGGATCATTTATCAGTTTTTAGATTAGATTCTTTATTTGTCATTCAGACCGAAAGGTCTGAATGAAACTCTGTTCCCCTGTAGTCATACATATAATTAAAAATAAATAAATAAAAATGACAGAACACACAATTAACATCCACCACAGTGAGTTCACCAAACACCTCCTCACTGGGATGGAAGGTAAAGTCTTAAAGTCTGTGTCTCTTCCCTCTTTGTTTCCCTCTGCGCCGAGGCAATCCAGGCTGCAGATGCCGCGACCCCACCGGGCGATGGCAAGTGGTCAGTCCCGCTGTTCAACCGAGCTCCGCAAACGGGCCAGTTTAACTCCGCGGCCCGATGGGTCCACCGGGCCCGTGGTCAGGCCGCTGCCACTGCCGCCGCCCCGGGACCGAGTCGGGTCACCGCTGCTGCTGCTGCTGCCGCCACTGCCGCTGCTGAAACCGCTCCGGGACCGAGTCGGGCCGCCATCGCCGCCGCTGCTGCTGCTGGAACCGCTCTGGGATTAGGCCTCGACGCAGACAGAGACGGGGTGTACGACAGAAAAGTCGCACCCCCCCCCCCCAGAAGGAAGAGACCAGGACATATTACTCCCCCCCCCCATCCACATACACACACAATCTAACAAAACGAATGAACCCAACTAAAAACAGGACAGAAAAATACAATAACAGACGGACTGCAGGCGGGCCGCAGCTGTTAAGCCAGCGGCGCCATCTTGGTGGCGGTGCAGTTATGAATGGTAGTATTTCAATGTCAGAAGATTTTTACCCAGTTGGCTACTCTGCCAGCTTAATGACACTACTGTTTCTGGGTGCCGCAATGCCTCTTGAACAGGCATCTGACGTTGAGGAACAGATAGCAATATGACAACTCCTGTTGAAGCTTTGTAGATGGGTATCTTCAAGTACAGCAGCACGTGCCATTAATTTGCCACTGAAAGGAAAATCCATATTAACATTTGATCAGGGTCCTGCATTCCCTAAAAAATAGGCTGTTTCTAATTGCAGTGCATAACTTCATAGATTCTCAAAATCATATCATAAAAGAGAAACAACATCTAACTAAGCCCAAGATATACTAAATAAGCCCCTTGGCTGTGCAACCAAAGACTATCTACATTAATCCTATCAGGTTAATTCACAGGTGTGGTAGTGGAATACAATGCTGTAAGATTTTTGTGTACGTTTTGAGTGCTATCGTTGTTACATTAATATAGTTTATTTTAGAGGTACAGCACGAAAAGGCCCTTCGGCCCAAGGGGACCAGAGATCCATGCACATTAACACTATCCTACACACACTAGGGACAATTTACACATACACCAAACTAATTAACCTACATACCTGTACGTCTTTGGAGTGTGGGGGGAAATCGACGAGCCCTCAAAAAACTCACGTGGTCATGGGGAGAACGTACAAACTCAATACTGACAGCATTCATAGTTGGGTTGGAACCTGGGTCTCCGGTGCTGCAAGCGCTGTAAGGCAGCAACTCTACCATTGTGCCACCGTGGCCTCAAGTTAATGTTCAGATTACGATGGGTAATGCCTCGCTAATGCACACGTGCTTCCCAATTCCTACGCTGATTGATAATAAAGCTTTAGCCCTTCAAGGGCACTATCCAAAGAGTCGCAGTGCTGTTGGATGTGAATGTATGTTGATTATTAATGTCTGCAGAAGAGAGACAGCATTGTGGACCTCTCTTTACAAATTCTGACCTGTTGAAGTAAATCAGGGGAGGCATCTCATCAACATCAAGAATGCCAGGAAGGCCCTCAGGGCATAAATACAAGTGTCAAGAAGTAGCTGCAGAGAATGTAAGCTGCACTGATTTGTCCTGCACCTGGGAAAAGTGCAGGAAAACATTTCATCGCCTCAAACGTAAGTTGAGGCTAGTGTTTTTTTCTCTTTGAACTGTTGCTCACTCTTGTAGCCTTGAAGCCAACAAGCCTCCAACATATTGTTAAAGAAGGAACTGCAGATGCTGGAAAATCGAGGGTACACAAAATGCTGGAGAAACTCAACGGGTACAACAGCATCTATGGAGCGAAGGAGATAGGCAACGTTTCGGGCAGAAACCCTTCCTTAGCCTCCAACATATACCCCTCACATTCAGCGCACACACACACAGACACCTAAGCTACTATGGCAGCCATTGCTCTGACTACCCACTCACACTAATCACTGCCTTGGCCCTTACAAACAACTTTGAGTTCATAGCACACTGCACATGTAGCCTTAATGACACTTTGCTGATAATCTTTTGCTTTATGTTGCAGGATAAGTTCATCCAATGCAATGAACTTTCAATTTAGTTTAGTTTAATTTAGTTTATTGTCACATGTACCAAGGTACAGTGAAAAGCTTTTGTTGTGTGCTAACCAGTCAGTGGAAAGACAATACATGAGCCATCCACAGTGTACATATACATGAGAAAGGGAATAATGTGAATAACACACATGATCTGTAGCTGGCTTGGCAACAGATTTATTTTTACTTGTAAATTCCGCTGTTAAAGAACTGAGTTGTTTGGACATCACCACACACTTTTTGGATGATAGGTTGCAAACCGATAATAGGTGGTAAAAAGAGAGACAGAAAAATATACCAATTGTGTGCTTAACATCACAGAGACATGCAACCTTATGAAAGCTTCTGCAAGTGGAACACTGTTACAACATATAAAAAGGCACAAGGCACATGAAATTGGTCACATGGCACAAATTTTAGAGTGATGATATGCAACCCATATTACAAATGTTCCATTTGTCAAACTCCTGCTTTAATAATGAAAATGCTGCGCGACTCTATGACTTTATGAAAATCAACATAGAAAACAAAACTAAGCATTCAAATTAATTGTCACTGTCTGCTTTAATTCTGATCTAAGCCTTCCAGGAGCTTGAGTTGACATACTGACAACCTAAATCTGGTCCTAACTGGTTGTAGTTAAGCTGTGGTGTTCTTGCTCCACAGGATTTGAGGTGCCTCCTCCGATATCTCCATCCTACTTCAAACAAGCCTCCTTAGATGATAGTTGTTCTTCTTTGTTATGATCTTCATCCAACGTCTATCTATAATATTGCTACAGAGATGCTGTCTGGCTAGCTGTCTTGAGCTTGTGAATATTTGTTGATGAATGAATGTACATGAAGAAGTCTATCTCACAGAAAATTGGCAATTAATCAGCTGTCAGCAAAAACTTTGATTGAGGATCCTTCCTTTGAATTTACCTTGTTTGGCATATGGTACATTGATTGTTTGACCTTGATACTTTGAATCTGACCTTCTCCAATGTCCTCTTCATCGTGCACTTTTTTTAGAAATTATTTTCTTATTTTATCCTTGAAATCAATTTTGCCAGCTTCTATGCTGCTAGTAATATTCCATTTGAGTTGAAATTGTGAGTGGATGCTTTTACTGTGCTGCATGCACAGCTGAGGTAAAAGAGCAAGTTTAATATCAGAGGAAGAACCGTCGAAGAATGAGAATGGTTGGCGTAGAGCGAAGGGATCATCGGAGAGCGATCAGAGAGTGAAGATGGATGCCAAGAATGGACGGGGGTCCCGGTGGGCGGGAGGTGAGGGTGGGGGGGGGGGGGGGGGTGGAGGTGTGGGGGTGGTGCCAAGAATGAAGTGGGTACATGGAGGCGGGTGCTGTGTTGCCATGCATGGTGGCAGGCAGTGGATAGGACTGTTCGGTGAACCTTTGCAACTTTGTCAGCATCAAAACATGGCAACACTTGGGTACTGCCTAGGTGCGGCCCGCTACGTGATTGTACCAGGTTGTGGGCAAAACCAAGGATTTCACTGTACCTAGGTATATGTGCCTATATTGTATAATTGAATAATTGAGGAGCTTCATCATCTTATATTGTTTGCCATTTTGTGGTTAATGGCATAGTGACTCTTAACTCTCTTGTATACTTTTAACTGTTCTCTTGGAATTAATTATTTCTTCTCATCCTCATCTTGACTACTTCCTGGATTATTTTTGATTTGGGGAGTTTGCCACATCATCACAGAAACAGGAAGAATGCCGCATGACTATCTTTTCAAGAGCTACCCTGAATCCAATTCAAACTCCAGAGATGAACAGTTAGTCCCCTCCATAAAATCTTCAATGAAAATTTAAAAGCCACACTTCCAATAGCATTGTTTACACAAAATTCAACAGCAGGGAGTGAATGATGACATAAAAATGAAATAATTTCTTTTAGGAAAATAAGGAATGAAATTCCTGAAATTACGACAGCTTATAAAGAAATTAGAAGTCTCTAAGGAAGGGTATTTGTTGATTTATTGACTATAATAACTCAAACATAATATGTGAACACTAATATTGCTTGTGCATGTGTTTAAATATTGCCACTGAAATTTGTACCTGCAGTAACTTTTTTGTAGCTGTCCTACAGCGACATTCCTTCCTCCTTATTATTTTCTAGTTTGAACTTTCCAGCAGAATTACGTATATTTTTGGTTTGACAAGATGCCTCCAGGAAAGCACTGACCTATATTCAATGTTGCTCTCTTGTTTTCCTCTTCAGTTGTGCGGCATTGTCTAAATGTAGGTTACAGGAAATAGTTATAACACATGTGGGACCAAAATAAAGTGGCATTATTCTTAAACTCAGTTCTCACAGTGAAACACACATCTATTCTATAGAAGAATAGTAAGATTAAACGAGAACTTACCAGTTTGAAGTTTGATCCTTATTTTATGAGGAGTTACGACGAGGGATTACGTGAAGACCCCGCCAGCACGCATGTGCGACATTCTTCAAAGCAGCGGTGTAAAATCACAGATAGTAGAGTTGACTGAAGATAGTAAGATAAGAGAACTAACCTACCAGTTGTCATTTATAATAGAGGGTTGGGAGCGAAGGGCAAGTAATCCCTCATCGTAACTCCTCATAAAATAAGGATCAAACTTCAACTGGTAAGTTCTCGTTTAATCTTACTATTTTACTTCATGAGTGACTACGTGAAGACTTCAAAGCTCTGTGATTTCATGCCCTGGAAACGAGTCCATGCTCACACACTGCCATAATAACCAATGGAGGAAGTATGTTAACGTATTTTAAACTTGAAACAGTGCTGAAAAACAATAATGTATTTATTTAACAAATAATAATAATAATAACCCCTAACTTCGGGGAAAATTATAATACAGAACTCAAAATAGTGTCTGCAAATATCTCAGGCGTGGCCACAGGTTTGTTATAAAACCGCTGGAAGGCTCTTTCATTAGACCAACCCGCCATTGCAAGAATGTGGTCCATAGGAACTTCCATCATCTTTGCTGCTGATGTAGCTGCAGCCCTGGTGGAATGAGATTTAAAAACCTTGCTGCACCTAATACCACCCTAAGCCAACTTGAGATGGTCTGCATGGTTACTTTATGATGAGGACGTTTATGGCTTATCAATAGAGCCATTTCCATGCCCCTGAGACTTTTGGTGAACTCCAGGTAATGTAGAAGGTGGGTCACTATGCATAGGCGTCTATCTACGGGGTAAGCCAGGAACTCCAATTTGAGGCCAGATGATCCAGGTCTGTTCTGTTTAAGTAACTCATAAATGTGAAAGGTTACCTTATTTTGGGATGTTGCCATGGCGTCGAGTCTTAGTTTGTGCAGAGACTGGACCCGCTGCACCATCACAAGAGCCATCAGCATCACCATTTTATACGTGAGTTTAGTTAGTGAAAGGGACGTGGCTGGTGCCCAATCTCTGAGCAGGGTTAGGACAATGCCAATATCCCAGGTCTGGGAATATCGAGGCCTGGGGGGATTCGAGTTGAAAATACCCCTCATATGTTTTGACACCAGACGGTGAGATCCTACTCCATGGTGTTCTAACCCCTGTCCCAGGTATGAGGATAGGGCACATCTTGCACAGTTGATGGCACTATAGCTCAAGCCTTCATCGAAATGTAGACTAGCCAAGAACTCCAGCACATCCGTAATGGTGGCTGTGTTGTAAGTAGTGTTTGTCCTGGTACAAAATACCTCCTTTTTTTGATATTGGCAAGGTACTGTTTCCTGGTGGACTCTCTGCATGATGCCGTGATGATGTTCATAGTTCGGTCCGACAGTCCAAATTCCAGGAGAGGTCTTTTCAAATCCTGCAAACCAATAGGTTAATTTGGTCATGGCACGGATGACTCTCCCCTGTCACAGGATGTACCAGCAAACGCGGGCATTTGGAGATTGGAATACATGGTTCTGAGACCATGTCGAGTACCACAGGGAACCATGGCTGAGTAGGCCAATCGGGTACTACCAAAATACCTGATGCGGAGTCTTGTTGAATTTTTTGCAAGACCCGACTGATGAGGCAGAAGGGGGGAAATGCATAGAAAAACAAATCCCCCCAGTGTAGCGAGAAAGTGTCCATCGCTACTGCCCCAGGGTCTGGTTCCCATGCAACATATGTTGGTATCTGGTGATTAAGTCTGGATGCAAAACGGTCGATATCTGGTGTTCCATAGAGAGCTACAATGTCAGTAAATACCTGGTGGTCCAGCATCCATTCGGTGTTGTCATTGAATTTGCGTGACCTGGTGTCCGCCCCTGTATTGAGCTTACCCTCAATCCAAATGTTTCTTTCTATGCACCAGTGCCAGATTGAATTGACCAATTCATCACAAGATATCGACTTAATTCCACCCATATGATTAATGTATGCCACCATGGTGGTATTATCAATTTGTAGGCGAACATGCAGATGGTGCATGTCTGAACAGTAAGCCCGAAGTCCATGAAACGCTCCCAACATCTCTAGATGATTGATACCCAGTGTCTGAAGTAAGATTAACTAGTGTGCATTCCATCTACCACCGCAACTGGAGGTGGTATTGGTTGCTCCCCAGCCGTGAGCGCTGACGTCAGTTTGTAACACAACCGAAGGGTTTGTGACTATGATGGGATTAGAACAATGTTGAACATTGCTAATCCACCATCGCAATTCCAATTTTGCTTTGGCTGGTAACTGCATTGGCCTGTCAAAGTGGCCAGCATGGTGCTTGAGTGCTGAAATTTTGGCCCTCTGTAGATTTTGGTAATGTAAGGGTCCAAATTGTGTGGCTGGAAAGGCAGCCACGAGCTTCCCAATTATCTGGCTACTTGCCGAATAGATGGTTTACTGATGCAAACAAGGCTGTTGCATGCCACTATCAAGTCTGTTGCTTTGTCCTTTGGCAAAGTGGCAGACATATGAACAGAGTCAATCGTGAACCCCAAATAGTCCATAGTCACAGAATGCATTAACTTGAATTTGTCTGGATGGATGATAAATCCCAATTTTTGAAATAGGAGCTTGGTGTCTGAGACAGCCAATTTGGCCAACTCCAAGATTTTCCCCACAATTAGGATGTCATCAAGATATGCCATGACAATATGTTTGTGTTTCTGAAGAAACACCAATGCCGGTTTCAATATTTTAGTAAACAGTCTGGGGGCTGATGTTAATCTATTAGGCTGTGCTTTATACTGCCAAAGCTGCCCCATCTAGATAAATTTCAAATATCTGTGGTGATCTTTCTCTATTGGTACTGAGAAGTATGCATCTTTTAGATCGATGCAAGCCATGAAGTACCCCTTGGAAACTAGTTTTGAAGTGGGTGTACTGCACAAAAGTATTCAGTTGTGTCAAATCAATAATGATGCGGCATCTTTTTTGTTTTTGGTGAAGATGTTTGATACAAACTCAAGAGATTCATGTTTGGTTTTCTCAATTACTCCTTTTGTATGTAGTCTTAACAGTTCCGCATGACCTTCCACTTTCTCTTTTTGTGAAAGCACAAACTTTCAACTAGGTGCATGCTGAACCGGAAGGAGGAGTTTGTCAACAAATTCAATTTTATATCCCTGAATACTGTGCAGTATGAAAAGATCAGAAGTTATAGAACTCCATGTATCCCTAAACAAGTGTAACCTTTCCCCAACCTGTGAAGAAGTTACACATGCTATGTTCCAAGGGCAACCAGACCCACCTACCTCCATGGTTACCGGTGGTGCTGTGTTGGATTTCTCCGTCCTTGGTTCCTGGGAGGTGGAGGCGCTGTGGTGTGGGGTTGGCGCATCTTCCAGGAAGGCCGTTCTGGGACATGGCCTAAAAAAGACCTTTGTGTAGGTTGTACGGCCTTCGAGCTTTCAGCAGCTGTTCTTTCGCTGTGATATCGCGGCCTGCTGGTGGATGCGTAGGGGTGCTGCCGCCAAGTATACGCCGACCTGGTAGCGGCCGGCACTTTAATCATGCCGACAGCCTTTGCCTCTTCGTCAAGGACTTTTTCCTGTTTGGGCAGGTTGTCCCCGAACAACAGAGTAGGCGGTTGTGCGCTGCTGGTTCTGCACAACCCCGCGAACTTTGGGTTTAGTGTAGGTTGAATGACACTCTTCCTGAAACAGTTGATCTCAAACTGTACATTACAGAAGAGTGCCAGGACATCCTGTTGCTCCTCCGACATATCTTTCCTGTCTACTGACCTGGCAAAAGCTATAATACCAGAGGCCAGTAGTTTCAGGATTTTCTGCATTTTAGCTTCTTGGCTCCTAATGCCAGGACTGATGTTTCCCCAGATGGGGTTATTTACCGCAGGCACGTTGAGGGAGATGCAGTTTTCTGGAGCTCGATATTTGACTGCCGTGTCGTTCATGGCCTGTTCCTGCAGCTGATTTGTTGTCAGGTAATTTATACTGGCTGCCAGCTGTGGCCGCAACGGCAGTCCCTTCTGTGACGGCATCGCGAACTTGGACACCATGCCGAGTAGCTCCTGTTCTTGCACCCCTAGCATGTTGGACGATTCTTTGGCCAAATTCCCCTGTTCAGAGTCAGCCCAGATCTGACTCCTTATGCTCCTCTGCGAAGAGGATGAGACATTTGGCAGCCCTGTAAAGGGTTCTGCCGTGGGTCTGCTAGGAGACCCACAGTGACCAGACTCCTTCTGGAGTAGGTCACGTTGGAGCAATTGCTCCACCATCCGCTCCATGCGGGATAATCGACCGCCGTCGCTTCCCACGGGCGGTGAGTCTTCCAGCCCGGACTCTGCTGAGCCAACGGGCTTGCCTGACTTCCAGGTGGCTTTGCCGCAAGTCAGAGGTGCTCCTGTGGGCTGTTGTGGTGTCAAGTCGGGGCCTGTCGTTTGAACAACGAGCAGCTCTGGAGAAGCCGGCCGCTGCGGACTGCCTGCATTCCCGCGGTCCTCCACAGTCAGTCTCGAAGTGGTCCATTTGGACTTGGTTCGTGACTTGTCCATGATGGGAGTACTCTGTAACAAAGACCACAACAGAGTGCCCGCAAAACGACCTCAGGATAGTAAATACTCCCCTGTAGGTCCGTTTTAAACTTACCGGTGGAGGAGCGACCCTCCTCTATGCCTGTTGCTTCGCAATGCGTTAGACGATATGTCCGCATGCGTGCTGGCGGGGTCTTCACGTACTCACTCACGTGACCCCGAAGTAAAATGAAAATGCGAGTCAAGTTAATAAATACTGTGAAATCCTAAATGTGTCTCAGTCTCTTGCAAGTAAGAAATCAGATTTATCAGCTGGGCTGCTACAGGAAAACTTCCCCATTTCTACCTCCTTTGGTTTTTTGCGTTTTTTGAGTTCCCTCCTGTGACTTTTGTTGTTAGATTGTGCTCCATGCTATTCACAGCCTTGTAAATTCCAGGGACTGCAATCTCAGTTTGTGATATTTCAGCCCGTAATTTAATTGTTGACGTCCAGGAATAATTCTGGTAATTTCATGCTACTCTCCCACTGAGGTTTGCAGCTAGGAACTGCTCACTGCAAGGACATACTGGTTTAACCTGATTTTGTTTACGAATATCAAAACCTCTCCCTCTTCCAGTACTTCAGGTATAAAAGCCAGCACATCCATTATACCATTTAATGTAATTTCATCTGTGTATGGTTTTTCATTACAAAAGTATGGCTGAAATGGAGTACGGTACAAGGCCATCTGACTTCTCAGAAGGGACATAATTCAGGTGTTAGGTCCTTTGTTAGAACATGTATGGGGCTTAACTGAAAATCTAAGGTGTCTATCAATCTTTGGGTCAATAGGCATAAATAGCCTGCAGCCAAGTAAGTGAACAGTATGCTGAAGAAGGATCCTGTTCCAATATGTTACCTAGCCAGTTCCACCACAGATGCTGCCTGAGGTATTGGACACTCCAGCACTTTGTGTATTGCTCAAAATTCCAGCATCTTCTTAGTAGCTCCGAGTTTCCAGGAAAAACATGAAGGTTTCAATGGGCAAGGCGCAGATGAAGATTAATGGACATTGAGAATGAAAATGCAAGTTTAGAATAATCCTGGCTCTCAATCAAGTTTTTGTTATTGTTTTTTCTCTCTGTAAAATACCTTTCCACTAGACAAGAACAATATGACAAGAACAGGCTCAAGGGGGAAGCACTAAGCAGGCTATCTGTGTACAACTTTTGTTTGGCGTGCAGAGTGAGATATTTACATGTCCACACTTCAGTGATTTAACAAAGAGAACTGATGATTCATTGGAAAGAATTGAGTTTTTTGGAAGAGGCAGCATAATTTTCCTGAATACATTGATAGAAAGAATTTTGGAAAGCATTATAAAGTCCAATAGCTTTTGGTCTAAATAGCTAATGGTCCAGTAGCTAAAGGAAAAAGTACATAGATTAAAAATAACTGTTTAAAAACTACCTTATATTTTCCATATTGCTTATGTAACTCATTGAAACCCCAATCCAGAACTTCCAATATTTGAGGGCCAGCTGCAGTTTCTGATAGTTAGCTACTCTACTCATACTGACCTGTCTGTCTCAGCCTCCTCCAGATCTGGAATCAGCAATCTGGAAGAATAGCACATGTTCCACTTGGGTAACTGACAACTCAACTGCAGGAACATTGAATCCCCCAATTTCAGGTTATCACCCCAAACCCATACTAATAATATCCAACATCTCCCCTCATGTATAGATTTGTTTTCATTATCTTCTGCCTCTGTCCACTATCTCCTCCATCTGTTCATCACCCAGCCCTCCCTACCCCAAGTCCTCCTTTTATCTTCACTTGCTATCCCTCCCTCTGGATCTACATTTCACTCCCCAACTTCCTTTCTTATGAGATTCCACCATTGACATTGTTTTGTCTTTTTCACTTACTACTTTTGCCTTGGTTACCATTGTGGGCAGCACAGTGGTGCAGCTGGTTGAGGCGCTGCCTCACAATGCCAGCGACCCGGGTTCAATCCTGACATCAGGTGCTGTCTGTGCGGAGTTTGCACGTTGTCCTTGTGACCGCATGGGTTTCCTCCGAGTGTTCGGTTTCCTCCCACATCCCAAAGGCATGCGGGTTTGTAGACTAATTGGCCTCTGTGAAATTGCCTTTGGTGTGTGGGGAGTGGATGGGAAGGTGGCATAACATTGAACTAGTGTGAACGGGTGATTGATTTGATGGTGTGTACCTGGTGGGCCGAAGGACCTGTTTCCATGCTGTATCTCTAAATTAAACTAAATTAAATCTCCACCCTTCTTCCCCCTACCTGAATCATCTGCCAACCAACCCCTCCTGACCAGTATCCCAAATCTCATGTCAGCTCTGGCTCCACTCTACCAGCTATCTCTCCTTTACTCCATCAGTCTGAAGAAAGGACCCAACCTGAAATGTTGTCTATTCATTTTCCTCCCGAAATGCTGCCGGACTCACTGAGTTCCTCTAGCAGTTTGTTTTTTGCTCAAGATTCCAGCGTCTGCAATCTTCGCTGTTTCCACTATTTTATACTCTGCATCATTTTGGTTAGGCACTGTTTGAAACAAAAAATAGAAGCAGAATTTTTGTGAAACATGACATTCAGGAAATGTTTAGGAAGGATCTGCAGATGCTGTCTTACACCAAATCTTGAACACAAAATGCTGGAGTAACTCAGGCAGCATCTCTGGATAGAAGGAATGGGTGACGTTTTGGATAGAGAGCCTTCAAATATTGCCAGAGTGCAAAAGATTGGTGGAAACAGAAAGTGGTAATGGATTTCACAGCTTTTTTCATTTATCTCTGCCAGAGACCAGACAAAGAACATTGTTATAGTTTGTTCAACAGTTTACTCAACCAAATTAAATGGTGCATGGAGTGACTAATTCCTGATGTAGAATTAGCAACAGTAACAGATTCAGATGAAGTGTTTTCTGGCCTGAAAGATCCAGCGAAGCTCGACTGTCTGATTACCACCTGCATCCAATTCCCTTCCTTCACTGGGATTGTACAGATATTATCAGGAGGATTCAAATCTATGATCCAGCCAAAAGTGTCGGCCAAACTATTATTAGCAGCACTGATTGGAATGATTTTGATGAATGTGGGCCAGCTTCTGTCTTATGAGGCCACTTTCTTTAACCATGGCACTTCATGGAAAGTATTGCACTCCATGTGGCGATCTTTATGAAATACAAAATATATATTTGGCTAGAAATTAATTAGGGTATTTTATATTTTTGTACCTATTTAATATAATTTCTATGAAAAATAAAAAGGGAAATCCGGTCTTTAGTATATTTTATAAAGATCATAGATTTGAATCCTCCTGATAATATCTGTACAATCCCAGTGAAGGAAGGGAATTAGATTTTATAAAGTCTGCGATTTTCATTTTATGTTCTTTACATCGACTGATTCTTTGCATCAATAACATACTGAGGAACCTGAACAAATACAGCAGCATTTAACGATATGCATTGCAAGTCTGAACACCATTTCCAGTGAATTCACATGCGGGTTCTCGATGGTTCGGGTCAAGACCCTGCATCAGGACAGTGGACTATCCCTTTGCTCCACAGATGCTGCCTAACTAATTGAGTTCCTTGTTTTTTTGCTTCAGATTTCAGCATCTGCAGTCTGTTGTGTCTCCGTTAATGAATGAACACGTTCTCTCAATGTCCCTTGACATATGACATGGTAAATAATGATAACATGGGTGCACTAAGATACAAACGTTTCATAAACACATTGTTACAACTATAGAAGATAACTACAAACATCAATAAACTGCTTTTACTCATTTTGCTGGTTGAGAATTATATGGAAAGATAAAATTACAGCATGTTTAATGTTATTCTCTAATTAAGATTTAAGTGTTGCAATGGTTAGACATAGTACAGGAAATATTTGTGACTGAGAAAATGGCATATTTTCTAAGAGTGAAAGAAGACGGATTTAACAGAAAATGGGAAAAAATGGATTAGGTATAGAAATAAAGACATCAACACTATAATTTTATTGACAATAATGTAAGTTATTGGAAAATGTTTTAATAAGAAAATAGTTCTGTATACTGCATCATTAATTGTAAATTGAACCCCTCGCTGCACTGTTGTACGTTTCACTGCATTGTTGTATGTTTCGCTGTTATATCTGTGTTTTATTTGTGTATGCATAAAAGCAATAAAGACTAAACTGAAAAAAAAAGATTTAAATGGTGCAAGTGGGTTTCGACCCAAAACGTCGCCCATTTCCTTTGCTCCATAGATGCTGCCTCACTCGCTGAGTTTGTCCAGCAATTTTGTCTACCTTCGATTTTGCATCTGCAGTTCAAAGTCAAGTCAAAGTCAAACAAACTTTATTGTCATTTAGAAATACATTGATATATGCAGTTCCTAACGAAATTACGTTGCATTTGGCTCCCTGTGCAACACAATAAATTAACCGAAGGATAGGCATGGATGAAAAGGATAAATAGACAATGGTGGCAGCCCATTACATGGCATTCAGGAGTCTGATGGCTCATGTGAAGAAGCTGTTGCAGAACCTTGATGTTCTGCTCCTTATGCTGTGATATCTTTTTCCCAAGGGCAGCAGAGTGAACAGTCCGTGATGGAGATGTGTGGGGTCTTTTATAATACTGCTGGCCTTAGACACGCAGCGTTTGGTCGCAATATCCCCGATTGAGGGGAGAGATTTTTTCCGCTGTCCTCACCACTCTCTGCACAGACTTCCAGTCGGAGGCTCTACAGTCCACAAACCAGACAGAGATACAGCTGGTCAGAATAGTCTCTATGGTGCCCCTGTAGAAAGTAGTGAGGATGGGATGGGGAGATGAGCTCTTCTCATCCGGCGCAGAAAGTGCAACCGCTGCTGCGCTCCCTTAACAGTTGATGAGATGTTATTCGACCAGGTCAGACTGTTAGTGATCTGCACCCCCAGGAACTTTGTGCTACTGACCACCTCCACATCGCTGTCGTTGATGTGAAGTGGTGTGGGACTGTGCCGGGTTTTCCTGAAGTCGACGATAACCTCCTTTGTTTTCTCGACATTCAGGATCAGGTTGTTCGTATTGCACCAGTCCACCAGTTGTTTCACCTCCTCCCTGTAAGCCAGCTCATTGTCGTCCCTGATGAGGCCCACCACTGTTGTGTCATCTGCGTACTTCATGATGTGGTTTGTACTAAACCTGGCACAACAGTCGTGAGTCATCAGGGTGAACAGCAGTGGACTCAGGACACAGCCCTGAGGGGAGCCGGTGCTCAGAGAGATGGTGTTGGAGGTGTTATTTCCAACCCTCACAGACTGGGGTCTGTCAGTGAGGAAGTCCAGTAGCCAGTTACACATGGGGGTGCCGAGGCCCAATGGAACCAGTTTGCTTATCAGGTGCTGTGGGATAATGGTGTTGAATGCTGAACTGAAATCCACGAACAGCATTCGCACATAGGTGTTTTTCTCCTCTAAATGTTCCAGGCTCAGATGGAGCACGGAGGATATAGCATCCTCTGTGGAGCGGTTTGGCCTCTAAGCAAACTGGTATGGGTCGAGTGTGGAGGGGAGTCTGGAGGTAATGTGGTCCCTGACCATCCTCTCGAAACACTTCATCATTATGGGGGTGAGTGCTACAGGGCGGTAGTCATTGAGACATTGTATGTTGGATTTTTTTGGCACTGGTATGATGGTGGCAGTCTTGAAACATAATGGGACGACCTAATGTTCCTTCTTAAACATGCCCGTCTACAGGTTAGGTTAAAGTAGGTCTCTTGGCCTCTATAAAGTGCCATCAATCAGTGAGTAAAGGAATAGAAAGATCAGTCAGATGAATGGTTGGCTGAAGAGAAAGTGCAGGGGAATGGGCCTTATGTTGCAGTATCATTGGGATCATTTGTGGGGCAGGTGGGATCTGTCAAGCAAAATGGGTTATACTTTAACCAATATATATAATAATGTAGCGGCACCAAACGTGGTGAATAAATATATAACATAGCACAGGAATGGGCCCATCGGCCCACAATGTTTGTGTTGATTATGATGCCTAGTTAAACTGATCTCACCTGCCAGTACATGATCCATATCCTTCTATTCCCTGCACTTCCTTGTGCCCATCTAGAAGCTCCTTCTATACATCCACCACTCTTTGTGTAAAAATGTTGCCTCTCAGGTTCCCCCTTCACCTTAAACCTATGTCCTCTGGTTTTTGATTCCTTTACTTTGGGGAAAAGATTCCAATTTAGTACACCTCTATAAGATCATCCCTCATCCTCCTGCACTCTAAGGAATAAAGTCTGAGCCTGCTCAACCTCTCCCTATAGGTCAGTTTTCGAGTTTTGGCAACATCTTAATACATCTTCTCTGCACCTTACCGGCAATATAGACAATAGACAATAGACAATAGGTGCAGGAGTAGGCCATTTTGCCCTTTTTTGAGCCAGCACCGCCATTCAATACTATCATGGCTGACCATCCCCAATCAGTACCCCGTTCCTGCCTTCTCCCCATATTCCCTGACTCCTCTATCTTTGAGCCCTATCTAGCTCTTTCTTGAAAGTGTCCAGAGAACCGACCTCCATCTCATAAGAAATTATTTTTCCAATAATTGGGTGAGACCAAAACTGAATACAATGCTCCAAATGTGGCCTTACCAATGTCTTATACAACTGCGACATAACCTCCCAACTTCTATACTAAATGCTTTGGCTGATGAAGGCCAATGTGCTGAAGGCTGTCTTGACCACCTTATGTGCCCTATGTACGTTTTCATCCAAATCATTGATATAGATGACAAAAAGCAGTGTGCATTCCTGAGACACACCACTGGTCACAGCATTCTGGTCCAAAAAAATCTTCCATCACCCTCTGCTTCCATCCATGAAGCCAATCCTCTATCCAGCCAGCTAGCTCTTCCAGGAATCCATGCAATCTAACCTTCCCGAGAATCCTACCATGTGGAACCTTATCAAATACCTTGCTCAAGTTCATGTTCACATAGATAAAGTGTACATCTTTGCTCTCATCAATCTCAAAGTCAAAGTCAAGTCAAAGTTAAAAGAGTTTATTGTCATGTGTCCCTGACAGGACAATGACATTCTTTCTTTGCTTAGCACAACAGAACATAGTAGGCATTGACTACAAAACAGATCAGTGTGTCCAGATACCATTATATACGTAAATACACACATGAATGAATAAATCGATAAAGTGCAAATAACAGATAAAGGGGTATTAATGTTCAGAGTTTTGTCCGAGCCAGGTTTAATAGCCTGATGGCTGTAGGGAAGTAGCTATTCTTGAACCTGGTCGTTGCAGTCCTCAGGCTCCTGTACCTTCTACCTGAAGGTAGCAGCGAGATGAGTGTATGGCTAAGATGGTGTGGGTCCTTGATGATGCTGCCTGCCTTTTTGAGTTGCTTCCTCAAAAATGGACCTTGCCCTTATGCTCCACATAGAAATAACTGCTTTGGTTTCTAAGGGGCCCTATTCTCTCTCTCATATCCCAAGGATCCATCTCTGTGTGTAAAGACACATTTGCTGCAATACATTGAAGCTAAAAGGGCATTACGTAACATGGAAACAGAGTTGTTTATCAGTTACAAAAAGCCACATAACAGAGTGTCAGTTCAGACTATCTCGAGGTGGTTGAAACAAGTATTGATTGATGCAGCTATTAACACTGATGTTTTCACATCTCATTCCTCTAGGGCTGCAGCAATGTCGGCGGCAAGGGCGATGGACGTGCCCATCGACCATATTTTGGCAACCGCGGGTGGTCAAATGAGTTGGTTTTTCAACACCTACCATCGGCCGATTGCTGATCCGGGGCTGTTTCCAATACTATTTTAAGTTCTGTTTAAGCTCCCCCTGGGTTAGAGAGGTACTGTTGTTTTTGTTATTCATATAAATTTGTTACTGCATTTAAATGCAATGTCAACATGAATGCATTATTTCTCATCCGAGTCAATCAATGCAGTGAGAAGCCGGGATTTGAATCTGCGGCATGAAATCACAGAGCTTCGAATCCTTCACGGCATCACTCACGTGACTCCGAAGTAAAATTGTAAGATTAAACAAGAGCTTGCCAGTTTGAGGTTTGATCTTTATTTTATGAGGAGTTACGTTGGTGATTACGTGCCCTCCATGCCCAACCCTCTCTCACAAAGGTCATCTGGTAGTTCTCAAGTTGCTCATCTTACTATGTTACTTCGATAACTGTTATTTGTGATTTCATACCGCTGCTTTGAAGATTGACGCACATGCGCATGGGCGGGGTTCTTCACGTAATCACCAACGTAACTCCTCATAAAATAAAGATCAAACCTCAAACTGGTAAGTTCTCATTTAATCTTACTATTATAAAGCGATTTTGTGACTTGAATCTTGATGCCCATGGCCAGCAATTCCAAAGGAAATCATTGTAGTTCAGATAGGGAACGTTCAAAGTATCCTAATGTGGGTCTTTGAGTACTGGTAGGTTCTCCTTAAAATAACAGTTACAGGATACAGGCGCTTCGGATAAGAGTGTTAATTCTTACTCAAAAATCAAGTAATTCACTCCATGTCCTGTTTATCTGTGATGAAGTCACTATGTATTCTGATCATATGTTATTTACATGCGTTACTTAACCCCAATGTAGAAACAAGGAAACAAAAGACGTAAAAAGTGCTGGAGTAACTCAGCGGACCAGCAGCATCTCTGGAGATCATGGATAAGTGACATTTTGTGTTGGGACCCTTCTTCAGGTGAGTGGAGGACATGGCCGTCTGAAGGGAGGGGTGCGATGGGTGCGGTCCCACCCCCCTTTTTTTCCTGAGTAAAAAAAAATCCTGAGTAAAATAAATAAAATATTGGAACGCAATCAGTGTTTCCACTTTGAAGGAATTTACTAGGGAAATTCTGGTTATGATTTGGGGGGGGAGGGGGAATATTTGCGACCATCCATGCCTGCGCAGTTGAGGGAAGCCGGTGACACAGTAGCGATGCAAAATGACGCCGTCTCTCCACATGTGCGCAGTGTGCGGGATCAGATCACCGCCATTTTCACTGCATCTCCACGACACCCCGGGCCTAGTTTGGGTGAGTGGGGCTGTGGAATATTGTGTTGCATTGCGGGAGGGGGGAGTCTGTTTGTTTTTTATCTGGGGTGTCAAACTACCCGCGAAGGGTCCAATCCGGCAGCAGCCACCGGACCAGGCTGCTAATGTCCTTGAAACTGCGGGCACTGCTTGTGACCGCTGCTCCCCACACGAACTTGCACTTCTGCTGGTACATGACCAGCGAGTCGGGCCTGAGCTGCCTCTTGGAGCTGGAGCGACACACAATGTCAGGCGGGAGCCGCAGCTGCCCGCTCTGCTGGGGGATGGCAGAGGCCAGGTAAGTCTTTGTGTTGCTGCTGGCCCTGCTGCCACTGCTGCTGCCTTCCTCGGAGGCAGAGCTGCCCAAACCATTGGGCTCCACTTTGCACCCCCTCGCCGTCTTCAAGTACTTGGCCTTGTCGGCAGCCAGTCTCCCCACGGCGCTCTGCCAACCCTGCCTGTCCCCCTCCATTTGACTGCGGAGGTAGCCGGGACCTTTGGTCAGGAACCCGAACGGCAGAGAGACGCTCGCCTCAGGCGGCATGCTTGCAGTGGGCGCGATCTCGCTCGGCATCTTACTTTGATCCAACCAACGAGGACAAACACGTTTTCACATCCGCGAAGAAGCAAAGACCAGGACTTCCATGAGCAATGACAGGCTGTTTGCAATCGCCTTAATCCACATTCACTATGACTTTGCCCATAACGTGGACAAAGTCGTGACTAGGTTTGCGCAGTTACATTCTTGAAAAATGGAACTGGAAAACATGTTTTATGGCTAAATGACAATATATGCAGGCCTGCCATGAGTGTCCGTCACCTGCATCACTACACCAGGACTTCCATGAGCAATGACAGGCTGTCTGCACTCACCTTAATGCACATTCACTATGAGTTTGCCCATGACTTGGACAAAATGGTGACTAGGTTTTCACAGTTACATTCTCGGAAAATGGAACTGGTAAATGTTATTTATGGCTAAATGGCAATATATGCTGGTCTGCCAAGAGTGTTGTCAAAATCTGTGAGAGGAACCCTGAACTGTCTGCTAATCCCTCATGCTTTGGGAGCCCAAACAGGGCATTGCAAGAAGAGGTAGAGGTCGAGCCACCTACATCAGTGTACTAGCTGTGGAATAACACTGGCCTTGGATAGCGTTAACAAACTGAGGACTGCCATTAAAGATAAAATCACACTTTGGGAGACCAAACGGGGCACTGCAAGAAGAGATAGAAGTAGGGCCACCTACATCACTGTACTGTGGAACTACACATGCTTTGACAGCAGTAACAAACTGAGGACTGCCATGCTGGATAACTGGTCTGAGGTGGTATATTCGTGGAACCAGGGATAACATATAGGCTAAGGCCAAAGAATGCCCTTGCATTAGTAGAAGTAGTGGTAAATGGCAATATACATTCAGGAGCACCTGAATGATTTTGCAGCATCATACCAACATGCTGAGTGCTGAGTGACAGTGAACTAAGAACTAATTCCAGTCATGCTAGTCAGCATGGCTCAACAATAGTAACAATGGCTTATTAAAACAAAATTGTACTTACTATGCTTCTCATCTTTATGTGACATTTACCAGGAGCACCTGAATGATTATGCAGCATCATGCCAGCATGTTTGATTGTTTGGTAAGCTTTATGATGAATTGTGAATTTTGTATTATGTTATTATATATTTTTATGTTATGGAATCAAAATCAAGAATTATCAATTCACATTTCAAAATGGTTTCACAATTCAGTAGTACTGATTTTCAGTATTCCATATTGATATTTGAGAATACATGAGGTTGCATGCAAAATACTAATTTTCAAAAATCCCGTTTCTGTGTAGTACGTTCTATTGCAGAATGAGAAATACCGATTTTCCCAAAAATATACTGATTTTCAGCCATCAAAATATGGAAATGCTCGGTGAAACCTGGCAGCTCTGCAATTATTCACAATCATATTATGTTTGAGAATTCAAATTACGATTTGTGATCTTGTTTATGAGTCATCATGGAACTAGAATTTGTTATAATAATATGACAGTTAAATAGGTTAGTTTGAAAGCGGTCATCGTAATGTAAATGCACCATTTAGTTTGACTTCAATTTTCATGATGGAAATTGAAGTTGAACTAAATGTTGTATTCACATCACTATTCCATGTTGAAATTGATGTGATGTGAAGTTGTTAGGACAGGAGGACCATTAAAGGTGCACTGCACACACTAACACAATTTAACAGTAACAGGCAATCAAATCAACACACAAATTTTTCTAAAAAAAGGTTTGCTTTACAAAAACGAACAATATTTTATTTGCAGTTTTTGCATGCTCCATTTTAACATTTTACATAATATTTTACAACAGTACAACTTGATTATTAAAACAAGGGCAACAATTCTTGATTTTAGAAAATGTATTCAACAATTACCCCAATCATCCCACTCCACCCACTCATTACTCTTGACTCAACCAAAACTATTTCTGAAATATTGGTCATATATTTGGTGCAAATAATAAGGCTCAGTGTGCACCAGAGAGAATCTAAAACCCCAGAGCTTCCAGGGCCCGCTTAAGGGCCCTGGATCCCAGCCGCGAGAGGCATCACACTCGTATTTCACATTAAACTTTTGTAATCCTGTCATGCCAACCTTTTGAAAAGCTTCATACGAGCCTGGAAGAGCACTTTGTGACAGTTGGCATACCTTGAGGAGATTTGTTGTGCTTGTGCATGATCTGCCATTTTCTTTCTTGTCCTGCCAAATTGTTTCAGAATACTGAAGCCTTGTGCACTTGGACAACTCTGAGCTTGTTGCATTCACTGGAGGCTTGTTCTGTCGCCCTTGCTTTAGTTTCACTTTGGAAATCCATTGGTACAACTTTATGGTGAGAAAATGTTCTCACTTGAAGAGAAATCTTGGTATCAGTCTTCCAATGTTCTTAACATCTCAGACTTCTGCTCGAATTCACTGAAGTGTGAAAGTCCAATGGTGGAGCATTGTGGAGCTGACGGGAGCAACTGAATGCACTTTAAATTCAATCTCTAAGTTGTACACGAGGGTGGACGAGTGTGTGGATGGTGATAGCATTAATTTGAGTGAGGTTGCCAACTTAATCGAGGGTGCAAATAGTTTACCTGTTTACGAAGTTTTAAATTTGACATTACTTTAAAATTGCTTCCAATTCTTTTAAAATATTTTTTGGTTTACTTAGATTATTGAAATCCATTTGAAAAGTTTTTTAAATTCTGTGACAGGTATTCAACATTTCTCAGAAGCCTTTGACAGCAGTGAGCTTTTGAAGACCGTCAGAGGTTCCAGAGGCTTGGACTCATTGGTACCCCCCTCACCGCTTGTCACCCAATTTCACAAAAGGGACAGCTCCCTAGTGCAAAAGGTCAACCCTTTCTACCCTGTCCATCTGGAAAAGCTAAGCCCGGGTGGGTGATTTTCAAGTATGGTTGAGACGCAGTGGTGGGCCGGGAATTAGTGTAAAATTTCACAGATATAAATAAACTCATAATTCTTGACATTGTGCTTGTGTATTATTGTTCAACATTGACATTAATAAAATTATTCAAAGACCAAAAGTGTTCCCAGGGTTTTTGTGTTTTTGGGTGAGAGGGTGAGATGAGAGTGGGGAAACACTGTATTTTCCTGGATTTCCTCTGACAGAAGTGGTGGACCTGACCTAAGAACGCTCCCTATTCTTCTAAATAACTAATAATTTAGAGGAGTATAGTAACCTGCATCAGCGTTAGTGTAGATGCAGTAAATGGTGGGGAGGTTAGTCTGTCAGATGGACTGGGCTCTGTCCACAACTCTGCAATTTTTTACAGGACTCGGCAGAGCAATTCACAAACCAAGCTAAGATGTAACCCGATAGTATGCTTTTATGTAGAAGCAAAGAACTACAGATGCTGGTTAATACACAAAAGGACACAAAGTGTTGGAGTAACTGCAGGTCAGGCAGCATCTCTGCCGAACATAGGTAGGTGATGTTTCGAGTTGTGACCTATCTTCAAACTGATTGTAGGGGGGAAGCAGGAAGCTGGAAAAGAGGAGAGGCAGGACAAAGTATGGTAGGTGATGGTGGACAGAGTCGCAGAGTCATATAGTGTGAACACATGCCCTACAGCCTAACTTGCCCATGCTGACAAACATGCCCCATCTAGACTAGTCCCATCTGCCTGCATTTGGCCCATATCCTAAACGTATCTATGTACCTGTCCAAATGTCTTTTAAATGTTATGGTAGTACCTGTCTCAACTAACTCCTCTGTCAACTGGTTCCATATATCCACCACCCCTTGTGCAAAAAAGTTGTCCCTCAGGTTCCTGCTAAATCTTTACCACCTCACCTTAAACCTTAAACCTGGATCTTAATTCCTCCACTCTGGGTAAGCGGCTCTGTGCATTTACCATATCTGTCTTTTAAACGTTGTGAAGAGGTTTTTTGGTGAGGAGGTGCTTTTGATAGGCAGATGGTTGGAACAAAGGCCAGAGATAATCAGGTACACATATACATACACTGATGGTGCCGAAGTAGAGATGATTGAAAGCTACAAGTTCTTCGGAGTAAATATCACCAGCAACTTGCCTTGGACCAACTATATCGAAGCAATGGCCAAGAAAGCACACCAATGCCTATACCTCCTTAGCAGGCTTGGTAAGTTTGGCAAATTTCCAACAACTCTCACCAACTTCTGCATGGTTTGGTAACAGCTCTATCCAAGTCTGCAAGAAATTGGAGTTATGGACGTTTCCCAGGCATCTCCCTTCCATTGACTCCATCTACAACTCACGCTCTCTCAGCAAGACCAGTAGCATAATCAAGGGCAAGGCTCACCCCGGTCACTCCCTCTTTCCCCCTGAACCATCAGGTAAGAGGTACAGATGTGTGAAAACGCATACCTCCAGATTCAGGGACAGTTTCTTCCCTGCTGTTAGCAGACAACTGAGTCACCCTATCACCAACTAGAAAGTGGTCCTGACCTACCATCTACCTCATTGGAGACCCTCAGACTATCTTTAATCAGACGTTACTGGACTTTATCTTGCACTATTCTCTTTATCCTATGTCTGTATCTGTGCACTGTGGATGGCTTGATTGTTATCTTATATAATTTTTTCGCTGACTGCATAGCACACGACGTAAAAGCCTTTCATTGTATCTCGGTACACATGACAATAATAAACTAAACTAATGGACAAGAGCAGAAAACCATGTGGCATGTTTGAAGTGTTGAGGATTGTGAAGCTAGGGGGCGAAAAGTAGCAGGAAAGAAACCTCCCTCCCAAAGGATACGAATCTCCTTCCAGCAACAAGTCCTCAGTCCCTGAAAGACCCGGATCACAGCCCTGTCTTGCTCCCAATCGCTCAGAATACAAATAGGCCTGTTTGTTAGCACTCAAGGCCTCATACTTTGATGCTATTAAGACTTGAAGTGACAAAAACGTACGTCAGCAATGACCTTAGCTTTCTCAATGGCTCTCTTTTCAGGGCATGCAACAATTTCCATTCCTATTGCTTGAGCTGTTGCGTAATTATCTGCCTAATTAATTGTTCCTTGAATTTAAAATTCTATTTGGTATATTCATTTCCTTTTACGTACAATAGCATGATTTGTAGTTTATATATTGAGACATCTTTGACAGGTTTATAACCACAAATATTTTTTTTCTGCATGGAGATTATGTTTCCTGATGAAATAATTCTGTATCAGCAATGTTGTGTTTAAAGTGTTCTTAACTTTGTACTGCTTTTCCCTTAGGCAACAAGCAATACTTTCAAACTATTTCTCACATAGAGATTGAGGTTTACATTCTCTGTCTTTGCTTGCCCAGCATGGATTACATCACTAAAACCTGGGCACAGCTTCCATCCTGTCAGCCAATAATTCCAGGTCTTCGACTGAAAATCTGTCTTTATTATTCATATTTGCTTTGTGTGTCTCATTACAGAGAACCATTTACACCACCTCCACGTAGACCGCCCCACGCCCTATTGATTATCAGCTTCAGCAAGCTGTGCTGGAAAACCTCGTTTACAAGCAGTCACACACTTTGGCATAGGTGAAAGAGAAACAATATGTGTAGGAAGGAACTGCGGATGCTGGTTTACACCGAATATAGACACCAAATGCTGGAGTAACTCAGCGGATTAGGCAGCATCTCTGGGGAAAAAGAATAGGTGACGTTTCAAGTGGAAACTCTTCTTCTGGAGTCAGGGGAGATGGATTTATTCTCTGTCCCCTCCTCTGGGCAAGCTTCAGCAACTGGCTTATTATGTATATCTTTAGGATATACCAAGGGAGGAAGCGAATGAAGATGATGAGAACAGGGATAATACATTTGGGAAAGGATACGTGTGGACAAGCTACATTTTTCATGTAATGCAGAAAGGTTTGCGGGCAGAGACAATGTAAAGACAGTGGCTTTGATGACAAATTGATCAAATTGGAAGTTTAAATCAGTGTTAAACTTTGTAGAGATGTAACTATATATCATCTGCCTATTCCCTCCAGAGATGCTGCCTCGCCCATTGAGTTTCTCCAATTCTTTGTGCTTTGCTCAAGGATTCAAACATCTGCAGTTTTTATGTCTCCAATCCTGAAATTTTAATTACCAGAATCAAATCAAATTATTTACCTTTTTCCTTAGAACCATCTGATGTATCTCCGTCAGGTCTTTCGGCTCATAAAATAACAAAACAAATTTCAGAAATAATCCAGTAAACCCTCTCCATCTTTCAATAGGATCATGGCAGATCCTATACCTAGCCTGCTTTCCCACCCAATCTCCACATCCATTGATTCACTGTGCCTTAAAATCTGTCAACTTCAGCTTTGGTTACTCAATGTTTGTTCCTTGTGTTTGAGAAGTCAAAGATTTACCACCTTGTTGGTGAAGAAATTTCTCCTCATCGCTTTCCTATATGGCTTATTCTTATCAAATGCACACACAAGATTAGTTGTTCTGTCAGAGCTGAACACACTTCTCGGCATCTGCATACAATGGTGTCTGTCTTGTGCTTCTTGTGCGTGGTGGTAGAAAGATTGGTGAAAACAGGGCCGCGACGTGAACGCTCATTCATTGACCCCTCTTACATGTCTGAGCTGAGGTTATATTTTGGGTGTTGCATTTTGTCATCTGAAGAAATGCCCTCTCTGTATCCTTTTGGAATCCTATAAGTATCTCCTCTCCTTCACTCCACAAGTTAATGCACAAGCGATACAATTTGCTTAATTTTCTTTCTTATTCATTGCTTAGAAATAATTCTAGTGAATCTATACTGAACTACTTCCAATGCAAGCATGGAGCATCAGAACCAACAGTATACACAGTGCCCAAAGAGTGTTGTCTCCATAGTTCTGCGGAATTTCTCTTACTTCTTGTTTGCAGTACTCACATGCTTACTTTGAGTTATATGAATAATTAGCAGCGATCCAACAAGATCTCATGTTACACAATCAATACTAATTTACAACAATTTTAATGAAATTAGATTTAAATAAATCAGAGTTTATCACCTGCTAAGAATCTCACGAAAGACCATAGCACCATTCAATGTTGCAACCAACTACCGTTTATTCCTTCATCGGTAAACGGGTTGTTCAATTATTAAGAAGCTCTCTGTGGTCTACATTGCAGAAAGAACCTTTATGAGATAATCTAAAATTCACAAAATCACCAAATGAACATCTGATGTTCGTCTGAATTGTACAAGGGAGAAAAGAATAAAGGCAATAATCTGTACAGGACAGCTACTGTGATCTGAAAAACGAGTCCCCGAATTTCAATTACTTCAAACATGTTCAGCAATTTTGAGTTGTATACCTGGCTGTGTAATAATAAAACTCAAAAGTATAGGATATTTTTACAATAGTTATTTCATTCTTCTAATTGCTATTCCATTGTGTTCAAGATTGATTTTTATTTCTTTCTATTTTTCTGTATTTTCTGTGCAATAATGTCATTTATCATTATTCATCTTCCGGCCATGGATATAGCATTTACGTCTTAACATTTTAGTACATTCAGCTGCTCAATTAAAACCTGCACGATGGAGTGTGCCTTCTGTTTCCATACATAAAACTCCTATGTCCAGTTTATCCCAGTAGAGTCAAGTCAAGTCAACTTTATTTGTCACATACACATACAAGATGTGCAGTGAAGTGAAAGTGGCAATGCCTGCGGATTGCGCAAAAATTACAGAACAGAATGGAACAGAATCAGTATTAACATGCTAGAAAATATATATTTTTTAAAGACACAACACAACAGTAAATTAGTACAGTAAATTATTAGTCCCTGGTGAGATAAGAGTTTACAGTCCTGATGGCCTGTGGGAAGAAACTCTGTCTCATCCTCTCTGTTTTCACAGCATAACAGCGGAGGCGCTTGCCTGACCATAGCAGCTGGAACAGTCCGTTGCTGGAGTGGTAGGGGTCTCCCATAATGTTTCTGGCTCTGGATCTGGTGTATAGGTCCTGCAGGGGAGTGAACACACTACTCTCTGCAGAGCCTTCCTGTCCTGGGCAGAGCTGTTCCCAAACCAGATTGTGATGTTGCCGGACAAGATGCTTTCTACACCCCCAGAGTAGAAGCATTGAAGGATCCTCGGAGAGACTCTGCTGTTTGAGGTGGTTAAGGCGCCGCCTTGCCTTAGTCACCAGTGCGGCAGTGTGTGTTGTCCATGTCAGATCCTCTGTGATGTGGACTCCCAGGTATTTAATGCAGCTCACCCTATCCACAGTCATCACATTTATCTCCTGTGGCGTGTATGTCCTCGGATGTTGAGCCCTTCTAAAGTCCACAATCAGAATTTACCCAAAAAGTTACAAAAAAAACTTGACTCAGATATCACAAATTTTGTTTGGGATTATAAATCCCACAGAATACAAAGAGCTCATCTGAATAAACCCAAAGTAGTAGGGGGATTAGCACTCCCCAATTTTATGTATTACTACTGGTCTGTAAATATCAGAAACATGATCCAATTGCTGGATAACTCTCCCCAACAACCAGATTGGACGATTATGGAGAGAGAGGATTGCTCTCCTTATAATATTGGAGCAATCCTTCTCTCTCCAATATCAATGAATAATATAAATTACAACAATAATCCAATTATATACAGTACAATCAGAATTTGGAAACAAATAAAACACAATCTAAAATTAAGAAACTTATCTCTCTTATCTCCTGTCGGTAAAAACCCCTCATTTAAACCTTCATAAGATAAAGCATTTACACAATGGGAAAGAGCTGGAATTAAAATCTTCGGAGATGTGTATGAATCGGGAAAACTACTATCATTTAAACAAATACACCTAAAATACAATTTGGGAAACAATCAATATTTTAAATATTTCCAATTCTGTAACTATTTGAAAAAATATGCACAAGATTATCACAATATGACTCCAGACTCACTGGAAGAAGTAATGATTACAAAGGCAGAATCAGCAAACCTAATATCTTATATATATATATAATAGTTTTCTAAATGCAGAAATACCAACAACAGATGGTATCAGGAGAGACTAGGAAAAAGAATTAGGTATAAAAATTCCCAAAGAAAGGTGGGAAGAATATTTACTAAACGTGCATAAATGCTCAATTAATGTAAGACACACCTTAATACAATTTAAAATCTTACACAGATTATACTATTCAAAAACTAAATTAAGTAAACTTTTTTCCCAACGTCTCTCCTATATGTGATAAATGTCAATGTCAAGAAGCTAATATAGCGCACTCATTTGTCTTTTGTACAAAAATTCAAACATTTTGGACTGACATTTTTGAAATTTGCACAAATATATTTAAAATGAAACTGACCCCAGAAGCAGACTGGATAATCTTTGGGATATCAGAAGACTGCCCTGATTTAAATGTGTTTCAAAAGACTCTATTTGAATATGGCTTAACAATTGGAAAAAAACTAATCTTAAAATTCTGGAAATATTCTCCGGTACCCAAAGTCAATATGTGGATTTCATCTATGTTCGAAACACTACACTTGGAAGATATGACACTCCGACTAGCAGGAAAATCAGACTGTTTCTATAAGACGTGGTCTGCATTTATAAATCTATTACAAGGATAAGGTGCAAGAATACCTCAAAAAAGCACCGGTGTCGGGTCTTGGTAAGGGGGGAAGAAAAATTGTCGAGTTGGTAGATTCCTTTTGCGAGATGTTTATAATAAAGTAACTGGCTTTTCTTTTTTCTTTCTCTATTTTTCCCTCTTTCTTTTTCTTTCCTCTCCAGGGTCTATCTTTTAATTCCCGTTTCTATCTCTTAAAGGGTTTCCTTTCCCTTTGTCACGCTTTGGCACTTTCACATCTCTTTTTCACTTTTCTACTTTCTATGCTGCTATTTTTCTCTCTATTCTCTCTTTTCTAAAGCCTTACAATAAAAAATTAAGGGGTACAATGACTGTAATACAATACAAGGGATGTACACTGATGTAACTTACAGTACCGCTAATAAATAAAGATATTTAAAATAAATAAATAAATAAATAAATAAATAAATAAAGTCCACAATTAGCTCCTTAGTTTTTGTCACATTCAATAGACAATAGACAATAGACAATAGACAATAGGTGCAGGAATAGGCGCAAGGAATAGAGCCAGCACCGCCATTCAATGTGATTATGGCTGATCATCCCCAATCAGTACCCCGTTCCTGCCTTCTCCCCATATCCCCTGACTCCGCTATTTCTATTCATATATCTGCCCAACTGTCTTTTAAAAGTCGTAATAGGATTAGTACGGGTGAGTGTAGGTTTGAAAACTCATCTCAAGGGGGGGGAGGGAGCGGTGAAGAGGGAGGGCAGGAAGGGCAAGGAGGGCACTCAAGAGGAGGCTGTTGTCCTGACACCAGAGTGCCAGATCAGCCACCTCCTCCCGATAGGCCTTCTCATCGTTATCAGAGATCAGGCCCACCACCACAGTGTCACCAGCAAACTTGATGATGGAGTTGGAGCTAAACCTGGCCACACAGTCATGTGTGTACAGGGAGTACAGTAGGGGGCTGAGTACGCAACCCTGGGGGATCCTGCATTCAGGGTGAGGGGGTTGGATGTATGTCTCCAAATCTTGACCACCTGGCGCTGAGAAAGTCCAGGACCCAGGCACACAGGGGAGTGTTAAGCCCCAGTTTCAGCAGCTTCTCAGCCAGTCTGGTGGGGACTATCGTAATGAAAGCTGAACTGAAGTCAATGAACAGCATCCTCACATAGCCCCCCTTCTGGCTGTCAAGGTGAGAGAGAGCGGTGTGCAGAACCTGGGAGACAGCATCGTCCGTGGATCTGTTCGGACGGTATGCGAACTGTAGCGGATCCATGTTGTGAGGGAGGAAGGCGCAGATGTAGTTCTTGACCAGCCTCTCGAAGCATTTCATGACTACCGAGGTGAGAGCCACTGGTCGGTAGTCATTCAAGCAAGTTGGAGAGGCATTCTTTGCCACTGGTACAATGGTTGATCTTTTGAAGCAGGCAGGGACCACGGACTTGGCCAGGGAGAGGTTGAATATTGTGATGAGCACTGGAGCAAGCTGACTAGCACAAGACTTTAGTACTCGCCCAGATATACCATGTGGGCCTACAGCTTTCCTCGTGTTCACACGCGTCAGAGCCCTCCTCACGTCGTGCTTGGTCACTGAGAATGTGTGCACATCCCCAGCAGTGGGCCTCCCTCCAGCCTCACTTGCAGTGTTGTTTTTATACGGCTTGCTAGGGGAGATGTTGCCCGTCTCGAATCGTACATAGAAGGAGTTCAGGTCATCAGCTACGGAGGTGCAGGCACTTCCGTTTGAGGGGGGGCTGCTCCGGTAGTTAGTTATAGTCCGTAGCCCCTGCCAAAGGCGTCTGGTGTCCTGCTGCTCCATCTATCAATCAATCAATCAATCAATCAATCAATCAATCAATCAATCAATCAATCAATCAATCAATCAATCAATCAATCAGTTTTATTCGTCACATTGCGCGCAAGTGAAATGAATTTGTCAGCAGCGGTACAATGATAAAGAACACACAAAAACACACTAAAAATTGAACACAAACATCCACCACAGCATACATCGCTGTGGTGGAAGGCAAAAAATTGGCCAGTCCTCCTCCATTTTTCCCTGTGGTCGGGACCTCAACTCTCCGCAGCCGCCGCTGCGGGCGTCCAGATGTACAGACAGGTAAAAGTCCAGTCTACGACTCCATCCTGTCCCTGTACCTCCTTTTTGCGTCCTTCACCGCCCTTCACCGCCCTTTGCAGTCGGTAGGACTCTGCCTTGTAGTCGTCCACATTGCCGGATGCCAGGCCGGAGTTGTAAGCAGCGGTGAAAGCATTCAAGTCAATGCGAATGGACCAGGGTTTTTGATTAGGAAAGATGCTAACCCTTACCGTGGGGACGATGTTATCGGCTATTGTTGCAATGAATTCCGTGCCCGCTTCCGCGAACTCATTGACATCTCTGGAACTTGCTTGAAACATATTCCAAAATGAAAAACAGTTGTATTGAGTCATTCAATCATTTCAGCAAGTCAATTCCTTGACATTTTGCTACATTCGGCCCTTTCTGTGAAATAGACACCCATCATGCTACAATGAAGAATTTGGATTTCTCTAGTCCCTCCACAAGATATCAGCATGTCCTATTGCACTTAACAATTAATTACATTTTCTTGAAGATATTGCAAGGTAGGAAATACACCAGTCAAATTCCACACAGAAATGTCTCAGGGCTGCACAGTGGCACAGCAGTGGAGTTGCTGCCTTACAGCACCAGCGACCCGGGTTCGATCCTGACTACAGATGCTGTCTTTACAGAGTTTGTACCTTCTCCCCATGACCAGGTGGGTTTTCCCTGGGTGCTCCGTTTTTCTCCCACACTCCAAAGACATGGAGGTTTGTAAGTTAATTGGCTTTGCTGAAGATTGCGTTAGTGCTAGTCATAGTCATAGAGAGATACAGTGTGGAAAAGGGCCTTACGGCCCAACTTGCCCACACCAGCCAACAATGTTCCTGCTACACTAGTCCCACCTGCCTGCGCTTGGTCCATATCCTTCCAAACTTGTCCTATCCATGTACATGTCTAACAGTTTATTAAACTTTGGGATAGTCCCAGCCTCAACTACCTCCTCTGGCAGCTTGTTCCATACACCCACCACTGTATGAAAAAGTTACCCATCACATCATCTGTATGAAAAAGTTACCCATCAGATTCCTATTAAATCTTTTCCCCTTCACCTTGAACCTCGATTCCCCTACTCTGGGCAAGAGAATCTGTGCATCTACCCGATCTATTCTTCTCTTGATTTTATACACCTCTATAAGATCACCCCTCTACCTCCTGCACTCCAAGGAATAGAGACCCAGCCTACTCAACTTCTCCCTATAGCTCAGACCCTCTAGTCCTGGCAACATCCTCATAAATCTTCTTTGAACTATTTCAAGTTTGACAATATCTTTCCTATAACATGGTGCCCAGAACTGAACACAATATTCTAAAGAAGAATATTCTAAAGAAGGTCTGAAGAAGGGTCTCGACCCGAAACGTCGCCTATCTCCTTCGCTCCTTAGATGCTGCTGAACCTGCTGAGTTTCTCCAGCTTTTTGTGTAACCCTCGATTCTCCAGCATCTGCAGTTCCTTCTTTAACACAATATTCTAAATGCGGTCTCATCAACGTCTTGTACAACTGCAACATGATCTCTCAACTACTATACCCAATATGAGGATCATTGGTTGGCGCAGACTCAGTGGGCCAAAGGCCTGTTTCCACGCTGTATCTCTAAAGTCTAAAGTCTAAAGTCTAAAGGTCTAAAGACAGCACGATAATGACCATTTAGTTTATTTTATTGATGTTGATTGTGGGATAAAAAGTTAGCTAGAAAACTAAGAATAAGGCAGCTAACATTATCAGAGACCCACACTATCCTGGCCACACACTCATCTCACCACTGCAATCAGGAAGAAGGTACAGGAGCTTGAGAACTGTGACGTCCAGGTTCAGGAACAGCTTCTTCCCTACAGCCATCAGGCTATTAAACTAAAACCTCATAAGCTATGAACTACAATAGACTACAATAGACATTTCATTTCGGAGTCATGTGAGTGACTTCGTGAAGAACCCGCCAGCACGCATGCGCGACATATCGTCGCAACGCATTGCAGTCGACGGCTGGAGGTGGAGCGCGGCTCACCACCAGCCCTTCATAAGGGCCACTCAGGTAAGTACAGGCAACCTTGAGTTGGTTGTTTCTTGTTGTGTTGAGTGTTTTTTCTCTCCAGCAGGAACATGGATAGAAGGAGTAAGGGCCGCAGGACGTCCGTAAGGAGTCGCCGGCCACCTATCCCGGAGCCCTCTTCAACGGCAGCACCCGCTAGTCGGGCCGGGAAAAAGTTGGGGAGCCCTGTTTTCACAGGACCCGACCCACCGACACACCTAAGCTCTAGCTGAGACAGCCAGAGGATGAGGAGATCTTGGTCCACGCACCAACAGCACCTGAGGTCCTTCAGGAGGAGCTCCTGGACGTGGCAGCCAAGTTTGCACTACCTGAATCGTCAGGACAACCCCTCAACTCCAAACTGGCTGCTACCATTGACTTCCTCACGAACCATCAACTTCAAGAGCAGGTCCTTGCGGAGGCCATGAACAGGCACAAGGCGCCAGGAAATTGCAACTCCCTCAATGTGCCTATCGTAAACATGCCGATTTGGGGCAATATTAGCCCAGGCATCAGAGCTCAGGAAATGAAGTTGCAAAGGATCCTGAAATTGCTCACTGCTGGGATTACCGCTTTTGCGAGGTCGGTGGACGGTGTGGATCTGAACACCGAGCAAGAGGATGCTCTGGCACTGCTGTGTAATACACAGTATGAAATTAATGAATGCAGGAAAAGCATTATCAAGCCTACATTGAACCCCAAATTTGCGGGACTATGCAGAGCACCCCCTACGCCACCACCCAGACAGAGGACCTCCCGAAGCGGGTCAAGGAATTGGATGACCATGCAAAGACGGTGGGTCTTATGAGGTCACATACCTTGACCAGGCAGCCGGCCAGGAAAGTACCATTCTTCAGGCCACGAGGCCCTGCCATTAGGCCAGCAAGGACCTACGCTCCAGCGCCGCCGCAGTATCAGCAGCCTCAACAGCCCAGGCCTTTTTTAGGGCTAGGCCCACAGCGGCCAGCATGGAAAATGCGGACTCCGCATTATCAGCACAACCCAGCACCTCCACGTCCCGCCAAACATGTCAGGGACCACCGATAACCATGAAGGTAAGGCGGTCTGGATTTCATGCACTTGCATGTCTAACTTCACATGTTGGTGGTAGACTACGGTTCTTTAAAGAGGCATGGGAAACCATCACTTCTGATGAGTTTATCTTACAAAGTATTCAAGGCCATGAGATTGAATTCATCAATGGTCAAATTCCTCCACCCCAGCATATGCCAAATCGCAAATTTACACTGTCCAGCAAGGAAACGGCAGTAGGCTATGCTGAAATCTTGAGGCTACAAGAAAAAGGCGTGATAGAAAGAACTATACACGAACCAATTGAATTTGTATCTAACATATTCACAAAAACCAAGAAGGATGGAGGATGTCGGGTTATTATTGATCTGACCCATTTGAATACTTTTGTAAAATATACCCATTTCAAAATGGACACGCTCGAAACAGCCAAATCTTTGATTTCTGAGGGCTGCTTTATGGCATGCATTGATTTAAAAGATGCATACTATTCAGTATCCATTCAGAAACATCACAGGAAGTTCTTGAAGTTTACCTGGAGGGATCAGCTCTGGCAATACAAAGCTTTGCCAAATGGGCTTACCACAGCCCCCAGATTATTTACTAAATTACTCAAACCAGTGTTGGTTACACCGAGGAGACAAAATCACATGGTCATGGCTTATCTGGATGATATCCTAATTATTGGGAACACTCTGGAATCAGCGAAACTGGCAGTTTCAGCCACTGTGGAAATTTTTCAAAAAGTGGGATTCATTATCCATCCAGATAAATCAAAGTTCTGCCCTTCACAGGTCATGGATTATCTGGGATTCACGGTGGATTCTAATCGCATGATGGCCACCATACCAGCTAACAAAGTTGGGGATGTCATTCAAGCATGTAAGAATCTAGTCTGCGGCAGTATACCATCAATTAGACAAACTGCTAAGGTGATTGGGAAAATCGTAGCAGTTTTTCCAGCTGCCCAATACGGACCTTTGCATTATCAAAATTTGCAAAGAGCCAAGATTTCAGCGTTAAAATTGAACGCTGGACATTTCGATAGACCTATGCAGCTGCCTCTCAAGGCAAAAATTGAGTTACAATGGTGGATTGATAATATCCATGACTCATTTTAGCCCATCATTGTGCCCAATCCGATGGTATACTTACAAACAGATGCAAGCTCCCATGGCTGGGGAGCCACGGACAACTACACTAGTTGTGGAGGCAGATGGGACACACTTGAATCTACCCTGTTGTTGTCACAAGGGATAAATTATTTGGAGATGCTAGGAGCATTTCACGGACTTAGAGCTTATTGTTCAAACCTTACTGACATTCATGTCCGTCTCCAAATAGATAATACCACTGCGGTGGCATATCTAAATCATATGGGCGGTACCAGGTCAATTTCATGTGATGAATTGGCAGATACAATTTGGCTCTGGTGTATTCAACTGAATATTTGGATTTCAGCTACCTATTTACCAGGTAAGCTCAATACAGTGGCGGACACCAGGTCACGCAAATTTAATGACAACATCGAGTGGATGTTAAATCTCCAAATATTCGCAAAAGTTACAGCCAAATTTGGTAAACCGGATATTGACCTTTTTGCGTCACGGTTTAACCATCAGGTACCAATGTACGTATCATGGGAGCCAGATCCTGGGGCAATGATGATGGACATGTTCTCGCTAGATTGGGGGAAATGGTTTTTCTATGCATTTCCTCCATTTTGCCTCATCAGTCGGGTATTGCGGAAAATACAGTCAGATGCTGTTAAAGGCATTCTTATCATACCCAACTGGCCTACACAGCCATGGTATCCGGTGGTCCTTGATATGATCAGTCAACCATGGGTCCTCTTAGAGGGTTGCCCACAATTGGTGACGAACCCTGTTTCAGGGGAACTACATCCTTGCCATAGTCACCTAAAATTATTGGCTTGCAGGTTCTGAACAGGCCATTACTGTGGTATGGTCTATCATCAAGAACTATGGATACCATTGGAGCATCATGCAGGGAGTCCACCAGGCGGCAATATCTTACACATATCAGGAAATGGGAAACCTACTACGGCCGCTCCCACATTGCATATGACTCCGTTACTATCACCGATGTGCTGGAATTCCTGGCGGGGTTGCATCATGACGAACACCTCAGCTACTGTGCCATCAACAGCGCCAGGAGTGCGCTATCATTCTACCTCAATATTGAGGTAGGATCCAACAAGCTGGTGTCCAAACTCATGCGGGGAATATTTAATTCCAATCCGCCAAGACCTCGTTACAACACCACCTGGGATATTGGGAAAGTATTAACCCTGCTCAGGACATGGTCGCCCATGGAAGGGCTTGAATTGGACAAACTCACCCTGAAGCTGGTGATGTTACTGGCACTGACTTCAGCGCAAAGGGTACAGACACTTCACAAGGTCATGATTGACAGAATGATCTCTACCCCAGACAAAGTAATCTTCTTTATAGATGAATTACTCAAGCAGCATAGACCTGGATACACAGGGCTGCAGCTGAAGTTTCCAGCATACCCCGCTGATGCAAGGCTATGTTTAGCCACCCATATCCGCCTCTATATTAAAGTGACGCGGAAATTAAGGGTAATGGAGAAATACCTACTCATCAGCCACAAAAAACCTCACCATAGAGTGACGGTACAGACGATCTCCAGATGGCTCAGGATCGTCTTGAATGAAGCAGGTATTGACACTATTGTCTTTAAATCCCATTCCACCAGGGCTGCATCGACATCGGCGGCAAGGGTCATGGAGGTGCCCATGGACCATATTCTTGCCACAGCGGGATGGGCGAAAGAAGCCACCTTTTAACGGTTTTATAATAAACCTGTTACCGCTCCTGTATTGTTTGCAGAGGCCATGCTGAATGCGGGTCAAGAGCATACAGATTCCCCCCAGTGAGGGTTTTTTTCTTTGTTATTATAAATAAATATTATTATTATTTTTTCAGTACAAGCAGTCTGGAAAGTTGATTACTCCTATCCATCCTTATAAGTGGTGTGTGACAGCATGGACGTTGTCCAGGGCATGGAATCACAGAGCTTTGAAGTCTTCACGAAGTCACTCACGTGACTCCTAAATGAAATAGTAAGATTAAACGAGAACTTACCAGTTCGAAGGTTGATCTTTATTTTATGAGGAGTTGCGATGAGGGATTTCGTGCTCTCCGCTCCCAACCCTCGATCATAAAGTCAACTGGTAATTAGAGTCTCTTCAATCTTACTATAACAAGTCATTTCTCTGTTTGTTGGTTCTGTGATTCCACACCGCTGCTTTGAAGAATGTCGCGCATGCGTGCTGGCGGGTTCTTCACGAAATCCCTCATCGCAACTCCTCATAAAATAAAGATCAACCTTCGAACTGGTAAGTTCTCGTTTAATCTTACTATCAATTAGAACAAGTTGTCCTACAACTTTAGGCTGTGCACGCCACATGAAAGAAGAAGAAGAAGGCTACAATAGACTATTATTATTATTATTGCACTGTTATTGTTTGTTTTTTTGAGTTTTGTTATATTATTTATTATGATTACATATTCTGCTGTGCTGCAGCAAGTATTGCTGGAATTTCGTTTTTCTATCTGGGACATATGACAATAAAACACTCTTTACTCTTGATTCTTGACTCTTGACCAAAGAAAAAGCACGTGGGGCCTTTGACATATTGTCTCATGCAACAATCTGTGCTTTTGATGATGCAGCAGTCCCACATGAAATCACGGGGGTGTCAGACAAATATTTGGAGGACATGCTTCTGAAGTGGGACTGAAGCCCAAACCACTATAATGAAGAAGGGCCCTGTTTCATTCCGTCACCTGAACAGCACCTTTTGTCATTTTTTTCATTAAAATGTAATATTAATCTCTCTGGGTCACAGTTGTAACAAACCCCTGCATCGTGTAAAGCTGTTCTGTTCAATTGCCCTGGCAGGACATATTTCTCCTCCAATGCCCCCTCTTCAGTTATATAGTCTGAACAAATAAAATTATATTTTGAACTGTTGTATCTGAAGTGGACAATGGAGAGCCTTAACATTTTGTTTTTGTTCGGATCCAGATTAAGCTAAGCACTTTGGTATGTTGCTTCAGTTTGTACTCTTGACTCAATGCACAATGCTTCAACAAAATGAAGTAGAAATAAGGAACTACAGATGCTGGTTTACATAAAAAAACAAAATGCTGTGGGAATTCTGTGGGTCAGGCAGCATCTCTGGAGAACATGGATAGGTGACGTTTCAGGACAGGGCCTTCAGCTTCTTCAGATTGATTACGGTGGGGGGAGAAAGATGGAAGAGAGGAGGGGCAGGAGGGATGGCCAAAGCCTTTCAAGTGGTAGGTGGATACAGGTGAGTGTTTTTTGAAAGTCAGATAGATGGAGAAAGGTCAGAGATGAAAAGACAAAAAGTGTGAGATAAATCTAGAAGATTTATGAATTGTGAAGCCAGACAAACAAGTGTAGATGGAAAGGGAAAATTAGTTTGAATCAAGGTGGGGCTTAGGGAAGGGGGGGGGGGGGGGGAGGGGGTAAAAAGGAGGTGGGGTGGAGAAATTGTGCGGGGGAAGGGTGTTTGGTTAATAATTAACTCAATTTGGAGAATTCAATGTTCACATCATTGTGCTGTAAACATCACTCTCGCAAAGGAGGTGGTCCAGGACAGAAAGATTATTGTGGAAATGGAAAGAGGAGTTAATTGGTTAGCAATCCTGTAGGCCTTGGCGGACCAAGCACGTGTTTAGTGAAATGGTCGCTGAGCCTACGATTGGTCTCACTAATGTAAAGGATGCCAAGATTGCTTTGGATAGGGATAAATCTTTGTTGGAAGGTATTAAACTGGACTAAGGCAAACTACAACGTTATTAGGCAGGAGCTCGGGAGGGTACATTGGGAGCAGTTGTCATTGGGCAAGTCCATATGTACATGTGAGAGTCGTTTAAAAGAACAATGTTCAGGAACTGCATGTTCCAATAATGAGGAGGGATAAGGATGGCAAAGTAAGGGATGACCAGAGGCTGTAAATCTGATCAAAAAGAAAGAGGAAGCGCATGCAAAGTTTAAGAAGATGAAATCAGAGTCTTTGAGGAATATAGAGCAAGGAGGAAAGAACACGTGGGCAATCATTAGGGCCAAAAGAGGCCAAAAATGGCATTGGCAAATCGGATTAAGACCCAACATTCTCAGAATATTCTGTACCTGCTCAGAGATATCATTGACCTTGGCATCAGGGAGGTAACATACCGTCATGGAGTCTCTCTTATGGCCACAGAAACACAGGTCTGTATCCCTGATTATGGAATTTGTTATCACTATTCCTTGCCTAGTGTGTGAATTTCACAGATACAGATCAGCCACCAGGTGGCGCCTGCCGGCTGCCTCGCCAAAACAGTCTCTCATCCTTTCACTCTTTGTTGTTTTAAACAATGTATTAAATGTATGTTCTTTATATTGTTTTATGTGGGTGGTGTGGGGGGGGGGGGGGGGTTGGGGGAAACTTTTTAAAATCTCTTACCTCGACAGAGATGCGATTTCTAACAATCTCTTATCTCGACGGAGATATGATCACGGTATCGTATCTCCGTCAGCACTGCGTCTAACATCGTGGAGCTGGCGGCCTCTTGCTGAAGATCGACTTCGGGAGCTCCAATTGCGGGAGCCTGCAGGACTTAACATCGTGGAACTGGCGATCCCTGTCGGGGAACGATCTCGGGAGATCCAATCACGGGAACCTGTGGACTTTAACATCGTGGAGCTCTAGGTCCCTGGTTAGGGACCGACTTTAACATCGGGGAGCTCGCAGTGCCTGGTTAGGGACCGACTTCGGGAGCTCCAGGCCACAGGAGCTTTGACTGCCCCGATCGCGGGAGCTTCGATCGTCCTTACGGGGGAGCTTCGATCGTCCTTACGCGGGAGCTTCAATCGCCCCGACTGCGGATGGTTTGACTCCCCCGACCACGGGAGAAAGGAGGGACGATTAGACTTTATTGCCTTCCATCACAAAAAACTATAGACAATAGGTGCAGAAGTAGGCCATTCGGCCCTTTGTGCCAGGACCGCCATTCACTGTGATCATGGCTGATCATGTATAATCCTACCTTTATTCCTCGTTCCTACCTTCTCCCCATATCCCTTGACTCCGCTATCTTTAAGAGCTCTATCTAACTCTGCCTTGAAAGCATCCGGAGAATTGGCCTCCACTGCCTTCTGAAGCAGAGAATTCCACAGATTCACAACTCTCTGGGTGAAAAGGTTTTTCCTAATTTCCATTCTAAATGGCCTACTCCATATTCTTAAACTGTGGCCCCTGGTTCTGGACTCCCCCAACATGGAGAACATGTTTGCTGCCTCTAGCATGTCCAATCCCTTAATAATCTTATATGTTTCAACAAGGTCACCTCTCATCCTTCTAAATTCCAGTGTATACAAGCCCAGTCACTCTATTCTTTCAAAATATGACAGTCCCGCCATCCCGGGAATTAACCTCGTGAACCGACACTGAACTCCCTCAATAGCAAGAATGTCCTTCCTCAAATTTGGAGACCAAAACTGCACATAATACTCCAGGTGTGGTCTCCCCAGGGCCCTGTACAACTGCAGAAGGACCTCTTTGCTCTTATAATTAACTCCTCTTGTTATGAAGGCCAACATGCCATTAGCTTTCTTCACTGCCTGCTGTACCTGCATACTTACTTTCAGTAACTGATGAACAAGGACACCCAGATCACAGTGAGGAATGTGGCGAATCTGCTGTTGTGGATGTTTACATTAACTTTTATGTAGTTGTGTGTCTTGTTGCTTTTTTGTTCAATATGGTTGTATGGTAAATCGAGTTTCATTGTACCTTAATTGGTACATGTGACAATAAAAGACCTTTGAACCTTTGAACCTCTGAAACTTTGAACGAGGCTCTTCAGCTCACCGAGTCCACATTGACCAGAGATCACTCCGTATGCCAGCATTATCCGACACACAATTACAATATACAATTTTTGTACCAATGCCAATTAACCTGCTATACATCTTTGGAATTTGGGAGGAAACTGGAGCACCCGGAGAAAACGCATGTGATCACAGGTAGAACGTACAAACTCCGTACAGACAGCACCCTTAGTCAGGATTAAACCCAGGTCTCTGGCACTGCAAGGCAGCCACTCGAGTCCTAGTATAATCACTTAGACGCACGGAGAATGTGGCAGGTCTGAATAAGATAACTAGCTGCAAAGCACGGTCAGGCAATATCATTGGTTATAATGCGACCCTACCTGATGAACTGAATGCTTTCTATGCTCGCTTCGAGCTGAAGACCAACAGAGTGACACCTGGCCCTTCAGACTCCAATGTGTCTCTCACCAGGGTGACTGTGGCAGGGGATAGATTGGCCTTCTTGAGGGAAAACCCACGAAAAGCAACTGGACCAGACGGAGTTCCTGGCTGTGTCATTAGTAGCTGCGCGGACCAGCTAGCGGGAGTATTCGTGGACATTTTTATTCTCTCCCTACTCTATTCTGGTACCCATCTGCTTCAAGAAGACCGCCATCATCCCAGTGCCGAAGAAAAGTAAAACGTGATGCCTAAATGACTACCGTCCAGTGGCCTTGATATCCACCATCACGAAATGTTTTGAGAAGTTAGTTATGGAACGCATTAAATCCAGTCTACCCAATGGCCTTGACCCACTGCAGTTCGCTTACAGCCACAACAGATCCACGTACGATACCATTGCCCTAGCCCTACACTCATCCCTAGAACACCTGGATAAGAGACACCTATGTCGGACTCCTGCTCATAGACTACAGCTCTGCCTTTAATAACATTATACCATCCAAGCTTATCACCAAACTCACGGGACTTGGAGTCATCACTCATTTCTGCAACTGGATCCCTGACTTCCTGATCAACAGAACTCACAATCAGTGATGATAGGGGACAAATCATCCTCTACGGTGCTTTCTCAGCCCTCTTATTTACTCCTTGTACACCCTCGACTGTGCAGCCATGTACAAATCTAATTCAAATTTCTAATTCGCAGACGATACCACCATTGTGGGCTGGATATCAAATAATGATGAGATGGAGTACAGGAAGGAGATTGAGAACCTTGTTTCCTGGTGTTAAGACACCAATCTCCCACTCAACGTCAGCAAGACAAAGTAGATAGTGATCGACTTCAGGAAGGAAAGTTTCACATACCCCAATTTGCATTGATGATGCTGAAGTGGAGATGGTCGAAAACTTAAATTTCCTCGATGTCGATATCTCCAACAACTACACCTGGATCATCCATATTGAAGCAGTGACCAAGAAAGCATTACTAACACCTCTACTCCCTCAGAAGACTCAGGAAGATTGTCATGTCTCCTGCAATTCTCACCAACTTCTGAATCATAGAAAGCATTTTATCAGGATGCATTACAGCTTGGTTTGCGAAAAGCTCCAACCAAGTCCATAAGAAATTGTAGCAAATTGTGGACGCAGCCCAGGCCATCACACAAACCAACCTCCCTTCTATTGACTCCATTTATACCTCACGCCACCTTGGCAAGGCCAGCAGCATAATCGAGGACGTGTTGCACCCTGTCCAATCCCTCTTCTCTCCTCTCCCATCAGGCAAAATGTATAAAATTGTGAAAATGCATACCACTGGATTCAGCTACAGTTTTTTCCCAGCTGTTATCAGACAACTGAATCATCCTATCTCAAGCAGAGAGCAGTGCTGAACTATAATCTACCTCTTTGATGTCCCTCGGACTATCCTTAACTAGACTTTGCTGGCTTTACCTTGCACTTAAACCTTGTTCCCTTATGTATCTATACTATACACTGTACATTGATTGATGTAATCATATATTGTCTTTCTGCTGACTGGTTAGCACGCAACAAAAATCTTTTCACTGTACCTCGGTACATGTGATGATAAACTGAACTGAAACTGAACTGAACTAAGAGGTCATACTCCCAATGGTAATACTCGTATGAGAGGGAGATAGCCACAGGAGATTCCAGCACTGCTAGCCTGCCTCTCCTGGTAATCACCCATCTATCTGACTGAACCTTTGGTGTGACCACCTCACTGAAACTACTGTCCACAATCCTCTCAGCTTCCTGTATATTCCTCAATGTGTCTAACAGCCGCTCCAACCGATCCAAGGAGTCTGAGAGGAGCTGCAGCTGCATACTTCCTGCAAACATAGTAGTCAGGAACACGTGACAGTTGCCTGGTTTCCCACATCAACAGGAAGAGCATCCCACTCGACTGACTGCCTATTACTCACAACCATAAATCTAGCAGACCTAATGGCAACTGAATCCTAAACACCCGAACTTAGTCTTGCTTTGTTTCTGTTCTCTCTCTTCTCCGAACGCCCCAGTATTCACCAAAGCCCATAGTTTTCCCCAGCATTAGCACATTGACCTCAATGCAGTTCCTCTCAAAATGGCCACTCCAACATGGACAATCTGCGAGAGAAAGTTATAGAGGAGGGTACAATTATAACATTTAAAAGGCATTTATCCGGGTTTATGGGTAGAAAAGGCTCCGCAAGGATGTGGACCAAATGCAGGAAGATGGCACGTGCAGATAGACATCTTGGTTGGCATGGATGTTGTGGTGAAGGGCCTGTTTCCTTGCTGCATAACTCTATGATTTTTGCAGAGTCAGGTGCCATAAACATCTGCAAATTGGGAAGTGGAAAAGAGATTTGTTGGATTGTGGGCTGACATGATCCAGGTCCAGATTGTTTTTACCATCAGGGCCATAAAAGGAGTGACTAGTGAGTTGTCTCAATTTGGAGAAACTTCCATTGGACTGGAAAATATCAAATGTAATCCTTTATTCGAAAAGGGATGGAAATGGAATGCAGGAAACTATAGACCTGTTAATGGGAATATGTTAAATAGTATCATTAAGGATGTTATAGCAGGATACTTTAAAAACTGAAGACTACCAAACATAAATGATACATTTTTGTGAAAAGTAAATCATGTTTGACTAATTTAATTGCATTATATTAAGGTACACTGTGCTATGGATAATGGGGAAGTGATCATACAGGCAGGTACACTGAGGTACAGGCACATTGGAAAATCTTACTTGCAGCTTCACAGATTCGGACACAAAAATATATTATACATAAATCATACACAAATGACACATATAATTTCTAAAGGAAAGAAGACTACACAAACTAGACATTAGTGCAAACATTTAATTATAAAATAAGTCTATGGTAGTGTGAGAGGTAGGCGTTAGTGTCACGGTAGATTAGTGTTTAAGAACCTGAGAGTTGGAAAAAAAGAGTTGTTCCTAAACCCGTTGTGACTCCCTGAAAGCATTAAAGGTATTGCATCGATACTTATTGAAGAAAGTAAACGCACATGCTGTAGACGATAACATATTGGTATAGATTGATTGGCAAAATATAACAAGAGGTGTGCCCTGGGGCTTAGTGGTGAGCCTCATCTTTTTACAGTCTATATAAATCACTTGGATGAAAAATGGAAGGTGTGGTTGGGAAATTTCCTGATGCCACAAAGAAAGGTAGAAACATTGTGAAGTGGACTATTTATTTTATCTCTTTCTTTCTTTCTTTATTTATCCTTCCAAAATGGACAATTTCACTTTTCCTACACAATTCTCCATTGGTCAAACTTTTGTTTGCTCTTTTAACCCTTGTTAACCCCTTAGTTTAGTTTAGAGCCAATAAACTAAATTAAACTGAAGGGTTTACAAGGGTTAAAAGAGCAAACAAAATGTTGACAGATGGAGAATAATGTGGGAAAAATCAGGGTGTCTTGGTGTAAATGACTAATATGTAGTCACAATAATTAATTAGAGAACCCAACAAGATAGGGTCTCGACCCAAAATGTCACCTACTTCTTTTCTCCAATGATGCTGCTTGACCCGCTGAGTTACTCCGCTGTTTTGTGTCTATCTTCAGCGTAAACCACCATCTGATGTTCCTTCCTGCACAAAATATAGTTGTTTATTGGTAGGGGAATTGAATTCAAAAGTAATAAGTTTATACTTGAATTATACGAGGCATTGGTGAGGCCACATCTGGAGTACTACATATAGTATTGGTTTCATTATTTAAATGATTTCAGTGAAGGTTTTCTGGAATTCACCTGGAATGGGTAGGTTTTCTTACAAAGACATATAAGATCCTGAGTGGTCTTGGGAATGTGTTCTCTTGAAGGAGAATCTAGACCATAAATATGAATGTTTTAAAAATAAGGATCAGTCCATTTAAGGCAATGTTTTCTATCAGAACTTGTGAATCTATAGAACTACCTTCTTTAAAGGGCAGTGGAAGCAGAGTCTTTGAATATGTTTTAAGTTGGGAATCAATAGATTTTAGATAAGCAAAGGGATGTTGAGAATTTTCACCTAGGGTTGCAGTCAGATCAGCTCATGATCTTACTAAATGGTGTCGATGGCTCGAAGGCCTGCTCTTAATTTGTGTGGTCATTGATGGTACTCATGGATTTTCCATTTCTTTAGCCCAAATATTTTAAACACCACAAGCAATGCCCTAATACATACTTGAAACAAGAGAAAAATGCTTTGTGGTTCTCATTTCATCCATCAAATTGACAGCTCCATGTAACACCGCTCTCGTGTTGAGTATCGAGGGTTTCACACTATTTCTAGACATCAGTATTCAGTGTTGCCGATGCTTATTTCCCAGTTGCTATGTATCCAAGGACATTTTTAGTGCAGAAGGCGAAATTAAATAAATCTGGCATTCACATATTTCCACTGCATCTCAGATCTCTTCATAGCCAATGAAGTATATTTGGATATTAGCATAGTGATACCTTAGGACAAATGTCAACCAATGTTCATTTAACATAGATTCTCAAATGACTGTATCGTAATAGGCAGGTAATTTATTTTATTGATATCGGTTGAGGGATGAACAGCAGGAATAACTACCATCTTGATATGTCAGTCCATCCCAGATTATTTACTTTGCTTTGAAGTTACAGGAGTCTGATACGAATCCTGAAATTTCTGACTGCGGAACAGATGGGCTTCAGTGTTCGAGGTTTGATGGTACAACCTTATGTTGGCTCTTTGCTCTACAGAATCAAATTTCATCCACAGCCTTATATCGTTCTGCAGCTCAAATCATCACCTGCATTTTCCTTGAATAGGTGGAAAAGGATCTGCCTCAACAACTATTCTTGGAACATAATTCCAAGCTCAAAGAAACACATTCTGCATGAAATATGGACTTTACCAAATTCATGAATTTAGCATTGATGATTATTCATGACTATCTTTCCAGTCAGAAGAAATGTCCTTTCAATATTTACCGTCACATTTGTTTTAACGTGCAGCTTATTGCCCTTTTCTGCTTCAGGATAAATATTCCCACTGTCTCAAAATACTAATTATAATAATGTTCCTGTCTGGGGCTGCTTTAATTAAATTATGTTAAAGTCATAGGAAGATACAGCATGGGAGCAGGCCCTTCAGCCCACTGTGTCTGCGCTGTGTTGTCCAAAGCTACACATACAGCTCTAATTATGCCCAGCAACTGCAAAGGCAACATTTATCTCTTGTTCTTGTGTTTTGCACCACGTTAAGATACAGTTGTTGTGGTATAGTGTTATGCGAAGCCAAACAATTCTCTAGGGAGCTGAGGAGATATTGTATTAGATCATAAGAGATAGTAGAATTAGGCCATTTGGCCCATCAAGTCTACTCCAGCATTCAATCATGGCTGATCTATCTCTCCCTCCTAACCCCATTCTCCTGCCTTCTCCTCATAACATCTGACACTCAACACTGGTCCACCCATGCGGTACTATTTTGTTTGAAAAATGCAGGAATCTGTTAATAAGATTGCAGCAAGATTACTTCAAGCAGAATCAAGATGCTTTTATGATCTATCTATCTATCTATCTATCTATCTATCTATCTATCTATCTATCTATCTATCTATCTATCTATCTATCTATCTATCTATCTATCTATCTATCTATCTATCTATCTATCTATCTATCTATCTATCTATCTATCTATCTATCTATCTATCTGTCTGTCTGTCTGTCTGTCTGTCTGTCTGTCTGTCTGTCTGTCTGTCTGTCTATCTATCTATCTTTAAAACTGTGTGTGTGTGTGTGTGTGTGTGTGTGAGTGTGTGTGTCATTTTGCCTTTGAAACGTATCTCCACGTACCGATTTTTACATATTTTGGTAGGGATTTACCTTATGAGTTCAGAAATCTCTAAATTTGGTCAATTATTTCCCCAGATTTTGAATACAATTGTTCACAAAACTCACTTAAAAAAAAATAATCGCCGCTTGCCAGCTGCTGACGTCACAATGCCCACATGCCCACCAATTGAGGTCCACCTGGCTCCTGGCCCCGTCCCCCACCTGCCTTCTGGCCCCGCCCCCCACTGTGGACCAAAGCATTGTTTATTTCTTTTTTTCATAGCATTGAATTTTATTGTTTTTCTGGGCCCCTCTCCATGTCCCTCCCCCCACCCCTGGCCTGGCTCGGCTCGGCTCTGGATTAAACATCTGCTGTTTTACACGAGTTAAGTCAACCCCCCACCCCCCCCCCCCCATTCTTTAAAAGGCGCAAAAAGAACGAGCAGGTTCTTCAGATCCCGAGGATACTTGGTTTATTTCGAGAAGTCACGTCCCTCCTTGCGCCCAGCCCAAGTACGCTCGCGCCCAACCTCCCGCAGCTGGACTCCCACACCCGCCCGCCCACTCCAACTGCCCTGCCCGTTCTTCAAAATGCGCAGAAAGAACGAGCGTTCTGCAGATCGGGAGGTCACCGGAGGTCACAGCGGGTTACAGCCGGTCACCAGAGGCCACCGTCTTGCTTCTGAAACCTCCCCCACCCGATGGTAGAACATGGTGGCGGCGGCGGCAGTTATTGTCGCAAGGGGCACGTGATGAGAAGGCGGCCCTCACATCCATTACTCCCTCTGGGAAAACCGGTGCAGCGAGTGAAGTCACACCCTTCCCTCCCGCTGCAAACCCAACGAGCTGTCAGTCGCGCCGCTCTTAAGTCGTTTGAAAAAAGCCTTGCGACCCCCCCCCCTTCCCCCTCTCTCTCTCCCCCTCTCCCCCTCTCTCTCTCCCCCCTCCCTCCCCTCCTCTCTCTCCCCCCCCCTGTCTCTCTCCCCTCTCTCTCCCTCTCGCACACGAGCACAACTATGGCCAGCACATCATTGGCCACCCTGCGCATGTGCACTGCCATGGCAACTGGCCGGCACTGGGCTCTTTATCCCTCGCTTTGAATTGTGGGAGATCTGGCCTCGCCACGACCGCTGAAAACCAATGCGGATTCACTCCCTGACTCTGCATCTGAAGTAACTGCCTGGAGTAACTCTTGCTTCTGGTTTCCTGGTCCTCCATAAATATTCTAAATGGAATTTGAACTGGAGGTGGTGGAGGGCTGAACAATAACAATCTATTGCATTTTATCTGTTTATTTATTGTGTATATATATATGGTCTATGGTATATAAACACACTGAACTTTTATCTCCTGTTCTTTATTATGTTTACATATTCTGTTGTGCTGCAGCAAGCAAGAATTTCATTGTCCTATCTGGGACACATGCCAATAAAACTCTCTTGACCACTGACTTGGACTTAAGCGAAAAAGGATTCTTCGGAAAAAAGAGCTACCTTAAATTTAGTTGCGTCTGGTTGGGTAACTATGGTAGGGTGAAGACTATTCCATGCTTTAATTGTACGGGGGAACTCCATGGAGCAGCCAGCAACTCTGGATAGAAGAAATTGGGTGATGTTTCGGGTAGAGACCCTTCTTTGTACTAGCTCTGATTTTAGTGTTTTTAGTTTAATTTAAAGATACAGCGTGGAAACAGGCCCTCTGGCCACCAGAGTCCACGCCGACCGCCGATCACCAGTACACTTGTTCTATCCCACACATTAGTGATGTCAAGAGTCAAGAGTGTTTTATTCTCTCACGTTCCAGTTAGAACAATGAAATCTTACTTGCAGCAGCACAACAGAATATGTAAACATAGTAGTCTGTAAACAATGTTATAAGCAAGATAACAAAACGGTGTATACTTATACATGAATATATAACTATATAAATATATATATATGTGTGTGTGTGTGTGTAATATATATACCCACACACACACACACACACACACACACACACACACACACACACACACACACACACACACACACAATTTCCCTCCTGGGATTAATAAAATTCTATCGTATAGTTTCGTGTGTGTAGGAAGGAACTGAAGATAGACACAAAAAGTTGGAGTAACTCAACAGGTCAGACAGAATCTCTGGAAAAAGGAAAATATGATTCTTTGGGTTGGGTCTGAAATAGGTTCCTGCACACCTTTGGAATGTGGAAGGAAACAAGAGCACCCGGAGAAAACCCATGCGATCAAAGGGAAAAGGAGCAAGCCATACAGACAGCACCCATATTCAGGATCAATTCCGGGTCTCTGGCACTTTTAGGCAGCAACTTTATGGCCAATGTACTGCCCCATAGTCTTGAACTTAATTAAAACATACAGTAGCTGTAAAGGGGGAAATAGTATCACTTGGAGATGTAAAACTGAAAATGGATATTTTCATTTTTTTAGTAACCAAAGTTATCAACGTAAACTTTTTTGTGTGTTGGAAAACAAAATATAGTGGCACAGCTGGTAGACTTGCTGCCTCACATGGCAGAGATCTGTGTTCGATCCTGTCCTCGGGCACTGTCTGTGTTGAATTTGCACATTCTCCCTGCAAGTGTGTGGGTTTCCTCTCACATCCAAAAGGCACATTGGCTTTGTAGGTTAACTTGCCTCTGTAAAATTGCCCCTAATGTGTATAACAGAACATATGTGAATGGGTAGACAAAAATGTTGGAGAAACTCAGCGGGTGAGGCAACATCTATGGAGCGAAGGAAATAGGCGACGTTTCGGGTCGAGACCCTTCTTCAGACTGATGTGAGGGTGGGGGGGACGGGAAGAAGAAAGGAAGAGGCAGATACAGTGAGCTGAGGGAGAGCTGGGAAGGGGAGGAGAAAGCAGGGACTACCTGAAATTGAAGAAGTCAATATTCATACCGCTGGGCAGTAAACTACCCAAGCGAAATATGAGGTGCTGCTCCTCCAATTTACGGTGGTCCTCACTCTGGCCATGGAAGAGGCCCAGGACAGAAAGGTCGGATTCGGAATGGGAGGGGGAGTTGAAGTGCTGAGTCATCGGGAGATCAGGTTGGTTATTGCAAACCGAGCGGAGGTGTTGGGCGAAGCGATCGCCAAGCCTAGGCTTGGTCTCACCGATGTAGAGCAGCTGACACCTACAGCAGTGGATGCAATAGATGAGATTGGAGGAGGTGCAGGTGAACCTCTGTCGCACCTAGAAAGACTGCTTGGGTCCTTGAATGGAGTCAAGGGGAGAGGTAAAGCAACTTGTGTAGCATTTCCTGCGGTAGCAAGGGTAAGTGCCAGGATAGGGGGTAGTTTGGGTAGCAAGGGACGAAATGACCAGGGAGCTACGGAGGGAGCGGTCTCTGTGGAAAACCAACAGGGGAGGAGATGTGAAGATGCGGCCAGTGGTGGAATCCCATTGGTTGACAAAGCTGGAGAAAATCAGCGGGTGAGGCAGCATCTATGGAGCAAAGGAATAGACAACGTTTCTGGTCGAGACCCTTCTTCAGATTGATGTCGGGAGGGGGGGGGGGGGGGGGGACACAAAAAAGAAAGGAAGAGGTGGAGACAGTCGGCTGTGGGAGAGCTGAGAATGGGTGGGAAAGGAGGGAGAAAGCAAGGACTACCTGAAATTAGAGAAGCCAATGTTCATACCGCTGGGGTGTAAACTACCCAAGCAAATATGAGGTGCTGCTCCTCCAATATGCGGTGGGCCTCACTCTGGCCATGGAGGAGGCCCAGGACAGAAAGGTCGGATTCGGAATGGGAAGTGGAGTTGAAGTGTTGAACCACCGGGAGATCAGGTTGGTTATTGCGAACTGAGTGGAGGTGTTGTGTGAATCGATCGTCAAGCCTGCGCTTGGTCTCACCGAGGTTGATCATACGCTGAAGAATCCAACCACATTTTTGTTTGGAATTGGAAAGAAATAATAGAAATTGCATTCATTGCAATGTGTAAAAAGAGTTGAGATACTGTATTATAATTTTGCTGCATGTCATTGTGGTATATATCATGTCTTGATTGGTAAATATGTTTAGTTTCTGACTTTATATGAAGCAGAACTAGTATGTGGATGCTTCATGAGCATAATTCCGACTGGTAACTATGCACTTCGTCCGAGCACATTATCGCACATGTCATGCAAGCCGTCTTAAATGACCACTTAAACTGTCATTTGGCAACTTAAAAAACTGCCAAGGTTGCCCGGCTGACAACAGAGACATCTTTTAAATTTTTTTAAATTTGTATTTATTTTTATTAGAAGTAATGTACATTACAGTAGTATAAGCCAAAAATAAGATAATACATTTCATGTACCACTTCTTGTTTTAAACTTTGAGAAGAGAAAAATAGAGAAAGTTAGATAAGATAGTAAGTGCGTGAAAAAGTGAGAAGGAAGAACCCGTAGAGACGTAGAACACGAGAAAGAATAAAAAGAAAAAAACAACAAAAAAAAAGGAAAGAGAAAAATAGAAAAAAGAAAATATAAGAAAATAAGATAAGATAAAAATAATGTACCTACTTCGTATCTTTACACACCCCTCACCAGGTCCTGAAACCGTTTATTTTCAAAGTTATGTTCCACCCTATGCTTGTAATAAGTCGATAAATGGAGACCAAATCTTTTGGAAATGATCTGATTTGCTTGCTAGGACGAATCTCATATTTTCGAGGTGTAACATTTCGGACATATTTGAAATCCGCATTTTTACTGTGGTGTGGGAACGTTTTTTCAGAATTTAAGTATGAGTTTGTTTTACCATTATTAAGCCATAATTAAGGAAGCTCTTTTGGAACAAAGTCAGCTCAAAGTCGACTTCCAGTGTTCCAAAAATAATCAATTCTGCGTTCGGTTTCAGTTTTATTTTAAATAATTTTGTAAAAATTTCAAAGATTTCATTCCAAAATATTTGGATTTTTATGCAAAAAACAAAGGAATGTGCAATATGTCCTACTTGAGATAGACATTTATCACAAATGAGGGAAACATTTGGAAAGATTTTACTTATTTTAGTTTTTGAATAATATAATCTGTGTAGGGCTTTAAATTGGATTAGAATATGTCTTACAATGATCGAGCATTTGTGCACATATAGCAAGTGTTTATCCCAACTCTCCTTCGAGATTTTTATAGCTAGTTCTTGTTCCCAATCTCTTCTAATTCTATCGGATGATGGTATTTCTATATTTAGGATGATATTATACAAGTATAATATTAAATTAGTTGAGTCCGCCTTTCTATTCATAGCTTCGTCTAATAGGTCTGGAGTCAAATTTTGGTATTCTTGTGTATATTTTTTCAAATAATCACGGATTTGAAAATATTTAAAATATTGATTACTTCTCAAATTGTATTTAAGTTGTAGTTGTTGGAATGATATATTTCCATTTTCATACGTGTCTCCAAACGCTTTAATTCCTATTCTTTCCCAATGTGTAAATGATTTATCAATAGTGGATGCTTTAAACGACGGATTATTAACTATGGGAGAGAGAAGTGATAGATTTCAAATTTAAGGGTTAATTTTATTTGTTTACAAATTCTAATAGTACTATGAATAATTTGATTTTTACTGTATATTATTATTCAGTTTTATTGGTGAGACAAGGATCGCTCCTATATTAAAAGATGAGCAATCCTCTCTCTCCATTATTATCCAATCCACCCGTTGGGCAGAATTGTCCAACAGGTGAATCACATTTTTGACATTTGCTGAACAATAATAATACAAAAAATTAGGGAGTGTTAATCCACCAAATTATTTAGGTTTGCACAAATGTCTTCTTTGAATTCTATGGGATTTATAGTCCCATATAAAATTTGTGATATCAGAATCCGGTTTCAAAAAAATCTTTTTAGGTAAGTATATTGGTATTGATTGGAATAAATATAAAATTTGTGGTAGGAAGATCATTTTTATAGCATTTATTCGGCCTATTAAAGACATTGGAAGAGTTTTCCAAAATTTAATCAGGGCGTTTAATTTAGTAACTAGGGGCATATAATTTGCATTAAATAAGGATTTATATTTTCTGGTGATTTCGATTCCCAAGTATTTACATTTTTCTGTAGCAATTTTAAAAGGGAATTTTAACAGGTGTGTCGAGTCCTGAGAGAAATAAAATTAAGTGAGAGCCCTGCAAGGTGTATAATATTTTTGACATAGTCATAGGCCTTTCTTACATATGCTGTCACAAAGCACTGTAGTCTCTAAACATACCCTTCAGTAATTTTCCTTGCCTTCCATTTCAGAATAATAGTGTTTTAAGCCAATAACTCGACACTAGCACTGGCAATAAATAAATAAATAAATAAGCACAGCTTTCCACCCCCTTACCTCATTGGCTACGCTCGCCTGCAAATCAGTGTCAATCTGGTGGACCATCTTCATCTGGTCATGGGGGTGGGGGATTGGGAGAGGCCTCACAAGTGAAACAGCTTAGGGCCTCTCTTCATCTAAATCCGGCCCTGGTTGGGGGACCAGGCCTCCTGTGTGAGAATGGGACCCAACGGGTCCCACTTAGTCTAGTAATGTGATAAAACAGAGTCACTTGGAGTAGTGTATTTGAATTTCCAGAAGTGAACTATCGGTACAGAAAGTATTGGACTTCTGGTGTACCCTTTAGTACTATTATATGCTATTGTTTGGGTTATATGCTGACATACTGGCTAGGTTACTGGGCTAGTGACAGGCTTATTAGATAATTGAAAAAAAAGACACAAAGTACTGGAGCAATGCAGCAACTGAGACAGCATCTCTGGAGAACAGGTATAGGTGACATTTGAGGTCAGGACCCTTCTTCAGACCAGAGGATTGAGATCAAATCTCACCATAGTAGCAGGGGAATTAAATTCAGGAAATTAAATAGACAAGACAAGACAAGACAAGACAAGACAAGACAAGAGACATTTATTGTCACATGCACCAATTGGTACAGTGAAATTTGTGGTTACCATACAGCCATACGAATAAAGAAAAGAGAACACAGAACACGATAGTCTTTAGCACAAACATCCCAACACAGCGGAATCAAAGTTTCCCACTGTGAGGGAAGGCACCAAACTTCAGTCATCCTCCTCTGTTGTTCTGTTGTTCACCCGTGGTCGGGGCCTCCCGAGCCCCCCGCTGTCGCCGCTACGGATGCTCAGGCCCTCTCGCTGGGATGACGGAACTCCGACGTCGGAAGGAGAACATTCTCAGTGGCTTGGACCTCTGAATCGGCCACTTCCTAATGGAGACCGCGGCTCCCGAAGTCCACAGGCTGAGCTGAGCGAAGATTCACGCTGGCGACCCTCAGCAAAGGGATCCCAGGACACCGCGATGTTGGTCAGCGATGCCCGCGACTGGGAGCTCCGCAAACCACAGCTCCCCGATGTTGAATCAGCAGGCCCAACACTCTGGAGCTTCAAATGATGATACTGGTAAGGCATCACCCGCTCCACGATGTATCCAGCGCTGAGCCACTGCAGAAGCTTTGGCCGGTCTCCGGCAGGAAAGGCCGCGCCACTCCAGTTGGTAGGCTGCGGAGGGGGGGGGGGGGGGGGGGGCGAGGACGCGACTCAGAGAGTAGTCGCATCCTCGCCTGGAGATGACTGGGGAACGGTTTCCCCCTTACCCTAACCCCCTCCCCCACGTAGAAATACTACAAAAAAATCCTCCAAAACATACTTTTAAACAAACTAAAAATTAAAAAAAATAGAAAAACAGACAGACTGTAGGCAGAGGCTGCCATCATGCGGAGCCCCTAGTGGCCAAAATAAATCTGCATGCAAAAAACTAATCTTAACGATGGTAAATCTAGAGCTGCAGTATTGTTGTAAAATCCCATCTGGTTCACTAATGCCACCCAGGAAAGGAAACCTTTCCCATCTGGCCTGTATGAGACCAGACTCATCCTTACAGTTGATTTTTCCTTCCCCCTCAGTCCAGGGGAATAGGACGGACGATAGATTTCACCACAGCCATTGACACACTCATCCTGCGAACAAATTTCAAGAAAGTAAAATCAGAGTTGACAAGAGAATATAAACATATGTTTTGAGAAATAGCAGAAAAGGTTTATTATTGGGTAAACTATTTACATCAATTTTAGTATGGATGTTCCATTTATTGAACCAGCCTGCAATGATTATCCCAACATAATGGAAAACTGGGCTGATGATCACAGTCATAACTTTACAATTTCCGTTCATACATGCCAAGGAAATTCTTCATACTCAAGAATATAACTGAAGCTGCATTGTAGAGAAAACATATGTGACTTTAACATCATCAGGATGTTCCAAAGTATTGAACTTGTTTTGAAATGGTTTAAAAGCATAGTCATTAATACAGAAAATGATACACTTCATGTATATGGCTTCTTTCCTGTTTCAAGATACCAGTGAACCCATTTAAAATAAACATGTTGATACATTCATTGAAATATCACACAATAAAATTTCACGGAAGTGCACTAACACACACATAATTTCAAAGCAATGTAATATCATCTTACTCATGTAAGCTCTCTTCATAAAATGCAAACTTTCTTGCTGCAGTGTGAAAACTAAATTGCTTTTCTTCACTGATGTATCCATTTGATCAACTGTGAAGTGTACCCTGAGGAAGTACCTTTCAGACAGAAACAATACTGCACTAGCTAACCTCTTGAGTGGGGGTTATTTTAGTCACAACACAGGATGCCATTCAGGACTGAATGAAAATTATCACCAGTTTCCAACCAGTGATTGGTGCAGAAAACTGTCTGCACTCCATCCACAGCTTCAATTACTCTCTGTCCTATTGGGGAATGTGCTCACTAAATGTTGAGAAAGAAGTACTGAAAACAAACGTACAGTCTGACACTTGAAGAATCTCTGAGACTTTATCCTCAATGGAATCTAGTTTATTTATTTTTTTGTTATTTCTGGTGCTAGTGAAACCCATTTCTTCGCATTTTTCTTCCTTTACATTTCCTTATTTCCATTATGTCAACAAATAAACTAGAAGTGCAAGAGCAAACTATTGATTATTACAAGGAATAATTTGAAAGGATTGGAACATTTCCACGGGATATGTCCATGAGGAGACTTCCTAGGGGATTGGAAGGCACAGATGTTGATTTTGTGTGAGAGTGTGAAAGGAGTGATAGTGAATTAGTACCTCATGTTATGTCACTGCTCACATTTCTTTCAATTGACTCAAGTCCTCGGAAATGGATTGCTGATTTGTGATTGTTTACTTTGGATTACTCTAGAATCAAACTCTACCCCGATGAGAGAGTACACTTTTCCTTTTACCATTTCATCCTCACTCTGCTTGGATCTGTGTAATTAATGTTGACAAGAATTTTATTTAACCTCTCAAAGCAGCCTTAACCCCATTCCCAGTGGCTGAAGGATGACAGCACATAAATACCTAGAAATTTAAACTCCATTTTGTGGATTGTACTTCAGAGATATACAGTTAGCAGATATGAATGGTGGAAACAAATCGCACAGCTTTGTGCTTTGCGATCTTTTAAGCCTGCTCCAAGGCACATCAGTGTGATAGACGAAAAGAAAGCTTTGCTTTGTGTCGAGTTATGATCTCCATCAGCTGAGGCTGCTTGACACTGATGCTAATTGCCATACACACGTGAATAACATGTACATGTAAAATGGTAGGATGTGAAGAACATTATTTTCTAAATAAATTGAAAGAATATAGCATTCAGCTCCTTCACTAGTTCTCAGTGACACTTCCATTGCTCAATGGGTGCATGACCTGCAATTCACATGATCACAATGTAAGTGATGCACTTGAAATGGATGCATAAATATAAGGGATTCATACAGAGTCCTTTGGAACCCACAGTTCATAATTATATAAAATAGAATTCATTTGTTGTTTTATCAAGTAAACTTTATAAAATAAACATATACCAGCAATTACCACCAACTAATTCACTCATAACTTCAAAAAATCATGGCAAATGAATCATAGCATATTAAACAATCCTAGCTTTTGTAATACATACACACATATACAGTATGTAGAATGAAGCCTATGTTTGAAAATATGAGGAATTATTTTGGAACAAATTTCAGCTGCTTCTTTGAGAAGCATATAACATGTGACAGATGCAAATTGTACATCTAAAACCTATGACCAAACACCACCTTTAATACGGATCAAATCATATCAGGTGAGGCACAATCAACCAGTGAAACAAAATTAAAGAAGGTACTCAAAGTGGCCAATATAAGCCCGAGAAAAGAATAGGTTTTCACAATAATCTTGGAGCAGGAATGGGAAATAAAAAACATTTACAGATTGAATTTCAGAACATCGGCCTAGAGGTGTGAAGGCACCACTGCCAATGATGTGGTGGCAGGATGGGTGATATACCAGAGGCCAGCCAGCTTGAGGAATACAGGGTGAAAGAAGATGGGGAGCTGAAAAGGAAAAGGGTTTTTAAACTCTGTTTTTTTATTTATAGACAGTTTTCAAGAAATATTGAGGAGACCAAACCCACTGGTCCATTAAAAGATTTATGCAGAAGCTAAAAGAAGGTTAAATCTGACACATTGGTGGATTATTGGCAAAATAGGTAAATAATTAGTAAATCACATTTGCTGTGGCTGATGAAAAGACCTGAGTTCTGGATATACTGAAGGTGGATGATGGGAAACATCTTAAAAATATATAGTCATGTTGAGGGCAGAGGTGATGAAGGCACAAGGAAGGTTTTGGGAGAATGTGGGATGAACGATTTGTGCACATGGATTAAATATTGCAGGTAAATATTGACAGGTGTTTAGGACATCTGGTTATTAGCAATGTGATTAAATGCAGTGACCATCTGACAGAATAAATACTGAGGACAATAGACAATAGACAATATGTGCAGGAGTAGGCCATTCGGCCCTTCAGCCAGCACTGCTATTCAATGTGATCATGGGTGATCATCCACAATCAGTACCCCGTTTCTGCCTTCTCCCCATATCCCCTGACTCCGCTATCTTTAAGAGCCCCATCTAGCTCTCTTGTGAAAGTATTCAGAGAACCGGCCTCCACCTCCCTCTGAAGCAGAGAATTCCACAGACTTCCAGCTTTGTGACATCTACAAATTTGCTAATGTTACTTGTAATCCCTTCATCTAAATCATTAATGTATATTGTAAATAGCTGCGGTCCCAGCACCGAGCCCTGCGGTACCTCACCAGTCACTGCCTGCCATTCTGAAAGGGACCCGTTAATCCCTACTCTTTGTTTCCTGTCTGCCAACTAATTTTCTATCCATGTCAGCACTCTACCCCTAATACAATGTGCCCTAATTTTACCCACTAATTTCCTATGTGGGACCTTATCAAATGCTTTCTGAAAGTCCAGATACACTACATCCACTGGCTCTCCCTTGTCCATTTTCCTAGTTACATCCTCAAAAAATTCCAGAAGATTAGTCAAGCATGATTTCCCCTTCGTAAATCCCTACTGTTAATGCTATCCCAATGTGCAACTATTTCATCTTTCATGATTGACTCCAGCATCTTCCCCACCAACGATATCAGGCTAACTGGTCTATAATTCCCTGTTTTCTGTCTCCCACCTTTCTTAAAAAGTGGGATAACATTAGCTACCCTCCAATCTACAGGAACTGGTCCTGAATCTATAGAACATTGGAATTGATCACCAATGCATCCACGATTTGGTCTGATCGAACCAATGGGTTAGACCTCAATATTTATTGATAATTGTCTATAAATAAAAAAGTTTAAAACAGTTTACACAGTATAATGGACTAGATCAGAAATGTTAGATGTTAATTTTGATAAAGACGTCTCAATCCAACTCCTGTAAACAGCCTTATGCAATCTGATGATATTTGATTTAAATCATTTACATCCTACCCTTCCTCACTCTCTCCATACACACCATTTATGTGTATATACCACCTTTATCATGACAATCAAGAATTCAAGTATAGATTTTTGAGATGAGTTCTCTGACTTTGTTCCTGGTCTGGAACTTTCTGTTCGAATGAGAATCTGTGCATTAACTCCAAAAAAGTTGCCAACTTACTCAACCTTATGTTAATAAACATGAAAATTATCTGAATTTAAAAGGATAAATACCATTCAGTCCAATCTACAACCATTCCATTAAGTATTCTTTGGAACGGGAGGTGCTGCTGCCGCCCGACCCCGGAGATTCGGAGGCTCCAGCCGCTGGCCCGGTGGACGGTGACATCGGGAGCTCGCGGGTCCCTGGTGGGAGACTGCTTTTCGGAGCTTCCGCAACGGCAACTTCTCACACCGGGGTTGCGGGGTTGAAAATGACCTGGAGCGAGGCTGTACATCGCCCGGCGCGGCTAAAAATGGCCGCGGGACTTGCTAGCTCCCGCCGGGGGCTTTAACTTCAAGACCAGGAGCGCGACCTTGCATCGCCCAGCGCGGCCTTAATGGCCGCGGAACTTATGTACCACGGCATTGGGAGGAGAATGGGGAGTGCAGGGGAGAGATAAGACTTTGCCTTCCATCACAGTGAGGAGGAGATACGCTGTGATGGATGTTTGGGTAAATTATGTTGTGTCTTGGTTCTTTTTCTTGTTTGTATGACCGCAAAAACCAAATTTCATTTGAACCTCAAAGAGGTCCAAATGACAACAAATAAATTGTATCATTGTATCATTGTATTAATCTGTGCATATGTAGAACTGCAAATTAATATTATTTATTATATTTATCCTTTATCCACGTCGATATAATGAAGGTGGGAGGTGGGAGGTGGGAGATGGGCCAGACAAGTGGGACTTGGTCAGCATGAAAAGGTGAGCCATCTCCTGTTTCTGTAGTGTATAGTAATATAACACAATGGCTTTATTAATGGTGTCTTTACTACTGTCTATTGAGTTTCAGTTCATTACCAAAGACCAGAGATTGAACCTGGAATCTGATGTTTTGTTTACTCACTGGATAAACTACTGAACCTCACGAAAGTTGACGGAAACAGTTCATGCATAAACTCCTGAACTGCTAATTAATATTTTAGAAAACTACAGGTTGAACACCATTTTCCCTCAGTTCCAGAGCCTTTCTGGATTATCCGTTATTCTGGGCCAACAAAAGTGATGTGATAAGGACACGTCGATACACCCCTGGCCTGTCAATGACACCCTTGTGCCCAAAAACACCATGGAATGGCAGAAACGTTAAAAAAAAACAAATATAAAATGTAAACTGAATGTGAATAGAATGACCTGCCGATCCATCCCCGGCTCCAACCATCTCCCAGGCGGTTTAGAGCTTTGATACCCACCCCACTCTCAACTCACAAGGTGCACCAGCGACTTCTCACCTGCTGCTGTCTCTTGCTGTTGGCGGTGGCTTTATCTGCTCCCCGCTCGACCACCAGCTTCTCCCATTGCCCTGTCCATTCGGCATATTCCCACCCTCCCCCTTCTCCCTCTCCTCACCCCTCCAAAATGCACAGCTACAGGATAAAGGGAATTATGTTTAGTGGAAGATAAAATCCAGTAAAGCCCAATTAAAGCCAAATTAAAGAGACAATTAAGGATAGTCCAAGGGTCTCCAATGAAAGTTCAGAACCATTGGTGATAGGATGGTTATCTTGCCTGTTAACAGCTGGGAAGAAACTGTCCCTGAATCTGGAGAAATGCATTTTGACACTTCTGTACCTTCTACCTGATGGGAGAGGGGAGAAGAGTGTCCGGTTGAGACTCATCCTTTTTAATTCTGGTGGCCTTGCCAAGCAGCATGAAGTATAGCTGGAGTGAATGGAAGGGACATTGGTTTGCGTGATGGTCTGGGCTATGTCCAGAACTCTATAATTTCTTGCAGTCTTGGATGGAGATGTTCCCAAACCATTCTGTGATGCATCTGACAGAATGCTTTCTGCGGCGCATCTGTAGAAGTTCGTGAGATTTATTGGGGACTATCAAACCTTCTCAGCCTTCTAAAGGACCAGAGGCATTGGTGCACTTTCTTGGCCATTGCTTCGATATGACTAGTCCAGGCCACGTTGCTGGTGGTATATACTCCTAAGAACTTGAAGCTTTCAACCATCTCTACTGCGGCGCTGTCAATGTACGCATACCACTCTTCTTCCTGAAGTCAATCGCAATTTCCATTGTCTTGCTGACATTGAAGGAAAGGTTGTTATCTTGGCATCAGGTTATGAGGTTCTCAATCACCTTCCTGTACTCTGCCTGATATCCAGCCAACTATGGCGGTGTCATCTGCAAATTAGTAAATTTAGTTGGATTTGTGTTTGGCTGCAGAGTCGCGGGTGTATAAGAAGTAAAGAAGGGGGCTGACAATGCATCCTTGTGGAACACCAGTGTTGAAGATTACCGTAGAGGATGATTTGTTACCTTATCTCACTGATTGTGGTTTGCCGGTCAGGACGTTGAGGATCCAATTGCACAGGAGCAGAGATTCTGCAATGCAAATTAAAATCTCACCCATTTGGAACGAGCACACCTAACCCCAATGGGATTTCACACAGACTTTCTGGCAAGTCTGTCTGCCGACCATTATTTATTTTGATTATTGGTTGCTCCATCGTTTGTATTCTGAATTATTTGGTGCAAAAACAATGTATGATTCGGCTCTCCATAGATTTGATTTCAGAGTCATTCTTCCTCCATACCCTCTCTGTAAACTATTGTGCCTGGTGACGCATTGTCTGCAGAAGTAATTTCTTATCTACACTCTTCAGGGTCTGAGCTGGTGGCTGTGTGACTTAGATCTGGTGATGAAGTGTCTTTGTCAATGCTGTCTTGATGCTGAGTTGGTGTCACTTGGCAACAAGTGGATTCTTGGTTATTTGGAAGGAGAAAAGGCAGATGCTGCAAGGATGCACCTACTTGACAGGCTTCCTCTCACAATAATCCTGCCCTATACCAGGCCAGGGTTATGGTGAGAGGGAGGCTGAGATGTAAGTTGCACACTTACAGCACCTGCCTTTCCTAAAGGTCAGTTCGGATTGGTGTTTTGAGGGGGAATGGAATGCAAGAAGTAAGAAGAATTAGGGATGAGCATGTTTTAATCTTCAGTAATCTCAGACTATTATACACCAGCTTCTCCTGTAGGTCAGAGGGTAGTGAGTGGCTTGCAAGATAAACAGTTGATGTGCCATCATGGCTAAATAGCCAGAAGTGTGTAAGTGTTATGGGTTAAGGCTTAAATAGTGCTAAGGGCGGTAGTTGGGAGGTAGATGCATTGCATGAAATATTGTTTGGGATCAGTGACTTAGTTGTTAGATATTGGATTTCATAAGTCATAAATGATAGTGGCAGAATTAGGCCATTCGTCCCATCTAATCTCCACCATTCAATCAGGGCTGACCTATCTCTTCCATCTAACTCCACTCTCCTGCTTTCTCCCTGACATCCAGAATGTCAAGGATCAAGAATGTATATATCTCTGTTTTAAAAGCAGACGATTTGATCTGAGAGGGGAGTATTTTAGTTTTTTTGAGTTTTTCTATACATCTGAGATAATTTGACCTTGCAAAAATCAAGCTAGGTCTTGTTGCTGAAATTCTTGAATTTACTTGCCTCCTCCCAATGGCATTTGATTATCTCTCTTGATAACTTTCTCCAACTCTCCGGGAAGGAGATATCTCCTTGCCTCCATCTTGCCTTCCAAGTCATGATGGAAATGTGTGACCTGCTCTTGCCTGTCTCTGCTAGATCTTTCAATTCTTAAACAAATGTTCAATTACTTCCTCCATGACTGTGGCCCCACGGTGGGTTAGGGTGGATACATGAAATGGAGCCTGGTGGGGACATGCTAAGGTAATGAACAGAGTTATCAACACTGGCTGGACACTGCAACCGTGGTACTGAGTTTGCAGCAAAAAAAAATGTTTTGGATCTAACATACACAGGTTGCCAAAGTAAGATCTAGTTCCTATTTTACTTCGGAGTCACGTGAGCGACTACGTGAAGAAGCCCCGCCAGGCGCATGCTCGGCATTACGTCGACGCATGTCGGTAGGAATGGGTTGCAGATCGCAGCTCCACCAGTGGTGAGTAACAAGCCCGCAGGTAAGTGGGTTGAAATTACTTCCTGGGTAGAAACTCCGTGACGCTGGCTGGAATAGCCAGGAGGAGTTTGGGAAGTTTTTAAAATGGACACGGTGAAAAAATCGGCGCGGGGAAAGCGCACGTCCCGGGTGGAAACACATTTAAGATCGGGACCACAGATTAGTACGGAGCCGGTTCCGATACCGGTAGCCGTTGACCCTGCCGTAGTTCAGCCTTTAGACGCTCCACAGCCACAGGCCACGGAGGGTTCTCCAGTGGAAAGGAAAAATAAAAGGAAGTCTGCTAAGCCTGTAATATCAGATGAATCTGATGAAGAAGAGGCAGGGCCAGGCAAACAAGCCCTGTGGCTCAGGATGGACCAAATGGAGAAAATGCTTCAAACAATTATTAATCAAGGGTCAAAAGACCCAGAATATTCCCAGGCAGCCCGTGAGGGGGTTCCATATCATGAATATGGTGCCTTTACAACATGGGAATGTGAACCTCCAGAGCCTTGTTTAGGTCTGGAAGAAGTCTCCTTTGATCAAGTCTCAGGAGTTCCAGGGCAAGAGACTTACCCTGAAAGTGGTGTTTCTGGTTTTGAATACCCACCACAGCACAAAAGTCAAACTACAGGTGTACCAGATGTAGCACAATCCTTTGCTATACCAGAGGGAAGCGGTGAGGTCATGGAAGAAAATCTGGTGGCTAACATTAATTATTTGGTTTCTCACCAGCTTCAGGAGACTGTCATGATTGAGACAGCAGACCTCTATAAAACACTTGTTAATTGTGCATCACTGAGGGTGCCAATGGTGAATCCAGCCATTGGGACACCCATGACTTCAACAATGCGAGGACAGGAGATACGATTCCAGAGGGTCCTCAAGCTCATTGCAACTGGCATTACTGCTTTTGGGAGGCAGTTGGAAGGGCATGCTATGTCCAAAATCCAAAAAGACATTTTGGCATTGTTTTGTAACTCTTATTTTGAGATTAATTGTATGCGAAAAATCGCCATTCGGCCCATCATGCACCCAAAATTTGGTGGTTTGTGTAAATCAAGCAATGTTCAAGCTCCAGGTTATTTATTCCGAGATAACCTGCTCAAACAAATTAAAGATATCGATGAAGAGGCAAAGACTATCAGCCTCATAAAACCTTTTATATTCGGTCAAAGGAGACAATCTGGCTGGATGAGGGGGTTTGATTCAGGAGCAGGAACAAGCAGAGGCAGTGGTATGGTGAGAAGGTATTATCACCCATCACAGCCCAATGTTAATCCATATATTGGGAGAAGGAGACCGTCACTGTCATTTGCTGAGGTACAAAAACTTTATTCTATCTCAGAGGAAACTGTTTTATGATGAATGGTACTGTATAACATCTGATCGGTTTATATTAGATACTGTGTCAGGTGCTATTCTAGAATGTATGGAAGGGGTTGATCCACCTGTACAGGATATACCTAATCGGGTTTTGGTGTTTTCTGCATCTGAAAATTCTCAGGTAAAAGAAGTAAAATATATATTTAAAAAAGGGGTAATTGAAAGTACAGAGAATCATCCGCAACAAGGGTACACAAAAGGCTGGAGAAACTCAGCGGGTGCAGAAGCACCTAAGGAGCGAAGGAGATAGGCAACGTTTCGGGTCGAAACCCTTCTTCAGACTGATGAGAGGTGGGGTGGGGGGGGGGGGGGGGGGAGAAGAAAGAAAAAAGGAGGAGGAGGAGCCCAAAGGCTGGGGGAGAAGTAGGAAGGGGAGGAGACAGCAAGGATTAACAGAATTGAGAAAATTCAATGTTCAAGCCCAGAGGATGCAGACTCCCCAAGCGGAATATGAGGTGCTGTTCCTCCAATTTGTGGTGTTGCTCACTCTGGCCGTGGAGGAGGCCCAGGACAGAGAGGTCGGATACAGAATGAAAGGGGGAGTTGAAGTGCTGAGCCACCGGGAACTCGGGTTGGTTATTACGGACCGAGCGGACGTGTTCGGCGAAACGATCGGCAAGCCTCCGCTTGGTCTCACCGATATAGATCAGCTGGCATCTCGAGCAGCGGATGCAGTAGATGAGGTTGGAGGAGGTGCAGGTGAACCTCTGTCGGACCTGGAAGGACTGCGTGGGTCCCTGAAAGGAGTGGAGGGGGGAGGTAAAGGGACAAGTGTAGCATCATCCGCAACAATTTGTGTCAAATATTTTCCCTAGGCCAAAGAAAGATGGGGGTTGTAGAGTCATTCTGGATCTCACAAAATTGAATTCATATGTCCAGTATAGACATTTCAAAATGGACACCTTCAACACTGCAAAGGAGTTGTTGTCCATAGGGTGTTACATGGCTACTATAGACTTGGAAGATGCATATTATTCAGTGCCAATTCATCACCATTATCGTAGGTACTTGAAGTTTAATTGGATGGGTCAGCTGTGGCAATATAAAGCATTACCTAATGGGTTACGTTCAGCTCCCAGGCTGTTCAGAAAATTATTGAAACCAGCACTTGCATTGTTAAGGGCTCAAAATCACATTGTCATGGCTTATCTTGATGATATTTTAATTATTAATGCCACTCAGGAATCAGCTGAAGATTCCATTTCAGCAACTATAAGCCTGTTGGAAAGGCTAGGGTTTCTGATCCATCCAATGAAATCTAAGCTACAGCCGTTGCAGACAATTGAGTATTTGGGATTTGTCATTGATTCAGTTGCTATGTCAGTAACTTTACCAACAGATAAAGTTGTGGATATTGCAAATGCGTGTAGTTGCCTTGCTGACAAACCTTATCCCTCCATCCGAGAAGTAGCTAGGGTTATTGATAAGATGGTAGCAACATTCCCGCTGTTGAGTTTGGTCCTTTGCATTATCAAAATCTTCAAAGGGCAAAAGCACAAGCACTAAAAGAACGTGCAGATCATTTTGACAGACCCATGCAGTTGCCAACGGAAGCGTTGGCTGAATTACAGTGGTGGATTGGGAATGTTGCACAAGCAACTAAAAACATTGTTATTCAGCAACCTACAGTAGTATTGCAAACTGATGTTAGTGCTCTCAGATGGGGGACTACGGAGAATAACACCAGCTGTGGTGGTAGATGGACTGTCCAAGACGATTTAATTCTCCAAACATATGGTATTAATTATTTGGAGTTATTGGGGGCATTTTTTGGATTAAAAACTTATTGTTCTTCAATGGAGAACTTGCATGTTCAATTACAAGTAGACAATACCACAGCTGTAGCATATATCAATCACATGGGTGGAGTAAGATCAGTATCATGTGATCATCTGGTCAACCAGATGTGGAATTGGTGTGTATCTAGGAATATTTGGCTTTCAGCTATTTATCTCCCAGGGAAAGACAATGTCGTGGCAGACAACAGATCACGGGAGTTTAAAGACAATACAAAATGGCTGTTAAGTCCACAAATTTTCCAAAAAATTGTCAATCGGTATGGTGTGCCAGACATTGATCTATTTGCGTCCAGATTAAATCACCAATTGCCTAAATACGTGTCATGGGAGCCTGATCCAGGAGCTGCAGCATTGGATGCATTCTCGCTACATTGGGGAAATATGTTTTTCTATGCTTTACCCCATTTTGCCTGATTAGGCAATGTCTCAGTAAAATAGAGCAAGATTCTGCCACGGGTGTTTTGGTGGTTCCAAACGGGCCTACATAGCCATGGTTCCCATTGATGCTTAGAATGATAATTGAACCATTTATGACAATTCCCAGCTCCAGGGATTTGTTGGTACAACCAGTGACAGAACAAGTTCATCCATTGCATGATCATATGAATTTGTTAATCTGCAGGTTCTGACCAGACCATTACAAGGGCTTGGACTGTCGGATAGGACCATGGATGTCATAACGTCAGCTTGGAGAGATAGCACCAAGAAACAATATATGTCTCACATAAAGAAATAGGAAGCTTTTTGTATTCAATCAGATATATCTTATCAATACTGCAAACATATCGGATGTATTGGAGTTCCTTGCTATGTTGCATTTTGATCAGCACCTTAGTTATAGTGCCATTAATAGTGCTCATAGTGCTTTGTCTTCCTATTTACGACAATTTTCAGAACATCTATCTATCGGGTCTCATCCATTAATATCCCGATTTATGAGAGGGATTTTTAATAAAAATCCTCCCAAATCCAGATATACAGAAATTTTGGGTGTTAGTATAGTTCTCACATTGCTCCGGCAATGGGCTCCAATTGCATCACTGTCTTTTCAGAAATTAACATTTAAAGTAGTAATGCTTATGGCATTAGTGTCAGCACAAAGAGTACAAACATTGCAAATGTTACGTTTAGATTGTATGCACTTGTCTGCAGATAACATTACTTTTTATGTTTATGATCTAATCAAACAATGTAGACTGTGGAAGTCTGGAACCAAGGTCATCTTTAGAGCATATCCTGTCGACCAAACATTGTGCATGATTAAGCATCTGATTCAATATATTGAAGTAAGCAAGAGTCTCCGAGTTTGTGAGACAACAATGCTTATTGCCCATAAGAAACCATACAAAAAAGTGTCAGTACAAACTATTTCTAGATGGTTAAAACAGGTTTTGGATTTAGCTTGAGTAGACACTGATGTGTTTAAATCTCACTCCACCAGGGCAGCACGTCTGTGGTGATGGCACAGGACGTGCCGCTCGACCAAATTTTAGAGGCCGCAGGATGGTGTAAAGAAGAAACTTTTTCCAAGTTTTACAATAAACCTATTATCACGGTGCCAGAGTTTGGACATGCAGTGTTGGGTTCTGTTTGATTATTTGTTTTCTTTTATGTAATGATTCATATCTTTTGTTGTAATTTCCCTTATGATAGAAGGGTATTACTTTTCTTTCTTTTATTATTATTAAAATACTTATTGTATTATTCAAACAATGTTTAATATTATTATTTACTCACTACTGTCAATTGAAGCAGTGTGTCGTATGGAATGAAAATCACAGAGCATTTTGTGATCTCTACGGCATGAAAACCACAGAGCTTCAAAATCTTCACGTAGTCACTCACGTGACTCCGAAGTAAAATAGTAAGATTAAACGAGAACTTACCTGTTTGAAGTTTGATCTTTATTTTATGAGGAGTTACGACGAGGAATTACGTGCCCTCCGCTCCCAACCCTCATAATCTAAAAGATCATCTGGTAGTTCTAGTCTTGTGTGAGCCTTACTATCTTACTTCAGCTATTGGTTCTGTGTTTTTCACGCCGCTGCTATGAAGTATGCCGAGCATGCGCCTGGCGGGGCTTCTTCACGTAATCCCTCATCATAACTCCTCATAAAATAAAGATCAAATTTCGAACAGGTAAGTTCTCGTTTAATCTTACTATTTTCTTGTGCTATCCAATTTATCAATAATTGTGTTTTGCCAGTTTCAAGGGGTTCAATAGTGATCTATTGATCTGTTGGTTGCTCAGATTTAAAATGACAAAATAACATGACTTGTATTTATATAGCACATTTCATAACCTCAGGATGTTCCAAGTGCATTACAACCAATGAAGCACTTTTGAAATGTACTCAGTATCGTGATGCAGAAATTGCAAGACCCGATTTGTGCACAGCAGTATCCCAAATCCAGCCACTTGATAATGATCTAATGTTTTAACAGTGTATTAGCAGAAGAAAATGTATTGGCCAATTTATATCAACGAACAATAGAGCAAGTAACTGAAAATCAATATATAAATTAGCAATTGGTTACTTACATAACCTTTTATCATTGTGTATCATACCATTATTAATTCATCATCATCTATTCCTGTTTTTATATGGAGAATTACTCAGTGTACTTCATATTACAAAATTGTAAAGTCATTGATGTATTTTTGTTACTCAAAAATAGAGATAATAATTTTCCCTGCAGGATATTATATAGACCTTCCACTGCTTGTCCCTCTCATTTGGTATCATATATTATAGTGGTCTGAATATCCTCTTGCATTGCCTTTCAAACAGCTAGTACAGTTGGAAAGGTTTGGCATAGGAAATGATCAGTGGAATGAAAGAGAAGGTAATAAAAGTAAATGGGGGAATGGTTACTCAATATGAAGAAAATTACTGATATGAAATGCATACCATTTTTACAGTCACTAAATCAAGGTGGTAGTCACCCTCTGCACATGTTTGCACCCCTGTAAGCTTAAACCTTGATTAACAAAGTTCCTTATGGTTTTAACGGTACATTGCATCAATTGACTTAATTATACAGTAACGAAAAGCCTGCACTGTTGCAAAAGTAATTGTCACTAATTCTATAAAGGAGAAAACAACCAATGTTGAAAGTGAATTGGTTTATAGAGATTGGCTTAACGATTCAAAGCACATTAAGATGTTGAAATTTCACGGAAGTCCAGCAGATGGCACACATTTATTAGGTCTTTCTATTATCTATCACTTCATGGTTAACTATTGATATTGGAGCAATTGTAATAAAGTCCTCCTTCTCAGGCAGTCCCGTTTGTTCAAGGATGTCTTCTCTTCTCTTCAGTTGGTTCTGATTTTGAGACAATACAGGAGCTGCAGGCTCTGCCATGCCTGGAGCAGCAAATGCTTCAAGAGGTGGGTTTGAGGGTAACATAGGAGCTGGTACAATCTCCCTGCCGTTTGTGTTGAGTTTCTATGCGCCTCCTGCATGGACATAAGATTCAGAAGTCAGTCCAAATGTTCCTTCTGCTCTTTGAGTGGTCGTGGGCCAGGAACTCTCATAAGTCAGAGTGGATATTTCACTTTTTCAAATGGGCTTTGCAAACCACCTTGATTTTTCCCCTCGGTCTTATGATTATCTCTTGCTGTGACTGCTCAGAATAGAATGTCTATTTTTGGAGTCTACTTTCAGCATAAGACCAACACATGATTCCTTCCTATTGAAATGAACTGCATGTAATTGGGACATTAATGCCAGAGATATTGGCGTGGAAGAAGCGTAAAGTTGATTTGCTTTTCAAACCTGTGGACTTGAAGGATTTTGCTGAGACAGCATTGGTGACAACTCTCCAGTGTTTTGTGGTGCTTGTTGAAGGTAGTCCAGGTCTCAGATTAAGGACATGGACCACTGCTGGTTAGTAGATAGGCTATGTGTTGGGTTTAAAGTCTTGATCTCCAATTATTCGCTTCTTTAGATGATTGAAGACTGTGCTGGCACATTAGAGGACATGATAAATTCCATTATTGATTTTTACCCTCACCGAGCAATGATTCTCAACTTTCAGGAAATAATTAATGCTTTCTGGAATCTTGCCATGGACAGTCGCTATTGGAAATTAATGATTTCATCCCTTGCCGCTACATATCCAGCAAACTTCAATAAACTGTTGAATTGTTTTGAGAATATTAATGCCCTTCTCCTAGATGCTTTAGAGAATGAGGCAATGTGACTTGGAGCTTAGCCTCTGAAAATGTGCACATGCAAGTGTCATCTGCACACATCAGCTTAGTGACCAAAGTTGGGATAACCTTGTATCTGGAGCAGAGACAATATAGACTCAACTGTTTCCCATTTACCCTGGAGATTAGCTTTCATCCAGTGGATTTTTTTTTTAAAGACTGAGGTGCAGCATTAAGGGCCTGTTCCACTGCGGCGAACTAATTGGTGAGTTTGCCCTCGGCTCATACTCGCAGCATGGTTGACACAAGGTCCTAGGAGGTCTTTGTAATGCTCCTTCATGCTTGAGAGTGGGCCCCGTGTACTCGAGGCCTCAGCAAAGTCGTGGCATATTTTTCAACATGTGGAAAAATGCTCGCGAGTAAAAAAAGGTCGCCATGGAAAAATCAATATTTTTTTTACTCGCAGGTTTAGTTGAACTAGGTCGTAGTAGGTCGGCATGTTATTCCTAAGTAATTAAGGGTAGTCGAAGGTAATCAAAGGTAGTCGAAGGTAGTCATAGATAGTCTTCAACATAGTCGAAGGAGATCGAAGGAGGTCATCTTCATTCTCCAATACTCGGTGTCCAATTTTCCTGAAGCTAGTCTTCAACATAGTCGAAGGAGGTCTTCTAAAGTCCTTTAGAGAGCACGGTGGGGGGGGGGGGGGAGAAATGGGGGGAGAAGGGGGGGAGAAGGGGGGGAGAAGGGGGGGAGAAGGAGTGGAGACACTTTTAAGAAGTCAGACAACATTTAATAACGTTTAGCGGACATTTAACCTACCGGTCAGTTTTCCTTGGTTCTGAAAACTCCAATGAGCCAATTAAAATGCCCGGTCAGCGAAGGAGATTTCCCATGGCTGCCCTCGACTGCCTATGACTACATAGCGACCACACTCCACTGCACTATGAGTTAAAAAGAACCATGTCGACCATAAGACTTACTTGTGGAAAATTTTTCAACATGCTGAAATTTCCCGCGACCTAGCTGAGGAACTTCCCTCGAGCATGAAGGAGAGTTCCAGTGACCTCATAGGACCTCCTAGGACCATGTGTCGACCATGCTGTGAGTTTGAGCCGAGGGCAAACTCTTATAAACTCGCAAATTAGGTCACCGAAGTGGGACAGCCCCTTTACACCAGTCCGCATTGAGATTGTTTTGAGATTTACACCAGTCCGCATTGACATGTTGGCTAATCTTGGGACTGCATCGATTTCAGTCATTTCTGAGAACACTGCTCCACAGTCCCACTCAAATGACAGTCAAAGGCTTTTGTGAGGCTAAAAAGTCATGTATAATGGTTATTGTGGCAATTTTAAGAAAGTAGCTGTTGTTGATCATCTTCCCAGAACAGGCAGATTGTAAAAGGCAATTTCTTTTATTTCCTCTCTATACTTTTGCTGTGCAGTTGAGATGGATGGGTGTATTGGCGAGTTTAGTTTTTTTTTAACAGATTTTTTTTTCTATTATTTTTGGCAGGCATTCGTCTCACTGAGAAATATTTCCTTTCATTCACCACCTCAGCAACGCATTGACATTTTCACTATTAGTTCATCGATGGCTACACAAATAGCAATTTCAAGACAAAAAAAGTCGAATCAAGTTGACTAATATTTCACGGTAGAGTCAGTATTTCATGTTACATTGAGCATTCAGTATTTCTTATGTGATGAGAGGTCATGAACTTGATTTTAAGATTATCAGTTTACTACCCAGGTTTGGTACTATTCAGTGTCAAACTTTATCTCCTCCAAACCTCTGCGCCCATGTTTCTCTAGCAAGTTGACTCTACCCACAGGAGCAAAGTCTAGCAGAGTGTTAGGCCTCTGAAGAAGGGTCTTGGTCTGAAACGTCACCTATTTCTTCACTCCAGAGATGCTGCCAGTCCCGTTGAGTTACTCCAGCTTTTTGTGTCTATCTTTGGTTTAAACCAGCATCTGCAGTTCCTTTTTACACAGTGTTAGGCCTTCTGTTACATACAATATGTAACAGAGGTGGGAATGGGGGGGGGGGAAGCACAGAAATATCTACTCACAAAAATGCTGACAAGTCAAGTTGTCGAGTTTTATTCCTCACTTGCACATAAAGTGCAATTGAAATGAATTTGCCAGCAGCGGTACAATGAAAAAAGAACACACAATACAAAATAAAAATTGAACACAAACATCCACCACAGCATTCATCACTGTGGTGGAAGGCACAAAAATTGGCCAGTCCTCCTCCATTTCCCCCCGTGGTGGGGACCTCAACCCACCTCAGTCGCCGCTACGGGCGTCCAGATGTTCAGACAAGGTAAGTCCAGGTAAGTCCTGAATCGGTGCCTCCCCACCGGAGACCATGGCTTCAAGTTGGTGTAGGCCGCAGGCCGGCGGTCGAAGATCTAAAGTTCCCGTCGCGCCGCAGCAAGAAGCACCGCAGACTGCAGGGTCGGAGCTCCTCTCCAGGGATCCCCGGCGACTGACCCCGCTCCGGAAGGTAAGTCCCCGCCAAGCAACGGTAGATGTAGGCCGCGGGCCAGCGGTCGGAGCTCTTCTCCTCCTGGGTCCCTAAAGAGGGATCCCAGGCACCGGACGCCGCGCCAACAGGAGCTCCACAGACCACAGCTTCAAGCTACCGTGAGCCAGTGAACGGAGCGCTCCCCTCCGGCGACCCCCGGCGAGGACTCGCCTGCCCTGCGACGAAAGCGTCCTCGCTGCCCTGGCAACTGAAGCCACAGACGCGTCTCCAGGAACGGCCACACCGATCCCCGATGTTAGGCCATGGGGGAGTTTTCTCTCTTATCCTCCCACACCACCCCCCCACACAAGACACACAGAGAGACATTAAAAACACACATTAAGACACACTAAAAAAACAAAAAAAGTGGAAAAACGAACACGCTGCTTGCAGGGCTGGCAGGGCTGCCGGCTTGCAGTGCACCCACCGACCACACTGAGCACCAAAGCACTGAGAGACATCCGCTTAGTCGTCTGTCTGAAGATTCTGAATATTTCTGAATATTTAAAGCATTCAAATACATCCAAAACATTCCAAGACTATTTAAACAATACTTAGATGAATAGAAAGTTATTCAAGTTATAGGTCAAAGTTATTGACCAGCAGCACTAGTATAGAGGTGGCTGGGCTGTGGAAAGAGAGGTACGTTTTTGAACCCCACTGGGCTACTGACAGTTTAGCTTAAATTTATTCGATACAATATAATCGTGAATTAAACATTTGGCTACAGTATGGCTATTAGATTCCTGTTAAAAAATCAATAACATCCTTCTGGAAAGATGTATGTTCCATCTGGCCTTATGTTGTTCCAATCCCACGGCAATAGCTTTAAGGTTAGAGGACCAAGGTTTAAAGGAGATATGCGAGGTAAGTTTTTTACACTGAGGATAGTGAGTGTCTAGAACATTATGCCGGGGGGTTTTCTTGAAACATATACATTAGTGGCATTTAAAAAACGTTTGGGTAGGCCTATGGGTATGCAAGGAATGGAGGGATATGGGGTTATGTTCAGGTAGATACAGTGCCCTCCATAATGTTTGGGACAAAGACACATCATTTATTTATTTGCCTCTGTACTCCACAATTTGAGATTTGTAATAGAAAAAAAATCACAAGCGTTTAAAGTGTACATTGTCAGATTTTAATAAAGGCCATTTTTATACATTTTGGTTTCACCATGTAGAAATTACAGCAGTGTTTATACACAGTTTTTGTGTATAAACACTGCTGGGCATCATAATGTTTTGGACACATGGCTTCAAAGGTGTTTGTAATTGCTCTGGTGTGTTTAATTGCCTCCTTAATGCAGGTATAAGAGAGCTCTCAGCACCCAGTCTTTTCATCACCTTTGGAAACTTGTATTGCTGTTTATTAGCATGAGGACCAACATTGTGCCAATAAAAGTCAAAGAAGCCATTATGAGACTGAGAACCAAGAATAAAACTGTTAGAGACATCAGCCAAATCTTAGGCTTACCAACATCTACTGTTTGGAACATCATTAAGAAGAAAGAGAGCATTGTTGAGCCTACTAATTGCAAAAGGACTGGCAGGCCAAGGAAGATCGCCACAGCTGATGACAGAAGAATTCTCTCTATAATAAAGAAAAATCCCCAAACACCTGTCCGACAGATCAGAAACACTCTTCAGGAGTCAGGTGTGGATTTGTTAATGACTACTGTCTGCAGAAGACTTTGTGAACAGCAATATGGAGGCTACACTGTAAGATGCAAACCACTGGTTAGCCGCAAAAATAGGTTGGCCAGGTTACAGTTTGTTAAGAAGTACTTAAAAGAGCAGCCACAGTTCTGGAAAAAGGTCTTCTGGATACATGAGAAGAATATTAACTTATATCAGAGTGATGGGAAGAGCAAAGTATGGAGCAGAGAAGGAACTGCCCAAGATCCGAAGCATATCACCTCATCTGTGAAACACTGTGGTGGGGGTATTATGGCCTGGGGATGTATGGCTGCTGAAGGTACTGGCTCACTTATCTTCATTGATGATACAACTGCTGATGGAAGTTACATAATGAATTCTGAAGTGTATAGACACATCCTATCAGCTCAAGTTCTAACAAATGCCTCAAAACTCATTGGCCGGCGGTTCATTTTGCAGCGAGATAGTGATCCCAAACATACTGCTAAAGCAACAAAGGAGTTTTTCAAAGCTAAAAAATGGTCAATTCTTGAGTGGCCGAGTAAATCACCCGATCTGAACCCAATTGAGCATGCCTTTGATATGCTGAAGAGAAAACTGAAGGAGACGAGCCCCCAAAACAAACATAAGCTAAAGATGGCTGCAACACAGGCCTGGCAGAGCATCACCAGAGAAGACACCCAGCAACTGGTGATGTCCATGAATAGCAGACATTGCATGCAAAGGATATGCAACAAAACACTAAACATGACTACTATCATTTACATGACATCGATGTGTCCCAAACATTATGGTGCCCTGAAATGGGGGAACTATGAATAAACACTGCTGTAATTTCTACATGGTGAAACCAAAATGTATAAAAATATATTAAAATCTGACAATGTGCACTTTAACCACATGTGATTTTTTTCTATTACAAATCTCAAATTGGTGAGTACAGAGGCAAATAAATAAAACATGGGTCTTTGTCCCAAACGTTATGGAGGACACTGTAAATGATGGTCTTGGTATTGTGTTTGGCACAGATATTGTGAAGAGAATGGCCTGTTCTTGTGCGGTATTGTTCTGTCTCCTATGTTCTATGATCAATAGGAATGATGCTCATAGGAATGACCAACCATCCAATTAGTTCAGGGGCGATTAGTGATGATCAATTAAGGAACTTTACTTTTTTTTAAAAAGATTCAGATAAAATGAAAAAGCAAAGCACTGAAATACATAAAAGGAATTTAAAATAATTGCAAAAATAAACAAAATTCCTTAAAATATGACGATATTGTGCTCTCTTACAGCTGCTTCTCTCCAGTTAAGCTAATGGAGCCCCAACCTGCTTGTGACTTTCCCAGCAGAACACAAGCACCGTCGAACTTTTGTTCTCCCACCATAGTCCAGGCGGACTCCAGTGTCAGAGTGCAGCAGAACATTATTGGTGAGCAACTGCCCGCACATAAGTTAGTGTCTTCCACTCTGTGTATGTACGGGCAGGTCTCTCACACATGCCGGCATTTTGTTGAAAATCCAGTTACATGAAGTACTCTTTCCTTTACCGTACTGTCTGAGCTGCTTGGCATTTCCAACCTACAATGGGTTTTTTTCCAATTTCCAGCGCCTGCCCTGTCTGCCTTTGCTTCAGTGTTGCTTATTAATGGCTCTTCACTGGTCTGTGATTATTAAGTTTTCATTTAGTATTCTTACTTGTTAAGCGATGTTTGTTAAAAAAGCAATTCTGATCAGGTTACATTTTCCAGTCAATGCTTGTTAGCAAATAACTAAAATCATTTTATAAACAAAAAATATTTTATATACAATTATTGTTTGCCAATAATTGTGTGTGTATATATATTATTTTTTTTGTTTCTATAGTTTATTGTCTGGTATTGACATCAAACATTTTTTTTTACCGTTGTCAGTGACTCTTGGGTCATCTTGTATTTCTTTACTTGTCCACCTATTCTGGCCTTTTTGTTTTGTTCTCATCACCCCTCCCTGCTTTTATGTGGCTTTCCCCTTGATTAAAATCTATTCTATCTCTAACCGTTTACAGCTTGGTCAAAAGGTCATCAACCTGAAATATTAAACCTGCATTTCTTTCCACAGATCCTTGTGAGCATTTCCACCATATTCTCTTTATTTTACTTACTGCTTGTTGGGTCATCATACAGGTTCTTTTGGTCAGATGCTACTGTTCATTAAGTGGAAACATAGTGCACGGGAAGCACTGCCATGTAAGGCATCATTGTCAGAACATATGTGATGGAGACAGGGACACTGGTGAAATGGAATGGAGAAAGTGTGAGAGTAGCTGTGGGAGTCAGTGGGCTGCCAGAGAATACTGATGGACCATCAACACCCTGATAAGGCAAGGGAGAGTCTAGACAGTTAATGATGGCAGAGTCTAGAACCTGATGTACAACCTCATAATAAAAGGACATACATTTGGAATGGTGATGAGGAGGAATTTCTTCAGCCAGAGGGTGGTGAATCTGTAGAATTCAATGCCATAGATGGCTATGGAGGCCAAGACATTGAGTACTTTTAAAGTGGAGAGCTGTAGATTCTAGATTAGTAGGGATGTCAAAGGTTACAAGGAGAAAAATTGTGTTGAAAATGAGAAATAGATCAGCCATTGGTGGAGTAGACCTGGTGTGCCAAATGGCCTAATTCTTCTCCTTTGTGTTATAAATTAGGAGATGGAGAGATCGAATATAGGAACAGCAAAGGAATGAAAGCAACAACATTGTCAACATTTTCCTGTTGGGGTTGAAAGCAAGAAATGGCACTGATGTATTGTAAAGAGAAGCAGGAGAAGATGTGAAACCAAGCATGTTTCATATATTCCAGTTAAAGATGGGTACCTACAGCATTTCACCAGGTTTAGATCTAGGAAAAGGGTGGAAGAATTTGTTAAGTTTGAGAACGAGTTTATCCAGGTCGGGGAGTGCACTGGTGGATGGAGGTTGTGTTGCCTCCATTCAAAGATAAGGGCCCTTGGAGGATATAAATGCAGAAGAATTTGAAGTTTTTGTGAAATGGGAATGGTTCACACCTGGAAACTAGAAACAGCATATATGGTTCTGGAAATGTTAAGGATGGAAATAAGAAGAGTCAAAACGATGAGACAAAAATAACTTTAAGAAAGGGAAAAATATAGGAAGGATGTCAACAAAATAGAGAGAGTACAGAGGAGATTTACTAGAATGTTGCCTGGGTTCCAGCAACTAAGTTACAGAGAAAGGTTGAACAAGTTAGGTCTTTATTCTTTGGAGCGCAGAAGGTTAAGGGGGGGGGGGGGGGGACTTGATTGAGGTCTTTAAAATGATGAAAGGGATAGACAGAGTTGACGTGGATAAGCTTTTCCCATTGAGGGTAGGGAAGATTCAAACAAGAGGGCATGACATGCGAATTAAGGGACAGAAGTTTACGGGTAACGTGAGGGGGAACTTCTTTACTCAGAGAGTAGTGGCTGTGTGGAATGATCTTCCTGCAGAAGTGGTGGAGGCAGGATTGATTTTAACATTTAAAAGTAAAGTGGATAGGTATATGGACAGGAAGGGAATGGAGGGGTATGGTCTGAGTGCAGGTAGATGGGACTAGAGGAAAATAAATGGTCGGCACGGACTGGAAGGGCCGAGAAGGCCTGTTTCCGTGCTGTAATTGTTATATGGTTATGTTATATGGTTATATGAAATCTGGGAAATTTTCTATGAAGATTAGTTGATTTTAGCGTAGAGAGATGACGGAGAAATAGATCTCACCCATTGCAAGGTCAATGAATCAAAATCAGGTTATTAATTGCCAAAGATGGTTTACCAGTTCATGTAACTAACCTTTACTTATGATCTGGTCAAACTTTTACCATCAACTGCAAAATAGTTGAGGCAGAAAAACATTGAGGTAATGTCAGAGGAAAAACACCCTTAAGCCCAAGCTTCAAGCCTGACTACCAAGCAAAGCTGACAATTGGCTGTTGATTTAATTGAACTGACTTGATCCTGTTAATTAAATAAAATGGTAAGATGAGCTACTGCTAATTCAGCTGCTCAGAGATTGGTTGCAGGTTGTGATGATTGCAAATCTGTCTGATTTGTTGGCTCAGTTTGAGATGCTCTTGGGCAGAGCAGTCAGAGAAATTATATCCTGGCTTCACATTAGCACGTACCCTCAGAAAATGCTTGTGGTGTTGACTTCCCTGGGGACAAAAAACTGCAAGACTTGGGATTAATATTACATTCTCAATCAGCCTTTGGCAGAAAGCAAGCAAATTAAATTTATGATGACTCTACACATTGTATGATTGGAAGTGCACTCAGAGAGTAGTACATTGGAAAGAACTCAATAAAACCTGATATTCTGCTAAAAGTGACCCACAGTTGACCTTAACACATAAATGTTCAATTTTGATTGGATAACTTTAACATAACCTCCATGGATTTTTGATTTTCAATTGCAATAAGGTAGGAAGTTTACTTAATAAAACACAAGCAAAAAATTAAAATTTAAACGGAATCTGACATTTTACGTTTTCATGGTGTTAAATAATATGGGAATAAATAATTACCTTTCTAGAAGTTGATGTACTGCACAATCATAGGCTGCCACCCAAGATCCAATGGGCTTGATTCAGGATTGCACTGTACACACAGTTGAGTTTTGTTGTATCATTGATGCTCCACAATTGTTATTCAAATTGTTATAGGGTAAATACTATTGTCAGCGCACAATTCGAAAGAGAAGGATGATGTCACAAATTATGATGGTTTACAGTACTTCAGTAAAAGATACAGAAAAATTGTATTTTAATATTAGCTTTGGACTGGGAAAGTCATATTTATAAGGGTTATGGGTAATTATTCTCTATAAGTGGTGAAGTTTACCGGACAAAAATAAATATACTTGGAAATGTTTAAAAAGATGTTATAAATTGAAAAATTCAGAAATATTAAAAAAAATTAGAAAGGGCTTCAGAAGTAAATAATATACATGTAAAGTATAATACATATATTTAAGGTATATATATAGATTGGAATAGCAATTTAACTGATGGTGAATGGTATCATTTTGTGCTGTCAAAGTATGAAGATAGACACATCATGCTGGAGTAACTCAGTGGGTCAGGCAGCATCTCTGGAGAAAAAGAACAGGTGACGATACGGGTTGAGACTCTTCTTCAGTCAAAGTATGAACTTGGCACTGCTGGCAAATATGTGCTATAAAATGTTATGCAGTATTTTGATAAGGAGTGTGGGGTACATTGCCAAATATGACTGCTCTTAGTTTGGCTTTTCTCTCTTCGTGGTTAACTTCTTTCAACCTGGGCGGTGAGATGCAGTGACCACATACACCTCTTTGATGTCCCTTGGACTATCCTTGACTGGGCTTTGCTGGCTTTACCTTGCATTAAACGTTATTCTCTTATCATGTATCTATACACAGTAAATGGATTGATTGTAATCATGTATTGTCTTTCTGCTGACAGGTTATGCTGACATAACAAAAAGCTTTTCACTGTACCTTGATACACGTGACAATAAACTAAACTGAAACTGACTTACTCTCCCTAACAAATAAACACTTTCCTTCCACGGGTGTACCACTGGCTGGAAGATAGTTGACAACATTCACTGATAGAAATAATTAAACAATGGCAGCTCACAGGCAAGTCCACAGGCTTCAGCTATGTCCAGTTATCAAGACATCTCACGTTGATTCTGTGTTCAGGGTCAAAAATCACTGTACTCCGACAAGAATTGCAGTTCACCTTAGAAAAATGTTGTGCTATTCTAGTTATCCTGCACATGAGCTGTATAGTCTGCCACCCTTCTCGAATGCCACCTGTTGTATGTAACTCTGCCAATTTTATATCATGCAGAGTCTAGCATTATTCCAAGACGATCTGAAAGAAATCATCTTCCATTATCTTGTAGCTAATCCAATGCCTGAGAACAGATATTGGTAATGCACTTGGCCAAATGCAAATTGATTTCATAAGATTACAGTTGCATAGTTTCTTTTACTTTCATGCAAGTTGGTTTATCTGAAGGTTGGAGTTTAAATTATGGAGTAAAGTCCAAACAAGATACCTGAGAATTCTAAATCCAGGCAACAATTCTCTCATGAAGGAAGCTTACGTTTCCGCTTTGCACTTTCACCAACTGCTGTATAGGTACAATAGTTAATTGCATATGCATTGTTATATTTAATAACACAAGATTGTAAGTATATGGATTGTTTATTAATATTATTTAATACTATAGAATAATACACCTGTTGTGTGTAATATTTTAATTTCTATTCAGAAACGGTCAGAAAAAAATGGGCTCTGCTATGAGTGTAAACAGTTGGTGAACTGTAGAGATGAGGCACGGTGCCCCTGTGTACTGCTGTCGCTCTGATTCCAGTGCAGTGGCAGTGCTAACTGAGGTGTGAAATGTGTGCACTGAAATACTGATATTTTAATCTGGTCGACAGACTATTGCTCTAAAGTGAGCAAAGCCCAGACATCAGTATTCGTAACACTTCCATTTTTTTTCTTGCATGATAATTATTGTCTTTTGCCGTTTTAAAGTTTAACTTTCAGAAATTTTGAAATTAAATAGAAAGCAACTACGAAAGTGGAAGTGTTAAAGAAGGAACTGCAGATGCTGGAGAATCGAGGGTTACACAAAAAGCTGGAGAAACTCAGCGGGTGCAGCAGCATCTAAGGAGTGAAGGAGATAGGCGACGTTTCGGGTCGAGACCCTTCTTCAGAAAGTGGAAGGTTGGTTTAGATTTTTTTTGCAACTGTTTAGCAGGCGCCCTCTGCTGGATTTTGAAATTACAGCAGAAGCATTAAACCTGAAGCCAGAACAGGCTTCAGATACAGCCACCAAATTGTTCTCTGAAATTAATAATTGAGAAATGTTTGGACTTTCAAGCTTGTGCTCTTAATTTAGTTTGAGATGAAACTCAGCACTTTCAAATGATAAAATGTTAATGTGTTCAGGAAATAAAAATCAGGAATCAAATTTTGCGTGAAATTCTTTCTGAATACCAGTGCATTTTTGGCAAATATCTAGAAGGAGTAAATTGCTACTTTTATGAAGCTATATTAGTTGAACTCGATGCTCCAAAGCATTATTGTGATTAATTGTATCCAGTGTTATGGACTTCCAACTTGTGTGGACACAGACCTGAAGTTGTTGGTGAGTTGCCATTACACCAGAATGTGAGTGTGGGGGGGGGGGCTGGAGGAGGTTGAGCTTTATAATGGCAGCACTGGTGTCATATCAGTGTTGCACACTGAATGACACCATGATCTGTGTGGTTCGCATAATGAGTGCAGCTGTCAACTGCATCCATTCTAACTCCAAGTCCACACTGTGGTGGCTTGCATATATCATACCTTGCATGCATGATAACTTTTTGCATCAACTTGCCACTATTAGCACCCCAAAAAAAACCCACATGCTGCAGTACTGAACTTCGAAGCCTTTTTTTTTTCTCACCATTACCTGCAGTGAGTTGTCATTTTCTGGTATGGTTATGTGTGCACTTGTGCGCATCTCCATGTGCCTGCAGGAGGAAGTCACTCCCAGCCTTTTGGGTGAATCTTCTAGTAGCTGGTCCAGGACTGGAGTGAAAAGGTTCTAAATTCATGACTTCTGCACAGACAATTGGCTGCTGAAGGATATATGGCTGGGATGAACAGTGGAGATGAATTATAAAATTAAGGGGAAATAAATTTAGCCTGGATGAGAAATAAAATGTAGAAAACCTATGGACAATGCACAATAAACTTGCTGTCCTGTTAATTGACATCTTCTTCAAACAGCAAAACAGAATTACTAGTCACTGCACAGGTATCTGCATGTTTTCCTTACATTTTAATTCTTCACTAGCCTATGTGTATTTTGAGTAAATGTACCACAGTTCAATATTAGCTCATAATATTCTTCTTTTCCTGTATAAATTGGTGGAATATGGAATGCATTTCGCCTGTTTTGCAAAAATTGTGTTATTTTGTTTATGTTATTTTCATTATTTTGAACCAAGACAATTAGCTCAGTTAATTGTTAAAGAAGGAACTGCAGATGCTGGAGAATCGAGGGTTACACAAAAAGCTGTAGAAACTCAGCGGGTGCAGCAGCATCTAAGGAGCGAAGGAGATAGGCGACGTTTCGGGTCGAGACCCTTCTTCAGACTGGTCAGGGATCAGGGAAGCGAGAGATATAAACAGTGATGTGGAGAGATAAGGAACAATGAGTGAAAGATATGCAAAAAAGTATTGGTGATAAAGGAAGCAGGCCATTGTAAGCTGTTTGTGGTGTGAAAATGAGAAGCTAGTGCGACTGGGGGGGGGGTGGGGGAGATGGAGAAGGAATGTCAGGGCCAGAGGGCTGAGGGAGAGGTGGGGGGGAGGCAGTCTGGGTTAACAGAATTGAGAAAATTCAATGTTTAAGCCCAGAGGATGCAGACTCCCCAAGCGGAATATGAGGTGCTGTTCCTCCAACTTGCGGTGTTGATCACTCTGGCCGTGGAGGAGGCCCAGGACTGAGAGGTCGGATACGCAGTGGGAGGGGGAGTTGAAGTGCTGAGCCACCGGGAGGTCGAGTTGGTTATTGCGGACCGAGCGGAGGTGTTCGGCGAAACGATCGCCCAGCCTCCGCTTGGTCTCACCGATGTAGATCAGCTGGCATCTGGAGCAACGGATGCAGTAGATGAGGTTGGAGGAGGTGCAGGTGAACCTCTGTCGGACTTGGAATGACTGCTTGGGACCCTGAAAGGAGTGAATGGGGGAGGTGAAGGGACAAGTGTAGCATCTCTTGCGGTTGCAAGGGAAAGTGCCCGGGGAAGGAGTGGAGCGGAAGGGAAGAATTGACGAGGGAGTTGCGGAGGGAGCGGTCTTTGCGGAAGGCAGACAGGGGGGGAGATTGTCCAATTAATTAATTAATTGTCCAATACCTGCCTTGAACAGACCTGCCTTGCAAGAATACACAAAAGAATAAAGCATAAAAAGTAGTTGAGCAATGCTCTATTCAGGGTAATATTATGGCACTATTATGCACCCTTCTCACATGGAATAGCTAAAAGTTAAAATCATTTAAAAATGGTAACATTCTGATATAAATTCTTGAGAATTTAAGTTGTTAGCATAACCTTGTGAACTGAAAGAACATTTGTAAATTGTTCTTATTGCAATCTAATTTTTAATTTCCTTTGGAATTTGTCATGGAAAAGTGGAAGAAACAAGAGCACACTAAAATACTGCCACATTTTACTTTACTTTCTTCTTTCTTTAGTTCAGATGATCATTATACTCCACTGAGCACCACGGAATACTGTTTTGGCTTTTAAGGGCGCTTATCTTGAAGGTATTCCCATCAAACTTGTTCTGAGGGCAGGATTTGATGATGGGGTCCACAGTTTGATGTGGGTTACTGTGTTCACGGGCATCAGAGAATTTGATGTGCCACATGTATTAACAGACCAATTTCCCAAAGCCCTTCTTTGAACTGTCCATCCCGTTTGAGGCTGGTGAAAGCCAAGGAGTTTTTGCTGCTGGGGCTTGATTTGTGTTCCTTCTTTAGGACAATGATTGTGGTTCAGGTTTTGAGTCATTTAACATTACTTTTGAATTGAAAAGATGAGAGATTGAGGTCAGAAAGAGTTCCTTGAAATTATTTGGTGATTTGGGTTGTGATGTTTGAGAGAACGTAAATTACTGACAAATCATTTAATTCCCACTCTTTGCTTTCTGTTTAATAGTCTGTTCCCCATCCGTGTTCGTGTATTATTTCTCATGTCATTCCCTCTCAGCTTGTTGATTGATACTGTGTGAGAGACCTTAATGAATGCCTTCTGAAAATTCAAGTACATCGCGTTCAATGGCTTCCCCTTATCAACTCTACGTCACTTTGTCAAGAGCTTCAGCCAAACATGATTTTCATTTCATAAATCCATGTTGGTTCTGTTCTGATCCTCAAGATTTAAAAAAGGACCAAGGTGGGAATAGTAAATGGGATGATGAGAGGATGTAGAGAGGTGGCACGGAACAGGGGGCCTGGATTCTGGTGGTAGGATAAATGGTGAGGTTATGGGATCTACGGCAAAATCATAAGGTCATAAGTGATAGTAGTAGAATTAGACCATTTGGCCCTTCAAACCTACTCCGCCAATGACTGATCTATCTCCTCCTCCTAACCCCATTCTCCTGCCTTTCACTATTTTGTATGTTTCAATGAGGCCTCCTCTCATTCTTCCAAACTCCAGCGAGCACAGGCCCAGTGCCGGCAAATGCTTATGTTTAGGATAGCCTACATATTCATGGGAATTCCTGGGAAAAGAACAGTTTATAATAAAAAATCTTAAGCACGTTATTATCATTGTGATGCAGAGGTGAAGTTGTTGCCTTACAGTGGCAGAAAACTGAGTTCAATCCTGACTTCAGGTGCTAACTGTATGGAGTTTGTAGGTTCTCCCCGTGACTGCATGGGTATTTCCTGGGTGTTCGTTTCCTCCCACACTCGAAAGAAATACAGGTTTGTAGGTTAATTTGGCTTCGGAAAAAACTGTGAATTGTCCCTAGACGGTAGGATAGTATAGGGATCACTGGTCTGTGTGGCCGAAGGGCCTGTTTCTGCATTGTATCTCTAAAACTAAAACTATTCGTATTTCTACAGTGAGGAAATAATCTTTCCTGAAAGAGAAACGATACTGATGCATATTGAACCGAAAAGATTAAACTTTCTTTTTATTGTTACACTAATTTTTAATTTTTATATCAGTGTAAGAAAAGAAGCTTGGGGTTCAACATTTAGTTCTGTAAAACCAACTGACAGCTTCCCGCTTTAAAAACAGTCAATGAACTTTTAAAACAACCTCTACAATTAGTGGCAACTGAGGACAGTTTTGCTCTGTGGAATCATAGTGCTTGACCCTGAGAGAGAGAGAGAGAGAGAGAGAGAGAGAGAGAGAGAGAGAGAGGTCGTGTTTTCTTCTCAGCTCTGCAGTTGAGAAGGATTGAAGCAGCCTTTCAAGGTTTTTGCCGTTGGAGAGGGCACAGACCCAGGGGGGCTTCATAGTTCAACTTATTGTTGGGCTGTTGAAGCTTTTCTCTGGTCTGGGGAGCCTCCATCTGTGTGAAGATTCCTGAGTTTCTCCACATTGTCGAGGGTGCGGTTGGCGTTGGCGGATTGCCAAGAGTGCCTGTGATCTCAGTGGGTTGAAGTTGTGCGGTGTCTTTGTCGTTTTTGGCACCGCTTCTCTGCCCTAAAGTCATTTTGCTCAGTGCGGCTGCCTGGCTTAATGTGAAGAAGGTACTTTTGCGTCCAGCGCGACTGGGATCGAGTTTCCCGTAAGCTGCTCTTGGCTGTGGACGAACCTGGGGACTTTCCTGCTTCAGCTGGAGGTTTCTGTTTTCTGCTGCCTGTCTTTGACTGTGACTGTCTCTGGGACTTAACTTGGAGCTGTGCTGCTGAGGGGCTTGGAGCTGGTTTGTGCCTCTGTGAGGATGGCGATGGAAGGGGCGCGGCCGAAGGTCCGGACCTACGCAGCGACGGCATCAGTGGCGGGTGCGAGGCCATCTGAGCTTGAGCCTCATGTTGACTTGGATGGGGACAGTTTTGGTATTTCTGTTCAAACTGGGCCTATGATGTCGAGGGGGGTAATTACGAAGGCCATGAATGAACTTCTTGGGAGGGGGGCTATTGTCTCTTCTGAGCTCGAAAGGGGAAAGGTGGAGATGATACTTAAGACCCGGGAGTGTGTGGCCCGAGCGTTGGAGGAGGGGATCTCAGTGGGGGGGGTCCACGTACAGGTGGATCCGTGGGTATCCAGGGTGAGACCGGTTCTCCTGCGGAGCTGCCCCACTTATTTTTCGGATGCAGTGCTTATTCCACACCTGTCCAAGTTCGGGGAGGTGCGGTCTAAATGTTTTTGTCTCTTGCATCCCGGGGGGGACCCGGAGGAAAAAGGGGTCTTCAGTTTCAAGAGGAGGGTGTTCATGAAGGTGGGTGAGGGGGATGGTGCCGAGGGGAGTTTTGAGGTGGTGCATAAGGGTGTACCCAGAACCGTGCGTTGGAGTTGGGGCAAGGCACGGTGTCATGCGTGCGGCGAATTTGGACATCTCCGTAGGGAGTGTCTTTTTCGCGGGGGCACTGCTAGAGGTTCTAGTGCAGTGGCCCAGGAAAGCACTGCTGGCCCATCTGGGGTGGCTTGTCAAACCTCAGCGGCGCGGGGTGGTACTGCTGACCCGGCTGAGGTTGCCAGTTCTGCCTTGGTGACCCGGGGCGGCAGTGCTAAGCCTTCTGGGTCCAGAGGTTCCGCTTTGGGGACCCTGGGCAGTGAGAGCCCAAGCCCCCCACGTCCCCTACGTCTTGCGCCTGTGGCGGTGGATGGAGGTGGGGCGCAGGAGGAGGGGAGTGTTGAGGGGGGGTTTTGGGAGAAGCAGGGGAAGCACAATAAGAAGAAGGAGAGGGATAGGGCCGCCCGAGCGAAGAAAGTGCAATCGGGTGAGTTTAGCTCCAGTGTGGTGCAGACTGCACCTGCTGGGGCCCAGGGGGGAGTTGTGGTGGCTCGGAAGGGGGTCAAGAAGCCTAAACGTGTGGGTGGCAAAGTGGTTGGGGGTAATGTGGAGGCGGATGACCCTTCCCTTATGGAGGTTACCGCACCTCCGCATGCGAGTGGGACTAAAAGGAGGCATCTGCCTGGTGAAGAGGAGGAAGGGCGTGGGTCCAGAGCGAAGGGGATGTCTTTCTCCGGGCTTTCCACCACTGAGGTGGCTGAAAGTGGTCTTGACCCGGTGTCTTCTGGGTCGGTGGTTGGGCCTTCTCTTCATGGATCTACAGCGGGTGTCACCGGACTGGGTGCTGAAGTTGATTCCGGTGGAGGTAGGTCCACTGGGCGGGAGTCTGTCCCTTCATTTCAGGGGCCCTCTGAGGGAGTTATCTCGGCGGGTGCTGTGGTTAGCTCCCTTGGGGGTGTACCCTCTGGGTCGGATGAGGTCCCCTCGTTTCAGAGGCCTACTGAGGGTGCTAGCACGTTAGGTGACGTGGTTGGCTCCTCTGGTAGTGTGCCCTCTGTGACGGGGGATGCGCAGATTCAGGCTGAGGGGGGAGTTTCGGGGGTGTTGTCGTTCAAGTCTGTGCTCCATATCAGTGCCAGTGGAGGTGCTGGGGGGCGGGATGCCTCACCGGATGAGTTGTCTGGGGTGAGGTTAATGGCAGGTGGTGATTCTCTGGGTGTTGCCTGTGGAGAGGGCACTCTGGATGATGTGGAGGTCAGGGCTGTTATGGGACGTGATCCTCTTTCAGACTCCGAGGGTGCCAGTGTTCCACAGGCCCTGGGGATGCCTCTTGTTGTTGCTTCCCCAGGCCCAGAGGAGGAGGGTGATGGTAGCGTGCAGGAGCCCAGCCATTCAGAGGGCTGCGAGTCTCAGGCAGGGGTGTTGGGACCCACCCCCAGCATTGATCCGGGTGGTCGTGTCATGGCTGTGGAGGAGGACAGCGATGCGGCCAGTGGGGGGGGCACAGAGAGTGATTTGTCAGACAGTTCTGGTCTTTCTGAGGTTGTTGATTCAGGTGCGAGCGGGTTGGCTGAGAGCCCAGACTCCAAGGCCGTGTCTGAGGCGAAGCTTATTGTTGAGGTGCGAGAGTTCTTAAAAATAAGTCGTGCTCCCAAAACATTATGGTTTGCCGCTACAAGGCGGTGGGAGGATGTTCTAGATGTGCAGGAGAGTCTCGAGGCTATCCTTAGTAACAAGGATAGTGGTCTTTCTGACTCGGATTTGGGGCAGTTTTGGGGTTTGTTGAAGGTCCTCAGAAAAGGACCTCCTGTGACTACAGGGAGTGTGAGGGTCACAATCTAATGTGTCTACACATTCACAGTAGCTACATTAAATTTAAATGGGAGTAGAGCGAGTTTTCGAAGATTTCAGCTCTTATCAGCCCTAAGGGAGGGGAGATTTGCAGTTTGTTATCTGCAAGAGACACATACCGTTGCTAGTGATGAACCTACCTGGCAACTGGAGTGGGAAGGGAGGGTTTATATGAGCCATCTCAGCTCAAATTCGAGTGGGGTGGCTTTTCTGTTGGCCCCAAATTTTCTGCCAAGCATTTTAAAAGTGCAGGAAGTGGTGCCAGGACGTTTGCTCCATCTGGCCGTGAGCCTGGATGGCATGCCGTTGCATTTCATTAACGTGTATGCCCCTAGCTCCGGCACGATGCAGGCCGGCCTGCTTCGGGAGGTGAATGCTCTGTTGGGCACTATTGATAGGGGAGAGTGTGTCTTCCTTGGTGGGGACTTTAATTGCACACTTGAGGTGCGGGACCGTTCTGGTACTCAGTGTGCGCCTGCTGTAGCGAAGAAGCTGAGAGGCTTGATTGACTCCTTTGAGTTGGTTGATGCTTGGAGGGACCTTCACCCTGATTCCACTGCTTTTTCGCGGAGGTCTGAGGGCGGTGGTTCCCGCATTGATCGGTTTTATATTTCCCGAGCGTTTGTTTCCCGTGTCTCAGCGGCCTCAATGCGGCTGGTGCCGTGCTCGGACCATTGTCTGGTGCGTGTGGATTTCAATCCAGCGTGCGCTCGGGCTGGGTCCGCGTACTGGCACTTTAACAACAGGCTGCTGGAGGATCGGTGTTTCCGGGAGTCATTCACTCGGTTTTGGGTGAAGTGGAGAGAGAGGCAGAGGTGCTTCTCTTCCCTTAGGCAGTGGTGGGATGTGGGTAAAGCTCACATCCGTCTCTTTTGTAAGGAATATACATGGGGGTCGACTGGGAGGCGGGACTCAGCGGTCGAGAAGCTGGAGAGGGAGATACAGGACGCTGAGTCTCGCCTGGGTCAGTTTGGTGAAGACTCCAGCGAATGGGGAGAGTTTCAGAGGAAGAAGGAGGTTTTGAGGAGTCTGCTGCTTGAGCGATCTCGAGGCGCTTATGTGAGGTCTCGGGTCCAGATGCTGCACGAGCTGGACCGAGCGTCGCCTTTCTTTTTCTCTTTGGAGAAGGGGCGGGGAGCTCGAAAACAGCTCGTGGAGTTGCTTGCAGATGACGGCTCCTCTGTCACTGATCCAGAGAGGATCAATGCCTTGGTTAGGTCCTTTTATGGGTCCCTGTTCTCTGCGGAAGGATTCAGTGTGGAGGCTCAGCAAGATCTGTGGGAGGGTCTACCGACCGTAGATAGGGGGGAGGCTGATCTTCTTGATGGCCCCTTATCTTTGGAGGAGTTGACTCGCGCCTTGCATCAGCTCAGGAGGGGTAAGTCCCCCGGGCTGGATGGGTTGACGGTGGAGTTTGTTAGAGCATTCTGGGACATCCTAGGGGGTGACTATATGTTGGTTCTGGGGGAGAGCCTGGCGACTGGAGTGATGCCTCTCTCGTGGCGTAGGACGGTTGTTGTCTTGCTGCCTAAGAAGGGCGAACTCCGTTTGTTGAAGAACTGGCGTCCAGTCTCTCTCCTTTGCACAGAATATAAAATTTTTGCACGGGCAATGGCAAATCGCCTGGGCTCCGTGCTGCATCAAGTGATTCATCCTGATCAATCTTATACAGTCCCTGGCCGGTCCATCCAGGATAACATCCACCTGGTTAGGGACCTGATTCATTTAGTCCAGGGTACTGGTGAGTCAGCTGCTTTTCTGTCTCTTGATCAGGAGAAGGCTTTTGATAGGGTAGAGCATGAATACCTATTTGGGACGTTGCAAGCGTTTGGGTTTGGACCACACTTCGTGGCCCGGGTCCGGCTTTTGTACGCTGCTGCGGAGTGTCTTGTAAAGGTTAATGGCGCGGTGCTATCTCCTTTTCATTTTGGGAGGGGGGTCCGCCAGGGGTGCCCTATGTCGGGCCAGTTGTATTCGGTCTGTGTGGAGCCGTTCCTGTGTCTTCTTCGGAGGAGGTTGACAGGCCTGGCCCTACCTGGCCCGCGGGTTGAGGTGATTCTATCGGCGTATGCCGATGACGTACTTCTTATGTTCACTGATCCTGGTGACCTGCGGAGGATGCGTGACTGCCAGGAGATATTCTCGGCTGCATCTTCTGCTAGGATTAACTGGAGTAAGTGCTCTGGACTTTTGGTGGGTCAGTGGCGGGTAGACTCCCTGCCGGAGGAGATGGCATTGTATGCGTGGAGTACCATGCACCTCCTCTATCTGGGGGTGTACCTGAGTCCCACTGAGGATGTTTGGCCGGCAAACTGGCAAGAGTTGGAGACGAAGGTGGTTGCTCGGCTGGGGCGCTGGTCAGGCCTGCTTGGAGTTCTCTCCTTTCGGGGGAGGGTGCTGGTCATAAACCAGCTGGTGGCCTCTATGTTATGGTACCGGCTGGCTACTCTTGTCCCGCCCTCTATATTTGTAACTGCTATACAGAAGAAGCTGGTGGATTTCTTTTGGGGAAATAGGAAGCATTGGATTTCCGCGGCGGTCCTGAGTCTTCCGTTAGAGGAGGGCGGCCAGTCCTTGGTGTGCGTGCGCACCCAGGTGGCGGCTCTCCGTCTCAGGACTCTGCGGAGATACATGTATGTAGAGAACCCTCCCAGATGGCACGCTCTGGCCACGTATTTTTTTCGTCAGGGTCGTTGCCTAAGGGGGGTCTCGCGGCTCCCGGTGGCGGGTGTCAGTCGACCCGCTCTAAGGGGCTTGCCTGTTTTCTATAGGGATGTGTTAAGAGTGAGGAATTTGGTGGTGTTCAGCCAGAGTGTTGTTCCACGAGGAGAGGGGGATGTTGTGGCTGCGGGTGTGACTGGTCCTCATCCTGTCATGGTGGTTGTCGAGGAGAGGCGCGAGCCTAGAGTGGTTCAGATAGAGCTTACCCCTGCTCCGTCAGATCTGCTCATCGGGCCTAGGCTTCGGGATATTTCTCGGCCTCCTGCTCCGCATAATCTGAGCTGCCTTTCTGAGATGACCAGCATGCCATTTTGTGATGCAAGGAGACGCGCACTGTACAGGATGCTCCTGCACATTCTGAACCACCGTGCCTTCGTCTCCCGTCCTGACTCACCATGGAGGACGGTGTTACCATCCGAAGGCGGCGGGGGGCCCCAGTGGGGGTCCTTCTATAAGGGAGTTGTACCCCTTTATATTGGGGACCTGGGGTGGAGAGTGCTGCATGGAGCGGTGGTTTGTAATAAACTTTTGAGTCGGTTCACGGGCTCGTCTGCCGCATGTATTTTCTGCGGAGAGGAGGAGACCGTATTCCATGTGTATATGGAGTGTGTGAGGTTACTGCCCCTGTACCAATATCTGAAGGGGCTGTTCCTCAAGTTCTGGCTGCATTTTAGCCCCACAATCCTGGTGTTTGGACACAAGGCGGGGAGTGGGGAGAGCCGAGTGTGGGGGGGGGACTTACCTGTCGGTTTGCTCCTTGGCCTGGCCAAGATGGCCATTCGTGGGTCCAGGCAGCGGGCGGTCGACGGTCAGGCGAGAGTCGGCTGCCTGCCCCTCTTTCGGGCCTACGTCCGTGCACGTGTGTCCCTGGAGAGGGAACACGCGGTGTTCACGGGGACTCTGGAGGCCTTCCGTCAGCGCTGGTCGCCGCGTGGGGTTGAGGCGATTATAAATGAATGTACTGCTGTACTACAATGATCTGTTCATTATAGTGTGATTTTTGATTGTGTTTGGATGTGTTGTATTTTATGATTTGTGTTGAATAAAGTTTTTGAAATGAAAAAAAAAAAAAAAAAAAAAAAAGAAGTGAGAGATATATTCCCCACTTTCTGAGTTGGGGGATGGCCTGTATTATCCCCCCAGTTTTTGGAGGTCGAGCAACAACAAAAAATATTAATTGTGCCACACTCCCCCCGCTTGGTTGCTCCGCTCCCTCACCGGGTACCCCCGAGGCCGGTGATCAGTGATCGCTCAGCCCCCTTACTTTCAAAAACGTTCCCCGGCCCCTGCTGCGATTGGCAGGCTCTTGGACATTCAGGGAATCAGAGGATTAAGAATTGATCAGAATGTGTGCGTGGCTAGCTATGAACTCACTGAATGGGTGAGAAGGTTTGAAGAGCAAAAATTACCAATGTTATGTCTATTTCTTATGTTGCTTCATTCTAATACATCTTCACCTCTATCATAACTAGCTTCTACATGTAATTGGAGGCATAACAGGTCCATCTGGAGTTTAGAGTTGAGATGACCTCTGAGACCACACTGCAGTCGCTCAGAAGATAAGATTAGATTCAGCACATCTACGGCCGTACCGACTCCACTACTTCCTCAGGAGACTAAGGCAATTTGGCATGTCTACAATGACTTACCATTTTCTACAGGTGCACCATAGAAATCATATTGTCGTGTTTCATCACAGCTTGGTTAGTGAACAGCTGTTCCCAAGACCACAAGGAATTGCAGAGAGTTATGGGTGTAGCATAGTCCATCATGCAGACCAGAATCTCCACCATTGACTCCATCTACACTTCACGCTACCTCGGGAAAGCAGCCAAGGGTCTTTACCACACTGGTAGTTTCTTCTTCCCCCCACTCCCATTGGGCATAAGATACAAAAGCTTAAAAGCATGCACTGCCAGACTCAGGAACAGCATCTTTCTCTCTATTATCAGACTTCTAAATGGTCTTTCTATAAGCTAGGTTACAGTCCTGATTTTCCAACCTATCATATTATAGACATTGTACTTTTTCTTTGAAACTGTTATAGTACTATACTGAGGAACCATATTCTGCCCTCTGATATATTTTCCATATAACCATATAACCATATAACCATATAACCATATAACAATTACAGCACGGAAACAGGCCATCTTGGCCCTTCAAGTCCGTGCCGAACAACTTTTTTCCCTTAGTCCCACCTGCCTGCACTCATACCATAACCCTCCATACCCTTCTCATCCCTTTGCTCTACCTGTTGTACTTGTGTATGTTTGATTTATTCATGCATAGTATTATATGATTTGATTGGATAGCATGTAAACAAAAGATTTTCACTCTATTTTGATACACATGGAAATGATAAATACTACTAATACCAATATTGTGTATCTTCCTTACTGTGTGGACACCTTGGCCATATGGCTCCTCAGAAGGCATAGCTGTAGGATAGGGATAGAGATTTTCCAACTTCTGACTTGGCTGTTGAGCATCACTTGAATAGCCCAGCAGCATAAGAGACGTCCCTCAAGTATCTCCATGCTGTTAGGAAATCTAATTCAGCCTGCAGTCCTGCAGATTAAACAATTGTCACAGTGCCAGCTGCTCAAACAATGCAATCCCTGGGGTCAGCTAACATAATAAGCTCACAGCCTACTAGGATCCTCATTTGTCAACCTTTCAAGCTAGGATAGTTCATTGACATCTACCTGTGCACCACTCCCCCAAACTCGCACCCCCGATGTGAAACAGCTGGAGCTGACAGAATGATGGCAGTGAAGAACCTGACCTGTGATCACAGTGACGGATGATGAACATACTAACAGTACTTTACTCGTCTGAGTCTACACAGTCAGCTAAACTACATGTCCTAACTGGCTGAACGATATTCCACTGTTGAACGTTAAGGCTAACTGTACTCATGAACAAACAATTGGCCGTGTGTACGATGACTGCTTTCCATGTGGTATGTTCTAATGGTAAATCAGTTGCTCATGTTGTGTGGGCCCAGATGTAACAGGAAGCTTTACTGAGACAAGGTTCATTGTGAATTTATAAATTCAGAAGCCTGTTTGCGTTGATCTGATGTGTTTGTCATTTTTGAGATAATATCTTACTGTACAGTGCAGTCTTTGCTGTCATTGAATTCTCCATCAGCATGGAGCAGAAAGTCTAAGTCGGGGATCACGATGGCAGTGTGAACAATTCTAGCAAAACATTATTGCAGCAGTCACTTTGAGCCCTGGATTTGATTTTCTATTGATGTTGTGGAAACTTTTCACCAATCCCCCTTCAAAACCTGAGCTGTGCTTAATATTAAATCTTTCATTTAAACTTTACCTTGAACCTATGGGGAATTTGCTGGAAATTCTGAGCAGCAGCAGCCTGGAAATAACTCAAACAATAAGAGTTCCACACAAAGTGAAGTCGGAACCACCAGTTACCCAGCTCATAGGTAAATTGAACGTAGTCACAAAAGTCTGCTCATGATCCTATTATCCTCAGCTCATGTGATTCAATATGATCAGATCAATTTAATATTTAAATTCTGCCATAATTGGAATACATTGGCACTCAATAGGCCTAGAAGTGCCTGTTCATTTTTGTAGAAACATAAAGATGGGTTCCAACCCAAAGTGTCAGGGTCTGAAGAAGGGTCCCAACACAAAAGGTCACCTATCCATGTTCTCCACAGATGCTGCCTGACCCATTGAGTTATTCCAGCATTTGTAGGCCATTTGGCCCTTCGAGCCAGCACTGCCAGTAAATATGATCATGGCTGATCATCCAAAATCAGTACCCTGTTCCTGCTTTCTTCCCATATCCCATGATTCCGTTAGTCCTAAGAGTTATATCCAACTCTCTTTTGAATACATCCAGTGAATTGGCCTCCACTGCCTTTTGTGGCAAAGAATTCCACAGATTCACAACTCTCTGGGTGAAAATGTTTTTCCTCATCTCAGTCCTAAATAGTCTACCCCTTATTCTTAAACTGTGACCCCTGGTTCTGGACTCCCCCAACATTGGGAATGTTTGCTCAGCATCTAGCCTGTCCAATTCCTTAAGAGATTGTATTCTGGAGAACAGGGGGCTGAGGGGTGATCAGGTAGAGGTCTATAAATGTTTGAGGGCTATTGATAAGGGTGAATGCACAGTGTATTTTACCCAGAGTAGGGGAATCAAGGTTTACTTTGAGACGAGAAAGATTTAAAGGGGACCTGATGGGCAACACACGCAGAAGGTGGAGGGTGGGTCTATGGAATGAGCTGTCAGAGGAAGTACTTGAGCCAGGTACTATAACAACATTTAAGAGATTTGGACATGTACATAGATAGGAAAAGTTCAGAAGGATATGGGCCAAATGCAGGCAGGTGGAACTAGCAAAGATGGGCCACTTGGTCAACAGGGGCAAGTTGGGGTGAAAATCCTGATTCTGTGCTGTATGACTCTATGACGTGCAACAAGAAATGGCTAATGAATGCAGCAGATAGTAAGGACTGCAACCATTGAATACACAATGTTGTGCATATTTGAGTTGTCCACCAGGTTGAGGTAACAGATAGTGTGTGAGATTTATGTGGCAGTGCAAGAATGTTTTGTGCTGTAGGAATAAGCAGCAGAGTTTAAAGAAGGGATCAGAGCACCGGATGAAGGCAATAGATGTCAGGGAGGTACAAGCTTCGGAGGAAATACTGTACTGCAAAGAACTGGAGTTCACCAAAGTGCCCGGCAGAGAAAGATTCCAGGTGACACTGATGCATTTTCTTTCAATTCAGTAGGTGTAGCAGACAATAGACAATAGATGCAGGAGTAGGTCATTCAGCCCTTCGAGCCAGCAATGCTATTCAATGTGATCATGGCTGATCATCCACAATCAGTACCCCGTTCCTGCCCTCTCCCCATATCCCCTGACTGCTATCCTTAAGAGCCCTATCTAGCTATCTCTTGAAAGTATCCAGAAAACCGGCCTCCACCGCCCTCTGAGACAGAGAATTCCACACTCACAACTCTCTGTGCGAAAAAAACCTCTGAAAACGATGATGATTAGGAGATTTAGAAAATAATTTCTTATTCGTACACCATGGTAATCATGATAAAGAGGATGAAAAGATAAAGACCACACTTGAGTGTAAGAATTGGGATGTTATGTTGCAATTGTATAAAATGCTGGTCAGCATTTGGACTTGGAGCATTGTGTACATTTCAGGTCGTCACACTGCAGGAAGGGTATGGTAGCATTAAAAAGCACGCAGAAGAGATTTACCAGGATATTGCCTGGAGTGATGGTGTTTTTTTTTATCAGGAGAGATTTGATAGGGTTAGTTTATTCTCACTGGAATGTAGGAAGCTCAGGAGTGACCTTATAGATGGTTATATGATTATGAGGTGCATTGATATTTAAAGGTAATCTAATGGGTGGGTTTTTCCACACAGTTTTGGTGGGTATATGGAATGGACAGCCAGAGGAAATGATAGATGCAGATATAATTACAACATTTAAAAAGGCATTCGGACTGATAGTTCGATAGGAGAAAAATAGAATGATGCAAGCCTAATGAAAGCAAATGGGATTATTGTAGATCGGCAGCAATGTTGGCATGGAGAAGTTGGGATGAAGAGCCCATTTCTGTGCTGTCCAACTCTGAATTTACAGTATAACTCTAAAGGAAGCACCCAATTGTGAGAACTACAGGGTGGGGTAGAGGTGCCTTCCTGTGGGCTGTCACAAAGAATCATCCTTCACTGCCTTCTCCCTGTAATTGTGAGAAACTAAATTCATCAGTCACAGTCTTGTATCTAGTGGCTGGCTCCAGAGTGTCCGACTTCTGGGAATACAATGAATTGTGTTGAGGTAATCTAGGCTCTGGAGTGGATGAACAGTTAAGGCCCTGTCTCACAGTGCGAGTCCACCCAAGAGTGACCCCAAGTGAAAGAAAAAAAACGGACTCGTGGTTATGCACGAGATTGAAAGTTTATGGTCAAGTGTTTAACCGAGTTCCCACGGGCATGTTATTTCTGCGATGTTCCAAGGTGCTCTCCCGAGTTACCAAGTTCCTCTCCCGTTACACTTGAGCCAACCGTGAATGAAGGTATGTTTTAATAAAGCAACAATGTTAAAGAAAACACCTCCATCCTGTGGCTTTGAGTTAAAGATAGAAATCAGTGCGGCTGCATCTATTAATATGACCTACAGAGGGAAAATGCGCATCAGATTGTTGGGAGACGGAGCTCAGGGTTCGCCTCCTGAGCTGCTTTGGTGCCCAGGTGTGAGGGAGGTTGGGGGGGGGGGGCGTCATTAATCTGTCTGGGGTGACAAGGCCCTTGGGTTAGGAGTGGTGTGCAAGGGAGACTTAATTCTCTTCGATCTCTCTGAAGCCCCGGATGAGAACAAAGGAAACCCATCTTGCCAGCGGGTACAAGCCCGTTGTATATAAGGGTCTCAACCCGAAACGTCACCTGTCTCCTTCACTCCTTCGCTCCTTAGATGCTGCTGCACCCGCTGAGTTTCTCCAGCCTTTTGTGTACCCCCGTTGTATATAACTTTGCTGCTGACGCGCACACCCACTCTCTCTCCCTCTCTCTCTCTCTCTCTGCTCTCTATCACTGCAGCTCAGAGCCCAAGCTCGCCATCCTATAGTGGTAACATTCACATCGGGTCCCCTCCACACCCACACCCCCTCTCTCCGACACACACCCCCCACAAGGCAACAGGCAGCGTGAGAGACAGAGAGTTTGTAGGGTGTTGGTTTTGTATAAGGATTTATTTTTAAATTATTAGCCAAGGTCGGATTTACTTATTTTAAACGAAGTTTGGAGTGCTTGACAATACTTTTTACTTTTTGCGCTCGTTTTCAGAAAGGGTTCAGACCCCGCTTGGCTCGTTGCCCCCTTTGAACCAAGCCCTGCGAGAGGGATGGAGGGAGGGAGGGAGGGAGGGAGGGAAGGTGTGAGTGAACAAGAGCGCCGAGGAGGAGAGGGAAATAGGGGGGGGTGGGGGAGTGGGTGGAGGAGAAATTGGGAAGAAGTTAGTTGTTCAGATCAGAAACCTGTAGGCTGGGAGCCATAATGGTGAAGAGCACACCCAGTTCTTCTGAGGAGTGCATAAGAGACTTAGATCGGAAGCAATGTTCCTCTAGAACTGTAACTGAAACCGTGTCCACATCACCTCCTCTTGGCGGGACCCCAAAACCAGATCTACGCGTCAGGAAAATCCAATGTTCATTGATTCATCTCCATGGTTTTATAGCTAATTTTCCAATAAATAACTGCAGTAATCACCCCCTGAAAGGGTAGGATAGGGCTGAAGCCCAGTGTTTAGATGTTGGAATGTTTTTTTTTAATCATTCTAATAGAATGATTTTCCAACTCCTGTGGTAATTAAACTTTTTTTTCACTCCTAGTTTTTTTTAAACATATTTTTAGGATATACATTATATATAAAATTGTACACATGGGAAAATAAGACGAAAATGATCAAAAAACAAAGAATATTTAGTCTAGGGTGAATTAAATTTTGTGATTAAGACTCGAGTGTGAATGGCACTGAAATAATTTAAAGAGTTCCCACGGTAGACTCACGAATCACTAAGTTAAACGCACGGGCCCTACGTTCTTACAACGAGTCTAAATGTTTCAATTTTAAACTTGAACAGTAAATTTGACTCGTGGAAAAAGTCAAACATGTTTGACTTTTTTCACGAGTTCACAAGTTTCGCGGGTACCTGCCGTTAGCGCCACGAGTGGACAAGTTGATCGCGCGAGGTCCCACGTTCCCGCTACGTTGGCTGTACGTGATCACCACGAGTGAAAACTCGGGGTCACTCGTGGGCCAACTCGCACCGTGAGACAGGGGTTTTACTTTATGTCAATTTCACCATTCTCAGAACTGTTATTGCAGTATAAGATAAAATTGATCATGAACAATAATTGTCCTTTTAGGCTGTCACCCCTTTAAGTATTACGTCATGTGTAGGAAAGAACTGCAGATGCTGGTTTAAATCAAAGACACAAAATGCTGGACTAACCTCAGCGACACAGGCAGCATTTCGGGAGAGAAGGAATGGGTAACATTTCGAGTCGAGACCCTTCTTCAGACTTACGCCATATTCTGCAGCTTGAAGCAGCATTCATAGAAAGTTTCAGATGCATCCTGCGAAACGCGCTTGAATAGATTACAGACACCTTGTCAGAGCTCCTTGTGCCCGTACACACTGTGGTGTACTTCTTCGGAGATGGGGAACTCATTGATAAGACATACTTTACAGTTACCAGGAGGATTTTGATTATTATTATTTTTCCTGCTTCTAGAATAACCATTGATCAAGCAGACCAATATTTGCAGAAAATAGTTAAGGGATAAAAGAGGTCAAAGTGCAATAGATCCATATTCCTCACACCATGCATTTGAAAGGTATTTAACATTTGAAGGCAGAGGTCGATTTTATTAATGATCAGTTAGTTCACCGCAGCAGCCGACCTTCACTGTTGACCCCATCATTCCTGTCAATCACCGGCAGAATTCAAGGCATGCAACAGAGGTGAAAGTGGGAGTAAACAAGGCAAATCCCTTCCAAATAGATGGTGTAAGCAAAACACCTCATTTCTTTCAAGATTAATCTGATTCAATTTCCATCTACTTGTAAGGAGATCATAATTACAGACAGCTTACTGCAAATTAAAGATAACCTCTATGGGACCTGCACGCCATTTCAGAAATAAGGATCACTGAAATTACTTTAGTCCTCTGCAAGGCCACGATAACTCTGATTCTCGTCGTACTTTCTGGTTACAGTCTTTCTCGACCCATGCAAATGTAATCCCAATTTTCTGCTAATAGCTAGCAAAGCCAGGTCAAATGGTCAGGACCCCTCATGGCCAGGACCAGCATCAATGTCATTGCCCATCAACTGGTTGGAGGACCACACTGTGAGAAGGTGATCTGATAAGCCTCTGACAACTTCTGTCATAAAACGGATGAATAGAAAAGGTCACAACTTATCAAGTGAAAAGGAAGCCTGCAGTGCTTTTTCCAACTTAAGTCTTTCCACTCATTGAAATGCCGAAGAGATTCTTTGAGGCAGCACAGACTTCCTCAGTGCTCCATGATCCTCCTGGTGAGCACTCCTGAGAACTTATTGCAATCAATGGGAAAAAGCAAGTGTCCGTAAAACAACAGGTACATTAGTTTCTGTTTAATTAATTTAACATAGAAACATAGAAAATAGGTGCAGGAGGAGGTCATTCGGCCCTTCGAGCCAGCACCGCCATTCATTGCGATCATGGCTGATCGTCCCCAATCAATAACCCGTGCCTGCCTTCTCCCCATATCCCTTGATTACATTAGCCCCGATAGCTCTATCTAACTCTCTCTTAAATCCATCCAGTGATTTGGCCTCCACTGCCCTCTGTGGCAAAGAATTCCACAAATTCACAACTCTCTGGGTGAAAAAGTTTTTTCTCACCTCAGTCTTAAATGGCCACCCCTTTACTCTAAGACTGTGGGCCCTGGTTCTGGACTCGCCCAACATTGGGAACATTTTTCCTGCATCTAGCTTGTCCAGTCCTTTTATAATTTTATATGTTTCTATAAGATGCCCTGTCATCCTTCTAAACTCCAATGAATACAAGCCTAGTCTTTTCAATCTTTCCTCATATGACAGTCCCACCATCCCAGGGATCAATCTCGTGAACCTACGCTGCACTGCATCAATCACAAGGATGTCCTTCCTCCAATTAGGAGACCAAAACTGTACGCAATACTCCAGATGTGGTCTTACCAGAGCCCTATACAACTGCAGAAGAACCTGTCTACCCCTATACTGAAATCCACTTGTTATGAAGGCCAACATTCCATTAGCTTTCTTCAATGCCTGCTGTACCTGCACGCCAACTTTCAATGACTGGTGTACAAGGACACCCAGGTCTCGCTGTATCTCCCCCTTACCTAACCTAACCCCATTGAGATAAAAATTTTCCCCCTTGTTTTTGCCGCCAAAGTGGATAACCTCACATTTATCTATATTGTACTGCATCTGCCACGCATCTGCCCACTCACTCAACCTGTCCAGGTCACCCTGCAACCTCCTAACATCCTCTTCACAGTTCACGCTGCCACACAGCTTTGTGTCATCCGCAAACTTGCTAGTGTTGCTCCTAATTCCTCTTCCAAATCATTAATATATATGGTAAATAGTTGCGGCCCCAACACAGAGCCTTGCGGCACTCCACTCGCCACTGTCTGCCATTCTGAAAAGAACCCGTTCACTCCTACTCTTTGCTTCCTGTCTGCCAACCAATTTTCTATCCACGTAAACACCCTACCCCCAATACCATGTGCTCTAATTTTCGTCACCAGTCTCCCGTGCAGGACCTTATCAAAGGCTTTCTGAAAATCTAGATACACTGCATCCACTGGCTCCCCTTCATCCATTTTACTTGTCACATCCTCAAAAATTCCAGAAGGTTAGTCAAGCATGATTTTCCTTTCATAAATCCATGTTGACTTGGACTAATCCTTTTACTGCTATCCAAACGCCCCATTATTACCTCTTTAATAATTGCCACCAGCATGTTTCCCACCACCAAAGTCAGGCTAACTGGTCTGTAATTCCCCGTTTTCTCGTCGCTCCTTTCTTGAAAAGTGGGATAACATTAGCTATCCTCCAATCCACAAGAACTGATCCTGAATCTATTGAACATTGGAAAATGATCACCAATGCGTCCACTATGCATCCTGGGATGTCAGGACTTTCAAATGAGGAAAGATTGGATAGACTCGGTTTGTACTCGATGGAATTTAGAAGATTGAGGGGGGATCTTATAGAAACCTACAAAATTCTTAAGGGGTTGGACAAGCTAGATGCTGGAAGATTGTTCCCGATGTTGGGGGAGTCCAGAACAAGGGGTCACAGTCTAAGGATAAGGGGGAATTCCTTTAGGACCGAAATGAGGAAAACATTCTTTACACAGAGAGTGGTGAGTCTCTGGAATTCTCTGCCACAGAAGGTAGTTGAGGCCAGTTCATTGGCTATATTTAAGAGGGCGTTAGATGTGGCACTTGTGGCTAAAGGGATCAGGGGGTATGGAGAGAAGGCAGGTACGGGATACTGAGTTGGATGATCAGCCATGATCACATTGAATGGCGGTGCAGGCTCGAAGGGCCGAATGGCCTACTCCTGCACCTATTTTCTATGTTTCTATGTTTCTATTTCTGGAGTCACCTCCCTGAGGACCCTGGGGTGCAGTCCATCAGGCCCCGGGGATTTATCATCCTTCAGTCCCATTAGCCTACCTAATACTATTTCTCCCCTAATGAAAATTTATTTTAGTTCCTCGACCCCCTTTGATCCGCTGTCCTCCAGTACTTCTGGGAGATTGTTTGTGTCTTCCTTAGCGAAGACAGATCCGAAGAGCCTGTTCAACTCTTCTGCCATTTCCATGTTTCCCATAATAATTTCACCCGTGTCTGCCTTCAAGGGACCCACATTTGACTTTGCTACTCTTTTTCCCTTAACATATCTAAAGAAGCTTTTACTGTCCTTCTTTATATTCCTGGCCAACTTCCCTACATACTTCATCTTTTCAGCCCGTTGCCAGTTTTGTTTCCCTCTGTTGTTCTCTGAAATTTTCCCAAACCTCTGGCTTCCGGCTACTCTTTGCTGTGTTATACATCTTTTCTTTTAGTTTTATTCTATCCCTAACTTCTCTGGTCAGCCACAGTTGCCTCCTACTTCCCTGAGAATCTTTCTTTCTTTTTGGAATGAAATGATCCTGTGTCTTCCTGATTATGCCCAGAAATTCCTGCCATTGCTGTTCGACCGTCAATCCTGCTAGTATCTCTTTCCAGTCTACCTTGGCCAGTTCCTCTCTCATGTCTTCATAATCTTTTAGTTCAGCTGCATCACTGCCTCGCCTGATTTAACCTTCTCCTTCTCAAATTGCAGATTAAAACTAATTATATGATGATCACAACCTCCAAGTGGTTCCTTTACCTCGAGTTCTCCTATCAAATTTAATTTAGTTAATTTAAATTTCTGAGTTTAGTTTATTGTCACGTGTACCGAGGTACAATGAAAAGCTTTTGTTGCATGCTAATGAGTCAGCAGAAAGACAGTATAGTATTACAATCAAGCCATCTACAGTGTACAGATACATAAAGGGAATAATGTTTAGTGCAATATAAAGTCCAGTAAAATCCCATCAAAGATCAAAGATCTTTGTAGTAATTATGCACCTGAGAGGATTAGATTGCTTTAGTATTGTTTAATAATCATAGAGATTTAAATAATATTGGATCATAGTCATAGAGTGATACAATGTGGAAAAAGGCCCTTCGGCCCAACTTGCCCACACCGACCAACATGTCCCAGCTACAGGGTTACACAAAAAGCTGGAGAAACTCAGCGGGTGCAGCAGCATCTAAGGAGCAAAGTAGATAGGCGACATTTCGGGTCGAGACTCTTCTTCAGACTGGTCAGGGATCAGGGAAACGAGAGATATAGACAGTGATGTGGAGAGATAAAGAACAATGAATGAAAGATATGCAAAAAAGTATCGAAGATAAAGGAAACAGGCCATTGTAAGCTGTTTGTAGTGTGAAAATGAGAAGCTAGTGCGACTTGGGTGGGGGAGAGATAGTGAGAGAAGGAATACCAGGGCCCGAGGGCTGAGGGGCAGATGGGAAGATGAGGTGGCAGCCAGGGTTAACAGAATTGAGAAAATTCAATGTTTAAGCCCAGAGGATGCAGACTCCCCAAGCGGAATATGAGGTGCTGTTCCTCCAACTTGCGGTGTTGCTCACTCTGGCCGTGGAGGAGGCCCAGGACCGAGAGGATACGGAATGGGAGGGGGAGTTGAAGTGCTGAGCCACTGGGAGGTCGGGTTGGTTATTGCGGACCGAGCGGAGGTGTTCGGCGAAACGATCGCCCAGCCTCCGCTTGGTCACACCGATATAGATCAGCTGGCATCTGAAGTAACGGATGCAGTAGATGAGGTTGGAGGAGGTGCAGGTGAACCTCTGTCGGACTTGGAAGGACTGCTTGGGTCCCTGAAAGGAGTGGATGGGGGAGGTGAAGGGACAAATGTAGCATGTCTTGCAGTTGCAAGGGAAAGTGCCCGGGGAAGGGGTGGAGCGGGAGGGAAGGGAAGAATTGACAAGGGAGTTGCAGAGGGAGTGGTCTTTGCGGAAGGTAGACGGGGGGGGGGGGGGGGGGAGATGGGAAGATGTGGCGAGTGGAGGGGTCACATTGGAGGTGGCGAACCTGGCGGAGGACTATCTGTTGTATGTGCCGGCTGGTGGGGTGAAAGGTGAGGACCAGGGGGACTCTGCCCTTGTTGTGAGTGGGGGAATGGGGAGAGAGGGCAGTGTTGCAGGGTATGGAGGAGACGCTGGTACGAGCCTCATCTATAGTGGGGGAGGGGAATCCCCGTTCTCTGAAGAATTAGGACATTTGTGATGACCTGGTGTGTAACACCTCATCCTGGGAGCAGATGCGGCGTAGACTGAGGAATTGGGAATAGGGGATGGAGTCCTTACAGGAAGCAGGGTGGGAGGAAGAGTAGTCCAGGTAGCTGTGGGAGTCAGTTGGTTTGTAGTGGATGTCGGTCAGGAGTGTATCATCTGCAATAGATATGGTGAGGTCAAGGAATGGTAGGGAAATGTCACTTAGTCCAAGTGTATTTGAGTGCCAGATGGAAGTTGGTGGTGAAATGGATGAAGTCAGTCAGTTGTGTGTGGGTGCAGGAGGTGACACCAAAGCAGTCATCAATGTAACGGAGGTAAAGGTTGGGGGTGGGGCCCTGGTACGCCGAGAACAAAGATTGTTCGACGTGCCCGACAAAGAGACAAGCGTAGCTGGGGCCCATGCGTGTGCCCATAGCTACGCCTTGTGTTTGGAGGAAATGGGAGGAGTCAAAAGAGAAGTTATTGAGGGTAAGGACCAAATCCGCTATGCGGAGGAGGGTGTCAGTGGACGGGTATGGGTTGCTCCTCTGGTCGAGGAAGTACCGGAGGGCTTTGAGACCATCCTGGTGGGGGATGGAGGTGTAGTGACTGGACGTCCATGGTGAAGATGAGAGGATGGGGGCCTGGAGAATGGAATGCGCGGAGCCGACGGAGAGTGTCTGAGGTGTCTTGAACATAGGTGGGGAGGGATTTAACAAAGGGGGATAGGATGGAGTCAAGGTATGTGGAAATGTGTTCGGTGGGGCACGGACAGGCAGAGACAATGGGTCTGCCGGGGCAGTCGGGTTTGTGGATTTTGGGGAGAAGGTAAAATCGGGCTGTGCGGGGCTGGGAAACGATGAGGTTGGAGGCTCGGGGGGGGGGGGGGGGGGGGGTAGGGAGCCGGAGTTGATGAAGTTGGTTATGGTGCTCGAGATGGTGGCCTGGTGCTCGTCAGTGGGGTCATGGTCCAGGGCTAAGTAGGAGGGGGTGTCCGAGAGGTGGCGCGTGGCCTCCGCTTTGTAGAGATCGACGCACCAGACTACCACGGCACCTCCCTTGTCGGCAGGTTTGATAACCCAGTCTGGGTTTTTACGGAGTGAGTTGATGGCAGTACGTTCGGGGGGGGAGAGATTGGAGTGAGACAGGGGAGTGGAGAAGTCGAGGCGGGTGATGCCCCGACGGCAGTTCTGTATAAAGAGTTCTAAAGCTGGAGGGCCACGAGGGGGGGTCCATGAGGAGGGGGTTCGTGGGAGACGGGCTACACTAGGCCCACCTGCCTGTATTTGGTCCATATCCCTCCAAGCCTGTCCTATCTATGTAGGCATACATCGATCCTATAAAGCTACTTGCTCGATCCAATCCATATGTTTATTTTTTAATTGTGCTTGATTGAGGTTAATGAAACAAAGAAATTAATTGGCATTAATTAAGTAAACACATTTGCTATGTAGTGAACCTTTGAGGATGGGGTGGGTAGGGGGGCTGTGTGAAGACACATAACTCTCAAAGCTCTTCTGGGGTTGACATAAGACAATGGTCAGAGGGGCTCTGTGGTGCTCAAGGCCTGATCAATCCACTGGGAGCCGGTGCCTTTGTGGAACTCTGCCTGGAGCCTACACTGCAAAAGGGAGCATACTCTAAGTAGAGCCAGTCACAAAGTTCAGTCATGCTGTTAGTCAGCAGAAGATTGGAATCCATTAAGACGTATCCACTGTCACAGACTGGATATTTCCATCCAGTTCAGCTAAAGATGATAAAATTTGGGTCTTGGACATTAGTTTCAAACCTGATATGAAAGCCAATAGAAATGAATCTATATGCTCCCCTCCCAATCTCTTTATGATTTCTTCCCACCCTACCTCTTGCACCCCATTTCACCCACCCACCCTACACAACATTCAAGGAATATAAAATAAAATGTCTAAGAGATCATACTTCCCTCTGGATTAAATGGCACTGATATCTGGGAAATATAGTATATAAGATGCTTGTATATTTGATCCTGGAGAGCATTTGTTAGAAAAGGGACAGCATTAACTCGAATGGAACAAAACAATTGCTGCCATTAAAAAAATGTCAAACACTGAATATTTCATTTCACCTAATTTTTTTTTAACACCTTGTAATTTCCTCACTAATAATTTTACTAATGGCTCACCGCCGCCAACCACCAATGGCAAGCCGTGGATTTAATTAGGAAAAAACAACTGCAACATTTCAACTTCAAAACTGTGCAAGTGCTTTTGTAAGGTCCATTTCAAAATGTTAGGCATGATTTTAATTAACTCTGGACAAAAAACTTGGAAAATGTGTTATAAGAAGCAAAATAATACTGCACTATGGTATAATCAGATTAACACAAGAACAGCCAGTATTCTCAAAATTGCACTCACTAAGGACAGGAAATTCCAGTTGTCACTAAGCAGGCCTGAAGGATTGATTCTAGCTCTTAACTGTGCAAACACAGCTCTTTGCCTATTAACATTTTATAAAGCTGAGATCACACATTACTCGAGAAGTTTGTGTTTCAACATTTCCCAGTCTCCAAAAGAAAGGATTAAAGGTATCTTTTGGAGTACAGCTCAAATTGATAGCTGTAAAAAGGGCTAAAAGGAAGCCTAAAAATTACTATTAAGTAACAAGAGGAATGAGAAGCAACCTCCACCACATCTGGCTGTGGTTTTGGGTCAGGCAATAATCAATAATGAATTGGGTAGCTCCCCGTTTGCACATACTTCACAGTGAGTGTCAGCCCAGAGATCTTTCACAAGGATTAATAGCCACACTACTGGCTTTCATAGCAATAGAGTGCTTTTCACGTCAAGGTTTTCTCCAGTGACTTATGAGAGCTAAGTGCATTTTCTGATTGGCTGAAACCAAGACAGCAGCACACCCTAAGTTTGGAGCAGATTGTCCAATGTGACCCAAAATATCCCCAAGTTGCTGTTTATATTTCAACTTATTTTGCTTCAGCCTGTTACGTTAGATCATCTGGATTCATGTCAGCATTTTATCATTGCTTAAGCAGACGTTTTGGAGGTTTTTGCAATGCCTCAGAATTATCTTATATTGCTGAGTTACTCCAGCGCTATGTGTTTTTTTAATATTGCTGTAAATTGTAGCACAAATGATCAATTATTATTGCTTCACATGTCACGCAATACATTTCCTTTATTTAAAAAAAAGATCAAAATGACTTTGATATTTGAGCTGGAGGGTTTCTATCCGGAAATGTAAATTCTTACAAAATGTTTGATAGAAGGTCAGTACTAGAGGGATTGGGTGTTTGACATCACTTATGTCGAGGCGGATTCAAGCTCACTATTATTTATGTTACTACAAAATGTGTATTTTCATACAATGAAACCGCACACTTTCAATTTTTAATCAGTTAGTGATCCATCATTATTTAGGAAACATATCAGTGGACTGCTTTCCCAGGCAATCCAGTGTACTGTAATTTGTCAAGTTGTTACTCATTTGTTATAAACTCAAAAATAGGATGTGGAATTGCTACAGGCATTGCCATTGTTGTTGATCATTCTTCTGTTGAGCCCTCTATTAATTTGATCCTGGCTTATATGGCTTTCATGGCAGACCTAACAACTACTCATTCCTTGCTCTCTCTTTTTGATTAAATAGTAAAGATTGGACACACATTGAATCTATTAAAACTGAAGAGGTGAACTTTGTCCACCAGCAACTAATATTCTTGATGGAGCATTATGCCATGTGGTAAATAACTAGGAGGGAAGTGCCTGGCTGTAATTCAGTTAAGAGCTTCTAAGCTCTGTCGTAAGCTATGGAAAAGCTGATCCTTGGTGGTTTGTACTGTACGCATCAAATGATGAAATTATCCACTTCCCCTTAGTTTTGGATATTCATCGTGCTTTATTGTGCATTGAGCTTTCAAGTAAGTCTGACCCTGTCACATGAAGGGCATGTTGTCAGTAGCTATGTTATTAGAAATTCTATTGCTCTAGTGATATCTTTTTTTGTCCTGCCTGTTTCCTGAATTTGATATAGATTCATGTGTGCATCTAAGCACAGATTCAGCATACTATTTGTGCTGCAACTGTTGGCTTTTTTGCATTTTATGCAGGGAATTGTTCTGCGCAATTTCACCGCTCTGACTCCTGATCACCTGTCCATCCATCCCTGATTATCCATCTGACATCCATCTGGCTCTCTAAATGACCCCCACCTCTGCCCCTGGGTTGATCCCCCTCTGATCAATCTCAACCTTTGATAATAACCTTAGCTTACTTCTCCCAGCCCAACTCCAATTCTGTCTCTTAAACCTCACCCAATTCTTCCTCTCCTTCCAATCTCCTCTCGCCTCTTAACCCCCACACTCGGCAATCTAAAACATTCCGCTCCCCATCTTAGTTCCATTGTTAGTTGCATAAGGCTGGATGACATGTGAGTGTGGACATGAAGTGTGCATGACCTATCTACGGTTTCCAATGGTTTGGGATTTTGCATGGAAGAATGGCATTGCTACTGTGGAACATACACAAAGATTTCAGGCTTGGTATATATTCTAGGCCAATGTCAGTTTCAACATAAATGCTTTCTTGCCACCACTTGTCTCTACCTTTATCAGCCTTTGCTTTGTACGTGTGCTTTTCTGACACAGTAGCAATGAAAATAATGGAGCCACTGGAATATCATGCAGAGAATTGATTGCTTAGGCTGGTCTGGAGGCCAACTTCAATACAATCCAGGTGGCGTCTCGTGCTCTCTTAGTGCCACCTGACGTCCCCACAAACTTGACATTGAGGATGTGCTCCTTTCCCCTGGGAGGAGCAGCAGGACTGAAGGAGGATCAAAGCAAAAGACAATACAGGGGAGCTCTTTATCTCAATAACGTGCATAATTGCTGCTGTAAAACTAATCTCAGTGCGTTGAGAAAGAATGAATGTGAATGAATGAATGAATAAGTGAATGAATGAATGAATGGGATTCAGTATGGGATTATACATGAGCAAATCTAATCTCTAATGTCCTCTGTACTATCCATCTCCTTGGTGTCTGTGGTGGTGGGTCTGATATTGGCCAGGAACTTTCCCTCCAGGCTGCTGTATCAACGTTTAGTGTTAACTGTTGCCAACTTATTCTGGAAGTGCATAAATGAATGTGTTGCAATGTTTTTGGTAGTGGATCTCCTGTGCATTGAACCAGGATGTGTGGGTATGAGAAATATAATTGTGTAAGTGTGCAAGGTTGTGTAGAGGTATATCAGTGTTAGATATAGACTATGGTTGACAGAGATATTAATGCTTGAGTGATAGAGGAGCAGCATGTGATGGACTTAAGTGATGGATTTTGTTCACTAATGTTGGCCTCATGTAATAAGTTAACTACATGTTGTCAACCATGTTTTGCACTGGTGCTTCAGGGATGGATCTGGACAACCTCATGGGCCTTGATGTGTAGGACCTCTCTCCTCTCTGTCTGCTACCCAAGAAAAGCACCTAAACATTATGGTGCCCATTCTGCACCCTGCTCTGGAACCAATAAGCTTCCCAATCCCTTGGATTGACGTTGCAAAGGCAACAACCGCCTGATTTCCACTTACCGAGCCCCCACTCCCTTATCTTTACTATAGACGTTCAGTCACTCCACACCTCCATCCCCCACCAGGAAGGCCTGAAAGCCCTCCGTTTCTTCCTCCACTGCAGAACCATTCAATTTCCCTCTATCAACACTCTACTAGTGTAGCTCGTCCTCACCCTCAACAACTTCTCGTTTGACTCTTCCCACTTCCTCCAAGTCCAAGGCGTAGATGTGGGCACCTGCATGGGCCCCAGCTATGTCTGCCTCTTTGCCGAGTGCATTGAACAATCCCTGCTCCAGGTGTACACATGGCCCTATCCCCGATCTCTATCTCCGTTACATTGATGCTACCTCAGGCACCGATGCAGAACTTATGGAGTTGATCAACTTCACCACCAATTTTCATCCTGCCCTCAAATTTACTTGGTGCATCTCCGATACCTCCCTCCCCATTCTTGATCTCACAGTCTCCATCACAAGAAATAGACTATTGACAGACTTCTATTACAAACCCACTGACTCCCTCAACTATCTCGACTAAGCTTCTTCCCACCCTGCTTCCTGCAAAGACTCCCAATTCCACTGTCTATGCCGCATCTGCGCCCAAGATGAGTTATTCCATACTAGAACATCCGAGATGTCCTAAATTTTTAGGGAACTCTCCCATCATAGATGAGGACATCACTCATGTCTCCTCAGTACCCAGCAGCTCGGCCCTTGCTCCCCCTCCCCCTAGTCGCAACAGAGTCCCTCTAGTCCTTACCTTCCACCCCACCAGCCATTGCATAATCCTCCAAATTTTCAGTCACCTCCAACGGGATCCCACCAATAACCACATTTTCCCATCTCCACCCCTTTCCGCCTTCCGCAGAGACCATTCCCTCTCTCATTTAAGAAACATTTAGAGGAGTACATGGATAGGATAGGTTTAGAGGGGTATGGGACAAACACAGGCAGTTGAGACAAGTGTAGATGGGACATGTTGGTTGGTGTGGGCAAATTGGGCCGATAGGCCTGTTTCCATACTGTATGACTATGATTCTCTTTATATATGTGTTATTGTCATAAACTGCACCATTTTCGCTGGCTGGTCCATATAACATATTGAGAACACGATCATTCTGTTTGAAGGTAGACACAAAATGCTGGAGTAACTCAGCGGGACAGGCAGATTCTCTGGAAAGAAGGGAGGGGTGACGTTTCGGGTCGAGACCCTTCTTCAGGTTTCAACCCAAAATGTCACCAATTCCTTATCTCCACAGATGCTGCCTGTCCTGCTGAGTTACTCCAGCATTTTGTGTCTACCTTTGATTTAAACCAGCATCTGCAGTTCTTTCCCACACATCATTCTATATGATTTGCACTGGTGTCTAACCATTCTAGGTCAATGGTGAGTTTTGATTCTCGACCAAATTTTGCAGTAAGATACAGTTTCTCTCCCTCTGGCAATGAAATTCTAGTACACTCTCAAGGATATTCTAGATTGGTGCAACTGCCTCAATAGTTTCTTGTGCTGAATGATTCCATGCTCATGATTTAAAACAGTAATTGTGAACCATGCCTAACATAGAATGTAACTCATTGGTTCTTACCTGTCAGGAGAAAAGTTGACCCCCCCATTTTAAAGTGGAGACTAGGAGAAGTGGAGAGAAGCATCCAAAATTACCTGTGGTGTTTGTGGCCTAAATGGAGCACTAGTGCATCACATCCTTGGCATCTTCTGTTCTGGTTCCACCACTCCAGCCTCAGGTAGCTCCCTTCTACAAGCACCGACTGCCATTATTGCTTTGAACTGGCTAGAATGTAAGGAGGCATTTACCATCATTTGCGCTCGAACAGAAATTTGGCTCAGCTTTCAAATGAACCTGGAATTCAGAAGGCACTATCGGGCAGCTGACTAGTGCTCGGCTGGGATGTCACACAGTCTGATAAAGGAGGGCAACGCTGTCCCACAGAGCATAATAAAACAGAAAATGAGATTTATGTAATTACAAGAGTAAAAGTTGAGAAAAAGAGTATCTGAAGAAAAAGGCTAAAGCCTTTGAAGAGATAAATTATCCCTGTTTAGCCAAATGCTCTCAAAGCTTCTTGTTGTAAATGGGTTAGGTCTCCAGTGGGGCTGGATACAAATATTCTACTCTGTATAATGACACATTCCCAATATACCAAGAATGTTGGTGAGAAAGGAGAGATGACTTTGAGGTTAATGATTTCACAGCTGAATTACCTCTTTATAACTACCACATAAAGATACAAGAAAAACAATTCTGAAGCTATCACAGCTTTTGCATTGAAATGCATTCAATTCATAACACTGTGCATTAAATCTGTAAATGTTATGACATAGACACGGTATTAAAGCAAAAGTCACATTTCTCTTTGAACGTCGATCAGTGACAGTACATCATGGTGTAAACATCTTCAGTTTAATTCATTTTCCTCCAACCTTCTCTGATTGAAGTTGCAATTTTCTTTATAGCTACATAGCACATGAATTTACCAAAGCTCCATCAGCACAACACACATAGGGGTAACATTTATGAAGGCGTGAACATTTTCATAAACTTCTGTATCATAGAAAGTATATGCACAACATAATTTATCAAGTTTAAGAACATCTGACAAAATATTCTGTTTCCTTTTTAAGGTGCCTTTTATTTTGACCATGTAATTTTGCATGGAATTTAAGGTGCCCTTTAAATATGTAAGTTCAGCAAAAGCACTGTACATTATAAGAAACAATTAGACAGGTACATGGATAGGACAGGTTTAGAGGGACATGGCCAAACCCAGGCAGGTGGAACTATTGTAGCTGGTAGGTGTGGTCAAGTTGTGCTGAAGGGCCTGCTCCCATGCCGTATGACTCTATGACTACTTCTCATATCACAGCAGCAAACTCTTTGTGTAGGCAGACTTGATGATGAAATTCACTACCACCTTTTAAGTCACGATAGCCTTTGTTACATTGAGGAAGAGGGCATTGAAGATCTGGCCCAAAAGGTGTACTCTAGTGGGCAGCAGTGATCCCTGCCCTTCTATATGCTTCAGAGACATGGATTACCCACAGCGGGCAACTTAGGGCATTGGAAAAACATTGCTAACGTCATCTCTACAGATTCTTCGAAATTCACTGGAACAACAAGCAAACCGTTGTTGGCATCGTCTCTCAGGACAAAGCCGCTATTATTGAGGCTCTAGTTTCTCTCAGTCCACTATGATGGGATGCCCAGCACTGGACACTTAATTCCAAAGTCAGTCAAGGAAGGAGGTTGCCAGCAGGCAGAGACAATTATTCAGGTTTAATGAAGCGTAACGTCCCCACGAGTCCTGGAAATATTTGGCCTGTGACAATACAATAGAATGTTTGGGATGGTACAGGGAAACTCGAGGCCATGCACCGGAAACACACAGTGTAAATGCTGTACAGAGCAAGCAGTGGGATGAGCATTGCAAACTCACAAACCTCAGTAACCACCTCAAAACTGACAGACCTGAAGCAAGTCATCCTCAACCCTGAAGAATGGCCGAGGCGAGAGGATATTGTGCACCTAAAGCCAATTGCTGTTTAATTTTATGCATAAGGAACTGCAGATGTTGGTACACAAAAACACCCACAAAGCTCTGGAGTAACTCATATTTTTTTGCTGCTTAATTTTGGTATCTTTTAAAAAATGTTTTCAGTCTGCTGCCTTTAGGCTGGAATGTGCAGTTTTCTTTTGCCAAAACATGAAATCAGCAATGTTTTATGATTCAAACCAATTACCTACCACTCAATTACACTTATTTACAGAGGCCAAAGTGTCAGTAGTCAAAGACTGAGGAGATTTGGTAGGTCAAGAACATCAACATGTGTACAGTAGATAACATATTGACTGTTTATATCAAGGCCTGGTTTGGCATATCGAACGCCGGGATGAATATTCTAAAAAGTGGTGAACACTGGCCTATCCATCAGGGGTACTAACCTCCCCACCATCAAAGTGATCTACAGGAATCTCTGTCTCAAAAAGGCAGACAGCATCATCAGTGACCCACACCACCCTGGCCGCACCCTCATGTTACTCATGCCATCAGGAACAAGATTTAAGAGCCTGAAAACTCCAATGTCTGGCATTCCATGTTGGAAACATAAGAGGAACCGGAGCAGCTGGCGAAAATACATGGTCATTGGGAGAATGTTCCAGGAGGCAGCACTGAAGGTCAAAATCAAACCTGATAGACAATAGACAATAGGTGCAGGAGTAGGCCATTTGGCCCTTTGTGCCAGCACCACCATTCAATGGGATCATGGCTGATCATTCCCAATCAGCACCCTGTTCCTGCCTTCTCCCCATATCCCCTGACTCCACTATTTTTAAGAGCCCTATCTAGCTCTCTCTTGAAAGCATCCAGAGAACCTGCCTCCACCGTCCTCTGAGGCAGAGAATTACACAAACTCACCACTCTCTGTGAGAAATAGTGTTTCCTCGTCTCTGTTCTAAATGGCTTACTCCTTATTCGTAAACTGTGGCCCCTGGTTCTGGATGTCTGCAGTTGCCTGAACACAATTGTGCCAACCAAGCACTGTGAACAGAGAATGTAGTTTCTTGAAAGATTAAATTAGATTAGATTCCTTTATTGTCATTCAGACCTTACGGTCTGAACGAAATTGTTACCATACAGTCATACATATAATAATAATAATAACAAAACACACAATAAACACATATCCAACATCCACGACAATGAGTTCACCAGGCACCTCCTCGCTGTGGTGGAAGGCAAAAGTCTTAAGTCCCTGTCTTCCTCCCTCCTAGTTCTCCCTCTGCGCTGAGGCGATCCAGGCCTCCGCCGCCGCACCGCAGCTCTGAGCTGGGCCGCTGCCGCTGGAGCACCGCAGCTCCAAACCAGGCTGCCGCCGGAGCACTGCAGCTCTAAGCGGACCGCCGCCGTCGCTGGAGCACCGCAGCTCTGTGGGCCGCCGCCGCTGGAGCACCGCAGCTCGAAACCAGACCATCGCCGCCGCTGGAGCACCGCAGCTCTGTGGGCCGCCGCCGCTGGAGCACCGCAGCTCCGAACCAGACCGTCGCTGCCGCTGGAGCACCGCAGCTCTAAGCGGACCGCCGCCGCTGGAGCACCGCGGCTCCGAACCAGACTGCTGCCACCGCTGGAGCACCGCAGCTCTAAGCCCACCGTCGCCGCCGCTGGAACACAGCAGCTCTGAACCAGGCCACTGCCGCCGATGGAGCACCGCAGCTCTAAGTGGACCGCCGCCGCCGTCGCCGCTGGAGCACCGCAGCTCTGCGGGCCGCTGCCGCTGGAGCACCGCAGCTCCGAACCAGGCTGCCGCCACAGCTCCACTATTAGGCCTCAGCACAGACGGTGACGGGGGACACGCATCCCCCCGTAGGGAGAGACTAAGACTCTGTTCCCCCCCCCCCATACACAACCTAATAAAACAAAATTCTACCGAACAATCACAAAAAGACACAAAAAATAGAAAAAAACAGACGGACTGCAGGTGAGCCGTAGCTGCCAGCCAGCGCGGCCACTTCCGGAAACTGCTCACAAGTAATACAAGTAAACATATGGATTGCTATTCAGAATCTAAGGAACACAATGCAATGATAAAATGTGGATGCTTGTCAAATAAAAGACTAGTTTCATAAGGAATGGTGAGGTACCTTGACTGTGCATTGAAACATGAAAGCTCAGTTCACTTACACTGATCAAGTTTGTATTCCTCATTACAGCCAGTCCACAATATAGTGTTATTCTAAGTACAGAATTAAGGCCATGCATTCCTGTATTACATTTGCCATTTCACTGGACACCTTTTGCTTTATCTTCATTCTATTTTCAACACAAATATAGTTCCTAAAATTCTCATTCACAAATTCAGCATCAGAAATTCTGTCAGAAAGCCAACATCTGCCATTCTTTGTTCAAATCCAAAACTTGATCTTTCCATTCACAAATCTAACACTATTCACACATCTCCTATTCACACATCTGCCATTCCTAATCAAGAATCTAACACCTGTCACTCTCATTCAAGAGTCCAACACCAGCCTTTTTGATTCACAAATCCAGCTCTTGCCTTTCTCATTTACTCATTCATTCAGGACTATTCATTGTCCTCAGGAAGAAATATACCTTTCAGTGCTGACGAATCATTCTCAGACATCTAAGCACCTTAACTAATGTGAATTTCAAAAATATTTATTTAATGTAATATTCTTTCTGAAACCAGCTAATCAGTGCACCAATCTTTACGGTGAAGGTAGAAATTGTTTGGATATTTGGATTTACTGAATGAAAGTAACATTTATTTGGGACTGTGAATAGGAGGGATCATACTGAAATTATATATATATTTAGCTGAGGTAATTTGGGTGAATCCAGATGGTGAATTCATTATTATGTTATTCATGGCCTGTGCAGGACCCTCTTAGATGAATTCCTGATCTACAATATGTGCACTTCCATCTTATGTCCAGGCTAAATTTTATTCTTTCAACAGCAGCTAATGTGAAAGGTACCATCATCGTTTAGTTTCCATTCTCACACACTGTTGCTATCAATTGACTGGCAGTCATCTTCTTATCTACTGCCTAATTTGAGTGATGATTTCTTACATTTTCTAGAACAATTATCAGAGCTGCAATTAAACAGTGCAGTGCAGGTTCACAATGATTCAGTCAAAAATATTACCCCCATAATAACTAGTCCACTGTCACAGTGAAGGGGTTAAGCAGGATCACAGATAGCCTGGCTTCACCACTTTTTATGATATTTCTTGGAAGAAATGAACATCAGGCAGCTGCGTGAAGCAGTGTTTTTTTTCCTCTTTTCCCCTGCCCCCAGTAATTCCTCCTAACAAACAATAATTGGCCCTCAGATTCTCAGGATGAATGAATAGGTCGCAGACCTTGTAACATCAATCAAATAAGACAAAAAAAAAGAAGAAAAGGAATAGGGCTCGGCGGGCCTAGTTAAGATTGTCTGATCCCCGACAGCATTTGTTAATCTTTATATTTGATGATAGGTGCCTGTGTGCTTTCCCTACTTTTGCAGGTGTCTGAAGAAAGTACCTTCTTATTGTTTGAAAAGACTTGCTCTTATGTAGTACATCCATGATTATTCCTTGGTGTCATTAGTTTCTTTGTTTCTGACATCCAGATTTCTTTATCACTGGGATAATCCAGTGTTCTGACCCCAAAAAATCAATAAGGACAAGCCACAGCCGTTTGTCAATGCCTGGCAAAGAAAAAGATACAGAATATTCCTCACAATGCTATCCTTCATCCTATCTTCATTATTTACAATTTCTTTTCATATTAAATCTAGAAATATTTGGCCGCATTTTAATCATCCACTCACATTTTCTTTTCTCATGTCTTTGATACGCTATAGATACACTTTCCAGATGATTGCACCAAATTGTGAATCTAATAATTGCAAATCCTAGCTAATTTAATTCACCAAACTATTACTAGTGTGCTATTTAAATGATTCCCTTGACTGCACATAATTTCTTTGGTTTAGAGAACCATCATGCTGTACACTTCTATTTTATTTTACAACAAAGCTTATTCTAATACTCCCAGAGCCTGACAACCAGAAAAACACACATAAAGAATTCAACATTTTGCATTAACTTCCACTGAGTGTTTCTTTATGTCAAATATAGAAGTTGTGCATTGTGGAATGCTATTAGAACCAAAATGACATGAGTGACACTCACTTTCCCATTCAATTTAAACACTTACATTCAGGGTTCCCCATCTAGAAACCTAAACTTACTCTTAACCAAAGGCAGATTCTCCTGCAGTAATACTATTAAAAGAATCAAATAAACAATAAAATTGCATCAGTTACTTTATTTTGCTGGGTTTTCATTATTTATCAAAGTATATGCTTGTGCCATACCGAGTGGTGTGAAATGGAAACATATAGAACTGCAGACGCTGGAATCCTGAGCAAAACACAAAGTGGTGGAGGAGCTCAGTGGATCAAGCAGCATCAGTGGAAGGAATGGACAGATTACATAGTCGGTCAAGACCCTTAATGGTGAAAGCTGGAAAAGAAAGGTGGGGTCAAGCCAAAATGTGTAGGAAGGAACTGCAGATGCTGGTTTAAACCGAAGATAGACACATAATGCTGGACTAACTCAGTGGGACAGGCAGCATCACTCTGAAGAAGGGTCTTGACCCGAAACATCACCAATTCCTTCTCTCCAGGGATGCTGCCTGTCCTGCGGAGTTACTCCAACATTTTGTATCTACCTGGGATTAGGACAAAGGCTGACAAGTGAAGGGATGGATTCTGGGGAGGGGGGATTGATCGGTAGATTGGTGGAATAATTGACAAAAGCAAGAGGTGAAAAGGAGACAAAAAGGTGTCAGATAAGAAGCAGTGAGGAGGAGTGAAATGCAAAGCTGGTGTGGGGGAGGGGGAGGATATAGGTGGAAGAGGACCGGGTGGGTGGGGAAAGAAGGGGGATAAAATGGAATTGAGGAACTTGGTGTTGGGAGATGAGTGCACAAAGGATAGGAAAGGAGCAGGGTGACTTGGAGGGTGGACACGAAATGGGAGAGTTCAGTTACAGACACAAACTGCTTTGCAAATGGCAGAGGTAAAATGAGAGTCGCATCTGATTGGAATGTCTCCTACACATATCTAATTCTTGAAATTATAAGTAAATGCTCAGTGACCCACTAATAAACTATAGGCTTTCAACCTGGGGAACACAAAGTCCCAACAAATCTCTGCCGGACTTTCGGCACAGCTCTCCAAATCTGCTTTCATAACTCTGCCCGATACATAGATGCAACAGATATTCAAAAATATTCCTGGTAATTGCCATTCAATGGGTTCAATGGGGCCCATACAAGTTTGCCTCCATTAATTTAATTGGCAGTCATTAATGGCGCAGACCTAGAGTTGCTGCCTTACAGCGAATGCAGCGCTTGGGACCCGGGTTCGATCCCGATTACGGGTGCTGCCTTACAGAGTTTGTACGTTCTCCCCGTGACCTGCGTGGGTTTTCTCCGAGATCTTCGGTTTACTCTCACATTTCAATGATGTACAGGTTGGTAGGTTAATTGGCTTGGTAAATGTAAAAATTGTTCCTAGTGGGTGTAGGACAGTATCAATATGCGGGGATCCCTGGTCGGTGCGGACACAGTGGGCTGAAGGGCCTGTTTCCGTGCTGTATCTCTAAACTAAACTAAACTAAACTGAACTAAACTTAAGCAATTCAAGGACTTCAGTACATTTTGTAACTTATGGCCTCCGAGCCAATTTACGATATAATACGACAGAAATGTATTTATCATAGGCGAAAATTGATCCGTTAACAATCATAAAAACACACAATACATGAAACATGAAGGTAAAGTGACAAATGTAAAGGATTGGTGGTGGGGGGTGGGGGGGGGGGGGGGGGGGGGGGAGAGTCAGAGTCAGTCTCTACCCTGCGACAGAAAGGGGTGGAGTTGTATAGTTTGACTGGGGAATAAGGATCTCCTGTGGCGCTCTGTCCTGCATCTCTGTGAAATGCCTATTTTTGCAGGAGTTGCAAGCTGAGATGTTACTGTTTATCAATACAAAATTAGCAATGTAGGTATTCTGGGAAATCTCTGGATAACATGAGTATGGTGGACATTTTCATTTGTGGAGGACTGGGTTCGTTAGAGCCCAGGGCTGATCGTTCATTCTGCTCAAACGTCCACTCCGCTGAGATAGTTGGAAAAGAGACTCAGCCGTGGTATATAAAATAACTAGGAACCAAGGCAAACAGTCACCTTCCCTCACCAAAAAAGAAAATTATCCCTCATGTGGTACTTTGCTTTAGTATTCCAGTTTAAAAACAAACTTATTTTGTAGCATTTGATATATTGGCAGTGCTTCAGAAGCTGCTAATTTTCACACTGAGACTTACTTACTATAGATTGACTTATTTAGGTTGATGGTACGTTATCAGCATAGTTTCTGTATCTCACAACTGAATTTTGACGGCTCTCAGACACCACACAATCACTTAATGATTTGTTGTTTCACAATCGCTGCTAATTTTCCTTGTCCATAAAGCATATGTTATTTGAAAAGATAACATAAGCTAACTTCTGCATTCATTTTAGTTTGTGATTATTTAATAACACCATTGATCACAAATATTTAATACACCATTTATCTCAAATTTTCACAACTATTTTCATAGTTTGCACACAGTCTGGATCTTACCTATTCATACAATACATTATTAATTTATTCAGATCTTTTCAATTATACAGATATTGATTGTTGTCTTATTGCAAAAAACATTGAATGTTATCTTTGAATCAAACAGGAATTAAACTGTCATTTAATTTCTGGTGGGACAAATATTATATTTGTAATCTCTATTATATTAAAACTCTGTGTGTGTCTGCCGACAGCCATCCGCCTGCCGCCCGGCTGCCGCGTTTTCCCCCTTTGATTCCCTGCTCCACCAAAACCGGACCCTCAGACGCCACCGTTTTTTCCATTTAGCCAGACGTTATGCTTGTACACTACCAAAGGCGCTCCTCATTACGTTTAGACGTTGTTACGTACACCATTTTTAATAAAATCCTTCCCCCCCCCCAACTTTTCAAAAGCTTAAAACAATCAAGCTGCTCTCACCCACAGAATGTTGGTAAACATTCCATCGTGTGATGTCAAAATGCCCAATGCTCACAGATGTCCAATCGGAACGGATCTCATTTACATCTGCCCTCGCGCCAGCCCCAGCCCCCCCCCCCTCCCTCGCCTGATGTTCCAGCATGTTCTATTGTGTTATGTCACAATGCCATCCCTCACAAATGTCCAATCTGAATGGATCTCATTTACATCTTCCTTTGCCCCAGCCCCCGCAGCCTGTGTCGAAGCGCTTGATCAGGTGTGTGGGAACAGAGAAAGAGGATTGGGGGTGATAGCGAGTGGGGAATAGATGGACTGCCCCTACCCCTACCCCTCCCTCACCACCACCCCACTCTTTCCCCTCTCTCCCCCCACCCCTCCCCCCACCCCCTCCCCCTCCCTCCACACTCTTCCCCCTCCCTCCCCTACCCCATCTCCCTCCTCCCCATCCCTATCTCCTCCCCACTCTTCTCTCCTCCCCCTCTCCATCTCCCTGTCCCTCTCCTCCCCCTCCTCCTCCCACCCCATCCCTCTCTCCCACACCCGCTTCCCTCTCTCCCTCCACCCCCTTCCCCCTCCCCACTCTTCCCCCCTCTCTCCCCACCCCACCTCCCCCTGCCTCCCTCCCCCCTCCCCCACACCTCTCTCCCCCCCCTCTCTCCTCCCCCCTCTCCATCTCCCTCCCCACTCTCACCCTTCTCTCCGCTCTCCCCCTCCCTACCCACCCTTCCCTCTCTCTCCCCTACCCCTCTCCCTACCCCTCTCCACATTCTTCCCCCTCTCTCGCCTTCCCCCTCTCCTCCTCCACATCCTCCCTCTCTCCCTTCTCCCACCCCTCTCTCACCCCCTCCCCAAACCATCTCACCCCCTTCCCACTCCTCCCCTTCCCCTCTCTCTCCCCTCCCATCTCCCTCTCTCCTCACCCCTCCCTCCTGCCGTCCCACCCCCTCTCTCCCCACCCCTCTTCACGCCCATCTCCCCTCCCAACCCCTCCCCTCTCTCTTGCACCACTCTCTGCTACCCCACTCCCGCTCACTCCCCACTCTTCCCCTCTCCCCACCTCTCTCCCTCGCCTTTCTCTCTCCCCTTCCACTCTCTCCCTCTCCTCTCTCTCTCCCCCTCCACTCTCTCTCCACCTCCCCTCCCCCTCTTCCTCCCCTCTCCTCTCTCCGCCACCTCTCCCTTTCCTCCCCTCTCTCCACCACCCCTCTGCTCTCACCTCCCCCTCTTCCCCTCTCCTTCCCCCTCCCCTCATCCCCCTCCTCCTCCCACCCCTTCCCTCTCTCCCCCACCCCCCTTCCTTCTCTCCCCCTGCCCCTTCCCTTTCTCCCCCCGCCCCCTTCCCCTACCCCTGTCCCTCTTCCACCACTCCCTCCCACCCCCTTCCCCTACCCTTCTGTCCCACCACTCCCCCACCCCCCTCCCCCTCCCTACCCCTCTCCCCCTCCCTCCCCACTCTTCCACTTCTCTCTCCCTTCCCCCACCCCTCGGCCACCCCACCTCTCTCCCTCCCCCACCTCTCTCTCCCCTCCCTCCCTATCTCCCCCACCCCTTTCCCTACTCTCTTCCACCACTCCCCCTTCCCCATCTCTCTCTCCCACTTTGGCCACTCTCCCCTACACCTCTCACCCTCCCTCCCCACTTCCACTTCTCTCTCCCCCATCCCCCACCTCTCCCCATCTCCTCCCCCACCCTCTCTCCCCGTCCCTTCCCTCTCCCTCCCCACTGTTCCCCCTCTCTCTGCTTTCCCCCTCCCTCTTCACTCTTCCCCCTCCCCCTACCACTCTCCCCCTCCCTCCACACTCTTCCCTCTCTCTCCCCTACCCTTCTCCCTACCCTTCTCCCCCTCCCTCAACATTCTTCCCCCTCTCTCCCCTTCCCCTCCTGCCTCTCTCCTATCATCCCCCACCCCCACCCCTCTCTCAACCCCTCCCTGAACCCTCTCACACCCTCCCCCACTCCCCTCTCCTCCTCCCTCTCCCCCGTCTCCATCTCCCTCTCTGCTCACCGCTCCCACCCCCTCTCTCCCCCACCCCTCTTCATCCCCATCTCCCCCCCACCCCCTTCCCCTCACTCTTGGACCACTCCCTGCTACCCCTCTTCCCCTCACTCCCCACTCTTCCCCTCTCCCTCCCCTCCACTCTCTCTCCACCTCTCCCCTACCCCTCTTTCTCCCCCTCTCCTCTCCCCTCCACCTCCCTTTCCTCCCCTCTTCTCCATAACCCCTCTCCACTCCCCTCCCCTTCCCCTTACCCCACCCCTCTCTACCCCCCTCACCCACCCTCAGGGACATGCTGCCCCCCCCCCCCTCTGTAACCGCACATTGGGGGAACAGACCCAACGGGTCTGCACTTGGTCTAGTACCTCCTAAAAAAGGAAATAAAACAAGCATTTGTCAGAGTTTATATACGATGTATATGATCAAATTGGCCAACCTCCAAAGGCATATTGGCAATAATAGCAGGTTCATGCTATTGCAGGGAGGTTCTACTGCAGTTGTACAGGGTCTTGGTGAGGCCACACCTGGAGTATTGCGTACAGTTTTGGTCTCCTAATCTGAGGTAAGACATTCTTGCCATAGAGTACGTACAGAGAAGATTCACCAGGCTGATTCCTGGGATGACAGGACTTCCATATGAAGAAAGACTGGATAGGCTCGGCTTGTACTCGCTGGAATTTCCGAGATTGAGGGGGGATCTTATAGAGGCTTACAAAATTCTTAAGGGGTTGGACAGGCTAGATGCAGGAAGATTGTTCCCAATGTTGGGGAACTCCAGAACAAGGGGTCACAGTTTAAGGATAAGGGGGAAGTTTTTTAGGACCGAGATGAGAAGATCTTTTTTTCACACAGAGAGTGGTGAGTCTGTGGAATTCTCTGCCACAGAAAGTAGCTGAGGCCAGTTCATTGGCTATATTTAAGAGGGAGCTAGATGTGGCCCTTGTGGCTAAAGGGATCAGGGGGTATGGAGAGAAGGCAGGTACAGGATACTGAGTTGGATGATCAGCCATGATCATATTGAATGGCGGTGCAGGCTCGAAGGGCCGAATGGCCTACTCCTGCACCTATTTGCTATGATTCTATGATGCTGTAATGGTTGATCTGACAAAATGCATCACTATTTACTCCAGTTACTGATGCACTAAGATTACATACAAGTGGCTAATGAAGATAATTCTTTAATTCTTAAACATTGTGCATAATTAATATATTCAGACATTTCAGACAAGATACACAGATTAAAGAGAATATATATTAGAAGCAAATACACTTATACATGCTCCAGATGCTTGATGAAAATGTATGATGATTGTTATTACGTAATTTGTGTTGAACATATTACTGATTAATTAATATCCAGACTTTTTAAATACAGATGTAGATTTAAACTATGATGATACTAAATATAGGAACTGTTCTCAGAAAAATTATTGCCTTGTTGAATTTCTTTGGGAATTAAAATCCTTCCATGATCCTGCTAAGAATGCCATCAAGCTTAAAACTGCTATTTTATTTGGCAACCTGTGCAGCAGTTTTTCAATTTATGTGTTAAATTATTGTGATTTATTTAAATGCAAGTCCATTGAGAAGAAGGTTATCTTTCATCACTTGGTGTAATTTACGAAGTAACAAAGATGAAATTACTGTGCTTAACTGAAAAGATTCAGCTGCAGAAAGGTTTTATGCCAGTACTTCCCTACCGCTGAAAAGCAGGAAAGCACTATTCTGCATGTGGAACACAGACAAGAACAGTAGCATGAAGTTCTGCTGCCCTCTTGCGCTACCATCACCTTAGATGGAGAACAAGCCAAGATGCATTATATCAATATAATGTTCAAGATTTGGGAAACAATTCCACTATGCTTTGCTAGAAAAAATGGTTTGCTATAAAGCCAGCATGCCTGTATAAAATATTTCCCATGTATATTTCTGGAATTACTTCATCAGCAAAGGATATGTAAAGTGCATTTTTAATTGTTAATTTTCATGTTGTGTCATTCACAATAATTTTAATGTTTTTTACTTTAAAATAAAATTTTAACGTAAGGATAACTACATAAACATGGGCCGCTGAACCCTGGGGGCAGCAGCTCTCCTCACATTTTTGGCTAGACATGTTTCAATGTCTCCGGCTTTGAACGAGGCACTGCTGTGCTCTTATCAACCTGTCGTGGGTGTTGTAGAGCCGGGGCGGAGGGAGGGATGGAAGCAGAAGTAGCGGCGGGGGCAGATACGGAAGGGGAGCCGGGGCTGGCGAGTGTTTGTCGGGCTGGCGAGTCGCTCGCTGCAGCTCCGGCCATGGAGCAGCCTCAGTGCAAGAGTCCCGGGCCATCGGAAGCGTTGCGCCACTGCCATGAGAGTCTCTGCACCAAATTCGCCCTGGTGACCTGCATGGACCAGACTGTGGCTCGGTGCATCCTGGAGGACAACCGGTGGCTGATGGAAGTAGATACCAAGCACTGGGTAGAAACGGTGGAAGATAGCGGCCTTCAAACGGGGGTGGTTGGAGAAAGCATCCTGCTTGCCTGCAAGATTTTCACGTACTGTAACTGCAGGAAAAAGTTTCCCGATGTTGGGGGAGTCCAGAACCAGGGGTCACAGTTTAAGAATAAGGGGTTGGCCATTTAGGACTGAGATGAGGACACACTTTCTTCACCCAAACAGTTGTGAATCTGTGGAATTCTCTGTCACAGAAGGCAGTGGAGGCCAATTCACTGGATGTTTTCAAGAGAGTTAGATTTAGCTCTTGGGGGAAGCAAAATCAAGGGATATGGGGAAAACACAGGAAAGGGGTACTGATTTTAGATGAACAGCCATGATCATATTGAAAGGCAGTGCTGGCTCAAAGAGCCAAATGGCCTATTCCTGCACCTATTTTCTATGTTTCTATGCTTGAGTATATGGCAATAAAACTCGACCACTTGATTTTGAAGCATTCATGCATGGTAGAGGTATAATAGTAAGATTAAATGACAACTTACCAGTTTTAAGTTTGATCTTTATTTTATGAGAAGTTACGATGAGGGATTACGTGAAGATGCCCGCCAGTCCGCATGCGCGTCAATCTTCAACGCAACAGTGTGAAATCACAGATAACAGTAATTGAACTGACATAGTAAGATTATAAACCTAGAACTACCAGATGACCTTTGGGAGGGTTGGGAGCGGAGGACACGTAATCCCTCATCATAATGAATAAATAATCATAATAGTAACCCTCTCATCCGAGAGGGACTGTACAACTGAACCTAAAATAGAGTTGGCAAAAAAACCCTGGTCTGACAATGGCTTATTATAAGTGTTTGGAAGGTTCGCCCGTTCGACCGTCGTGCAGCTGCTAGGATGTGGTCCAGCGGAACGTAAATAACTCTTGTTACTGATGTTGTTGCAGACCCGGTGGAGTGATTAAATTCGTATCTACCCCTATATAAACCAAACCCTGTTTCACCGCCTGGGAATCGTCTGAACTGACACCTTCTTATAAAGCTTTTTGGAACTAACAACATTGCTAGGTCAGAGCCTCTAGGCTCTTGGTGACCTTGACATATTGTTGTAAATGTGTGACCTCACATAACTGAAGGTCCCTGAATATGTCATGAAACTAGTTTGGGCCCCGACTCCCTTCTGCTCTTGCTTAACTAAAACATAAAATATAATATTATTTGTAGATGTAACCATCTTGTCCAGTCGCAATTATGTAGTGACTGGACCCGTTACACTGACCCCAGCACCATGAGGATAACCACCTTATGAGACGGCCAAAGCTAGGATGTAGCTGGAGCCGCCGGCGAAGCAGTGCCAGCACAATGTCAGTATCCCATACTGCCCTGTACTTGTCCTGGGGGAACGTGTTAATGATCCTTTACTCAATATCCGGGGTGAGCCCGACAGAGTGAATCCAATTCGCTGCAGCAAATATGATGGGAAGGCACATTAAGCACAGTTAATGGCCCTATAACTCAATTATTGTCACAGACCTATTGGAAAATGAACTTCAAGTCGTCAGTATCTGTACCATATTAAATGTAACATAGCATTAAACAAAGTTCTTCCCATCTCCAGGAGAAGAATTGTACTGCTTTTTTCGGATGCTATCCCTGCTCTCTGCAGTGAGCACATACATGGGTCGGTGTGACAACCCAAGCCGTAGGAGTAGTCTACTCAGAATCTGCAAAATAATAAATAGATTTTATCATGCAGAGGCTGGTTTTCCGAGCCACAGGCTGATCAGCAAAGCTTTACATTTAGAATAACCGTAGTAGGTTGTATTAATATTCCTGACAAACAGGAATCAAGGCTGCATAGTCCAGTCAGCCAGCACGAAAGCCTAAGAGGGATCTTGCTGACTTTATTTCAAGATCCGAATGGTGGGAAAAATGGAGGTAGACATAATGGACATTCCTCCTTCTTGTAGCGATAATGTATCTCTCGCCACTGTTATGCCACATAGTTATGCAGCCGTGAATAAGCATGAAACATCACATGAATATTCAGTGTTCCATCGAACCATAATTTCATAAATACTTTGCGATCCAACACTCATTTTATGTTGTCATTGATCTGTACTTGATGATACACCAGTGGCAAATGAGATTATGTAAATTAGCACAGGATGCTTTTACTTGATTGCACCCACGTGACTAACATATGCCACCACCATTGTGTATCAACCTGAAGTTGAGCATGCAGATTATGCATATTTGCTCCATAACCCTTTACCCATATAATGCACCTAGGGTCTATAGATAGTTGATAGCAATAACTGAAGAATTGGCAACTGATATAAATCTCCTCCACCTCTTAAATAGAGATGATGTTCGCAATTTTCCACCTTAGAGCACTTAGCATCAGTTTGTAATATACCTGAGTTTTTACTGACCAAACTAGTGGAGCAATGCTGAATAGTGTTCGTCCATTATTATGACTTTATTAACTTCAGCTGGTAATAGCATAGGTCTGTTAACAATGACCTAGCCGACACTTGAGAGGTTGCTACTTTCACAGCTGAAGCACAGCTACTATATTGCGAATTACTCTTGATGAACAGAAGGCTGCTTATAACAACAAGGTTGTTGCAGGTTCCCATTAACTCCAATCTCTTGTCCCAGGGCGGAGTCACAGGCTAATTAATAGTTGAAGGTAAATCCCAATGACCAACAAGTCTATTGGTAACTACTTAATTTTAACTGAATGGATGAGGGATCCTACAAAGCTCTTCCCATCTTGGAATTTCTCAAATATAGTTTGAGGCTGAACAATTGATTTTTGCAAAATAGAGCGTAAGAATATCATCCAGACTAGACATAACAAGTTTGAACTCTGAGTAGCTAAAGACTTGTTGTCTGAAGAAGGGTTTAGGCCCGAAACGTTGCCTATCTCCTTCGCTCCATAGATACTGCTGCACCCGCTGAGTTTCTCCAGCTTTTTATGTACCCACCATCTATCCATGTTTTCCAGGGATGCTTTCCAGGGATGTTTTCCAGGGATGTTTTCCAGGGATGCTGCCTGACTTGCTGAGCTACTCCGGCATTCGTGTCCTTTTTTCTCTACTCAATATTCTGACACATGAAGACCAAAGTACCAAAGGTCTTCTTGATTACCCTATCTATCTTTGATATCATTTTCAGGGAACTATGTATCTGCACTCCTAGATCCCTCTACAACACTCCCCGGGGCCCTGATATTTATCGTGAAGGTACTGTCCTGGGCCAGGGCAATGGGCCCAGCACCAATCCCTGAGTCACACCACTAGTCACATGCCTCCAGTCCAAAAATCAACCTTCCACCATCACCCTCTCCTTCCTTCTGAAGCCAATTGTCTATCCCGTTAGCTATCTCTCCCTGGATCCCGTGTTACAAACTTTCCAGAATAGGCCACCATGGGTAATCTTATGAAATGCCTTGCTGAAGTCCATATAGACTATACTCTCATCAACTTTTTTGGTTACTTCTTCAAATATCTCAATCAGATTTCACAGACAAAACCATACTGACTATCCCTAATTAGCTCGTCTATCCAAATGTATCTTATCCTTCAGAATCCTCTGGCCTCTTCTTTCATCTCACAGCCTTTAGTCTTCCTCCCATCACTGGCCAAAACATCACCTATCCATTTTCTTCAGGGACGCCGCCTGGCCTGTTACAGTTCTCCATAACATTGTGTCATTTTTTATAAAGCAGCATCCGCAGTTCCTTTTTTCTACACTGTAACTGCTCCACAAGGTATGCCTACTTGAAGAAGTTCCCCTCCCCTGAAAAAGGGTCATGATCCGAACTGTCACCAATCCATTTTCTTCAGGGATACTGCCTGATGTGCTGAGTTACTTCAGCATTTTGTGTCTTTTATGTCTTGTTTTTGCAAGTTCCCATTGATTTTGCTTACCCCCACAACAGATCGACGGTGGATGCAATCTCACTTGCTCTCCACACTGCCCTGGACCACTTGGACAACAAAAGCCCATATGTCAGGCTGTTATTCATTGACTACAGCTCGGTGTTTAACACCATCATCCCTTTCAAGCTGGTTACCAAGCTCTCAGATCTGGGTCTCTGCGCATCCCTCTGGAATTGGATCCTCGACTTCCTCATCCACAGACCACAGTCTGTCCATATTGGTGGAAATGTGTCATCCTCGATAACAATCAGCACGGGAGCACCTCAAGGCTGCGTGCTCAGCCCCCTGCTGTACTCACTCTATATTCATGACTGTGTAGCCGGACTTAGTGCGAACTCCATCATCAAGTTCGCCAACGACACCACTGTTGTGGGACGTATCACTGATGGGGACGAGTCAGAGTATAGAGGTGAGATCGACCGATTGACCAAATGGTGCCAGCACAATAACTTGGCTCTTAACACCAGCAAAACCAAGGAACTGATTGTGGACATTGGAACGGGTAGGATAGGGACCCACAATCCCATTTATATCAACGGGACGATGGTGGAGAAGTTCAAATTCCTGGGCATGCATATTTCTGAAGATCTTTCCTGGTCACAGCACACTGATGCAATTATAAAGAAAGCACATCAGCGCCCCTACTTCCTGAGAAGATTACAGAGAGTTGGTATGGCAAAGAGGAATCTCTCGAACTTCCACAGGTGCACAGTAGAGAGCATGTTGACTGGTTGCATCGTGGCTTGGTTCAGCAACTCGAGTGTCCAGGAGCAGAAAAGAATGCAGAAAGTTGTGACCACTGCCTAGTCCATCGTCAGCTCTATGACCTCCCCACCATCAAAGGGATCTATCGCAGTCGCTGCCTCAAAAAGGCTGTCAACATCACCAAGGACCCACACCATCCTGGCCACACACTCATCTCTCCATCAGGTAGAAGGTACAGGAGCCTGAAATCTGCTACATCCAGGTTCAGGCACAGCTACTTCCCCACAGCCATCAGGCTATTAAACTCGCCATCAACCAAACTATGAACTATAACAGCCTTTTGCACTTTATCTGTTTATTTATGTGTGTACATATGGTCTATGCTATATAGACACACTGAACAGTTCTGTATTTATGCTTTCAATACTCTGAGGTGCTGCAGCAAGCAAGAATTTCATTGTCCTACCTGGGACACATGACCATAAACTCTCTTAACTTGACTTGAATTGTTATGGTAGAGCTAAAAGCACTGCCCTACTGAGAAATATTGTAAATATTACTAGTTTCAGAATTGACTGCTGTGTTCTAATTCCTTGTGCCAATTACTTCCGCAAGTTTTAGAAGTGGGTAAAATCAGGAATTTCACTAAATCACCAGTCCTTCCCTCATTTCTGATCAGTGCTCTGTACCAATGAAGGTAGGCACCAGTGATAAATCACAAGGCTGACAGTAACATAGTTTTTCCTGTTTGCGTCCAGATGGAAATTACAATTATGCTAGCATAAAAAACAGCGCAGCGAGCAAAATATTTTCCACACTGTATTGTATGCTTACGTCCCATGGTGAGGTATAGTTGAGAAAAAAATTACGCATTAATTAAAAATAATTAAATGCCATTTTGAAAATGGAAATTAATTAATCGGAATTGGTGCGGAACAAGTAGTACTAATGGAAAGCTGAACAGCTGCAGAGAACACAGCAAGGAACTTGATAGGGCAAATATGGATGTGTAAACATGTTCCAGGGTAACATTTAAATAGTTTGAATTTCCAAAATTTACCAGGATTATTTATACTTAAAGGGGACTGTGAGAGAGGACAAAGTAAAGCAGAGCATTTGAAAGTGTGCGCTAACTGATGACTGTAAGGTAAAACTGTACTCTGAGGAGCATTAGTGAAAGACCCCACTTTAGACTTCCCATTACTCAAGCTATGATGGCACCCCAGGGAGGCAAATTTCTTGCCAGTTCGCATTCAATATAAGTCCATCATGGATGAAAAGATGGCTAAATGAATACGTCATTTTGTAATCAAATATCTCACAAACTGTTTATCTGATCAATGAGGAGTGCTATCACAAGCTGTCCAGGGTTAATGTGCACATTTCACTTAAATGGTTTCATATTGACTGCAACAGACATGGGAATTCCAAAAGTTAGAAAAAAAATCTGCTCCAATTTCATGCTTAAAAAAATACTAATGCCCAGAAAAAACGGACTTGCAGAAAGGCAGGTTTCAGTGATTCCCACATGGCACGCAGTCAATTGAAGGGGGGGAATTGAAGCAAGGTATCTCTTGTTACAAATTGGCAAATGGCAGAAAGTTACAAAAGTTACATTCTCTGGGCATGCATTAACGAAAAATGAAATAGCACTGTGAAATATAATTACATGCAATTTTCCCAAAAAAGAACTGTGAAATAAAACTTGGTCGGTCCAATTTCATAACAGTGTAAATGAAAAAGCCTTTGATACTTTGGGAAAGAGTTTATTACATTATGCCAGATCTTTCAATTGGAAAAATTACACCTAATAAGAAAATTATAATGGAAAATAAAAACTGGAAGGTTACGTTGCACAAATAATCAGTGCAGTTAGCATCAAAATCCATTAAAGGCAAGTTAATGATGTTTTAAATAAGCTACATTTAAATATTGTGGTATATTTCTAGATGGATTCACATTGGTGGTTCTTGATTGACGCGAAGAAAATGAAAACTAAAATTGTGGACTGCAAAGTAACATTTTAATGTTGCTGTATATACACGGCATGAACGATAAAAAGCATAGCATAGAGATTCAATTGCATCTGAAGGTTCTTTACAACTGAGGAGTTGCAGTAAAATATTTTTCTCATTCGCCTACTGTTGTGGGTTTACATCTTGTGAAAAGGTTTCATCTGAACATTGTAAATTTGACAAAATTATAATTATCTTTCCAACATGATTTACAATTTCATTAAATGCATAAAATAATTCTCCACTTCCAACTTTACACTGACTGAAAGGAATTTGCCCAGGAATAAGCAATCTTCCCACAATTAAATAATAGCTTGACCAAGCATTTTATTGTACAATGAGTGGAAGTAACTCAATAGTCTATTTAAGGTAGATAAAGAATCTGGAGAAACTCAGCGGATGAGGCAACATCTATGGAGCGAAGGAATAGGCAATGTTTCAGGTCGAGACCCTTCTTCAGACTGATGTCGGGGTGGGACAGAAAAATGAAAGGAAGAGGCGTAGATAGTAGGCTCTTTAATAACTTGTCTAATTTTTATTTCTGTTCACCACACTGATAAAAATAAAAATCAGGGAAAATGTTCATGGAAATGCTTACTTACTGTTGTCTACAAAATTCTTAAGGGGTTGGACAAGCTAGATGCTGGGAGATTGTTCCCGATGTTGGGGGAGTCCAGAACAAGGGGTCACAGTCTAAGGATAAGGGGGAATTCCTTTAGGACCGAAATGAGGAAAACATTCTTTACACAGAGAGTGGTGAGTCTCTGGAATTCTCTGCCACAGAAGGTAGTTGAGGCCAGTTCATTGGCTATATTTAAGAGGGCGTTAGATGTGGCACTTGTGGCTAAAGGGATCAGGGGGTATGGAGAGAAGGCAGGTACGGGATACTGAGTTGGATGATCAGCCATGATCACATTGAATGGCGGTGCAGGCTCGAAGGGCCGAATGGCCTACTCCTGCACCTATTTTCTATGTTTCTATGTTTCTATGTCTGGTTTAGGCTATCAAAGTCAGGATCCTATGGGCCTGTCCCACTAAGGGAACTTTTTAGGCGATTGCAGGAGACTATGCGGTCGCCACATGGTCGCCACATGTTCGTGGGTGGTTGCCGGGGAGTCGCCTTCATGGTCGTGAGGAGTTCCTGCATTCTGGGAACATGTTGAAAAATTAGCGGCGACCAAAATGAAGCCTCCATGGAGAGTAGCGAGAATTCACATGCCGTAGGTGCAGTGGTAGTGGGTTGACAGGAGGTCGAAGGTTGTCATAGGTTCTCTTAGGTTGTAGCCGGTGCTGACTGGTGAATTTAATTGACTCATTGGGAAACAAAAAGTAAGCAGTAGTTTTCAGAACCAAGGATAACTGACCGGTAATGTTAATATCCGCCGAGCTTCACAGCCGGGTATCTCTGGTTCTTAAAAATTGTCTCCACTCCTTCTTCCCCCTTCTCCCCCCCCCCCTCTCCTTCCCTCTTTTAAAGGACTTACGTACACTGTGCTTTCACCATCTTAAATACAGCACCAACCGTCCTGTTCATCGCGGTGTGTGTCTGCATCACATTGGCTTTGCACCATGTGAACTTCATTCAGACTGTGTTAAAGAAGGAACTGCAGACGCTGGAGAATCGAGGGTTACACACTCGATTCTCCATTCCTTTCAGGGACTCAAGCAGTCCTTCCAAGTCCGACAGAGGTTCACCTGCACCTCCTCCAACCTCATCTACTGCATCCGTTGCTCCAGATGCCAGCTGATCTACATCGGTGAGACCAAGCGGAGGCTGGGCGATCGTTTCGCCGAACACCTCCGCTCGGTCCGCAATAACCAACCCGACCTCCCGGTGGCTCAGCACTTCAGCTCCCCCTCCCATTCCATATCCGACCTCTCGGTCCTGGGCCTCCTCCACGGCCAGAGTGAGCAACACCGCAAGTTGGAGGAACAGCACCTCATATTCCGCTTGGGGAGTCTGCATCCTCTGGGCTTAAACATTGAATTTTATCAATTCTGTTAACCCAGACTGCCTCCTCCCCCTCCCCACCTCTCCCTCAGCCCTCGGGCCCTGATATTCCTTCTCCATCCCCCCCCCCCCCATCCAAGTCGCACTAGCTTCTCATTTTCACACTACAAACAGCTTACAATGGCCTGTTTCCTTTATCATCAATACTTTTTTGCACATCTTTCATTCATTGTTCTTTATCTCTCCACATCACTGTTTATATCTCTCGTTTCCCTGATCCCTGACCAGTCTGAAGAAGGGTCTCGACCCGAAACATCGCCTATCTCCTTCGCACCTTAGATGCTGCTGCACCCGCTGAGTTTCTCCAGCTTTTTGTGTTACCTGGGGGTTACACAAAAAGCTGGAGAAACTCAGCGGGTGCAGCAGCATCTAAGGAGCGAAGGAGATAGGCGACGTTTCGGGTCGAGACCCTTCTTCAGACTGGTCAGGGATCAGGGAAACGAGAGATATAAACAGTGATGTGGAGAGATAAGGAACAATGAGTGAAAGATATGCAAAAAAGTATTGGTGACAAAGGAAGCAGGCCATTGTAAGCTGTTAGTTGTGTGAAAATGAGAAGCTAGTGCGACTGGGGAGGGGGGGGGGGGGGGAGATGGAGAAGGAATGTCAGGGCCAGAGGGCTGAGGGAGAGGTGGGGGGGAGGCAGTCTGGGTTAACAGAATTGAGAAAATTCAATGTTTAAGCCCAGAGGATGCAGACTCCCCAAGCGGAATATGAGGTGCTGTTCCTCCAACTTGCGGTGTTGATCACTCTGGCCGTGGAGGAGGCCCAGGACCGAGAGGTCGGATACGCAGTGGGAGGGGGAGTTGAAGTGCTGAGCCACCGGGAGGTCGGGTTGGTTATTGCGGACCGAGCGGAGGTGTTCGGCGAAACGATCGCCCAGCCTCCGCTTGGTCTCACCGATGTAGATCAGCTGGCATCTGGAGCAACGGATGCAGTAGATGAGGTTGGAGGAGGTGCAGGTGAACCTCTGTCGGACTTGGAATGACTGCTTGGGTCCCTGAAAGGAGTGGATGGGGGAGGTGAAGGGACAAGTGTAGCATCTCTTGCGGTTGCAAGGGAAAGTGCCCGGGGAAGGAGTGGAGCGGGAGGGAAGGGAAGAATTGACGAGGGAGTTGCGGAGGGAGCGGTCTTTGCGGAAGGCAGACAGGGGGGGAGATGGGAAGATGTGGCGAGTGGAGGGGTCACGTTGGAGGTGACGAAACTGGCGGAGGACTATCTGTTGTATGGCTGGTGGGGTGAAAGGTGAGGACCAGGGGGACTCGGCCCTTGTTGTGAGTGGGGGAATGGGGAGAGAGGGCAGTGTTGCGGGGTATGGAGGAGACCCTGGTGCGAGCCTCATCTATAGTGGGGGAGGGGAAACCCCGTTCTCTGAAGAACGAGGACATTTGCGATGACCTGGTGTGGAACACGTCATCCTGGGAGCAGATGCGGCGTAGACGGAGGAATTGGGAATAGGGGATGGAGTCCTTACAGGAAGCAGGGTGGGAGGAAGAGTAGTCCAGGTAGCTGTGGGAGTCAGTTGGTTTGTAGTGGATGTCAGTCAGGAGTGTATCACCTGCAATAGAGATGGTGAGGTCAAGGAATGGTAGGGAAATGTCGGAAATGGTCCAAGTATATTTGAGTGCCGGATGGAAGTTGGTGGTGAAATGGATGAAGTCAGTGACTGTGCTTCCCCTGCTTGCCCTGGACCCCGCCTGCATAACGGGCTGGTGAAGGAAGCGATTTGTGTGTGTGTGTTCGCGTTAAGAATATAAAGCAGGATAGTAAAAGCTTCTTTAGGTATGTGAAGAGGAAAATATTAGTTAGGACCAAAGTTGTACCGTTGAAGATCGAAAAAGGTGAATTTATTATGGGGAACAAGGAAATGGTAGATTAGTTGAACAGGTACTTTGGATCTGTCTTCACCAAGGAGGGCACAAACAATCTTTCTGATATAGTAGTGGCCAGAGGATCTGGGGTGCCAGAGGAACTGAAGGAAATCCACATTAGGCAGGAAATGGTGTTGGATAGACTGATGGGACTAAAGGCTGATAAATCCCCAGGGCCTGATGGTCTGCATCCCAGAGTACTTAAGGAAGTGGCTCTAGAAATTGTGGATGCATTGGTGATAATTTTCCAATGTTCTATAGACTCAGGATCAGTTCCTGTGGATTGGAGGGTAGCTAATGTTATCCCACTTTTTAAGAAAGGCAGGAGAGAGAAAACAGGGAATTATAGACCAGTTAGCCTGACATCAGTGGTGGGGAAGATGCTGGAGACAATTATAAAAGATGAAATAGCCGCACATTTGATTGCAGTAACAGGATCGGTCCGAGTCACCATGGATTTACGAAGGGGAAATCATGCTTGACTAATCTTCTGGAATTTTTCGAAGATGTAACTATGAAAATGGAAAAGGGAGAGCCAGTGGATGTAGTGGACCTGGACTTTCAGAAAGCATTTGATAAGGTCCCACATAGGAGATTAGTGGGCAAAACTAGGGCGCATGGTATTGGGGGTAGAGAGCTGACATGGATAGAGAATTAGTTGGCAGACAGGAAACAAAGAGTAGGGATTAACGGGTCCCTTTCAGAATGGCAGGCAGTGACTAGTGGGGTACTACAAGGCTCGGTGCTGGGACCGCAGCTATTTACAATATACACCAATGATTTGGATGAAGGGATTCAAAGTAACATTAGCAAATTTGCAGATGACACAAAGCTGGATGGCAGTGTGAACTGTGAGGAGGATGCTATGAGAATGCAGGGTGACTTGGACAGGTTGGGAGAGTGGGCAGATGCATGGCAGATGAAGTTTAATGCGGATAAATGTGAGGTTATCCACTTTGGTAGCAAAAACAGGAAGGCAGATAACTACCTAAATAGCATCAAGTTGGGAAAAGGGGAAGTACAACGGGATCTGGGGGTCCTTGTTCATCAGTCTATAAAAGTAAGCATGCAGGTACAGCAGGGAGTGAAGAAAGCGATTGGCATGTTGGCCTTTATGACAAGAGGAATTGAATATAGGAGCAAAGAGGTCCTTCTGCAGGTATACAGAGTCCTAGTGAGACCACACCTGGAGTATTGTGTGCAGTTTTGGTACCCTAATTTGAGGAAAGACATTCTTGCTATTGAGGGAGTGCAGCGTAGGTTTACAAGATTAATTCCCGGGATGGCGGGACTGTCATATGCTGAGAGAATGGAGCAGCTGGGCTTGTACACTCTGGAGTTTAGAAGAATGAGAGGGGATCTTATTGAAACATATAAGTTTGTTATGGGTTTGTACAAGCTAGAGGCATGAAACATGTTCCCGATGTTGGGGGAGTCCAGAACCAGGGGCCACAGTTTAAGAATAAGGAGTAAGCCATTTAGAACAGAGACGAGGGAACACTTTTTCTCACAGAGAGTTGTGAGTCTGTGGAATTCTCTGCCTCAGAGAGTAGTGGAGGCAGATTCTCTGGCTTTCAAGAGACAGCTAGATAGGGATCTTAAAAATAGCAGAGTCAGGGGATATGGAGAGAAGGCAGGAACGGGGTACTGAGTGGGGATGATCAGCCATGATCACATTGAATGGCGGTGCTGGCTCGAAGGATCGAATGGCCTACTCCTGTACCTATTGTCTATTGTCTATTGTCTATTGTGTGTGTGTGTGTGTTGACAGTCGCCGGCAGTCGCCTAAAAAGTTGCCTAAGTGAGACAGGCCCATTACTATAACACAAATCACTAGAAACATCGGATAACTGGTATTCTTTGTCCATATCATATTATTAGTGAAAAAATTGTTCGCCGTACAATACGCAACTGATGGGTTATTTGTAGCAATCAATAATTTCAAAAATGAGATTGACTGTATTGTGGACGGTTGTGTGTTAACCAAATCCCAATGGATTCCCAACATTTCAAGTGGTGATGCTTTTGCAAAAATGTCCGATGTCAGATATAGACATAGAATAGGTTTATAGTGGATGGCTACCTTCGATATATTAAATTTGAATATTGATTCAAGGTTGACTAAGAGTTCAATCTACACCTGCAATTATCACTCCTGTTCAGTGAGTTGCAAATACATCTTAGCTTAGATTAAAGATAACATGTGGAATAAGGCACTTTGGCCCATCGAGTCCACACCGACCAATGATCGCCCCGTACACTAGTTCTTTCCTACACACTAAGGCCAATTAACCTACAAACCTGCATGTCTTTGGAATGTGGGAGGAAACTGGATTACCACAGAGTAAATGAGGAAACTCTGTACAGACAGCACCCATAGTCAGGATCGAACCCGGGTCTCTGGCCCTGTAAGACAGCATCTCTACAGCAGTGCCACCGTGCCGCCCACATGATGTCTCTAGCATGTCTGTAATATCATACATATTATTGACTATCAGGATAACCAGCTCCATTGTGCAACCTGGTCAGTATGGACAAGTTGGGCCGAAGGGCCTGTTTTTGTGCATAAAGCTCTAATATTCTTAGATCAATTTTGCTCTGCTTTTACAAAACAACCTTCCTCTACTTTCATGATCCATGTTCTCAAGGGACTTTTCCAGAGTGCTGCCTGACCCACTGAGTTACTCCAGCACTTTCTGTCCCTCTATTTCAGGATCCTTTCACTGCCAACTTGTAGGCAACCACCATATCTTCTTCCCTTGCTCTGGAGTGGCTTTAATTATTCATTGTCTAGGACAGCATTTTCTTCTCAATCTTAGACTGCCCAAAAGCATGAGTCTTCCCCACAACCAAATGCATCTTACCATGAAACTTCAATCTAATAACTCCTGACTGAAAGTAGCAATATTACAAAATTTTGAGATTTTAAAAATCAAGTCTGCAATTTATCCCATCAGATAAAGCATAAAAAGAAGTTTAATTTGACACCTAATTCACTTTCATATCTTCAGTATTAATAAAGTTATGGCCATTTTCATACTGGGAAATTAGCATCTTGTTCCCAGTTGCTTTTCCATTGACTTAACACAATAGTTGTGATCGAGGACAGTCAAAAGCCCATAAAGGGCCTGTCCCACCAGCATGCAAGTCTATGCGATTAGCGCGACCTAACGTGGTCGCTTGAGCCGTCCGGCGTCGCGGGGCCGGTCCCACTTCGATCGCCGGAGCCGTGCAGAATTGTGCGGAGTTCGTCCCGAGTTCGTCCCGACACCGCGCGGGGCTCCGAAAAACTGACTATGTCCAAAAATTCTGCGCGGCAACGGCTTGTCGGCTCGCAGTCGCCTCGACATTTACACACCGCCCCAACATCGTGCCTCCGTGAACCTATTTGTAAGTGCCTCCGTGACCCTCTATGTGTGTGGCTCCGTGGCCCTGTGTGTGTGTGTGCCTCGGTGCCCCTCTCTGTGTGCCCCTCTCTGTCCTGGCGAAATTACCTCCAAGTTCGCCTCACTTTGCGCCACGTTGCGCCACTCACGCGACCTCCGCACAGCCCCTACTGCCGGTTTGGTTGCGCTTGCCCAATGCAGGCGCATGCTGGTGGGAACGGCCCTGTACAGGGGATCACCCAACTTCCGCGCGGCCCCCACTTCTAGTTTGATCGCGTTCATCGCATAGAGTTGCATGCTGGTGGGACAGGCCCTTAACCTTCTTAAAAATTAAGAGATCTGAAAGAAATTTTCAGTTAATATAGATTGAAGCATTCTGAAACAAATATGAAACAATCTTACTTGGATGACCTGAAATTAAAGCATATAATTAGTTATTTACCCAATTGTAGCTAATTACAAAATTCAATTACTAGATCGAACCATCTATCCATTTCTTAAGAAAATATAAACTTTTTTTTTTAAAGCCTAAGTGTCCAAATAACATTCACACAATAATTCACAATATAACATGATTTTTAAATCTAATTGTCATTAATTTATAGGCCAAATTGAAGGAATTTAGTGTTTAATGCATGTAAATTAATGGCCATTTAAATCAGCTTGCGAGCGGGATTTTCTGGAACGCGATGGATTGGAATGTTGCGGTTGCGATGACTTTAAACTCAATATCGGCAGGAAAAATACTGCCGGTTCATACGGGGAATAAATCACCGTTTCGCAACATGAAAGTTTGATTAAGGTCATCTAAACAAGCAAGTTTATATGATAAAATAATCAGCTTTCATTTACCTGTCCCCTACGTAAACTCCGTCCCCGTTGTCGGCGTTCACGGCATTAGGAGCTAATTTTTATTTTACTGCAGCGCTGAAATGGTCGGGCAATTAAAAAAAAAAAATTCACTTACCGGTAGTCGGAACGAATCTTTAGCAAAAGCTCGCACTCCGAGAAAATATAATTCCGGACGGCAAGGGGAAAACCGCATTTTAACCCCCCCCCCCCCCCCCCAAAGTCGTCAGTCGCGCACACGGCAAGTGACAGAACTGCAGCGCCGCGGAAGGTAAGTTTTGTAACATACCTACTAGAAGCCTTTGGATAATTAGTGTGCTATTTTTGTCATGATCACTCCTGGTATCTTTGTTTGTTTTATAAAGTTCAAGACTTTGAAAGCACAAAGAAAGTATTGAACATAATGAATTATCATCATCTTAATGTCTAGAATTTCCTTATAGCAGTGACTGCCAGCACTTAGTTTATCTATCCTTTTGGCCCACATTTCAGGTCTACAAATGACTTCTTCAACAAAACTGGTTTTACCCCTGTTGATGACTGCATGCTAGAGACATGCAGTCATCTCGTGCTCGTCTCTGTGTGGCTATAGCGTTCTGTGTAAATAGCGTTCTGTTGTAGAAGCACTGAAAATCACTATGATAACTAGTTAAGCCACACCCCAGGCTTAATCGGCTGTGAATGCTGTGAATGACTTTGAATGTTTCTGAAAAATTATTAATGTAAAGAAGACACTTAAAACCTCATAAATCAACAAAATAAATTAAAGGGAACTCAATTAGCTAAAAGAGCAGCAATTACTAGACATTATTGGCATTTATTTCCTGGTTGTAATTGCCCTTGAGAAGGTGACCATCCTCATGAACATTGAAGTTTTTTTCAGTGAAACCAGCCTCACAATGCTGTTGGGTGGGATGTTCCAGGTTTTAGACAATTCTAGGTCAGAATGGCTTGTGACATGGAGGGTATCCTGCAGGTAATATTGTTCCTGTCTACTAGCTGTTCTTGTCATTTTTGGTGAAATGGGGTGTGGCTTAGGAAGGAGGGAGGTGGCATCAAATGATATCTTGCTTTGGGAACTGCTGTCAGAAGGCTCCAGCTTTGTGGAGGAGCTACTGAAAACCTACCAGAGACATACCTATCTGCATCACAGCCAATCCTCTGTATCAAAATGCACAATTTTACTAAACTTGCACCAAACTTTTGTGAGCAAGTGCCCCAGCCAGAGATTTATTGGTGAACAACTCTCAGGATGCCACACAAACCTTTGGCACGTCATTTGAAAAAGTGGAAAACGATCACACTATTATAAAAATCAAATCAGATAAAGGTGAATTGCTAATGCTGCCTAAAGACATTAACAAAAGATTTGCTCAATTTTATAAAAATGTATATACATCCAAACATCAACAGACAGCAATAAAATTATAAACTTTCTGGACAACTGTAATCTCCCAACACTCAATCCGTTGGAACAAGAGGAATTAGGAGCACAGGTTTCAATCAAAGAAATAGAAGAGACAATAAACTCACTGAAGAATGGTAAAACACCAGGACCAGATGGATTCAGTAACGAATTGTATAAAAGATTTCATGAGGTAATTTCACCACGCTTACACAAGCTTTATACATATGCATTTAAAGGACAGACACTACTAGAAACACTAGCGGAATCAACAATCACACTCATACCCAAAAAAGATAAAGATCTAGAGGATCCCAGTTCATACAGAGCAGTTGCATTATTAAATACAGATCAGAAAATATTAGCGAAAACTCTGGCAAGAAGATTAAGTAACAGGCCGACTGCTAGAATATTGACCAACCACATACTTTCTCCAAAATTGCTTATCTCAAGAAGCAACTGTAACACATTCCTATGCCTCTTGTATAAAACTTCACAAATTTTGGAAAGGAATCTTTGAAATCTTCTCAAAATTATTAAAACCAAAACTGGTCCCCCACAGAGAATTTATTATTTTTGGAACAATAGGAGTCTGCGCGGAGCTATCAATATTTCAAAGACGTTTCCTTAATTATGGCCTGATAATGGCAAAAAAAAACCTTAAAATTTGGAAAAATGCTTCTACCCCAACTCTCAAAATGTGGATTACAAGGATGTCTGAGACACTACATCTTGAAGATATGAGACTCTTCTTAGCAGGAAAATCAGAGCAATTTTCAAAGATGTGGTCTCCTTTTATTGATTAATTACAAGTAGAGTATGGTGCAACGCAATTCTGGATTAAACCGATTCATGGACAGGGTGATGGGTGTGGTGAGAAGTGAAGCAGGTATATCAACACATAATGTCCCCTTTGTTTTTTTTTGTTTTTTTTCTTTTTTTCTCTTCTTTTCACTATTTCTTTCATTTTCTTCCTTTCTTGCTCTTTCTCCGTTTCTTTTTTGTTAAATTTAAAATGGAAGATGTACAATAAATGTATTTTGTCATATGCCGTGGTTTATATTACTGTACACTGCTTCTAATAAAAATATTAATAAAAATAAATAAATAAACCTCTCAGGATGGTTGGGACTTCAGGTTTCACCCATCATTGTGTGAGAGCGGTAACCCCCATATGTGTGAGCTTCTTATGTGTGAAAATGCTGGCCTCATGTAATTTTGGCATTTTGGGGGAAATCTGTCCCAGTAAAGAAATGGTACAAAGTGTGATTCAGAGAGCAGCAGCAAAGAGAGAAATAATTTAAAAATGATGGGTGAAGTGCTGTAGGAAATTAATAAAATAAGTTGCTGGTTCTGTTAATTATGCAATTTCTAATATTAATTATCTTTTTTCAATATGGGCAAGGAAGTGGACATGAAGTAGACAGCGATGACAATTCAAAGAAGCAAAAGTAATAAGGGCAAAGATTAAAGATGCAAATAATTCATTGTGACATTGCCATTAGAAGTGTGTTAATTTGCTATAATATTTTGAGCCCAACTTAATAAGATCTATTCCTTGTGTTTTCTTTACGTTAGGATGTAGTTTGACATTGATAGTTGGGAATTAACTGATTCCTGTTAAATTTAATCTCCCACTGAAAATGTAAATATATTAGACTTCGGCCTGTAGTGGATTAGTTAGGAATAACATTGTATGACATATTATACATTTCTAATATGCTTCTGTGACTAATGTGTATCAATGGCATAATATACCTCACTGACTCGGATGTTGTAGAGAGTGCTGGATTGTAAATTGGGAATTACCAAAAAGTTATTAAAAATCCAAAACACATTGATTTTGAAAGAATTAATATGAAAAATCGAAGTAGCAAAGTTAAAGCTGTCAGTTTGTTTACCTGTACCCAAGAAGTACCATATTATATCCAACTCTTTAAATTTATTTCTCTAGCCAATGCTATCCATATAAAGGTTTTAACTTGGAATTCCTTATCCAGATATTCTATATCACTGTCTGTGCAGACAGTGCGATATGACTGGCAGAATTTGAAGCAGCAACGATTTCTAAGTCTTCTCGAATCCGACCAGTCTCTCTCTGCCATTATGTTAGCTTCAGCAATAGTACTAAAAGAACACTTGGTACCGGCAGCCACCTATTAGATGGCTGATGTGCTGTTGTGGTTTATACACAGCAAAGTCAATAATGCTACTTTCCTCCATCCATGTTGGGTCCACAATGCTACTTTCATCCATTCAGCTCAGAGAGATTTGCAACAAATTCCATCAAAATAGGTTCCAGCCAGACACATGTGCAATGAGATGATACCTCAGGCACGTCAATGGTTCCAGTCAATGGTTCCTGTGCAAGAACACAGTGGGAAGACTGAAACACAGAGGGAAGCAAGAAAGTAAATTGGATGAACCCTCTCTGTGATTATTTGCATCTTTTTTATCCATTGGTGGGTTACCGGAAGACTGGAGTGTAGCTAATATTGTGCCTTTGTGTAAGAGGATTGCAGAGGAAATCCTGGGAACTATAGACCAGAAAGCATAAAATCTGAATGATAACATAGACAGTTATCCCTCATTATAACAGAGCATAGGAGAGGGAGGAAGGGGGAGGGGATGGTGTCCGTTTTTGCCGATTGCCCGTTATAACCAAATAAGGTATTATCATTGTATGTAGTAGGAGCAACTAACTGCAGATGTTGGTTAATATACAAAAGGACACAATGTGCTGGAGCAACTCAGCACGTTGGACAGTATCTATGGAGAACATGTATAGGTTTCATCAGGATCCTTCTTCAGACTGATTCAGTGTGCTGAGTTACCCTGGCAATTTGTGCTGTTTCACCTTAAAACTAGGCACCCATGCCGATATCTGCACCAGCTAGCCCTTCTTCAGCAGCTATCGCACGGATGTTGTTGCAGTTTATGTTATAGCCCCTGGCCAGCAGCGCTTTATTCAGGCCACTGTCAATAACAGTATGTGCTTGGTCAACGAAGGGCTCTCTCCCCTCTCACCAGATGCTGCTTTTTCCTGTTGGCCATTGCTTTGTCCACTTCCCTCTCCACCAATGCCTCCTCCTTGTCCCTCACCTTGTCCACTCTGCCTCTCTCCACTCCATTACAATGATCATTCATCCATCATGATCATATCCATGATCTTATTGAATGGTGGTTCTTGCTCAAAGGGCTGAATGGCCTACTCCTGCACCTATTTCAATGTTTCTATGTTTATCACCTTCTTCTTCCCTCACAGATACAGATACAGATAGATTTTATTTGTCACATGTGCCAATTGGCACAGTGAAATGAAGTCACCATACAGCCAAAAATAAAGAACACAACACAGAATAGACAAAAAATTAACATAAAACATCCCCTCACAGCAGGATCAAAATTTCCCACCGTGAGGGAAGGCACCAAAGTCAGTCCCTTCCCTTCCACTTTGTGCATTCTGCCTCTCTGCTTTTTCATTGCCATCTCCTTCTCCTGTCTTCTTGTCCACTCCGCTGCACCCTCCTCCACCAGCAACCTCCTTCTCCTCCTTATCCCCCACAGATGTCGACATCTTCCTAGGTGGTGTATATCGGAGATTCCAGGGTGGAAGGAGGATGGGATAGAGGCCGACTAGACACAGCCACAGTCGACAGGAAAAAGTGGCAGCTAGTGATAGGGGAGGGAGCCCCACGATGACCAAGCGCGTCCTGTCATTGGTAGCGGCCTGAGGAAAACACTGCTGACCAGGAGCTAGAATGTGAGTCGCAACAACAGCCCCGCTAACCAGACCTTGTGACAACTAGTGAAGAAGGGCTCGTTGGCGCACCTTGCGAGCAGGGGTTTGTGATGGCAGCTCCAATAAGTCCATCTGCTATAACCAAAATCCATTATAAAGGGTTCTGTTAAAATGAGGGTTTAGTATACATGCATTTGTAAATACATGGGCTTGATTAGGGCTCGTCAGCATGGCTTTCTGTGTTGTAGATCATGACTCACAAATGTAATTGTGTGTTTTGAAGTAACCAAGAAGGTTGATGAGTGTGGATCAGTAAACTTAATCAATATGGCAAAGGCTTTGAAAAGTTTCTGCATGGAAGGTTGGATCGAATGGCATCTAGGGAGAGTTAGCTAATTGCATACATAATTGACTAAATGGTAGGAAACTGAGAATGATGGTGGAGGTTGTTTCTTGGACTGAGGGCCCGTGACTAGTGATTTGCCACGGGGGTTATTATTGAATGAGAATATACAAGGCATGGTTACCAAATTTGCAGACAAATAAGTAGTATCATAGAGAGTGGAAAGATTATCAAGAATTACAGCAGGATCTTGATTAGCTGGATGTGGGCTGGGGCATGTTGTTGCATTTTGGGAGGTCAAACCAAAGTGGGACTTTCTCTGTGAATGGTAAGAGAGCAAGGAGTACAATTACATAGTTGCCTGATAGTGGCGTAACAGGGTTATGAAGAAAGCTTTTGGCATTTTATCCTTATTAGCAAGTGCCGATTGCCCGTTATAACCAAATGTGAATGCAATGTGCTGGAGCAACTCAGCACGTCGGACAATATCTATGGAGAACACGTATAGGTGTCATCGGGATCCTTCTTCAGACTGATTCAGTGTGCTGAGTTACCCTAGCAATTTGTGCTGTTTCACCTTAAAACTAGGCACCCATGAAAGAAGGTCTGAAGAAGGGTCTCGATCCGAAATGTTGCCTATTTCCTTCACTCCATAGATGCTGCCTCACCCGCTGAGTTTCTCCAGCATTTTTGTCTACCTTCGATTTTCCAGCACCTGCAGTTCCTTCTTAAACATAGAAGTTAAGATGCTATGTTACAATTGTATAAGACGTTCGTAAGGCCATACTTGGAGTATTGTGTTTCATTTTGGTCACCCTGCTACAGCAAAAATGTCAATAAGCTGGAAAGAGTGCAGGAAAAATTTATGAAGATGTTGCCAGGACTCAAGGGTGTTAGTTATCGGGAGAGATTGGGCAGGCTAGAGTAAGAGACTGAAGGATGATGTCACAGGTGTATAAAATCATAAGGCACACAATTTTGGGTTCCCTAGGGTTGGGAAATCAACAAGTAGAAAACATAGGGTTGAAGTGACGAACAGAGATATTGAAGAGTGCAGGTACTTAGTTCCTTGAAAGTGGCATCACAGGTAGATAGGGAGGTCAAAATGGCTTCCGGTACATTGGCCTTCATCAGTCAAGGTAATGCATATAGAAGATGGGATGTTATGTTACAGCTGTACATGGCACTGGTGAGGCCACATTTACAGTACTGTGTTCAGTTTTGGTCACTAAGTTATAGGAAAGATGTTGTCAAGCTGGAAAGGGTGCAGAGTAGATTTATGAGGATGTTGCCAGAACTCAAGGGAGAAGCTATGGGGAGAAGTTGAGCAGGCTAGGATTTTAGTCCTTGGAGCGCAGGAGGAGGAAGGGTGATCTTTTAGAGGTGTACAAAATCATGGGAGGAATAGATTGGGTAAATGCACAGAGACCTTTGCCCAGAGTAGGGGAATCGAGAACTAGAAAACGTAGGTTTAAGGTGAGGGGTGGGAAAGCTGTAATAGAAATTTGAGGAGATAAAGGGGCTGTTCCACTGTGGTGACCTAATCTGCGAGTTTAGAAGAGTTTGCCCTCGACTCAAACTCGCAGCATGGTCGACACATGGTTCCAGGAGGTCCAATGAGGTCACTGGAACTCTCCTTCATGCTCGAGGGAGGTTCCCGCATACTCGCGGCCTCAGCTAGGTCGGGGGAAAAGTTTCAGCATGTTGAAAAATTTTGCGCGAGTAAAAATTGGTCGGCATGGTTCTTTTTATTTCGTAGTGCAGTGGAGTGGGGTCGCTATTTAGTTACAGACAGTCGAGGGCAGCCATAGGCAGTCTCCTTCGCTGACAGGGCATTTTAATTGGCTCATTGGAGTATTCAGGACCAAGGAAAACCGACCAGTAGGTTAAACTTTATTATGCTTCTTAAAAGTGTCTCCACTCCTTCTCCCCCCCTTCTTCCCCCCCCTTCTCCGCCCATTCTCCCCCCCTCTCTCCTTCTGTCCTCCCCCCTCCTCGCTCTCTAAAGGACTTAACGTACACTGTGCAGCCATCTTTTACCTTCCTCTTTATCGTGGGTGTGAATTTCAGACAGCGCTCCCCCACTTTCCCTGGCCCCCGCCTTTGCGATGTGTTTGTGTGTGTGTGTGTGAGTGCGGTTGGTCGATCCAGCTCGCGGTTTCATCGCTGACGGTCGATCCAGCTCGAGGTTTTCCAGGCGAATGCCCTCGAGCTTGAAGGTTGAAGACACTCTTCTGAACTCGCGGATTAGGTCGCCACAGTGGGACAGACCCTTAACTTTTCTATACAAAGGATGGTGGGTGTATGGAATGAGCTGCCGGAAGAGTACGTTGAGGCAGGTATTATCGCAACATTTAAGAAACATTTAGACAGCTACATGGATGGGATAGGTTCGGAGGGATATGGGCCAAATGCAGACATGTAGGATTATTGTAGATGGGGCACATTGGTTGGCATGGGGAAGTTGGGCCAAAGGGCCTGTTTCCTCGCCTATAATTCAATTCCGCCACTATAATTCAATGGGAGGGCAATGAGAAAAAAATTATTGTTTAAGCGGCTGAAATCTCACGCATAATTAATATTATCTTGCTTTAGGTGCAGAAACCAAGGGTGGAGGTGGAGAGACAATCACTAAAGTGATTAATGACAAGAGAACATACCTGTTCGGATTCAGGAAGTGCAGTGACATTAACTGTAGGATCATTCTGTGACAATTGATGTTGGGTGAATTGTTAATTTTAAATTCAAAATTGATAGATCTTTGTTAAGCAGAGATATTGAATGATGCTGGGAATGAATATATATGGAGCCAGGTCAAAGAGCAGCCACACTTCCCCGAATGGCTCTGGAGGCTGGAGGGGAAAATGGTTTGCCATTGGGTCCTACGATCCTTTAACATCATGGAGGCTGTTGTGAAGTCACAGGGAGAAACAAAAGAAATAGCACATCTTATGTACCTTTAAATAAATGAGCTTTCAGTAACTGCTCGGCTCTGTCTCTCCATGCAGTCATTGATCCACAGGCTCCGTAATGAACTCTAATAACAACTCTATTACTGTCGGCTCCCTGATTGGAGCACACCAATACAAAATTAGCTACAAAGGAGCTAGCTTGTCAATATTAATTCCACGACAGAGATTACTTGTTGTCAGAGAACAAAGGTGTTCAGCCAGTAACTGAACAACTTAACTCCTCGTCTCAAAAAAAATTAAGCCAGTATTGATTTGCCTCTTGTATTCTGGAAAGGGACACGGACACGTATACAGAGAGTTGTGTTCGTACACCAAATCACTCTGATGTTTTTTTCCCTGTCTGGGAGGAATCATTCAGAAACATGAGGCAAATTAAATCAATGAATTCATCTCAGCAGATGGGTGCTTTAACAGGCAGTTAGCCTTTAGATAATTGAGGCGTTGACTCTGGAATCATAAAATGGATGGCTCGTTTATACATTTTACTGAAATAGATCACTGGGGTTAAATAAATGAAATCCCATTTGTCAGCCGGTAATAAATGGCTCCGTCTGCAAACAGATCTATTTGCCCTAATAAATACAGGGATGTTACAGTGCTCCTCCCTTGATAGGGTTACAGGTTAATGAAATGGTCTTTCCTTTGCTTGTTTTTTTGCCTCCTCCTGCACTGTGTGATAAGTAGCAAACCAATGAAGCTTGTAATTACAATCTTACAGAGAACCGGGCCAATCTGTATATAAATCTCGCCATCCAATTACAAGATGTAATAATTTTGCAGTCAAGCTGGTAATGAGGTCTAATACTCATGCATGTGATAATCCCCCCTGGATGCTGACTCTATCAGATGTTAGCTTTGTAATTATACTGGCAGAAAATCATTATTTCATGTTCAGCAAAAAAAATGAGGTTGGTGGGAAGTTAATTTTCTCCATGCTCTGTGAAGCATAGACAAAATTTTAATGATTTAATGATTACAATTATCCTTTTTGAAATTGACCCACATTACTTGTTTAGAAAAACTTGCACTTAAAAAGAGGATGAAAATGTTTGTCTGCTGACCACGCAGGTATTAAAATAGTTTAAAAAAATACTAACAACAAATGGCAGCAGTTTTACATATAATCCTTTGACAGTACATCTAATTAAAATACAACATCCTTTGTTTAACCATGCAAGTGAATATCAAGCAGTCTACATTGATTCATTGCTTCTTTCATTCAGATCTTGATCCTTCAGTAAAAATGTTTTAAAGAGCCGTTTAAAGAAAACCGAAGGACAATAAAATGAAGTGTAATACAGCACCATGTGTAAGCAATGTCATGATGTGTTAGCAATATGAATATATGTTCGAGCTAAATTATTCAAGCCCCTTATTAATTACCTTCATCGTACGTAAAATAAAGAATTGATGGGAAGTAATACAATGTATTTGCTAAGATATTAATGCTTCTTTGAAGCTGTGCTAGTCCATAATTACTTCATATTAAAAAACAGTACAAATCGTTATGAATCCATTATGCCTGATGTTCAAGATTAATTTCTGACGCAGATAGTCTGTGTTTACACAGTATTAACCTATTTTTCCTAATATTGATGGTTAAATATATGTACCGATCAGTGGTATAATACACGTCAAACTTTTCTTACCTACCTTATTTTGCCAAATGTCTACTTGTTTTGTGAAGCCATTAGCTTCTTGCTGGTGAACATGGGCAGTTCTTTGGTGCCCACTCAATGGTTATTTTTCATAGGCAACGAGCATTTGACTAGAAAGGCAATACAATGGCAGGAGGATAATGCTTAACAAAGAATCAAACGTAAGTACAGCTGTGCAAATGTTTGATTTAAAAATTGTCTTCGATTTATGATCCATAGTCACATGTAAAAGGTATGGTGAGACAGGTTTATGGACATATTTTCCATTTTTTTCACCATATAGAATATAGAACACAATGAAAAAGAATGTAACAAAATCTGCTTTATATACAAATATAAGAAAAAGGAATAGGGAATGTCATCTAACCCCCTTGGGATTGCACCAAATGTAGACCCATATAAGCAGTTGTCCACTCAGGCCAGAACTGACAGAATAGTTCTTCGCCCAGAGGACAGCAAATCTTTGGAATTCTTTTCGCAAAAGGGCTGTGGAGGCTCAGTCACTGAGTGTTCAAGGAAAACATTGATAGATACTTAGATAGAACCAGTGGTATGGTGTTAGTACAGGAAAGTGGTAAAAGATCAGGAGTGATTTTATTGAATGTTGAAGCAGATCTGAGGGAATGAATGGCCTGCACTTTTTCCATTTCTCATGTTCTTAAGATGGAAATATGTGAAGTTATCCACGTCGATTTACATAATGGTAATAGAATAGAATAGAATAGAATAGATAAAATAGAATAGAATAGAATAGAATGCCGTCATTCAAACAGCTTGATCAAAATTGCATTTCTACACTTAACATTACAAAAAAACCCAAGACACACACTTAACACAATTTACACAAACATCCATCACAGTGAATCTCCAGCACCTCCTCACTGTGATGGAAGGCAATAGTCTTATCTCTTCACTTTGTTCTTCTCCCGCGGTCCAGCAGTCCAACTGCAGCGTCAAGGCGACGGGGGCTCACGATGTTAAAGCCCCCGGCGGGCGATGGTAAGTCCTGCGGCCGTTAAGTTGCGCCAGGCGAGACTTAAAGGGAGAAGTTGCCGTTGCGGGAGCTCCGAAAAGCGGTCTCCCACTAGTGACCTGCGAGCTCCCGATGTTCCTGTCCACCGGGCCGGCAGCCGGAGCCTCCGAAGCACCGAAGTCGGGTTGTAGCCGCGCGCCACCACAGCTCTCCCCGCTCCGAAGTCGCCAGCTCCGCGATGGCGAGTCCGCACGCTCCGCGACTGGAGCCCTCAGGTTGGTTCCGGCCAGAGGACGCCGCCGGCTCCATGATGTTAGGCCCAACGACACCAGAGACCCGACAGGGAAAAAGTCGGAAGAGATTAAACGGTTTCCCCCACCCTCCCACATATACATAGCTAAAAAATAATAAAAACTAGAATCAAAAACATACATTTAACGAGACAAAAATTATAAAAAGACAGACGGACTGTAGTCGAGCCGCTGCCATAAGGCGCCGCCACACCACATTGGGTATTGTTGCCGATCAAAGTGACAGATGTGTTTGTACACAAATCACTGAAAGCTAACATGCAGGTGGAGCAAGCGATACATCATGTTAGCCTTTATCATGGAAATATTTGAATACAGCATGTCCGGTAAGGAAGTTTTATTGCAATTATATAGGGCCTTGGTAATACTGCACCAGGAACATTGTGTGGAGTATCATTCTCTTTACCTACGAAAGGGGTGGCAAGGTGGTGTAGCAGTAGAATTGCTGCTTTACAGTGCTAGAGACCCGGGTTTGATCCTGACTATGCCGGCTGTCTGTATGTTCAGAGTTTGTATGTTCTCACCGAGACCTGAATGGCTTTTCTTTGGGTGCGCCAATTTCCTCCCACATTCCAAAGACATACACGTTTGTAGGCTAATTGGCTTCTGTAAATGGTAAATTGTCCCCAGTGTGTGTAGGAGAGTTTTGTGTGCAGCGTCTCTGGTCGGCGTGGACTCGGTGGGCTGAAACACCTGTTTCTGTTAACTAAACTAAACTAAACTAAACTAAACTAAACTAAACTAAACTAAACTAACCTAAACTAAACTAAACTAAACAAAGCTAAACTAAACTAAACTAAGAGAACATGTTTTAGACCAATGAACTTCTATCAGAACTAGAAGTAGGTTATGGGATGCAAAGAATAGGGGAGGATGAAAGAACAAATGACTGATCAAATGACAACAGTGGATCACTTTATTTGTCTTCACAAAATAACTTCTTGTGCTTATAAGTGTTGGCAGGGTTCATGAATAGCTGCAAGATGATTCCATGTTACATGGCGTCCTCACTTTGAAAGCTAAATTCTACTCTTCATTTGTGTTGAAGTTTGCCAGATGACAGCGGCTGGCACAATAAGTGGAGTAGGTCTGGAAGCAGGCTCCAACCAAACTGCAGTAAAGAGTAGGGGGGGTTACACAAAAAGCTGGAGAAACTCAGCGGGTGCAGCAGCATCTAAGGGGCGAAGGAGATAGGCGACGTTTCGGGTCGAGACCCTTCTTCTTTCAGGCTTTCCAAAAACTTATTCCCATAATAACCACAATCCACCACTGCCAATGAAAGCAAATTCCCCTCACTAGCAGTTCCCCTGTTGGAATCTTTTGTTAACGCCCAACATAGTATTCCTTCTATAGAAATCACTGGAAACAAGTAAATCAACATGGGCACGAATTGTATAACATTAATGCAATGACATTACTAGACTGATACACCTCCTCCAAGCTCATCTTCAAAGTGCCTTTATTTGGCCCACGCTCCATTTTTTTGTTGCAGAGAAGAACTGTGGCTGGGTAGCTGTGTGCAGCTCTGGGTCAGGATGACTTGGCTTTAACCTGTAGTGCCTCATCAGAAGTGGCAGCTGCCCAACCTAGCTGTCTGACTAGAACCTCCAGAGGGTGGACAGCCACATTTGTACTCCACACATCCACTGACATTCCCAATTCAGGGATGACATTCCCAATTCAGAAATTCAGGGATGCTGTTTAATACGGGAATGTCTGCTTATAATTCTTACCAGGTTTGTTTATGGGCTGTCCCACCATCCGGACAATCTGTGTGAGTGGATGGGAGCGACAAATTCCGCAACAGTGTATGTGTCTCTTCTCCCTCTGTGGAGTCTCCTGGCTCATTCAATAGGGCCGCAGTCTGCTCAGGCACACCTACATGTTACAAGGACTTGGTGCTGCTGAAGGCTGCTGAAGGGAATAGACAGCTAAGCAGGGAGAGACTGAATGTAGAAAGGCAGATTAGATATGAGCACATGGTCATCTTCAGTAATTTCCAGCTCTTCTCTGGTCATCAGCTTTGTGATACACTGCTCTCTCCTCGAACCGACTGGCCCGCTCATGGATGGCTTTCCAACATAAGTTTGTTGTGAACAGCCTACTCCGGCAATTAATGAAATATCTGCATTGGCTGAATAGTGGTTATTTAGGCTGCGAGAGATACGTGTGGGTGCTGGAGCAGTGTTATGTGTGAGTCATACAGTGCTTGCATTGGTAGAGCTGGCTGGCTCCACCAACGTTGACTACAAAGTGTGATCATTAACCTTCTTTAGGGAGTGTGGCCAGGTGCGGGGGACCCCCTGTCTAGACGTTTTGCCGCTTCCTTGTTTGCTGTTTCATCTTGGCAAGGGCAGTTGTCTGGATCCCTTGGTGTGCAGGATGACTGTCTCTTTGATAAGGATGCCAAAGGCAGCATTGGTGAATCTGGTGCCAGCTCTCACCTGTGTGCCAACTCCTGTGCAGACATTACCCTCGGCAGTGTTTGAAATGTTGTATCATGACTTCCAGCCGTCCGGTGATTCTTTCTCTTTCAAAAAATAAATGTTATTCATTAAAACATGTACACAAGAAGCACAAAAATGGGAGCAGGCATGGCTTCCTTTACACTTTTAGTGTCATCCTGTTAATACATTTGTATTTTTATCATGTCTATGCATTTGTAGTGTTAGCACATTCTCTGCATAAGGCACCATGGGCACTCATGCAACCTCTCTGGACTGGTAGCACTTCCACTGTTTGGGTGACTTTTCCATAAGCCACAGCTCCTCAGTGTCTCGTGGCCTCAAGACCTTAGCCCGAGGTCCTTTCACACAAAGCCAGGCAGCAGCATTGCTCCATTGGTGTCTCGTTGCACATGGGCTGCTTGGCTTTTGTATGGCTTGGCCAATGGAAATCTAAGTTTTATAAGTTTCCCCATACTTTTTAAAGCATGTCTCAAGCTAGTAACAATGATAATAATAATATTAATAAAATGTTGCATGGTCTTCATTAATGACTGGATACAGTAACATTCCATTCATTTAATTATTATTAGCATTAGGATGATTATTGTTGTATGATATGATTATAATCAATTGTATGAATAGTTGTAGAAAACAGATGTTTCTGACAGAGAGAAAATGACTTATGTGTGCCTAATTCTCAGGAATGGATGCCTTACAGAACCCAAGGGATTGCTTATACCTGAAGCTATACGTAGGAATTTGGTAAACCAAGTACATCTTTATCCAAGTTGATGATTTTCCCACGGCATTTGATGCTTGCCTCATTATGCATGCCTCAGAATAATTAGCCTGCAGATCAGTCTCCTATTGTGCCTCTATTATGCAGCTGTTTTGAACTAACCTTGTCAAAGATCCTTGCATTATTTTCCAGACCTTGCTTGCAAATCCACAATCCAGAAATAGGTGGACAATTGTCTCATCCTCAACACAGCAATCTTGAGGGCAGTGTGTATGGTGGGTGAAATGCTGATACCATACAGGAGCTCACTGCCAGCCAAACAAGGTTTTGGTGCTTGTTGGTGAGATCTCAAGATGATGCATTCTGCCAATGGTCACTTAAGAACTGGAACCCTGACATTCATTTGCACGGGTTGATTTCAACAAGAATGCGATTCCTCATTTTTAACATATGGGAACTGAGAAATTAACTTACTTAATTCTTCAAGGTGTGGCTCAGATATTACCCAGCAGTGTACTGCAACACAATGCTGGGACTCCTAGGCAGAGTCTTCGAAGTAGACATTTTATGGGCAATTAATTTTTGACTCTACTTCTTTCCTTCAGCTCACAAGATTTACATCCTATTGCATTTGCAAAAGAATAGAGGTTTTCCATCATGAAAGAGACCATATTACCAATATTGTATAATCAATCACATTAATCAAGAGTTTAAGGTAGACAAAAATGCTGGAGAAACTTACCGGGTGCGGCAGCATCTATGGAACAAAGGAAATAGGCAACGTTACGGGTCGAGACCCTTCTTCTATTTCCTTTGCTCCATAGATTCTGCCTCACCCACTGAGTTTCTCCAGCATTTTTGTCCAGCTTCGATTTTCCAGCATCTGCAGTTCCTTCTTAAATAAGAGTTTTAAATGTTTTTCCTCCAAACTGGTACAAGAGTAATTCATGTTAAAAAATATAGGGCTATCAAATTAGACTCATAATTAGCCATCATTTGATTATGAAACTTTGTAGACCAACAGTAAAGCACCAATCTAAGGTCAACTGAAGCTTGCCAACCATAAAGGTAATGTGTGACTTCACAAAACCCATTCAAGCAGCTCCAGAAGCACAAATTGCTTCAAATGGCAATTTATGTTCAGAAAATTAGTAGAATACCCTTTGAAAAAATGTAATTTGCTTCCTGTGATTTGTGTACAAATTTGGATATTTAGACTATGAAATTTATGTGAAAAGGGCAGGTAGAATTAACTTCCTGATGGGAATTGCAGATGTATGTCTTTCTCTGGTGTAAATTGTGAATACTATGAGGCTTAATTTACGTACCTCAATTTATCCTTACAAATAACCTCGAATACATTCCACCACAATGAATTATTTGCAAAGTCTCCTTTATGTATTCCAGCTACTTGCTTCTTTTATTTTAATCTTAAGTGATGTTTGAGGTAGAAATTGGCAAGTTATACCAGTTATTCAAGTATAAAATGAGTACAAATAAATCAATTTAGCAATCTGTTCATGCTTTGATCACATTGCTAAGTTATTTCTGTCCTTTTATCAGATTTCCTCTCCCTCCACCACCCTGTCAAGCCAGTAGGAAGTTTGAATTGATAGATTTACTAAGTCCACTAGATTCCATGGGTGAATAGTTTAAATTACTCATGGAAGGGAATAGGCTCAACACACTGAATTACTTTATTTTTGTTCTGTAGGTTTTCTTAAATGATGCTTACTGAAACATTTTGTCGGTACAAGCAGTTAGGCTCATGAATGGGTTTATCGTGTTTTGAAGATATGGTGACCAGATTAATCTTAACCTCGTTGAAACTAAATGTGAAAGTAAAAGAACTCTTGAGCTCATTGACTATAATATATGAAGTGATTATAACCCATGATTTATAAAACTCAGGATCTCATGCTCATTTTAGCCAACTCGCCCTGCTTCTTTCAGCAAACTGTGTGCATTTCCCTCCAGACATCTCTCATTTCGTCTGCCATTAATCCACCTATTTCCCCAGCCTGTCTATATTTCCTTGAAGTCTATTTCTGTCCTTGCAAATCACACCTCTAAGTTTTATGGCATCTGTAGATTTTGTACTTGTGCCCAATACACGCAAGTTCACATCCATTAGTATATATCAAAAAAAGCATGGACTTCTGTTGAGCTCCAGTGTGCAGTGTATTCCAGTCTGACAAAGAAATGTCATGATTGCCCTCTGTCTGCTGTTATTTCACTGATTTCTATTCATGCTGATACACTATATTTTATTCCATGGCTTCCAAATCCTGATGACATTTACTTTGATGCACATTATCTGCAGATATACCACATCAAATGCAGTTCCCACATTGAAGTATTACGTTATCAAATAGCTCTATCGTGTTAGCTAGACGTGATAATGCTGGCTTTCTCTAATCACTCCACACTTGTCCAAGTGACTGCTAATTCTGTCCCTGATTATTCAACTTCAGCGCGGGATCAAAGCGGCTGGCTATGGATTGGCGGCTATCCAGGACAATTATCAGGGAGTAAAATGGACCTCAGATGAACAATAGCCAGTTTTAATTTGCAATGATGTTGTGTATTCTACACCCCCCCCTCCCCCTCAGCCCCCCAGCCCCCCCACTTAGAAAATTCTGCAGCATCTCCTGAATTACCTAATATATACAAAAAGTTTTATCTTTAGTGGTGTATCCTCAAGTATAGCATGTGTTGTTATAAACCCCTCAAAGTGCAATAGCAAAGTACCATACAGGCAGATGATATAGAATAATTTAAATGGAGCACCTGCAAAAGCTGGTGAAAGAACGGCACACTGAAGTCTTCACCAACCCTAGCACTGTGCACTTGCCCACTTTCTTACATTGTTGCTATATTACCAATAGCATATATCAAATCGTCTCAATGTTTTATTTTATTTTACAGGTATCTTTAATCCCTAAAAGTAAAGACCGGTCCTTTAATTCCAACCCAATGATAGTCTCAACCTTGGAGTAGTTTTTCTATTTTGATAGAAGTTCCCAATTTTTGATGGATAAGATCTTTTCATGGACTCGTCAGAGGCATGTTCCATTTGTTACTCTATTGGCAAACATGCATGTAGGAGAAAGCTAGAGTTGAGATACCAAGTGACTGTCTCCCTTGGCTGGAGAAAAAGGAACTGAGGTATAATACTAAACTAAAAGGATTGCTCTTTTCAGGCTATTTTTTTCTCAGTGGACTGTGAACCATTAGAATTCTCCATACAAATTGTTGTGAATTCTTCGTCACTGTGACGTGCTTTATTTGGGGACTGAAGGAATCAAGGGATATGGGTGCAGGTTGAGAATGTAAGATAACCTGTGAGATAACTTGTATAGCCGATAGTATATATCAGGAAAAGGAAACCATAGTGGACACACATCAATCTGAAGAAGGGTCTTGATCTGAAAACATTCCATCTCTCCAGAGATACTGACTGTCCCGTTGAGTTACTCCAGCATTTTGTGTATATCTTTGATTTAAAACAGCATCTGCAGTTCTTTCCTACAGTTCCTATACATAACATCCTTGTCTGTCTGGAGACAAAATGGTGAACTTTGGCAATAATTATGATTAGATCAGGAGGTGGCTGGGGTCAAGTGCACTGCTGTGCAATGCTGACAAGCGATTATGAGTCTCACACATCCAAGAATGGCTGAGGGAGATTTCATTTGCCAGCAAGAACAGATGAACTGATAATGCTCATTCTGAAGCTTAGAAAGTGAGGTGTTGTAGGACTATTTGATTTAATTTTTATACAGCACGTCAAACATTAAATAAAACACAAGTAAAACAGTCTGATGAAGGGTCTCGACCTGAAACACTACCTATTGCTTTTCTCCAGAGATGCTGCCTGGCCCGCTGAGTTATTCCAGCATTTTGTGTCTATTTTCTTAAATATTAAAGACATGTTGAACTGACCATATTCAAGATAACAGAGTCCTAATTTTGTCACACTAACTCAGTTTGCCCAATGGAGGCCCTACCTATTTTTTGTGTAAAAACAGGCATGTAAGTTAGTTAAACATTTGCAACTACGAATTTATGCTGGAAGCTGTTTTTTTTTGTGGTGATATATGCTGGCACAACATTCCTGCACCTGTAACAAGTTAAAATGAGATAAATGTACAGCAGTCAATAGTTGTGTGAACTGGTACAAGCATTCTGGCACATTTTTGTCCATAGTAAAAGCACTGACCATAGCTTTCCACTTTCATTCTGCCACAGAATTGCTGCTGCAATGGATAGCAGTAGAACACCCACATTGATATCGGTGTATGATTTGGTCAATGGGTCATTACAGCTGATCTCAAATCTCTTTTGGCCATATCAGCCATAGCACATCTATATTTTTAATGTCATCACTTGGCAGCAACCAGAGGAAACTTTGGATGATTTCTCCCATCTTCAGGAAAAATTAGGCTTGTTGAAATAACGGTTATATTCTTCCAACTCTTTGTAATCAAAATAGCAAATAATACCCCCAAAGGTGAAAATTTATATTTTCCTACATTAGTTGGAAGTTCCCTATTCCCACCTTGGGAATGAGCTGTGAGTTCTGGGTGTGCAGCTTACAGAGTATTGCACTGAATCATTAGACAAGACCTGAAAAACAGTTCTAATCCAAGGATCATATATTGATAAAGTTTTACTATGGATTTCAACTTCTTTCATTTACAGAAGATGGAAAAAAAAATTACACCATCAACGAGTTCAGAAAATCACTGCAACTTGGAAATATTTTTTGATTATAGTAGGATTGGATTGAGCAATTCTCTGTTGCGAAATGCATCTTTTGAGTCTCATCCATTTCAACAACTGCATTGAAAGCATTAAATTTGCAAGTTCTTATTTACTGTCATTTAGATGTTGTCCATCACACTCCACTTACATTTGGCATCTGTGCAACGTGAAATTTATTTATTGAAAGTTTTGGTCACACATGAAAAGTTCTCCAGATGATGCCCTTTCACGCTCCCACACTTTGAGATGCAAAGACTCTTGTTTTGTGGTGCTCCATTTGAAACAGATAAAATCTACAGTGTGTTAAACAAGAGTGGATCTTTTATGCATTCTGTGTTAGGACAAGTGAATCACAGCTGTAGATCAGTAGAATAAACAGCTCAGTCTGATTCAATTACAGCCCAGGCCTGACTTTTATCTGCCTGTGACATCATTTCAATCAAAATGTAAAATAATACAATGCAATAGATTCAATTGCTGAGATAGGATACAGGCTGCTGCACTTAGTCATTTAATCAAAAATGAAAGAAATGCTTCCACTGACAGATAGCTAGAACTTTCATACTATGCCTGCATTTCCTAGTAGGCTGGTGCTATTCAAGTAAATTGACTGTAGGAATACAATCATTTTATTAATAGGAAACAGTATTATAAGGTAATACAATGCAACATCAGAGATTGGATACAAGCTGCTGCACATTCATTTAATAAAAATGAGAAGGAATGCTTATTCTCATGGACATCTACAACTTTAACGACCACCACCTCATGCAACATTCAAATACATTGTATGTTGTTGTTTTAATTGGTTTATATGTAAAACTAAAAAAATTCAAACAGTAATAATGAATTTACAAAATGTCACTCAATATTATTCTAAGCTGTTATATTTTTATGCACACGGTTATTGCTTCTTACTCAAACCACCTACAAGGCAGCATTTCAAGAATTGAGATCATGGGAAATATTGAGTCGCAAAATGTGAAGCAGCCTTAGAATGGCAACACACCATCTAGTTTTCACAACATCTGTATTTTTAATAAAGTAATAAGATGGAATGGTTTTCCTTCACAGTTTTTATTCATGTTTGCTGTTACTTAAGATATCGAAATACTACAGAGAGATGATACGTCTTAAATTATTAAAGAACTGAATAAATTTTATCTTCAGGCCAATCACATTACTAAAAGATATGGACAGTGACAGAAATGGCAGGCTGAACCTTTTCATTCTCTTGACTGTGTCTTCAAAATTCAGGCATTTATCCATCATGTTTGAGATTTCATTCAGATCTTTCAAATTTTAGCTCATCATGTGGGAATTCACTGAGTTTACTATGACACAGTTTAAACTGGAAAATGATACATGGACATTACTGTTTTCCGGAATCTGAACAGAAGCTGGGGTTGAGTGGAGTACTCTTCTTTACATTATTTTATGTAAAGTCTTTATTACATATTAATAAAGCTAGTAAATGCATATGTGGGTGGGTCACTTCTGAATTCATCAGCCACTGATTTCTGCTTGGGGATCCCCAGCATTTCCACGATAAATAAATCTATCACTGTATATTAAGCATCTGTATATTCAGTGGTAAAGGGCCTATCCCACTCACGCGACATTTCAGCGACTGTCTTCGACCTTCAAGCTCGAGACCACTCGCCTGAAAAACCTCGAGCTGGATCGACCGTTAGCGATGAAACCGCGAGCTGGATCGACCGACAGCACACACACGCACACACACACACACACACACACAAACACATCGCAAAGGCGGGGACCAGGGAAAGCGGGGGAGCCCTTTCTGAAATTCACACCTGCGATGAACAGAAATGTTAAAGACGGCTGCACAGTGTACGGTAAGTCGTTTAGAGATTGTGGAGGGGTGGGGGGGGAGAAAATGGGAGAGAGGAGGAGAGATGGGAGAGAAGGGGAGAGGAAGGGAGAGAAGGAGAGAAAAAGGGGTGAGAAGGGGGGAGAAGGATTGGAGGCACTTTTAAGAAGCCAGATAACAATAAAGTTTAGTGGTCATTTTACATTACCGGTCGGTTTTCCTTGATCCTCAAAACTCCAATGAGCTAATTAAAATACCAGGTCAGCGAAGGAGATTGCCTATGACTGCCTTTGACTACCTGTAACTACATAGCGACCCACTCCACTGCACTACGAGTTCAAAAGAACCATGACGACCAATTTTTACTCACAGAAAAAATTTCAATGTGCTGAACATTTTTCCGCGACCTAGCTGAGGCCGTGAGTAGGTGGGAACTTCCCTCGAGCATGAAGGAGAGTTCCAGTGATCACATAGGATCTCTTAGGACCACGTGTCAACCATGATGCGAGTTTGAGTCGAGGGCAAACTCTTCTAAACTCACAGATTAGTTCCTCGCAATGGGACAGCCCCTTCATGCCATGTAGAGAGAAAATTACATGTTATTTAGAATTTTTTAAATTATAATTAATAATCACCACAGATCCCCAAAAGGCATCCCTTAAATGAGTATGTTTTTTTTGGATGAACACATTTTTCCATTTTCTTGATTAAAATGTTAAAGGCAACCATGTTCTAAATTCCGCCAAATCATGTTCCAGCACATGTGATATCATAACATGGACTTAACAGCAATGAAGGCAAATTAAATCACTTGACCATGAGATATTTTAGAATCATGCTAACTTTGCAATTATCATGCAGTTAATAAACTGGTTAACCCAACTGACTCTCAAATTTGGATTTACGAGTTTATGAAAATCTGATTCACTCAAAGTTGCCAAGATTAAATGATTACATTACTGTTGGTGATCATTAATGTGGGTAGATGAATGATGTTCTGATTTACATTATCAACCTTCCTCGTGCTACAGCAGAACCAATTTTTTAGTGCCTCATTATGTCCTGATCATAAATGATCTCAAAAGTAATGTTTTTACTTTTTGTGATAGATGATGCTGTTATTAAGTGGAATTGGTGTGATGTCATTGCTGAATGCAAATATGTTTCTATTATAAGTTTCCATTTACAGTTCAAAAGTCATCTGGTGGCAAGACCAGTGTCAATGCCTCTTTGCCTGGGAATGGAGTTATTGGAACAGTCACTTAAGGAGTCCTCTAGACTCTACGGAAGCCATCACTTTGGTGCCAATATTGCTTCCTCCTCCTCCTCCCCCAACTCCTAACCCTGTGCAGCAGAGATCAGCAAAGCCCTCAGGGTGGCCAGAGTGTGCAGTGTGCAGGATATGAAAATGAAGAATGAAACACTCTCTTGCAAGAGCACAAACCATCTCTGTATCAGCTGTGGCACTGCCAATGGCACTTTATACTTTCCTCATGGCCAATTGCACAATTTTTAGAGGCATTTTATAATAGAACAGAAAACAGAGAAGCCCGAGGGGAGAAATGATAGTTCATTTCTACTAAAGCGTTACTTTCCTGAAGGAACAACTGCTTAAATATGGTAGGTACAGTGGACTCTCTAAGAATGAAAGTGTAGAGCAAAGCACCATGAGGACTTCCAAGTTATGGCTCAGAGTAAATTGGGGGTGCTTTCAGGAAAAGGCCTGAAGTTCCATATTAGTGTGCAATTGATTGAGGGACCTGCAGTCTATGCACATCTATGGAACTATAATGCCAGCTGGAGAAGAAGTCACCTTGCATCGACAACATCAACAGTATCCCTAATTCAGTCGTGCATTACAAATTGCAAATTATGGCATAACTCTTGTGCATTCATGGAAAAGGGAAGATGCAGAGAAGACATTGCTCATTTTTCACCTATGACCTGGAGCAATAATCATCACTTTCCCATCCCCTTCCCAGAGATACTGCCATATACCTAGGGCTCTGGGCTTCATTCACACTTCACCTGGAGTGCGTTTGAGCTGCAACGTTGTATTGGATTTACTCAGCTGGCACTTTGACCTGGATTAAATCTGGACTGATTGTCTTCATTTTACGATATCACTGAGGTTGAACCAAGTCTGGTGACAACCCACCTGGTTAATTCTGAGTTGTGATTGAGTGCTGAGTTTCATCTGGATTGTTACAGAATGCAATGGTAAACTGGATTGTCGCAAGGAACAGGATGAAATCTGGGTTATTAGGATCTGGGCTGACTCATAGTTCTCATTGGAAGCTGGTTTAATATGGATTGATTCTGGAAGCTGGGCTGTAAAAGAAAAGCAGACTACATCTTGGCTGTCACAAAGATAAGGCATGCATAGCTTGTCAGAGGGAGCTGCATGTGTGTGCAGTGACATGGTGTGTCACTGAGCATGGGATTAAGACTGGGTTGTCATCAGCTGCTTGTTTTAATCTGGGCCGTGACTGTGAACTGGACTAATACTGGGGCGTCTTTGGGATGAGGTTTATGATAAGCTTATCACTGATGATTGTTCACTGGAATCTAGGTTCTGCTTATGATGTGACTGAGGATTGGTTTAACATTTGCCTACCATTGAGAGCTGGGCTACTTTAATTTTTCACTGGGAGCTGGGCTAGGTTCAGAGCTTGCTCAGTCAGAGGTGATATGCGGAGCTCACTTAACCCATGGCTTAAGCAAGAGACCACAGATACTGGGCTGCAAAGCAAAATAAAAGTTGTTAGAAAATGTCAGCTTGTTAAGCAGTGCCTGTGGAGCCACAGAGATGGTCAATCTTCTGGGTCAAGACCTGGCATCAGGTCCTTAATTCTTGGTTATGTTGGGAACAACATGGTTGTGTCACTTCCTTCCATCCAGACCATTTTCAGGGTACGTTGCATCACAAAGGTTGGAAGTATCGTCAAGGCCATTCCCTTTCCTCACTTCTACCTTCTGAGAGAAAATACAGGAGTTTGAAATCTCAGACATTCAGGTTTAAGACCAGCTTCTTCCCTACTGCTATCAAGCTCTTGATTCAATAAACTCTTTCACACCTCCTCACCAGATATGCTGCCATGTGCTCTTACTTTTAACTCTACCTCATTTGGTTTCTCCATATTTTGTGCTCTCGTCAGATTTGCATTGCGATCCTGCACTATTCTGTTCTTTTGCACTCATCGTTGTATTTACTGTTGTATTTATCATTACTCCATGTATACTGTTTACTCTATGAGTTTCATGCAAACAATACATTTTGTTGCACCCTGTTGGATGTGATAATAAACTAATCTGAATGTGAATTATAATCCTTTCTTAATAATAATCAAATTTATTTGTATCCTTTCTCTCTCTTACTGTTATATCCCTTTCAGCAATGACAAAAATAAACTAACATTTGTAAATATCATTCTCATAACTTACTGTTTACCTGCAAACCCCAATTTATGGAAGTTGTATAATTGTGCTAATTTATACATGAAATGCAGAGATCTGGTGAGGTGTAAACAAAATGAAAGCTTTAAAACAAAACTCCACAAATCATGGGGCCATGAGTAGTGAGTAATAAGAGAAGAAGTTGCTTTATTGATTTTCCTTGAACTTTCCTCACAGGAAATTATGGGCTATATTGCTTTACATAGATACATAGACAATAGGTGCAGGAGTAGGCCAATCGGCCCTTTGAGCCAGCACCACCATTTAATGTGATCATGGCTGATCATCCCCAATCAGTCTCCCGTTCCAGCCTTCTTTCTATATCCCTTGATTCTGCTTGAACTAAGAGTTTTATCTAACTTTATTTTGAATGCATCCAGTGAATCAGCCTCCACTGCATTTTGAGGCAGAGAATTCCAACAATTCACAACTCTCTGGGTGAAAAGGTTTTCCTCATCTCAGTTCTAAATGACATACCGCTTATTCTTAAACTGTGGCCCCTGGTTCTGGACTCCACCAACATCGGGAACATGTTTCCTGCATCTAGTGTGTCCAATCCCTTAATAATTTTATATGTTTCTATAAGATATCATTTCATCCTAAATTCCAGTGAATACAAGCCCAATGCTCCATTCTTTCATCATATGACTGTCCCGCCATCCTGCGTATTAACCTTGTGAACCTACACTGCACTCCCTCAATAGCAAGAAAGTTCTTCCTCAAGTTAGGAGACCAAAACTACACACAATATTCCAGGTGTGGCTTCACCAGGGTCCTGTACAACTGCAGAAAGACCTCTTTGTTCCCACACTCAAGGCCTCTCATTATGAAGGCCAAAATGGCATTAGTTTTCTTCACTGCTTACTGTACCTGCATGCTTACTTTCAGTGGCTGATGTACAGGTTTCGTTGTACTTCCTCTTTTCCTAACCTGACACCATTCAGATAATAATCTGCCTTCCTGTTCTTGCCACCAAAGTGGATAACCTCACATTTATCCACGTTAACCTGCATCTGCCATGCATCTGTCCGCTCACCCAACCTGTTCAAGTCACCCTGCATCCTCATAGCATCCTCTTCACAGTTCACACTGCCACCCAGCTTTGTGTCATCTGCAAATTTGCTAATGTTACTTTTAATCCCTTCATCTAAATCGTTAATGTACATTGTAAATAGTGGCGGTCTCAGCACCGAGCCTTGTGGCACCCCACCCGTTAATCCCTACTCTTTGTTTCATGTCTGCCGAACCATGTCAATACCCTACCCCCAATACCATGTGCTCTAATTGTGCCCAATAATCTCCTGTGTGGGACCTTATTGAAGCCTTATTGAAAGTCCAGGTACACGACATCCACTGGCTCTCCTATTTACATTTTACTTGTTACATCCTCAAAAAATTCCATAAGATTAATCAAGCATGATTTCCCCTTTGTAAATCCATGCTGACTTGGACCAATCATGTTACTGCTATCCAAATGCGCCACCACTACATCTTTAACAATCAACTCCAGCATCTTCCCCACCATTGATGTCAGGCTAACTGGTCTATAATTCCCTGCTTTCTCTCTCCCTTCTTCCTTAAAAAGGGATAACATCAGCTACCCTACAATCCACAGGAACTGATACAGAATCTATACAACATTTGAAAATGATCACCAATGCATCCATGATTTCTAGAGCCACCTCCTTAAGTACCCTGGGATGGAGACCATCAGGCCCTGGGGATTTATCAGCCTTCAGTCTACCCAACATCATTTCCTGACTAATGTGAATTTATTTCAGTTCCTCCGTCACCCTAGGTCCTCTGTCCCCTAGTACATCTGGGAGATTGTTTGTGTCTTTCTCAGTGAAGGCAGAACCAAAGTACCTGTTCAACGCATCTGCCATTTCCTTGTTCACCATAATAAATTCACCTGTTTCTCTCTTTAAGAGACCCATATTTGTCTTAACCTTATTTTTTCCTCTTCACATACCTAAATAAGCTTTTACTATCCTCCTTTATATTCTTGGCTAGCTTACCTTCGTACTTCATCTTTTCTCCCCGTATTGCATTTTTAGATACCTTCTGTTGATCTTTAAAGGTTTCCCAATCCTCTGGCTTCCTGCTCATCTTTGCTATGTTATACGTCTTCTCTTTTAGTTTTTTAATGTCCTTGACTTCCCTTGTCAGCCACGGTCGCCTCTTACTCCCCTTCAAATCTTTCTTTAATGAATACCTTTGTACTATGCAATGTTATGTTACATAGAAGGCCACTACTACAAAAGATCAAGGAAGCAAGATTATTTTTACTGGGAATTCAAATGAATGTTTAGGTTTAGGTTTATTTTTGTCACGTTTACTGAGGTACAGTGAAAAGCTTTGTTTTACATGCTAACCAATCAAATTAGATAATACTATACAATTAAACAAACTCTAGTTTTCTCATGCAATAGGCAGAACAAATGGAAAGATACAGAATGCAGAATACACTTCTCGACAATATAGTACAACCGTTCCAGAGACAAAGTCCAATGTCCACAATGAGGTGGTGGAGAATGGATTGTACCCAAGGTTAATGATTGACAGTTTAGAAACCTGTGTATGGTGGTGAGCAGTTTTAAACTTCCGTATCTTCTGCCTGATGGGAGAAGCAAGAAGAAGGAATGACCAGTGTGGGAAATGTCTTTGATAATGTTGGCTGCTTTGCTGAGGCAGCACACACTGTAGATGGAGTCAATAGTGGAGTGTCTGGCTGTGTAATGAACTAGGCTACATCCACCATTCTCTGTAATTTCTTGCTGTCTTGGGCAGAAGTGTTCCCAATCCAAGGTGCAGTGCAACCCAACAATATTGGGGGAGAGGTTGTTGTCCTGACACCATGTTACCAAGTTCTCTATCTCCTTTCTGTACTCCATCTTTTCATTGTTTGTGATCTTTCCCACCAAAATGGTGTCATCTGCAAACTTATAATGTAATTTCAAGACTATACTAATGCGAAAAAAAATTGGTTTATTACATAAAATTTTAACTGAAATTAATAGTATATTTGTGTCAATGCTCAAATGTAGAAATGTTCAATGATCTGAGGTGCTTTAAATCCATAGATTAAATTCCTTGATCTATTCCAAATTTTCATAGAAAAACGTGTTAATTGAAGCTATTATTCATTAGAAAACCACACAGGTCTAACAAAATTATTTATCTCCCCTCAAGGTTGCCAGTTTACGCAAACATGAACCGAACATTGAACATGCTGAACTATCCACTCCCCTTACCTACTCTAACTTCTCCCCCTCTGAAGATACAGCCCTCCAGTCACTCTGCAGCAACCCTGACATTATAATCAAACCCGCCGACAAGGGAGATGCCGTGATAGTCTGGCACGCTGACCTCTACCAGGCTGAGGGCAGGCGACAACTCTCAGACACCTTCTCCTACTTATCCTTGGACCATGATCCCACAGATGAGCACCAAGACTTAATATCGCACACCATTTCAGATTTCATTCTTTCCGGCTGTCTGCCCTCCAAAGCCTCCAACCTTATCGTTCCCCAGCCCTGCATGCTCTAATTTTATCTTCTCCCGAAAATCCACAAACAGAACTGCCCTGCCATTGTTTCTGCTTGTTCATGTCCCACTAAATTAATTTCCACATCCTATCCCCCCTGGTCCAATCCCTCCCTACCTATGTCGACTCTTCAATGACTTCCATTTTCCAGGCCCCCTTCACTTCATGCTTACTATGGATGTTAAGTCATCCTACACCTCCATCCCCCACCAGGAAGGTCTTAAAGCCCTCCGTTTCTTCCTCGACCACAGAACCAGCCAATTTCCGTCTATTACTTTCATCCACATAGCAGAGCTGGTCTTTACCCTCAACATCTTCTCCTTCGCCTCCTTCCACTTCCTCGAAGTCCAAGGTTTAGCTATGGGCACGCGCATGGGGTAGAGCTATGCCTTCCTCTTTGTAGAATATGTCAAACAATCACTGTTCCAAGCATACACTGGCCCTATCCCCAAACTCTATCTCCACTACATTGGTGACTGCATCAGTGCTACCTCCTGCACCCATGCAGAACTCACTGACTTCATTAACTTCACGACTAATTTCCATCCTGCACTTAAATTCACTTGGACCACCTCCGACATCTCTCTACCATTTCTAGATCTCACTGTCTCCACCACAGGAGACAGACTATCGACTATCATCTCTTATAAACACACTGACTCCCAGAGCTTTCTGGACGACACTTCTTCCCACCCTGCTACCTCTAAAGACTATCCCTTATTCCCAATTCCTCCGTCTACACTGCATCTGCAACCAAGATGAGGTATTCCATACCAGGTCATCAGAGATGTCCTCATTCTTTAGGGTATAGGGGTTCTCTTCTTCTATTATAGACGAGGCTCTCACTAGGCTCTCCTCAATATTCCGCAGCTCCGCTCTTGATCCCCCTCCCCCCATTCTTTACAAGAACAGAGTCCCCCTTATCCTCACCTTCCACCCCATCAGCCATCGCATATAGCACATAACTCCTACATTTTTGCCACTTTCAACGGGATCCCACTACTAGCCACATCTTCCCATCTCCACCCCTTTCCGCTTTCTGCAGAAACCGTTCCCTCCACAACTCCCTGGTCAACTTGTCCCTTCCCACGCAAACCACTCCCTCCTCAGTTACTTTCCCCTGCAACCGCAGAAGATACAACACCTGTCCCTATACCCTTACCTTCGACTCCGTCCAAGGATCCCAACAGTCTTTTCAGGTGAGGCAGAAGTTCAATTGCACCTCATCCAACCTCATCTACTGTAACTGCTGTTCCAGGTGTGGACTTCTATATGACAGGCACAAGCTGTGTACATCTAAAGACTATTACGACCACTTTCCCTTCTTTGTTGCAGAAAAAACTCAGGTTCAATTCCAACAGCAACCCGCAAATCCCATTCATTCTTTCTGTGTACGAGGCAGAGTAAGAGTTGTGGTCTTGGCAGAGCTGGTGGAGATGCCCACCATGTCCTCTTTATCATGTTTCATCTATTTTGCATCTGACATCACACTACAGACATTATCTCATTGGTACCTTCTTGATTGGTAAGGGGGTCAGGGGTTATGCGGGGAAGGCAGGAGAATGGGGATGAGAGGGAAAGATAAATCAGCCATGATTAAATGGCGATGTAGACTTGATGGGCCGAATGGCCTAATTCTGCTACTTTAACTTATGAACTTATGAGTCTCTGCTCTACATTCTTAATTAAATTTAACTATTGATCTGGTCAGTGTAAGTTTAGCAACCATCTAACTCCCAAGCTGAAGCTGCGGTGGTGCTATATGACACATAACATCAATGTTATATACACTGTGATAGCACCACTTCCCTTGGATGCTGCTCTGATCCCTATCACTAGCTGATATTCCAGGAGAGGTCAAGCACCAACATCAATTGGTTGTCCTCATGAACTTTTTCATCCTGCTCCTTATAAACCCAGCCAGAAGGGAAAAGGGAGAGGGTGAGAAAAGAGGAATGAAAGAGGAATGAAAGAGGTATGAATGAAGATTAAAAGAAGAATGAAAGAAGAGAGAGAGGAAGGGAAAGAAAGTTGGGAACTTCCCTGCTCACTGTTTTCCCCTGTCCCAGGTTTGAGGATGACTGAGCCACTGGGACAAGCCCAAGGCCACCAGCTCCATTGTGTAATCAAGACTAAGCTGACAGGAAGGCATCCAGCACCTCTATTGAGGCTAAGACTGAGTTGTCGGTACAACCCTGAGACCCCAGTGTCTCTTCCTGCCCACAAACAACTAGGGACTGCACCCACACACAGTTGCAAAGACTGAGCCACCAGGACAAATCCATGACCATCAGTACCTCCTCTTGAAACAAGGGTGAACTGCAGGGAGAAGCCTGAGATAACCATGCCTCCTCCTTCGAAGACAAGGATTAAGTTGCCAGGACAAGCCCGAGATTGACAGCGTCACTGCACATACGCCCTGATGGCGAGGTATGTTCTGACTTAAGTGATTATAGTTTAGCCCAATAAGGGCAATGCCTGTTAGGTTGAACCAAAGGAAAATGGTAGTCAAGAACCTAAAAAGGGATGTTTTTTTATTAACTTCTTGCCCACCATGCTTGAGGTCTATGCGGCAAATTGCAAAACATTTAAAGCAGGTAAAAATCAAATGACATCCTCATAATAATAATAATAATAATAATAATAATAATAATAACAATAATATATTTTATTATCATTACACATAAGTGCAACGAGATTTGGTTTGCAACTTCCATCCGATGTCATAACTTAAACGATTAATAACATTTAGGTTTCGATACCCCGAGAACAAGGTTTGTGAAACGAACATTAGAACAGTAAAACAGTCAAAACCAAAACAGACTAAAGTGCAGATGAGTCTGTGCGACGTGTACAGGTATCATCCTTTTGTATAGGTATCTTTCATGCAAAAGTTGATTCATAGAATCCTGTCTTATGTCTTGTCTGTCATGAACTCTGTCCTGCCCCAATAAATTGCAATATTTTTCATTCTATAAATAAGTATTGGGCATCTTCTTTCATTTATCCCTGGCATGCACTTTTTACAAATCAAATAAGCATTTATAGAGATCTGAAACCAAACATAGATTTATGTCATCTTGTTTATTGTTACAAGACTAACTGTCCTTAAAGTTATTTAATTAATAGTGTTTTTTTGTTCACAGAATTATGAAGACACTAACGAAGGCTTTTTCTGACTATGGAGACACGAGTTGCCGAAGGGCTGGATTGCTTTCGCTTAAAAATATGATTAAGGTTATTGAAATAGTCTGAAACTGGTAGGACACTGGAAGCAGAGGGAGGAGAGACTTTCTCAACCAAGCTGTGAGTTTTTATAATTCATCATTGGTTGACAGATGAGTTCTGCTGGAGAATATTAGAAAATGTCAAATCTCGTATATATGCTAATAGTATGCTGAGACTCGGCAGTGGTGTACTGGAGTTTTTTTTAATCTGTCTTGACCAGCCTGGAAAGTGGAGGAGACAAGTCATTGCACTTGACAATTTATGATCAAACAACTGAATTGTAAAAGAATAAAGGCATGGAAAGTGATAGCAATTTACTGATTTAGCAATGTTATTACTATAGATAAAGAAAATATTGATTTAGGCTACACTGAGCGATTAATTAATTTCCTTTACACACTACGTTTTCTTTTCAAATCAATTTAAACAAATGTTTGATCCTCGGGAAATGTACTGTATAGTTATATTTTAAATTAAGTACTTATATCTAATTCTACATGCCCATTATTTATTAAATAACAACGTAAATTGTATTGTGTGGCTTGTAGGAAGTATGTTCTATTTTTATGTTCCACTTTTGGAGCGTCAGATAAAATTACGTTTCATAGAAATGATGATTGGATTTAACCAATTGATGCTTGCTGTCTTTTAACCAACCAAAGCACCAAAATAGCACAAAATGTCATATGGTGTTTTAATTTGCCTTTTACACTTCCCTAGTTAAGTTTCAGTTTATATTATGAATTTAATATGGTAAACTGTAAATTAGGCAACAAAAAATAGAATGGTGTTAATTGTGTATTGCTGTACACATGGAATTAATCTGGGAAATACTCTAATGTATCCTGAAGTGTTAAAAACACTACCCTTGTTATATCTGTAATTAGATCATACAGTGTGTGCCAGTTAATGGGAGTCTTTTATTCTTACTCAAAGGATATATTGGCACAGATACTGAATAATTCCTCCACACACTTTGCATGAAAAACAACCTTGTTTTTACAAGACCAATTCATTGCAGGAGTTGTTATTTGTTTGTATTGCTTTATTAATTTGTCACATGAGAATATATTAAGCAAAAAATAACATTTGTGTTTAAGTATAGTATAGCCAGATAACTTAATGATGAATATTGAGGATAGAGTTTGCATAGTTATTGCTACCGATGAACACCAGTGAGATCCTGAAAGGTTAACAGGTTTGTTTCATACTTCCTTCTCACTTGATATAAAAATGATGCAACTGACAGGTTAATTATTTAGTTTCTAGTCATTTGCAGAGCATGCATTAACCAATTATAAAATGTGCATTGCAAAGAGATTTATTTAAAGGTCAGCTTTGTTGGTATGGACACCATTACCTTTATCACAGCAGTTATCCTCCATTCAACACTTACACATGAACTTAAGTTATATACAGTAAATATTAAAATAATACATTTCAACCAGGCTATCTGTATTCTAGAACAGGGCATGGATGAAACAAGATTTGGACAATGGTTTGAAAATATATTTCTGTAATCTATTTAAATGTTTAATTTTATGCAGCTGCAAATTGTTCCAAATGCATGGTAACACCTGAATTCTAACGAAAGCTATAATGATGATTAACCAAGCTCTTCATTTACCTTTCAAACCACATCAGGAAATCATAACTAAATAGGAAAGTTAAATAAAATCCACTGTTGAATGAATAATTAAAAGTAAGTTGAATTTATTTAGACTACAATACCGAAGCTCATTTTTCCTAAAAGGCTGACTGAAATAAAATTTGATATTGATATGATTATAAACCAGCATTTCCTATAAAAATGTAATTCCCTTCTTTTGAAAGGAAGCTTCATAACTTTACACATTTAAGATATCTTTCTCATCAATAGAACACCAATGTCTTTCAAACCAGGGCATGATGAGAAGGCTACGTTGACTTTGCACTTGAAAACAGCAGGTGTGGTAACAAAAGAGACTTTTCTAAAGGGCAAAAATACTTTGCCTAATCAGATTTAAATAGAATTCTGCATAAGAAAACAAAAAAAAACACAATGCCAGACAACCCTTACCCATCCGCAGAAAGTGCTTGGAATTCTTTCCCCACTAATTAGCTGGAAGACTGCTGGTAGCCCAGGGGCATCAAATTTTTGCCTTCAGGCAGCCACTTTATGCCTTCTTTACAGCAGTTTCAGGCATAAACAAAGCGAGATATGTAGTTAAAATAGTCCAGGCATGACATTTAGACCAGACAGTGCAGTTTGCATTCACTCTGTGCCCACCTGGTTTACTCCATTTTTGGAAAGACTCCAACGAAGGAAATTATTCATTTGACAAAGACATGTTAATAATTTGAAGGAACAGGAAAACTTAAGAGTTGAAATAGAAGACGAGTGAACTATGGGGAGATAAAGACCAAGAAAGGCAAATAGAACTTTGTGGCTGCACAGACAAAGTAAAGACTCAATGTTAAGTGTATACAAAGCATGGGTTGCATCATAATTAAAATATTTTGTGAACTTATGGGTTATCTATCGATAGAAATAATATTAAAGCCACAAAGGTCAAACACATTGGGTTCATGATGATGAAACATGAGACACTGGAGCTGTTTCTGTTTATGTTGGGAGGTCATTTGGAGATAAAATAAAAGTATATAGACTATTTTCTCTATCTGGGGGCAGAAAAACACAGAGGGTCATTATAACTAGTGGAAAGGAATCTGAACCTTGAAATGGATAAATATTTAATGCGTGGGACAAGCAAGGGTCGAGAGGGAGTAATAGGAAAAATTTGGATTTCACAACAATGCTCTATAATATATATATATATACACATACATACATATCCTTAACTATAAATTACAATGCAGTAAAGGTTTTTTCAATAAAACAAATAAATAAATGATTAGGAAATATGATATATATGTTGAAAAATGACCATTGTACACTAATCTTAATTCAATTGGTTTTATTCAGTCTTTAGTGTGGAAGTTTGAACCATAAACATATTTCCAGAATGGTATCAAATGTTTGATGGCATGAAAACACAGTTAATGGGATTGAAAAATTGGGAGGGATGTACAATGCGTAATCCGCAAGGAACAATTTTTCACCTTAATGTGAGTTTAAGAACATTCAGCTAAATTTACAGCACAAGATATTTGACATACACGATATTTGGCATATATCTATATATGTATTCGTATATATATACAGTATACCAATAGCTTATTGTTGTGCTGGAAAGGTCCTCAATTCTACAAAGAGTATTAATTTAACTTAAGGGCCTGTCCCACTTAGGCAACTTTTTAGGCGAGTGCAGGAGATTCTGCGCTCTCCTCATGATCACCACATGATCGCCACATGTTCGCCGGTGATCTCTGGTGAGTCTCCATCATGGTTGCGATGTATTCCCGCATTCTGGGAACTAGCCGCGGCCTCAGAATGGTGGCCGCAAATTTTTCAACACGTTGAAAAATATTCTGCGACCACAAATTGGTCGCCATGGAGAAAATTGATACATTTGTAGTCGTATGTGCAGTTGTAGTGGGGTCGCCATGTAGATATAGGTAGTTGATCTAGTCGTAGGTAGTGTTAGTTAATCACCTTTGCTGATTGGGCATTTTCATTGGCTCATTGGGGGAAAAAAACGGAAGCATGAGTTTGCAGAACCAAGGAGCACCCGACCGGTAATGTTAAATGTCTGCTAAACTTCACAGCTGTGTATCGCTAGCTTATTAAAAGTTGTCTGGCTCCACTGCTTCTCCCCCCTTCTTCTCCCCACTTCTCCCCTCCCCCCTGCTCCCCTCTTTTAAAGGACTGAAACCCCTGTCTCACGTTGCGAGTTGGCCCACGAGTGACCCCGAGTTTTCACACGTGGTGATCACGTACAGCCAACGTAGCCGGAACGTCGGACCTCGCGCGATCAACTTGTCCACTCCTGGCGCTAACGGCAGGTACCCGTGAAACTTGTGAACTCGTGAAAAAAGTCAAACATGTTTGACTTTTTCCACGAGTCAAATTTAGTGTTCAAGATTAAAACTGAAACATTTAGACTCGTTGTAAGAACGTAGGGCCCGTGCGTTTAACTTAGTGAATCGTGAGTCTACCGTGGGAACTCTTTAAATTATTTCAGTGCCATTCACGCTCGAGTCTTAATCACAAAATTTAATTCACCCTAGATAAATATTCTTTGCTTTTTGGTCATTTTCGTCTTATTTTCCCATGTGTACACTTTTATATATAATGTATATCCTAAAAATATGTTAAAAAAAACTAGGAGTGAAAAAAGGTTTAATTACCACAGGAGTGGAAAATCATTCTATTAGAATGATAAAAAAAAAACATTCCAACGTCTAAACACTGGGCTTCAGCCCTATCCTACCCTTTCTGGGGGTGATTACTGCAGTTATTTATTGGAAAATTAGCTATAAAAACCATGGAGATGAATCAATGGATTTTCCTGACGCGTAGATTTGGTGTTGCGGTCCGACCAAGAGGAGGTGATGTGGACACGGTTTCAGTTATAGTTCTAGAGGAACATTGCTTCGGATCGATGTCTCTTATGCACTCCTCAGAAGAACTGGGTGTGCTCTTCACCATTATGGCTCCCAGCCTACAGGTTTCTGATCTGAACAACTAACTTCTTCCCTATTTCTCCTCCACCCACCCCCCCCCCCCCCTATTTCCCTCTCCTCCTCGGCGCTCTTGTTCACTCACACCTTCCCTCCCTCCCTCCCTCTCGCAGGGCTTGGTTCAAAGGGGGCAACGAGCTAAGCGGGGTCTGAACCCTTTCTGAAAACGAGCGCAGAGAGAAAAAAAAGTATTGTCAAGCGCTCCAAACTTCGTTTAAAATAAGTAAATCTGACTTTGGCTAATAATTTAATAATAAATCCTTATACAAAACTAACACCCTACAAACTCTCTGTCTCTCACGCTGCCTGTAGCCTTGTGGGGGGTGTGTGTCGGAGAGAGGGGGTGTGGGTGTGGAGGGGACCCGATGTGAATGTTACCACTATAGGATGACGAGGTTGGGCTCTGAGCTGCAGTGAGAGAGAGCAGAGAGAGAGAGAGGGAGAGAGAGTGGGTGTGCACGTCAGCAGCAAAGTTATATACAACGGGGGTACACAAAAGGCTGGAGAAACTCAGCGGGTGCAGCAGCATCTAAGGAGTGAAGGAGTAAGGAGATAGGTGACGTTTCGGGTCGAGACCCGAATATACAAAGGGCTTGTACGCGCTGCCAAGTTAGGTTTCCTTTGTTCTCGTCCGGGGCTTCAGAGAGATCGGAGGGAATTATGCCTCCCTTGCACACCACTCCCTTGCACACCACTCCTAACCCAAGAGACTTGTCACCCCAGACAGATTAATGACGCCCCCCCCCCCCACCCTCCCCAACCTCCCTCACGCCTGGGGACCAAAGCAGCTCAGGAGGCGAACCCTGAGCTCCGTCTCCCAACAATCTGATGCGCATTTTCCCTCTGTAGGTCATATTAATAGATGCAGCCGCGCTGATATCTATCTTTAACTCAAAGCCACAGGATGGAGATGTTTTCTTTAACATTGTTGCTTTATTAAAACATACCTTCATTCACGGTTGGCTCAAGTGTAACGGGAGAGGAACTTGGTAACACGGGAGAGCACCTTGGCACATCGTATAAAAACATGCCCGTGGGAACTCGGTTAAAAACTTGACCATAAACTTTGAATCTCGTGCATAACCACGAGTCCGTTTTTTTTCTTTCACTTGGGGTCACTCTTGGGTGGACTCGCACCGTGAGACAGGGCCTTTATAATACACTGTACTAGCCATCTTAACTTTCCTGTTCATCGCGGTCTGTGTTTGTATCACCTTGGCTCACCTGCTTTCCCTGGCCCCCGCTTTTGCGATCTGTTTGTGTGTGTGTGTTCCACTCTGATAATCGCAGTTCGTCTTCTTCTTTCGTGTGGCGTGCACAGCCTAAAGTTGTTGGACAACTTGTTCTATTTGATCTTCCATTTGTGCACGTTGAGTTGATTGCATTAGTCAAAACAGGGCGGACCACGTGAAGGTTGCAATCTTCCACCCCATCGCCGCTCCAGTTACCGGTTTTTCAGCGAGTGCCACGAACTTGACAGTCGCCGGCAGTCCACTGAAAAATCGCCCAAGTGGGACAGGCCCTTTAATGTTCTTAAACTCGCATTAAGGCAAAAAGTTATTCCTTGCGGATTATTCAGTCTACATCCCTCCCATTAACTGTGTTTTCGTGCCGTCAAACATTTCATACCATTCTGGGAAATATGTTTATGGTTTAAACTTACACACCAAAGACTGAATAAAACCAATTGAATTAAGATTTGGTGACAATGTTTATTTTTGAACCTCTACATCATATTTCCTAATTTATTAATTTGTTTTATTGAAAGACCTTTATGGCATTGCAATTTATAGAGTTAAGGATTATTATTACATCATTAATTAACAATATCTGGACATAAACTTCTCATCTTCAACTTGGATGGATATAATAATTCAGAATCATTTTCCAGTCACCTGTTCAGAGTACATTATCAGTCTGCAAGATGCCATTACCACTTTCAAATACAATAAAATGCACATTGAATATGAATGCTTAATGTATTGTAGGAATCTCCAGGAAATCCATTTTCTCAGCTTGCCACAGGATTAAAATAGAAAGAAAATTGAAGGATATGATTTTTTTTTAGAAATAATTGCATGACATTCATTGAAGAACAGTATAAAATCAAACAGTGAAGCCAAAGCTTGGGAAGGTGTTTAAAAGCCTTTTAAATGGACTCTATCTCTTTTTATATCACACGCAATATATGGAAATTACAGACAAACAGGGGGAAGGCATCCATTAAATTAGCAGTAACCAATAGGGAATGATTTATACAATCATTAAACACAGCAAGCTGCAATGACATTCCTACTCAAATGTTAACAGTAGTCATTATATGTAAATGAAATCTTTTGAGGATCAGTCACCCTTAAAACACACTCAATCATGGTTTGAAGTGAATCAATTATTCTTCGTGTTGTTTATCCCCTGATATTGGATTTTTGTCACCTCTGAGTTGCAGTAATCCTTTCTTTTTTATTTCAAACCACTGGTGGGAAAGCGTGATGTCACTTTATCTTCCGGCTGTTCACTTGGCTTCACAGGACAACAAAGATACACACGTGCGGTTCGCTGATAATGAAAATTAACATTCTTCCTGTCTCATGGCGCTAAAAGCTGCTCATGTTGTGGCTTTATTTCTGGGTATCTCAAGACAATTCGCTCTTGCCGGAACAGCTGCTTGCCTTACAGATGTACATCGGCTTATTTTTAATTACAGCTACTCTATGCTTATGGCCCTGCAGGAAGCAAGTCACAAGGGTGCCAAATACTGAGAAAAGAGGGTGGAGAACCGACCAGAAATTCTATTTAATGATCCATTTGGGCTGAATCTTCCAGAGATTATAAAATGTAAAACTGAACTAAAGTTGAGTAGGAGGAGCTGGATGGTATATTAATTATAGTGTGGTCTCAAGTGCTACACTTTATGACTGATTATTTTTCTTTGATAATACTCCCAGACAAGCAAAACTGGCTAAGTTGTGAGTGATCAAGTCTTGTTGGATAATTCTCTTGGAAATGCCTACGACTGTTATTGTATGTTGAAGGACAATATAAACACAAGCAGTTGTTGAACCGGTACAATGAGGTTATAACATTGATATTACAACCTCAAGTCTACGTGTTGATTGTCTGCTAGACATATATCTGGGCCAGGTAATGGTAGCTAGTGTTTTGTTAATTGGGGCATTTTAGTCTTTTGACTGTCCTGTTCAAATGGTTTATTCATACCTGATTAAAACCGTTTTGTGCGTCTGAAGAAGTAAAGGGCCTGTTCCACCAGCATGCAACTCTGTGCGATTAGCGCGACCTAACGTGGTCGCTTGAGCCGTCCGGTGTCGCGGGGCCGGTCCCACTTCGATCGCCGGAGCCGTGCGGAATTGTGCGGAGTTCGTCCCGAGTTCGTCCCGACACCGCGCGGGGCTCCGAAAAACCAACTATGTCCAAAAATTCCGCGCGACAACGGCTTGTCGGCTCGCAGTTGCCTCGACATTTACACACCGCCCCGACATCGTGCCTCCGTGAACCTATTTGTAAGTGCCTCCGTCACCCTCTATGTGTGTGGCTCCGTGGCCCTGTGTGTGTGTGTGCCTCGGTGCCCCTCTCTGTGTGCCCCTCTCTGTCCTGGCGAACTTACCTTGGACTTCGCTCCAAGTTCGCCTCACTTTACGCCGCGTTGAGCCACTCACCCGACCTCCGCGCGGCCCCTACTGCCGGTTTGGTTGCGCTTGCCGCATGCAGGCGCATGCTGGTGGGAACGGCCCTGTACAGGGGATCACCCGACCTCCGCGCGGCCCCCGCTTCTAGTTTGATCGCGTTCATCGCATACAGTTGCATGCTGGTGGGACAGGCCCTTAAGTGGGAACAACGCACACCTGAAGTTCCTCACTGCTCTGGCACATTGTACTTACTGCCACCGTGAAACTATGTCTGCTTCAGTGTGACACTAAAGATGATGCGCAACAGAGTTAATGGCAGATTGAATTGCTCTCCAGACCATACTGTTGGACCTCCAGCAGCTGGTGGTTTCAGACCCAAACTGCAGATTGTAGACCCTAATGTAAACACAGCCTTCTCCAGTTCACGTCCCAAAAGACCAAACCGAGCCAGCAAGGGAGAAAAATATACTAATCTGCTCTAAGATTGATCCCTGATTACAATCCTCCTGGGGAAAAAAAAGAATGATATGACTATTACATTAATCAAGCTGTTTTAAACACATATATCGTGATGAGATTATTGTCGCCATTAAATGTCAGGAGAACACAAGATCTAGATTTTAATGAATCACTATCAACCTAGATTAGATTTTGCAGTGTTTAGAGTAAATTGTTGCCTAAAGTCAAAACAAATATTGGAAAGATTCATGCTGAGTTCAAAGATTGGAGCGTGAATGAAGCATAAACTATCGCACAGATCCTCTGTTAATGCTTATGAAGCAATAGTTAAAGGAAAACTTCCATTTGGCAGCTTTTGCTTTCGCAGCCTTTCTTTTGTAACAATGCTCATTGTAACAGCACCGTTAAGGACCTGTCCCACTTAGGCGATTTTTCAGTGGACTGCCGGCACATGTCAAGCTCGCAGCACTCACTGAAAAACCGGGAAGTGGAACGACGAATGTCAAGAGTGGAACACACACACACGCACAAACACATCGCAAAGGCAGGGGCCAGGTAAAATGGGAGAGCGTTGTCTGAAATTCACACGGTGCAAAGCCAAGGTGATACAGGCACACACCACGATGAAGGTTAAGACGGCTAGCACGGTGCACGCTAAGAGCGGGGGAGGGGGGGGGAGGAGAGAAGGGGGGGAGAAAATGGGGGAGAAGGGGGGGGAGAAAGGGGGGGAGGAGAGAAGGGGGAGAAAAGGGGGGGAGAAAGGGGGGAGAAAGGGGGGAGAAAGGGGGGGAGAAGGGGGGCGAGAAGGGTGGGGAGAAGGGTGGGGAGAAGGGGGGGAGAAGGTGGGGGAGAAGGGGGGGAGAAGGGGTGGGGGAGAAGGGGGAGGGAGAAGGGGGGAAAGAAGTGGAGACACTTTTAAGAAGCCAGACAACTTTTGATAAGCTGTGAAGTTTGGCGGGCATTTAACATTACCGATCGGTTTTCCTTGGTTCTGAAAACTCGTGCTTACGTTTTTTCTTCCCCAATGAGCCAATGAAAATGCCCAGTCAGCAAAGGAGATTAACTAAAACTACCTACGGCTATCTCGATTATCTAGAACTACATGGTGACCCCACTACCACTGCACATACTACTATTACAGGATTATTGATTTTCTCCATGGCGACCAACATGATGAAAACTTTGCTGCGACCATACTGAGGCCAGAATGCGGGAACTCCTCGCGACCATGAAGGAGACTCACCAGAGACCACCAGCGAAAATGTGGCGACCATGTGGCGATCATGAGGCGTCTGCAGCGTCTCCTGCACGCGCCTAAAATGTCGCCTAAGTGTCACAGGTCCTTTAAGAAATTGGAGAGAGTCAGAATCTGAAGAAGGATCTCAATCCGAAACGTCACCTCTTCCTTTTCTCCAGAGGTGCTGTCTGACCCCCCCCTGAGTTACTCCATTGTCAGCATCCAGTATGTAGACAAAAGGAAACACATTAAAAGATATCTCGTGTAGGAAGGAACTGCAGGTGCTGGTTTACACTGAAGATGTCTCAACTGATTCAATTCATAAGGCAATATAAGCTCATAACTAAATCTTGATCAGTTGTTATTTTTGTCACATGTACCAAGATACATTGAAAAAAAATGAGGGTATATATGTAGAATCCGTTGCAAAGGTGAGGAAAGGCCAAGAAAGAATGAGAAAAGGTTACACCTGCCAGAGACCTGCTCTAATCAGGCTGCACCTACATCTTAAATAATAAAATTGAACACTATAATGGGCCTGTCGCACTTACGTGTCCTTGGCACGCAAATTACGCGACCTCGCGTTGAACCGAGACGGTCGAGCAAAGGTTGGGCGCGATTACATGCGTACACACAGCTGTCTGGAGCGCGTGACGTCATTTGAAGATGGACAAAAAGCTGGAATAACTCAGCGAGACCGGCAGCATCTCTGGAGAGAAGGAATGGGTGACGTTTTGTGTCGAGACTCTTCTTCAGTCTAAAAAGAAGGGTCTTGACCCGAAATGTCACCCATTGCTTCTCTCCAGAGATGCTGCCCGTCCCGCTGAGTTACTCCTGCATTTTGTGTCTATCTTCAATTTTCTTGGTCCCACTCTGGGAGTAGAAGTGGGGGCGGATCCGGATCTCAATGGCCATGAGCCCCAGGCAGAGTTCGGCGATCGTTTGCCTGCTTCTGCTGCTGTTGAAGGTGAGACATTGCTTTGCACCAGGGTCTTGGGCCTGTCCCACTTTAGTCGTCAGTTCCGCGACAGGCCATTGGCGCGCGAAGATTTCGTTCACTGCAAGAATTTTGGAGCCCCGCACGATGTCGCGCACAACTACATACCCCTCCGCGCTTCTAAGTGGGACCGGCCCCACGCGGCCATACGGTTCCCGTACGCCTTAACGCAACCACGAGGTCGCGTAATTTGCGAGCCAAGGACGGGTAAGTGGGACAGGCCCTTAAACCTTTCATCTCTTCTGTATTATCATTCAGTATGTTTATGGTTACTCTTTATTTATAATCCCATTGCCCTGCCTTGATACCTTCTCTATTTAGACACTAACTTAAAAACCTATACGTTTTCGGTTGTTCTACTTATATTTTCATTTAGGTATTATCATATGCTCTGTTTTTGCACTTTTTTTTTAACACAACACTTTCCCTTTATGGAAAACAATGTGCACTTCTGAGCATGCTCAGTGCCTGGAGTGTGGCAACAAAGAATGCAGCCATTGTTTACATGCAGTGAGTCTGCACAATTAATCACAAATGAAGGAGCTAAATCAGACAGTTCACATTGGAATTTAAACAAAATCACTTTTTGGTGGGGGCATGAACACACTGTGCAGCCTTCCTTAATGGAGCAACATCACCATTGTCAATAATAATAAAAGTAACAATGACACCAACCATTTTTGCCAAATGCTTTTGCTAAAGACTGGTATGTGGATTAGCAAGGACCTGCTGGTTTAAATTAATTGTGGAACTTCACAACTGATAGATATAATTTTCTTTCTACTTATGATTAATTATAATCAGCACCAAACAACACATAGGAGGAACATCATGTGAGGCTGATAGGGATTCAGCAAACTATAATATCGTAGCGGCGCCTGCGTGCCCCGCTATAATATTGTAGCGGGGCACGCAGATATCGAACCCGGCGTTTGGAAGCCACGGTCATGTGACTCGGGAGGGGCTGCTGTTTTTGCGCAGTTTCGCTTTCGCGCCACAGTTGTTTTGCTGATCACCGTTGAGATCAGACGTGGATGCAGGGACCTGTTTGCTAAGGAGCGAGTGTTCAAGAAAAAACATTCAGAAAACGTAGTAGTCATTTCTGCATCCGCTAAATTGGTGACCCCGACCTGTCTAGCCATCATTAGACCAGAGGTCATGCAGGAAGAATCGTCCGGCCTGAGGCAGGGCTCACCGGGCTTCAAGCTACCTTCATTTTGGCCCGATCAACCTCAGGTGTGGTTCGCCCATGTAGAGGCAGAGTTTCATCTGCGTAGAATAATAGCGGATGACACAATGTATTTTCACGTGGTGGGAGCTCTGCCACAGGATTGTGCCTCGAGGCTGCTGCCGTATATCAGAGACCCGCCGACAATCGCAAAGTACAAGGGTTTGAAGGCCGTACTGCTACATACCTTCGGTCACAGCCATAGAGGCAGGGCGGCGAAGATCCTACACATGGACAGTGTCGGCGATCGGCGTCCGTCCACCATCATGGCGAAGGTGCTGGCCCTGATGGTCGGGCACCGCCCGTGTCTGCTGTTCAAACAGTCGTTCTTGGAACAGATGCTGGACGAAGTCCGCTTAATGCTCGCTGGGGCCGACTTCTCGCAGAGAGAGCCGACGAGTTGTGGACCCACAGACGGCGGGATGTTTGTTCTTTCACTCGCCCCACTGCCACGGCTAGGGTGCAACCGAGAAGACAGCGGGACGAAGGCCAGGATCCGCCCAGCGCCGAAGAAGTATCGCCGCAGCCGGAGGTGTACAGCTGACACCGTTGGTGCTACTACCATCTCCGTTATGGTGTGGAAGCCCGAAGATGTCGAAGCCCTTGCACATAGAGGCGAATGCGATCGGACCGAATGAAAGCCTCTATGTCCATGATCGCCAATCCAGCCACCATTTCCTGGTCGATTCCGATGCCATAGCCAGCATCCTGCCACTGACCACCCAAGATACCTGCGTCAGTAAGGTAGGACCCGTCCTCTCGGCCGTTAACGTGAGCGACATTCGAACTTACAGACCCTGGACTTAAATTTCGACTCCCACCCATATAGGTGGAAGTTCACCGTTTCTGGCGTCGCCCAGCCGATATTGGGGGCAGAATTCCTGCTCGCATTCTCCTGGCTGGTCGATGTGTGGGGCAGGCGAATGGTTCCGTTGTCGGACCTGTGCCCTGCCAAGCCGCGTAATCCGTTCATGCCACAACAGCAACTCGACGAGGTAGCTGAGATCCAGCAGCCTTTCGCACCCCTTCTCACTGGATTCCCAGGGTTGCTCATGCCCCGGTTCCACAGGACCATGCCCTGTCATGGCGTGGTCCACCACATTCCCACCGAGGGCCCACCGGTTCACGCCCGCGCACACCGCCTCCCGCCCGATAAACTGCGCATCGCACGAGACGAGTTCCAGCTTATGGAAGACATGGGGATTGTCCAGCATTCAGATAGCCCTTGGGCTTCCCCTCTGCATATGGTACCCAAAGCGTCCGGGAGATGGTGACCTTGTGGTGATTACAGCCGTCTAAACGCGGTAACGACAGCAGATCGGTACCCAGTACTGAACATCCAAGATTTCTCGGCTCATTTGGAGGGTGCTACCTTCTTCTCGAAGGTCGACCTGCTCCGTGGGTATAATCAGATCCCGGTCCATCCCGCCCACGTCCCTAAGACGGCCACAATCACCCCTTTCGGCCTTTTCAAATGGCTAAGAATGCCTTTTGGCCTGAAGAACGCCGCTCAAGCATTCCAAACGCTAATGGATCAGGTCGGGCGGGGTTTGCCGTTCATATTCATCTGTCTCGATGATATTCTGGTGGCCAGCAGCTTGCAGGCCGAACATGCCTGCCCTTCGAACGGCTGCCTAAGTACGGGTTGGTGATCAACCCCGCGAAGTGCCAGTTCGGATTGCGCTCCATCTCCTTTTTAGGTCACAGGATAACCTGCCAAGCCGCACAACCGCTGCCTGAGAAGGTCGACACAATCCGTCGTTTCCCGAGGCCACTATCCGTCAAGGGCCTGCAGGAATTCATCGGAATGGTCAATTTCTACCACCGATTCATCCCGTCAGCGGCCGCCATCATGCGGCCATTGTTCCAATGTCTGGTGGGCAAGCCCAAGGACCTAGTTTGGTCCAGGGAAGCCAGTATAGCTTTTGAGGGGGCTAAGACCGCGCTGGCCAACGCCACCATGCTAGTACACCCGAGGGCGTCAGCCCTCACAGCTCTCACCGTGGATGCGTCGGACATCGCAGTGGGCGCTGTCATCGAGCAGCGGTAGGTAACCGCTGGCTACCGCTGGTGTTTTTCAGCAGGCAGCTGCGGGCTCTGGAGATCAAGTACAGCACTTTTGATCGGGAGCTCGTCGCGCTTTACCTAGCGATCCGACATTTACGTTATTTCCTACAGGGTCGCGCGTTTACCGCATTCACGGACCACTAGCCGCTCACGTTCACTGTGAATAAGGATGCAGATGCAGTTTGATGTGGATAAATGTGAGGTTATTCACTTTGGTAGCAAAAACAGGAAGGCAGATTATTATTTAAATGGTGTCAAGTTGGCAAAAGGGGAAGTACAACGGTATCTGGGGGTCCTTGTTCATCAGTCAATGAAAGTAAGCATGCAGGTATAGCAGGCCGTGAAGAAAGCGAACGGCATGTTGGCCTTCATAACAAGAGGAGTTGAGTATAGCAGCAAAGAGATCCTTCTGCAGTTGTACACGGCCCTGGTTAGACCACACCTGGAGTATTGTGTGCAGTTTTGGTCTCCAAATTTGAGGAAGGACATTCTTGCTATTGAGGGAGTGCAGCGTAGGTTCAGAAGGTTAAATCCCGGGATGGTGGGACAGTCATATGCTGAGAGAATGGAGCAGCTGGGCTTGTATACTCTGGAATTTAGAAGGATGAGAGGGGATCTTATTGAAACATATAAGATTATTAAGGGTTTGGACACACTAGAGGCAGGAAAAACGTTCCCGATGTGGGGAGAGTTCAGAACCAGGGGCCACATTTTAAGAATAAGGAGTAAGCCATTTAGAACAGAGATGAGGAAACACTTTTTCAAACAGAGAGTTGTGAGTCTGTGGAATACCGTGCCTCAGAGGGTGGTGGAGGCCGGTTCTCTGGATATTTTCAAGAGAGAGCTAGATAGGGCACTTAAAGATAGCGGAGTCAGGGGATATGGGGAGAACACAGGAACGGGGTACTGATTGTAGATGATCAGCCAAGATCACATTGAATAGCGGTGCTGGCTCAAAGGACCGAATGGCCTACTGCTGCATTTATTGTCTATTGTTTATTGTCTATTCCTGTTGCACTATTCCTTGTTGGTGGTAGAGTTAATATATTAGTGAGGTGCTGCCAGAATAGCCTGAAGGCAAATCAAGTCTCATCTTATTGGTGGAATTCAGCATTTTGACTGTGATGTGTGATGTTGGCAAAATCCAAACTGGCTACTGGTTGGTGGCATTGTCAACGACACCTTCCAACACCCTACATGCAATTTACTATAGACTCGTTGATTGATTAATAATCCAAATGTATTTATCCTGTTTTTTTTTACATGGGATTCACCTGGCCAATTTTCTACATTACCACATAGATCTTCTGCTTTGGATCAAGAATGACCTACTTCCACTCTTGTTCTGTTCGTTCTGAGGTAGCTGATGAGGCCAATGTGAAACCTACAGACTCTTCTATTGGAGACGCAGGAGGTGTTTGATAGCAAAAATAGGCATTTAATGTGAGAGAAGGTGTGCACCTTCAGCCATTTGTGCTGAGTTTCCATATGCTCCCCACAGCAATCAGAGCCATCTCACATGCTCCTTCTTCATTTTGAGCAGCCTTGAGCCATGGGTCATCACAAGTTGCAAAAAAGGCTTTGAGAACATCCTTGAAACTTTTGATTGTCCTTTTGACATTTGTGCTGTGATGGAGATTAGAGCAGAGTGCCTATTTCTGGTCATGCAAATAATTTGACTTTCCTATTGGAACTGGCTGAGTATAACTTCAGTCTCAAAGCTAGGTATATTGGACTGTGGGAGGGCATTGTAATTGGTTCACTTATTGTACCAGTGGATCTGGAACATTTTGTGGATATATAATTGGGGGCAACCCTGTCATGTGTTGAAGTGCCCAGTGTAGAAAGTCCATGTCCTCGAAGCATGCGAGAGGGCGGGGGTCACTGTTGCTAAGCCGATCACAGAATATATAACCATGCGAACCGAAACAGGTCCTTCCAGTTTGTCCATGGCAAATGTGATGCTTATCTATGTTGATCCATTTGGCGGCATTATACTCATAGCCCTCTATGCTTCTCATAACCAAGTACCTGCCCAAATGCCTTTCAAATGTTGTGATTGTGTGCACCTCTGCCACCTCCTCGGGCTGCAACCTGCAGATCACCACCACTCTCGGTGTGAAAACCGACTCCTCAGCTCTTGTCCAGATTCTTTCAAACATGAACATCAGCCCTCTTGTTCTAGCCTGTCCTATCCTGGGTAAAATATAATGACTATTTATCTTATAAATCTTTCAAAGATCAGCCTATCAGTGTAAATAAACGCAGCCGAACCAAGTTCTCCTTATAACTGTAGTTCTCCTTTCCAGTCTCCATCCAGTCGATTCTCTTCAGCACTCTTCCCACTGTTACCATATGCTTCCTGTAGTATACACATTATTCCAAGAGCGATCTTGAGCTTGTTGGTTTTGAAGTCTTAATCGTCATATGTATGAAGATTTGTTTCCTTGCTGCTTCTCAGCCTGATGGTCAACCTGTGAATCCTTTACGTCCTTAGAAACATGAAGCCTACAGGACCAGTTCATCCACATCCTACCATTAAATTAAGGACCTGCAAGAAATCTTTACCTCCAGGTTTTTCAGCTGCAAATATTGTTTCATCCTGTTTTTTCCGAGATGCCAGAACCAACTGTTGGGCCTTCCCGAGGTGTCGTGGGCCTAACTCAACAAAACACCAGTGAAGGGAGTTGCCCACTTTATAATCCCAATGGTATACTCGCATCAACATGATCACTTTTTTTAAAGTTTAAGAAGGAACTGCAGAAGGTGGAAAAATCGAAAGTAGGCATAAAATGCTGGAGAAACTCAGCGGGTGAGGCAACATCTATAGAGAAAAGGAATAGGTGACGTTGCGTGTCGAGACCCTTCTTCAGACCCTTATTTTATTTAAGAGCTAGTTAACATATAGGTAGCTGTTTTTTGCATACATAGTTATTTATTGTCCTTAACATAAGTTGGTATATTCATTTAGATAGTTAGATAATACATTGGCTTTGGGCTTGGTTTTCTTAGTTGAATGCTTATCCTGGAGTTATAGCACAAGTACTTTGAGTTTTAATCGTAATTGGGAGCTGGAGGAAAGACCTATGTGTGACAGAATTCTGGCAACATTAATTTGCTTGAGAAATAACATTCATTTTACTGTTAGGCTCTAAAACTTCTGTTATTAATGGTAACTCAAGAGTCAAGAGTCAAGGATGTTTAATTGTCATATGTACAGACAATGGAACAATGACATTTTTACTTGCAATCCCAAGAGCCTTGTTAGTTTATGAAAGATAAGCCCCTCCTGAATCAGACCGTTATTGAGTTTACCTATTTCCAACAATGCCCTGGCTGGAAGTTCAGTGGGATAGGTTGGAAGTTCTGTCTTTGATTTCTACTGCATTGATTCGGGAGAGTGCTGACACTTAACCACAATATGAGATCTGGAAACCTGTGAGTTTTAATTATGTTTTGCCAAGTTTTTGTACTATGTAAGGGATATCCATGGACATTTGTGTATGTCCTCAGATATGTGCATACTTATATACACGCACACACACACACAAAAACAAGTTACCACTTCTGTGTAGAATTCTTAGAAGAGATCAAATATAAATTAATAGCAGCACTAGTTTTATACAGCTTTTACCTTTATCTAATACTTTCACCTGGTTTACAATCACAGCTCCATTAGCTTCTCAAGCAGCGGACGTTGTATCAGGCCCCACTTTCCACCATTTCCATTCAGCCTACATGCAAGTGACATCCTGACAGGAAATTATTACACGTCATTACACTTCTTAAAACACAATTTAGCCAGCCTTTACAAATTATTCTCTGGTGAGCACAAGGGGTAATGGAAACTGTCTATTCCACTTAGGTTTGTCAAGCTCTGTTTCCCTTTAATTCCAACCAATTTTTGCCTATAGAAGTAAAACACTGGCTTTTTAGCTGACAAAAAGCAAAAAAGGTTGTTGCTTAAAATAACACCATTGTCAGTCTCTTTTGTCCCTTTTTGCTTCAGTGCTAATGGTGTCTTGGGTTCAACAAGCCCCAGAGGGTCTGTCTAGCATGCTATTAGCAAGGATGAAGGCCCATACAGCTTGCCTATCTGTTCCACTTGGGTGTAGCAAAAGCACCATAGTCCCAGAGCTTTCAAGCAGTAAGCAGACAGTCGTTAGCCTACTGCCTTTGCCTTCAAAACACAGCTGCCACTCATGCTGTCTGTGACTATATCTTAAAGGCATTTGTCTTGGTTTTGTCTGAAATAATTTGGTCATTAAATTGGATAAAGCATGGACTTTCTTTGCATAAAAGGCATAGAGATTTGTTATGGACCTTGAGGATCTTTTTTATATTCCTTCTGTTTGTTCTTTCACTTGTTCCATCATTCTTTTGTCTCCTCCACTGTTCCTCACAGGGAGGATGATGATGGATCGTCTGACCATGAGAAAATATCAAGTCTGGGACTTGGTTAAGTAGTTCTGCTGCGCTGTGACCTCATAATCGCCCTCAGCAAGTTGGCCTCCCTGATTTATAAACTGAGCCGGTGATTAATGCCATTTTAAGTGGACAAGGCAGGCTGAAGACATGTAGATCGGACCACTCAAACATGACCACAGCTTGTAGGGGAAGAATAACAGCTGCCACAGTCTGTAATTGTGGCAGCTTTGGAAAGCTCATATTCAACTTCTCAAGCCATAAATCACCAATATAGCCCTTCTTTGACAACAATTTTGGCTACTTGTGGCTCCCAAGGCCACCAACTAGCAGCAAAGAACATAGACGACCCCAGTGAGCTGTTGATGGTTCCTTTAATTACATTCGTCAGGAGTAGCAACAGGGTGTGATCACTAGGAGTAATCGGGTATTGTAGTGTTGCTGTTGCTGCTGCAACTAAATTAACCGGCAGCAAATCAGATTCAGGAAGACTGTCTTTGTGCGTAGTTCCTGTAAGCTCCATACAAACCCAGAAAAGTCTCCCTTGTTTAATAAAACCATACACATGCATAATTCCGGAAGAATCGTCAACAAATAACATTTGTAAAGAGTTATAAATAACATTAAAATACTTTTATTTCCGCTCCTTTTTAGAGGTGTAAATAGTGAATACAGACGATTTCATCCATGGAATTTCCTTGGAGTATCTGTTTGCCTCTAACTTTAAAACCTATCACCCCCCCCCCCCCCCCCCCACCTAATTAACCAGAATTTCATTCATTTCCTACAAATTATTTATTAATTGTGTTTTGCACTTTTATTTGTACACTCCGTCTCTTCTTTTTACTGCATAATATTACATGTAATTTATGTAAAATGTGTTTTTGCGTATCTGTCTGAATCTATTGTGGCCCTGATATTGTTGAAAGCAAGATTTTCATTATTCCTGTACCTCACCATCCATGTGCATATGACAATAAACGTAACTTGACGGCATTCATTCCCCTTACCTTTGTGTTTCTTGTTGAGTAAAAGCATGGAAACAGGCCTGAGTCCATGTCGACCATCAATCATCCGTGAATACTAATACAATACAATACGATACGATAGAGCTTTACTTATCCCAGGAGGGAAATTGGTCTGCCAACAATCATAAGACACAAACAAAATACATGAAATATGAAATTAAAGTGTTGAGTGGAAAGTCCAGGATTGGTGATGTGCAAAGATTGGGGGGGGGGGGGGGGGGGGGGAAGGGGGAGGGGGGAGGGGAGGCAGCCTATCCCATGAGAGAAGGTGGAGGAGTTGTACAGTTTGATAGCCACAGGGAAGAAGAATCTCCTGTGTCGTTCTGTGCTGCATCTTGGTGGAACCAGTCTGCTGCTCAAGGTGTTCCTCAGGTTGACCAGAGTGTTATGGAGGGGGTGGGCTGTATTGTCCAAGATGTTCCTCAGTTTGAGGAGCATCCTACGCTCCAAGACCAGCACCAATGAATCCAACTCCGCCCCAAGGACGGAGCCAGCCTTCCTGATGAGCTTGTTGAATCTGTTGGCGTCCACAGTCTTCGCCCTGCTACCTCTGCACAGAAAGCATAGAAGATGGCACGGGCCACCATCGATTGTTAGAACATCTGCACCATCTTACTGCAGATGTTGAAAGAGCGGAGCTTCCTCAGAAAGTACAGACAGGCTCTGTCCCTTCTAACACAGTGTCTCAGTGTTCCTGGACCAATCCAGTTTACTAGGTAATCCCACTTCTGTGTCCACTCCACACATGCTAGGGGTAATTTACAGAGGCCAATTAACCTTCAAAGCCACACATCTTTGAGACATTTGAGGAAACCAGAGCAACCAGAGAAAACCCACATGGTTACAGGGAGAAAGTGTAAATTCTACACAGGCATACCCAAGGTCAGGAACAGACTTGGGTCTCTGGCGCTGTAAGGCAGCAGCTCTATCAGTTGAGCCATCGGTTATGATAATAGGTCAGAAATTGCCCAAAGTTCAACCATTAAATCGAAAGTAACTCCCTGTACGAGACTGAGCTCTCAGCTCTACAGGACTCCACATGGATCCCATTGGCAGTCAAGCCTTGTTAGACTTGCAGCATTTACAATGGGGAATCACTTTTGGACGCTGCATCTGTTCAAATCTGACACAAGAACCCAAATCTCATTGATTTCTATGGAGTTTGCAAGATTAAGGAGGCAAAGGGAAAATTAGTCCACTTTTTCCCAGCCGTTTAGCTTTAGTTTAATGCTTTTATTTCTGTTTTAAAAGAACAATTAATTTCATTGTTTCATCAATTTAATTGCGATTTATTGATTGATTGAATTAATTGAAAGATAAAACATTGAAATGGGCCCTTTGGCCCACCGAGTATACACCGACCATCAGTAATCCCATTTTCACATCCACTTCCTACTCACAATTATATTTATCATTTTTTATTGTGCTGTATACGCTTTGAACTACTTGTGAACAAGGAATATCATTACACCCTGGTGTATCTATGACAATGAACTAATCTGGAATCTGAATCACACCAACTTCTGTTGTAATGGAGTGCAATTTGAAACCAACACACTCACAGGAGGGGATCTGCCACTTTGATATTTTAAGAAAGTCTGTGCCCTATATTATTTCTCTCCCAGCTTTATTCTTGGCTGGTGGATTGTCTGGGCTTTGGGAAACAAGGGAAGTGTCTATTGCTGGTTGAAAGAGTGAAGTTATTTTAAACTCTTACCGATGAACCAGGCCAATCAGTCAAACCTCCTTCAGCCCTCGTGGGAAGGGGAATTAAAGTGCTTGTCTAGACCTCCTCCCTTGATTCTGACCAGGGACCACAACAGTCCTTTCAGGTTAGGCAGAGATTCACTTGCCCATCCTCCAACCTCATCTGCTGTATCCATTGTTCAAGGTGTGGACTCTTATACATTGGCGAAACCAAACGTAGATTGGGCGATCATTTCTCTGAACACCATCGCTCAGACCACCTGGACCTACCTGATCTCCTGGTTGCAAAACACATTAATTCCTCTTCCCATTCCCACACTGACCTTTCTGTCGTGGGCCTCCTCTATTGTCATAGTGAGGCCAAATTTAAATTGGAGGAACAGCACCTCATATTTCACTTGAGCAGCGTACAATCCAACAGTATGAATATTGATATCTCTAACTTTGTTAATATTGACCAAATTAAAGACACCATAAAATGGAGGATCCCAGCATTTGTCAGAATTGCTTAACCTTTGTCAGTGGAAATTTACAGGCTGTGGATTGATATATAAGGCTGAAGGATCCAGGTATTCTCCTCATTTCCCCTTAATTGATAAAATGTATATAATCCCTGCAAACAAACTTAAATGCAGAAAATTGATTGGTTCTCTGCAAGAGCCTTGTATATATTGTAAATAATGTTGGAAGACAGTTACCCTGTTAAGTGTTGATTGGTTGAAATGTTAAGCACTGTCTGGTTTGATTGAATCTTAGGGTAAATGTTGCATATTCAACGTTCTGTTAGCCTCTTCTAGAAGCTTCACCTGCAACAATGTAAGAAGTTTCTGTAATTGGCTTGTATACCTGTCTGTAATGTATTATTGTAATTTGTTGTACTTAATTGGATTGTAAATATACAACCCCTCTGTAGTTCGGCCCCTCAAGGTTCGGGGACCTATAAAAGGGAGCCACCATGAAGTCCATTGTCGATCTTCTGGAAGAACGCTTAGGACTGCGTGACCTTTTGTAATGTCTCTGCTTGCACGAGGCTTGCAGGCTTGGATAGGCAGATACAAGGATCGAACCTGCAGTGGTTTAGGTATCGTATAGGGTGATTTGTTGTGTTCTCTAAAAATAAAGTTTAGTTGTTCCAGTGCTTGAATCAGTGGTTTATTGACTGACCTAGATTGGGGGGAAGCTTAGAAAGAGCTTATTTACATTGGGGCTCGTCCGGGATCTCAACAGACCCCCAAACACAAGTTTGCGATTAAGGGTGTTGAGCTGTTCCCAATCACGAGTGCAGAAATCAGCGCCACGGTGCGGTTTTCGGATCGATATTCATCGCTTCGCTAGTCGGAGCAGATTGATCATTCGCAGGCTTGGGAAAGGGTCCCAAAATGATCGTAGAGTCTAGTCAAGCATTGAGGGCGTTAGTGCCATTTTGGGGTTAGAGGCCCTACTGGGTTAATAACATCAGAGTTCTGTTAAAGGCCTTCCCGTAAAACTATTGGTGGAGGTTACTAGCTGCAGCTGCTGCTGAGACCAATCTAGGATTGGGTTAAAGACCCTCTCCTTTGGGTTAAAGATCCATAAAAGTAGGGTTGGTTTAGAGGCCCTCTCCTTAGGGTTAAAGGCCCGTAAAACTCGGGTTAGAGGCCCACCCCAGAATTGGATATCCGATTGATGGGATATTGAAAGACAAAACTGGGTCCAAGCAGTGTGAAGCAGCATAGTACTGCGTCGTTGCTGGGGGTGCGGATTGGAATCGCGCTCTAAAAATCGGCATCGAGTGCCAGCGTGAAGAGACTACACGCTCACACCCGATATTTAGTAGGTATGAAGTGAAGGGTAGCCCTTTGCAAAGGTGAACCAAAGTGGGTTCAAGTTCCCACCTGTGTGAGATATCTGGATCCCTGTAAAAAGGAGGAAGGAGTCTCAAAAGATATCTGAAATTCAGTGATTAAAGAATAAATTGGTCGAAGATACTTTAATCAAACTGCCGATTACCTAAAGATGTTCCGTACAAATTTTTAAATTCGAACTTGCGTAAAAATTTAAATTGGATAAAGAATAACAAATGGAAAATTCTCCGATTCAAATTTAATAATATTGAGAATCTCACATTGAGGTGCTGGTCAATTTTGAATGTATAGATCTTTCTTACCAAGTTAACTTGTGCATAAATACTTTGTAAAGACTTGTTAATAATTATTTAAAATTGTGAATCGATTTTGATTTAAAGTATATATATTACCTTCCAGATTAATCTGCGTATAATAAAGTTTTGAAGTAGTAGCTTATGGTGTATTCAGATTGCCGGCTTTGCATTGTATTTACTGTGTATTGTGTATTGTCTTTGATTTAAATTTTGAAAGTTAGATACACTGTTGTGATATCGGTTTGAATCGGCTGTAGAGATAAATAGTTGATTAAGTCTGTTATTGTAATTGTAGTCCAAATCGTGGCTGATCAACCAGTAGTTCTTACCCCCTCTGATCGATTGTTGATTAGTACCTAATAGCGAAGAGTAACTGAGAGAAGGGAAACTAATTTGTTAATGAGAAGTATCCAGATGGGAAAAGGTACCCCTAAGGCTGAGAACTTAGAGTGGAGGGATAGAAGTCCCCCAATAGAAGTCGAGCACTTAGTGAGAGGAGAGGTATCTGAAGGGGAAAATTAGCTAACTAAGAAGTAGTACCCCTCAGCAAAGAGTACCCTAGGAAGGGGGAAGTCTTCTGTATCTGAGGGAGAGGTTCACTGATTGATAGCAGCACGACGCGGGATAAATATTGTGATTTGCTTTTGGAATTGTTCAGTTAACGAATGTGATATTAGATGAATGCTTGTGGTTTATAAAGGAATGTCGTTGTGCATGATAATAATATTAATATTGTAGTTTCTTGTCTGTGTACGGTTTTACTTGCATGTTTGGAGTTCATTTGCACGTGCTTAGATTGTGGTTGTCTTGGATATAGAAAACAGGCTGCGGGAGCGTGTTTGGTTGCAATTGACTGTGTTTGATTGCTCCCTGAAGCAACTTGATCGTTAGATGACTGAGGACTGTGGAACTTGAAAGGTTGAAAGTGTATGGCTTTGTGGAAAATAGGAGAAGAACTTGAATAGTAAATTGGAAAGATTGATTGTGCAATTGTGCAAAAGAGGGGGGAACCATTAGCGCTTTGAAGTTGTTAGTCCCTGTTCAGCGAGAGAGATAAGCTTGGAGATTAATAGGGAAGGGTGAATTATTGAAAAGTTGTGAAGGGTTTAGGTATTTTGTTTCGAGTGTCTGAAGACATGGGAAATAGATTAGACCGAGATATGACAGAAGATGCTTGGAGCCCATTGCAAATGGTGCGCAATGAGTTCCTACCCAAGGAAGAGAAATTGAGAGTCTTGACAGGAGCGCTAAATAAGAAATTGGGAAGCAAACAATGGCCGTTAGGGGGGCATTAAAACAGTGAAAGGGTGGAAGTACATAGAGCGAATTATTTGGCAGTATAGTAATAGTGAAAGTGCAAAGGAATTAATAGGATTATGGAAGAAATATTATGAGGACCAAAAGACAAATAAAGAGGTTAGGTGAATGGCAAGTTGTGAAAAGTCAATTTCAAAACCCGGAATAGAACTGAAAGAGGGTGAAGTAGATCGACCTTCAGGCAGTCGAAAGGACAGGAGTAGAGATGAAGGAAAGCACACGGAACAGGAAAGAGGTAGAACTCCTGAAAGGAAACTAGTCCCTGTAAAATGGAAGTTTAGAGATCCAATGGTTAGTGTTGACTGAGAGGGGGAAGAAGATGAATATTTGGAAGATTGGATAAATGTTAAAACTAGTAGAAAATTACAGCTCCCACTATGTTCCTCTTGCATTCCCCAGGCTTCACTTACACCTTGTACGACTTGTGTCCATAGTAAATATCCAGAGTCTGCAGAACTGATAACAACTCCTGCAGATTCCACATCAGGGCAAACATTACCGATAGCAGAGACTGGGATGCCAACACTTTTGACTCCATCCACTCCACCATTAATAGACCATCCAGTAGCTTACTGTACCAGAAGTAGAACAAAGAGGTTAGCCCCGGTATTTAAAGAAAAGGAGGGTATGATGAATATAGTGCAACCTCAGGAATATTTTTTCAAGCCTCATCCTAGACAAATTAGACAAGTAACATTTGAGGATTCAACAGTCCTGAGCCAGAGCTTGGTCCCTCCTTTTTAACCATATATTCAGTTCTTCTTCGAGTTACAGGATAATCTTCCTGTTTTCTACTACCCTTCCAATGGTGCCTCACAGCTCTGGCCATTTGACTGACGCAGTTCTCAGACCAGTCCCTATTGTTAGTCTTAATTGAGTCAGCTACCGTAGTGGGGAGACAATTTAATAAGATGGCACAATACTGTGGGGAACTCACTCCATTTTGATAGTTTAAATCACCTGATTCGTCCATGTATAATCTTGAGAATCGTTCTAAAAATTCATTTGCTCCCTCTCCCTTTTTTGGTTTTACCTCCAGAATTCTTATAACCATATAACCATATAACAATTACAGCACGGAAACAGGCCATCTCGGCCCTTCAAGTCCGTGCCGAACAACTTTTTTCTCTTAGTCCCACCTGCCTGCACTCATACCATAACCCTCCATACCCTTCTCATCCATATGCCTATCCAATTTATTTTTAAATGATACCAACGAACCTGCCGCCACCACTTCCACTGGAAGCTCATTCCACACCGCTACCACTCTCTGAGTAAAGAAGTTCCCCCTCATGTTACCCCTAAACCTCTGTCCCTTAATTCTAAAGTCATGTCCTCGTGTTTGAATCTTCCCTATTCTCAAAGGGAAAAGCTTGTCCACATTAACTCTGTTTTAACATCTTGTTAAATCAATTGGTTTCTCAAGGATGTCTGCAAGGGCTGTTAAAACAGCCTCTTCCCTTGCACTATCATCCACTATTATGCTTGCCAATGCCTCATTTGTCGGGTATCCCAGGGCTGCTAAAAATGTGTTGTTTTCAGCTGGGGTGAAATTTGCTGTATGGTCGCCCATAAAAACTTAATCGGGAATTTGATTGCTGACTTGGCATCTTTCCTTGTCTCACCCATAGGAGAACAATCAGAGATGGAACAGGACTGTTTAGTGACAATCAAGAAAAGGATAGACCCTAGGAGATATCAGAAATTACAGTGTGGATTTAATAATAGGATATAATATAATAATAGGATATCCTGGGAACGTAAGGTGGTGGTGTAGAATGATGAGGGAGACTGAATGTTTAAATGACGAGTTCCGCTCGGAGAGGTCAATACTAACCATTCAAAAGTTACTCAGTGGTAAGAGGAAACTAGTCACAAGAAGGAATCCCTATTGCACAATGGACTAGAAAAGTGGCATTGGATTAGAAGTACCAGAGGAGTAGGTACTTGTTGTCAGAGTCGACGTATTTGACCAGTGGATGAAAATTTATCTAACCCTTGATAACAAAGATACTAATGTTATCAAGGCATAAAGAAAATTGTCCCAAGATTCGGTATTCTTAATTGGCTTGATTTAAAATAATGGTCCACAATAAATGGAAATTAATTGATGAAATTAAACAGCTGGGAATTCCACAGATATTGGATTGAATTGTGTTAGCGACCGCAAGCTGTGGATTGGAAAAAAGGTGAGACAGACCCTGAAATTCAAAATAGTAAATTAAAGGCTGAGACTGAATTTAGCTGAATTGAAGCTATTTGAATAAGAGTCATGCCTGTAGGGAAATCTGGACTGAACCCAGCTGAAATTAATATGAGAAACCTTCATTAGAGGTACATTGGAAACCACCATGTGACTGCAGAGATAACTGATTACTTGTTAGTGTTGATCATAATATGGGAAAAAATATATCACAGTGTAGGAATAGTATGTGGAAAAGGGCTTTTGGTTAATAGTATAGTACAGGAATGGATGGGAAACCATCAGTGGAAGTATGGAGTGTAACTTACTTTATCCCAAGTTCTCTTAGGAATTATAGGTTCAACTATGGATCAAGTACAGTGGGTTTGACAATACAGATGGAAAAGATTTGTGCCCACGAAAACGCGGTAGGTGAAGACTCATCAGACAGGAATCATGAAGCTACACCCATGAAAACTAGGGAAGCTTGATGAGATTCTGAGAAGAAACATCATCATCTTATTGTTAATTTGTTCAATAATGTACCAGTCACCAATGCATCTTTGGTTATCATTAATAATGAGGGTTATCACAATTAATAAAATGGGGGAATGTTAATATTGACCAAATTAAAGACACCATAAAATGGAGGATCCCTACATTTGTCAGAATTGCTTAACCTTTGTCAGTGCAAATTTACAGGTTGTGGATGGCGCCGACCAGTCTGGGCATCAGATTGATATATAAGGCTGAAGGATCCAGGTGTGCTCCTCATTTCCCCTTCATTGATAAAATGTATATAATCCCTGTAAACAAACTTAAATGCATAACATTGATTGGTTCTCTGCAAGAGCCTTGTATATATTTTAAATAATGTTGCGAGACAGTTACCCTATTAAGTGTTGATTGGTTGAAATGTTAAGCATTGTTCTTAGCCTTTAGGGATTAAGCATGGATTCTTAGAGCAGCTTGTAATGGAGCCGACCAGAGAAAAGGCAATTCTGGATTTATTGTTGTCAGAATGAACCAGATATGATAAGAGAACTCGAGGTAAAGGAACCGCTTGGAGGTAGTGATCATAATATGATTAGTTTTAATCTGCAATTTGAGAAGGAGAATGTTAAATTGGAAGTGGCAGTGATGCACTTGAAAGGGGACTATGAAGGCATGAGAGGGGAGCTGGCCAAAGTAGACTCGAAAGGAATCCTAGCAGGAATGGCAGGAATTTCTGGGCATAATCCGGAAGACGCAGGATCATTTCATTCCAAAAAGGAAGAAAGATTCTAAGGGGAGTAGGAGGCACCCGAGGCTGACAAAAGAAGTTAGGCATAGAATAAAACTAAAAGAAAAGATGTATAACACAGCAAAGAGTAGCCAGAAGCGGGAGGATTGGGAAACTTTCATAGGACAACAGAAGGAAACAAAACGGGCAATACAGGCTGAAAAGATGAAGTACGAGGGGAAGTTGGCCAGGAATATAAAGAAGGACAGCAAAAGCTTCTTTAGATATGTTAAGGGGAAAAGAGTAGCAAAGTCCCTTGAAGGCAGACACGAGTGAAATTATTATGGGCAACAAGGAAATGGCAGAAGAGTTGAATAGGTACTTCAGATCCGTCTTCACTAAGGAGAACACAAACAATCTCCCAGATGTACTGGAGGACAGAGGATCTAAGGTGGTAGAGGAACTGAAAGAATTTTTTGTTAGGAGATAAACATATTTGATAGGCTAATGGGACTGAAGGATGATAAATCCCCTGGACCTGATGGTCTGCATCCCAGGGCCCTCAAGGAGGTGGCTCTAGAAATAGTGGACGCATTGGTGCTCATTTTCCAATGTTCAATAGATTCAGGATCAGTTCCTGTGGATTGGAGGATAGCTAATGTTATCCCACTTTTCAAGAAAGGAGCGAGAGAGAAAACGGGGAATTACAGACCAGTAGCCTGACTTCGGTGGTGGGAAAGATGCTGGAGTCAATTATTAAAGAGGTAAAAATGAAGCATTTGGATAGCAGTAAAAAGATTAATCCAAGTCACCATGGATTTATGAAAGGGAAATCAGCTTGACTAATCTTCTGGAATTTTTTGAGGATCACAAGTGAAATGAATGAAGGGGTGCCAGTAGATGTAGTGTATCTAGACTTTCAGAAAGCCTTTGATAAGGTCCCACACGGGAGACTGGTGAATAAATTAGAGCACACGGTATTGGAGGTAGGGTGTTGACATGGATAGAAAATGGGTTGGCAGACAGGAAGCAAAGAGCAGGAGTGAACGGGTCCTTTTCAGAATGGCAGGCACTGGCGAGTGGAGTGCCGCAAGGCTCGGTGTTGGGGCCGAAATTGTTTACTATATATATAAATGATTTGGAAGAGGAAATTAAGAGCAACACTAGCAAGTTTGCGGATGACACAAAGCTGGGTGGCAGTGTGAACTGTGAAGAGGATGTTAGGAGGTTGCAGGGTGACCTGGACAGGTTGAGTGAGTGGGCAGATGCATGGCAGATGCAGTATAATATACATAAATGTGAGGTTATCCACTTTGGCGGCAAAAACAAGGGGGCAGATTATTATCTCAATGGGGTTAGGTTAGGTAAGGGGGAGGTACAGTGAGACCTGGGTGTCCTTGTACACCAGTCACTGAAAGTTGGCGTGCAGGTACAGCAGGCAGTGAAGAAAGCTAATGGAATGTTTGCCTTCATAACAAGTGGATTTCAGTACAGGAGTAAAGAGGTTCTTCTGCAGTTGTGTAGGGCTCTGGTGAGACCACATCTGGAGTATTGTGTACAGTTTTGTTCTCCTAATTTGAGGAAGGATATCCTTGTGATTGAGGCAGTACAGCGTAGGTTCACGAGATTGATCCCTGGGATGGCGGGACTGTCATATGAGGAAAGATTGAAAAGACTAGGCTTGTATTCACTGGAGTTTAGAAGGATGAAGGGGAATATTATAGAAACATATAAAATTATAAAAGGACTGGACAAGCTCGATGCAGGAAAAATGTTCCCAATGTTAGGTGAGTCCAGAACCAGGGGCCACAGTCTTAGAATAAAGGGGAGGTCATTTAAGACTGAGAAAAAACATTTTTACCCAGATAGTTGTGAATTTATGGAATTCCCTGCCACAGAGGGCAGTGGAGGCCAAATCACTGGATGGATTTAAGAGAGAGTTGGATAGAGCTCTAGGGGCTAGTGGAGTCAAGGGATATGGGGAGAAGGCAGGCACGGGTTATTGATAGCGGACGATCAGCCATGATCATATTGAATGGCGGTGCTGGCTCGATGGGCCGAATGGCCTCCTCCTGCACCTATTTTCTATGTTTCTATGTTTGTCTGGTTTGTTTGAATTCCAGGGTAAATGTTGCATATTCAACATTCTGTTAGCTTCTTCTAGAAGGTTCACCTGCAACAATGTAAGAGGTTTCTGTAATTGGCTTGTATACCTGTCAGTAATGTGCTATTGTAATTTGTTTTGCTTGATTGGATTGTAAATATACCACCCCTCTGTAGTTCGGCCCCTTAAAGTTCGGGGGCCTACAAAAGGCAGCCCCCACAAGGTTCGTTCTAGCTCTTCTGGATGAGCGCTTGGGACTGCGTGACCTTTTGAAGTGTCTCTGTTTGCACGAGGCTTGCAGGCTTGGCCAGGCAGATACAAGGATCGAACCTGCAGTGGTTTAGGTATCGTGTAGGGTGATATGTTGTTGTACTCTAAAAATAAAGTTTAGTTGTTCCAGTGTTTGAATCAGTGGTTTATTGACTGACCTAGACTGGGGGGAAGCTTAGAAAGAGCTTATTTACAACAGTACCCTTTTCATCCCGTGTCTCTCTATCCCTCCCCCACCCAAGTGTGAAGCATGGTCTCGACTGGAAACATTACCTATTCCTTTTCTCCAGAGATGCTGTCTGGCTCACTGAGTTACTCCAGATTTTTGTGACTGTCTGAGACTGCAGAGGATTCAATCTAGTGTGCCCCATGAACAGCAGGAGTTCACATACATAGCCTCAGTTACTCCTGTGTCTTTCAGCTGCCCCGGCCCAAAGATGAGGTGCAACTGATCTTCTAACTGGAAGTTTTGATTGCATTCCAAAATATAATTGATACAATTAATAAACAATAGATTTGTAAATGAATAAGAAGTTGGCCAGGTAGCAGCAGAGGGTAGTAATGGCAGTTTTCTTTTGGACTGGAGGTTAGTGTACCTTGAGGTTCTGTGGGATTTGGTACAATGCGCATTGTTTTTTTTATATATGTTAATAACTTCGACGAGTGTGTATCAGACTGTTCATTGTCGCACAACTGAAAGTTCACACAATTCTTCCCACAATTCTTCCCACAATTTTCTATGAAAATTTGCTCACAATGGGTAAAACTTTCTGTTGAGTGAAACGTTCAATATACCAGTCTTACACAACATTGAGGGGGGATGAATGAGCCAATAATTCTCCACTTTAACTCTAGATTATAATTTCTGAAGGTTGTACATGGCTGTAGTTAACACCTCTAAATATATCCCAACTTCCTTCAGTGTTAGAAGATACGTAACGTGCAGGATGTTTTTTTTGTTTGAAACATAACTTGAATCCTTATTTTTAAGATGTATTGGGATAATTTGTGTCAGGTTCAAAACATATTTGTTTATAAACATTGCAGAACTAATAACATCAAAGTGAGTGAACTGATAATCCAAAATATGATTAAAAAATGTAATCAGATTGGTTGCAGTGTGGGAAGTCCAGTTGTAGAAAGAACTCCAATGACTCTTAAAGAAAAATAAATGAAATAATAGAGAGAGTGAAGAGAGGAGAAAAATTAAAACTATTTTTAAGAAGTGAAATATACAATTACAACTAATACACGAATGACTAAACTCATGCACATCAATGTCAGGAAAGTTGAGTAATAATCATTAACAATTACTATGCGATTGTGAGGTATTGCTATTGCTGACTTAATTGGTTAGGGTCAGGAAAATGCTTCTATGAAGGTACTGTTAGGCAAAAGATGGACACAAAATGCTGGAGTAACTCAGCGGGACAGACAGCATCTCTGGATAGAAAGAATGGATGATGCTTTGAGAAAAGAGCCTTCTTTTGACTCGCGGATTCCTTGACAAATTGCATTAGCACTTTGTGCACTTTGTTCGTTACCATAAACCTAACCTGAGCGCAGACCACTGTTGGCCTATGTGTGCATGTTAATCACTGACAAAAACTCTGAAGCTTATAGCCAATCTCAACTCCAGATCTACTTTGCTAGAATATAGCAATCCTCACTAGGTAATCCAACAACCAACCCTGAAGAACAATTCATATCTACCAATGAACATTACAATTTGTCATCCTTCTATCGGGTTAGTCATGCTACATTTGCTGCATCTTGGATACCAACACTAGATATTTATCTTGTGCAGCACATCTATCCCTTACCCAAAGCTGCAAAATCCTTTTTAATGTGGAAGGAAATGTATTATGTGCAAAAGATCAGAGTTGGTCTTGGCAACATGTTCAGCCCAGACCTTGTGAGCTGAAGGGCCTATTCCTCTGCCGTATTGTTCTAGTGTCTGCATATTTCTTTGTAACAAATAACATTTAAAAACCCTTAAGCATTGCTACTATTTCTCTCTCTCTTATTTGTCAATAGAGCACATCTTCAGTTTCATTACTAGCTTATTATGAATGAATATTCACTTAGCATCTATTATGTTTACATTTACAGATACAGTGCTCAAATATTAATTTTATGCTGCCAGATCTCAGTGGAGCTGTGTTCAATAGGCAGTTGAAGAGATGCAGTGATGAATTGGTTAAGCTTATCTATTGGGCACAAATCTGGAGAAGCATGTGATATTTGGCTGATAGGTCATCTGACCACATGGGAATTGCATCAGGATTGCTTGTGCAAAATCTGAACTTGGAAACCATGGAAGCTCCACGCTAACAACTTCATTAAAATGTACCAATCCAATAATATTGAATCTCCCAAAAGAACATTCAACTATTTAGCTCTTGTTCCTAAGAAGATGTTGCAGAATGCCATGTAGTGTGTCTCAGTGATGCATCTGCCATAATTGAATAATTAGCGATGTGTGTAAGCTGTGAGGTGTGCATGTGCATGAAGTTGTAAGTATGGTATATATAGAATTGTGCATTGGTCATCTAATGCTGGATAGGAGAAATGATTGACTGTAGGTAAATGATTGTTAGTCTCCATGGAGCTATACTTGAAGCTGTAGAGCTGCAATACTTTGGTGTCCTCATTAAAGAACAATGCTTATAATGTGTGGGAAGGAACTGTAGTTGCTGGTTTACACTGAAGATAGACAAAATGCTGGTAACTCAGCGAGTCAGGCTGCATCTCTGGAGAAGGGACTCGACCCAAAACGCCACCTATACCTTTTCTCCAGAGATCATGCCTGACCCGCGGGCTTACCCCAGCATTTTGTTTCTATGCTTATAATATCATACTAGCCTAAGTAGGACCCATTGGGTCCCATGTTCACACGGGAGGGCTGGTCCCCTAATGCAATATTACACCTCTCCACCAATTCCGATATTGGTGGCCAGTGGGGTGGGCTTTCTGGAGCACTAGTATGGGTGTTGTGGGCCAAAGAGACTGGTTTCCAGAGGGCTAGTATGGACATTGTGGGATGAATGGATTCTTGGGCTGGCAGCTCTGTCACTCAGGCCTGGTGGGCTGGCAGCTCAATCACTCAAGCCTGGTAGGCTGGCACCTCAGTCACTTAGGCCTGGTGGGCTGGCAGCTCAGTCACTGTGAGCTGGCAGCTCACGCTCAGGGCTGGTGGCCTGGCAGCTCAGTGACTCAGGGCTGGTGGGCTGGCAGCTCAATCACTCAGGGCTGGTGGGCAGGGAGCTCAGTCACTCAGTGCTGGTGGGCTGGCAGCTCAGTCACTCAGGGCCGGTAGGCTGGCAGCTCAGTCACTCAGGGCCGGTGGGCTGACAGATCAGTCACTCAGGGCTGGTTGGCTGGCAGTTCACACGGCTTTGAAATTCCATTTCAAGCAGAGTGCAGGCCACCAAACTCAATTTCACAGCATTTCAGGCAGAGTGCAGGCCACCAAACTCAATTTCACAGCATTTCAGGCAGAGTGCTGGCCACCAAACTCAATTTGACTTCGGAATCACGTGAGTGACTACGTGAAGAAGACCCCACCAGGCGCATGCTCGGCATTACGTCGACGCATGTGGCACCAACAGGATGGAGAGCGCAGCTCCCACCAGTGGTAAGTTTAACCCGCAGGTAAGTTACTGTTGAACTTTCTTGCGAGTGTTTTTAAACTCTGTAAGTCTGCAGAGCCAACTAGAGTCTTCATGTCTTTGGAAAAAATGTAAAAACTCTGTAAATCTGGCTCGAAATATGGAGCCAGCTAGAGTATAAGTATATTAAAACTGCGGTAATTGAATGGAACGCGCTGGAACCGCAGTTTCCGATTTGGATTGGATTGGGAGATAAGGGCTGCTTTAAAATGCCGGTTCCCGCTATTTACCGCTATTTAGATCGGGTTAGGAGATAACGGCTGCACTAAATGCCAGCTCCAAATACCCACAATTTGTAAAATAAAGTCTGCTCTGAGTATATGTTACCAGATGCAATTTTCCTTTATGGAAATGTATATAACCCTGTGTGACACTGAGGTTAATACAAATATTCTGCAAGCAGAATGTGCCTGTCAGAATTACAATTTTAAACATATATGGTTTATGCACAAATACAAAACAGTAAAGAAGTAACTCTCCTCCAAGGGAGGACAGGAATGTGGGGAAGGTTGGAAATGGAGAAAATGCTCCACACTTGACTTAGTCAATGGTTCTAAGACCCATGTATGTCTTCCTGTAAGGCAGGCTCCAAATGAGTTTCCATACGCTGAGTATGGTGTCTATGAAAATGGGATTCTGATTCTCCAGTACCTTGGTTAGGTCTGGATGAGGTCCCTAGAGCAAGATAAAATGCTCCAAACTCTAATCAGTCAAGTGTTCTAAAGACCCATGAGATTCTAAGGCAGGCTCCGTAGGAGTTTCCATCCACTGAGTATGGTGCCTATAAAGAATGAGAATCTCATTCACCAGTGCCTTGCATAGGTCTGGATGAAGTCCTTAGAGCAAGATAAAATGCTCAAAACTCTAAACAATCAAGAGTTCTAAGACCCATGAGATTCTAAGGCAGGCTCCGAGGGAGTTTCCATACACTGCTTATGAAGAATGAGAATCTCGTTCACCAGTGTCTTGCATGGGTCTGGATGAAGTCTCCCTAGAGCAAGACTCGGGAGTACCAGGGCAGGATGAAACTGACCCTGAAGCTGGTGTCCCTACTTATGTGTATACACCAGAGCACAATAGAAATGCTCCGGGTGTTCCCAATGTAGCACCAAGTTTTGCTATATCGGTATGGACTGGTGAGGCTATGGATGAACATGGCGGCCAACATTATTTGGTTTCTCACCTATTCCAAGAAACTGTTATGACTGAAACAGTAAAAAATATATAAAAATATATAAAACACCCGTCTATTGTGCCTCGCTCAGGGTGCCAACAGTAACTCAGTAATTGGGCACCCATGAGTGTAATGATGCGAAGACAGGAAATGTGTTCCAGTATGTCCTCTAGCTGATATTCAGTTGGCATCATTGTATTTGGGGAAGACATACACGGGTCGATAATGTCCAATACTTTTAAGACATGCTTGCGTTACTCTGCAGTGCATATTTGAACCCAATTGTATGATGCAAATTGCCATTTGGCTAACATTATACCCAAAAAATGCAGGATTATGTGGGCAAGCTATAACCAGATTTATGATTGATGAAAAACTGCCCAAACAATTAAGGATATTTTCCTTATAAAACTTCTCATCCCTGCTTTGAGAAAACAAACAGGTTGAATACGAACCCCTATATTAAGAGAAGGGACCTTCTGGTTCATTTACGGAAGTACAGAAACGTCATTCCATCACACATGGAATTTCTGGGAAACAACCTCTGGTTGGGTGTAAGATTACAATTGTTTTGTAATTCTGCATTAAATCTGATCGTCTTGGTGTTTGAATGTACCAGGAACTCGTCAGGTAGAGTTAATATATCCCAGACACAAGTATGGGGGTTGCAGAGTCATTCTGGGACTCATAAACTTAAAATTAATAGTTCAGTATAGGCATTTAAAAAAGTACACTTCAACACTGTAATGAAGTTGTTATCACAAGGCTGCTATATGGCTATTATTAGACCTAAAAAAACATGCCTTATTATTGAGGTACTTCAATTAATTGGATGGGTCAGCTGAAGGAATTACCTAATGGGTTAAATTCAGCCCTCAGATTGCTCACACAATTATTGAAACCAGCACTGGTGTTAATGAGGGCTCAGAATCACAATTGTAATGACTTATCTAGAGGATATGTTAACTGTAAATGGGAGACAGCTAAAGAACTGGGTTCAGCAACCATAAGCCAATTGAAAGGCTAAGGTTCTGTACATCCAAACAACATGTAAGTTACAGGCATCCCAAACAATTGATTATTTGGGGTTTGTCTTTAATACAGTTATATGTCAGTAACTTTACCAACAATTAGGGTTGGGGATGTTACAAATGCCTGTATTTGTCTTGGTAAAAACATTATCCCATCATCCAAGAAATAGCTACGGTTACTGGTAAGGTGATAGCAGCATTCCTGCTGTCGAATTGGGACCTCTGCATGATCAAAGTCTGCAAAGACCAGAGTACAAGCATAAAAAGACGTGCAGGTCATTGATTAGGTCCATGCAGTTACAAACTAACAAGGTTGAGCTGAATTGCAATGATGGATTCTCAATGTTACACAAGTTACTAGAAGTAAAAATGTGCTTGTTCAGCAGTCTTCAGTGTTATTACAGACTGTTGGGAGTGCTCTCGGATGGGGAGCCAAGGACAGCGACACCAGTTGTGGTGGTCGATGGACTGTCCAAGGCGATTTAATTCTCCAAACACATGGTATGAATGATTTGGAGTTATTGGGGGCATTTTTTATGCATTGATAGCTGTTTGTTCTACAATAAAGAACTTACATGTTCAATTACGAGTAGACAAATACCACAACTGTGCGAGAAGATAATATTGTGGTAAGACGACAGATCACATACAATACAGAATGAATGTTAAAATTAAAAAAGTTTCAAATAGATTGTCAGACAGTATGAGTACCAAATGTTGATCTGGTGTGTCTGGATTAAATCTCCAGTGGTCTAAATGTGTCTCGTGGGAGCCAGATCCAGGAGCATTATTGGTGGATGCATTCTCGCTACATTGGGGAAGTATAGTCTTTTATGTTTTTCCCCATTTTTGCCTGATTAGGCAATGTATCACCAAAATAGAGCAAGTCTCCGCTGCAGGCGTTTGGTGGTTCCAAACTGGTATTGCTTCTCGGCCTTTTGGCTAAGATAAAGTTGGTATCTATTCTTATCAGTTAAATATCTGATATGTCCCTTATCTAGGGACCTTTACTACACAGCCATTGTTCCCTTTGGTGCTCAGAATGATGATTCATGACAAATCCCAGGTGCAGTAATTGTTGGTCCATCCAGTAACAGCAGAAGTCATCCATTACATGACCGTATTAATTGTTAATCTGCAGGTTCTTATGGAATGTCGGATAGGACCATTGATGTCATAACTGCAGCTTGGAGGGATAGCACTAAGAAACAATATATGTTTCATATAAGGAATGGGAAATCTTTTGTATACAGTCAGATATATTTTATCATACTGCAAACATATCGGATGTATTGGAGTTCCTTGCTATGTTGCACCTGAGTAGAACCATGAATGGAGATCAGAGTGTTTTGTCCTCCTATTTAGGACAATTTCAGAATGACAATTTATCGGGTCCCATCCGTTTATGTCCCGATTTATGAGAGGAACTTTAATAAAATCCTACCAAACCCAGATATACAGAAATCTGGGATGTCAGTATAGTTCTCACATTGATTTGGCAATTGACTCCAATTACATCACTGTCTTTTCAGAAGTTAATATTTAAAAAGGTTATGCTCATGCCATTAATATCAGCACAATGAGTACAAACATTACAAATGTTGTGGTTAGATTGTATGCAGTTGTCTGTAGGTAAAATAACGTTTTATATCAATGATCTAAGCAAGCAAAGCAAGCCAAGAAAGGCTGGAACCAATGTAACATTATTTCAGGCAGAGTGCAGTCCACCAAACTAGATTTGACAGCATTTCAGGCAGAGTGCAAGCCACAAAACTCAATTGCACGGCATTTCAGGCAGAGTGCCGGCCACCAAAGTTGATTTCACAGCATTTCAGGCAGAGTGCAGTACACCAAACTCGATTTCACAGCATTTCAGGCAGAGTGCAGGCCACCAAACTCAATTTCACAGCATTTCTGGCAGAGTGCTGGCCACCAAACTCAATTTCACGGCATTTCAGGCAGAGTGCAGGCCACCAAACTCAATTTCATAGCATTTCAAGCAGAGTTCAAGCCGCAAAATTCAATTTCATAGCATTTCAAGCAGAGTGCAGGCTACCAAATTCAATTTCACAGCATTTCAGGCAGAGTGCAGGCCACTAAACTTGATTTCACAGCATTTCAGGCAGAGTGCAGGCCACCAAACTTGATTTCACAGCATTTCAGGCAGAGTGCAGATCACAAAACTCGATTTCACAGCATTTCAGGCAGAGTGCGGGCCACCAAACTCAATTTGCAGCATTTCTGGCAGAGTGCTGGCCACCAAACTCAATTTCACAGCATTTCTGGCAGATTGCAGGCCACCAAACTCAATTTCACATTATTTCAGGCAGAATGCAGGCCACTAAACTCAATTTCACAGCATTTCGGGCAGAGTGCAGTCCACCAAACTCGATTTGACAGCATTTCAGGCAGAGTGCAAGCCACAAAACTCATTTCATTTCATTTTTTTGGTGTTGTCTATTTATTTTACTGGTGGATGGAGTGGTAGAATATAATGAAGTCTCAGGTGAAATGCATTGGTTTCCTGCTGGCAGACATTGAAATTACTGTATCTACATTAACCCCATGACAAACGACATATTTAAATTTGAAATGAGGGATGAGGGATCCCATTTCATAGTCATATGTATCAAAGCCTCACGAGAGCCTGGTCCTTCATTTTATAAGCAGTTTTTTAATGTCACTTTTATGCACACATCATTAGAAAAGTAAAATCAGTGCATCATGAAACGAATACATATAACTATACACACATTTTCAGTTCTTGTATCATGTGTATTTCCATTCTCTCAATTATTTTACGAAGTATGGATGATTAATTTAATTTAATAAACTTTTTTCGGACTCAAGGTCCAGACAAGGGACAACGTTACATAAAAATACATTGCATACAAAAACATCATAAAATACATATAAAATCTTAGTATATCACATATAAAAACATCATAAATTATATATATAAAAAAACCCACAGTATACAAATTAAAATCCAGAATAAAAATGAATGATCAATGCCCCACAATGAGACAATGATACCAGTGTCTCCACAACTGGTATGCATAGTGTGTAGTGCTAAACCTTATGTTTGACAAGGCCACAATAGTTACATTTTTAGAGCCATTTATCCTGCAAATGAATTTTCCATATGATTTTTTAGGATAGCTTCTAAAGTACTGCCTCCTGCAGCCACAAACATGTTACTAGCACTACACCATCTAAGTTTCCTTAGCAGTGTCCTCATGGCATCATTATAGGAAACCTTTAGAATCTGCAAACTTGTATTTTCATAGTTCGAACACAGGTGCGCAGTATAGAGTGGTGTGCTGGTTTAAACAGCGACATCTTCACCACATCTGTACACGCACCAAACTTACGCAAGAGAACATTCGCCTGTACATACAGCATACGTCATTGCCTATAAATATACTCATCATCTGTCATTTGTTCTGTAATAAAATGCCCAAGATATTTTACCTTATTACAGACACTAAGATTATTGTCAGACAATTTAAAATCGGGAAATTTTATTGATCAAGAAGAATACTTATTTATATACTAAATATGTAAACATACACTTTCTGAAATAATGCAACAATCTTTGATTTTTTCTAATCTAAGGATATGATATGGTAGATTGTGTTACCCTATATATTTTAGTATCTTTAGTTCAAAGTGATTGGCTTTTAAACAACTATGTCATAAACTGAAATAGTCCAGGCAATAAGCATTCAATGATATTGTCAGTTTAATGGCACAATTGTTTTCTTCTAGCTTGTATTTTCTAGAAATAGAAAGAAAATATGAAATACACTGCAGCATTTTGAAAAAAAATATGTATTCCTAAAAACATTTATTTCAAGAGTACAAACTACCCAAGCCTTTATTTCCAGACTCCAAGCTCTTTAGTAATTAATGAATGTTAGCAACACTCTGTGAGTAATATGGCATATACTAACAAGTTAAAAGTTTATTTTTGGCCCCCAAATAAATATTTTTAAATGCTTGCTGGTCAGCATACTTTAAACATACTTTAGTACATGATAATATTTGTCACCATTGTGAAAATAAACTGTGTTGTCCACTGGCTTCTATCACCTGTTTCCATCAATTGTTCATGTTAAAATAGAAACTGTTTTGGTTTATTGTTTTAACCATATGTAACTTGTCTATGCAATCTAATGTTTTACCACCAGATGAACTCAGCCCAGAAATAATTGATGAATGGTATTCTCAATAATTTACATTACAATGAACAGGAGGGGTGGGCCTAAGAATGCTGGTATAGATGATGATAATCCTAATTAGATCGCTTTATATATTGTCTTTCCTACAGTTTCAGAAATGTAATCATGTTGATGGCCCAAAATGCAAGGTCAACCATTTAATAATCAGCTTTAAATTTTAAAACTGTTTCAATAAATTACAAATATGTGTTTTTTTACATCAGTAACAACATTTAAAAAGTACATTTTGGGGGAAAATATTATGTTTCCTGCTGTGTAATTGAATTCCTCAAAAATGTGATCGACTCATTTGATTGACAGATAGGGGCATTGACCTATCTGTAAAGAGAGACCGTGATTCATCTTCACCTCTTGGTTGCAATCTTTTAACTGCCACTTCTATTTGTTGCAGCTGGTTCTTTTGTTGTGAGAGCACTCCTCTAACTGCTCCCCATGTAAGTTTTCAATTGGTCCTGGTGTAAGTCTCTATTTCTGTGTGCTTGTTTTTGCACAACCCCTCAGTAAGCAAGTTGTAAAAGATTTGTTTTCATGCTGTCCGTGACCAGAATGTTGTTATGTTGTTTCCTGTTTCATGGAACATTGTTCTGTCTTTCAGACAGTGTTTTAGGTGATGTTTCTAGAATTGTCACCAACCAATTTGGTGGTAAATGTTTCCGAAGGAACTGCAGATGCTGAAAAATCAAAGGTAGACAAAAGTGCTCGAGAAACTCAGCGGGTGCGGCAGCATCTATGGAGCGAAGGAAAAAGGCAACGTTTCGGGCCAAAAACCCTTCTTCAGACTGATGCAGGGTGGGGGGGGGGGGGGGGGGGGGGTGAGGGGGGGGGGTGAGGGGGCGGGGTGAGGGGGCGGGGAGAAGAAAGGAGAAAGGAAGAGGAGGAGCCATAAAGCTGAGGGAGAGCTGAGAAGGGGGAGGAGACAGCAACGGCTACCGGAAATTGGTAATTAGTATTTGAAATTTAGGCATTTTGCTCCCTAGCGGCATAAACTTGACGTCTCCAATTTCCGGTAGCCCTTGCTGTCTCCTCCCCTTCTCCGGCCACATTGGATTAAACTAGACTTAGGCATATTCTTAGCCTTCTCTTCATCAACAGTTCTGCAGATGAATAACCTGTTGTTGTGTGTTGTGTGGTTCTGTACTTCAGCATGAAACTAGCCAAATGATGGTTCATGCTGAGCTTTGAACTACCCTGCAAAAACTGTTTCTTGAGACAACTCTAACAGACTTTTCCGCCGCCCCGTTGGACTCTGGATGGTATGGGGGAACAAGTGTGTGTTTTACACCATTCCGTTGCATGAACTCCTTGAACCGTTCTGAACAAAACTGAGGCCCGTTATCAGAAACAGGTTCTTCCGGTAAACCATGGAATGCAAAGATGGATCTCAACTCATCTATGGTACGCTCAGTAGTAGTGCTTGACCCCATATGCTTAACCTCAATCCATTTGGAATGATTATCTACTAGTACCAGAAAGTGATCATTACCCTTTTCACAAAAATCTACATGAACTCTCTGAAAAGGTCTACTTGGCCATGACTAGGGTTGCAGTGTTGTTTTTGGTGGTTTACTCCAGCAATTTTGGCAGACACTACATTTGCTCACCAGTGACATGGTCACTGTCAATACTAGGCCAATACACAAAACTTCTGGCAATTGGCTTCATGCTTACTATGCCAGGATGTTCGGCATGAAGTTCATTCATAATTTTGTTTCTCAAAGACTCTGGTACGGAAAGGCTGTCCGTCCTTTCACCCTTTTTAACATTTTTAGTATGTTAAAAATTTTTCTTTTGGAGGTCTAGTCATTTTATGTGGGGTGGGGTGGGGTGGGAAGGGGGAAACTGTATTTCTCAGTCCCTACCTGGTCAGAGATGCGGCTTTCCTCCGAGCCGCATCTTCGCCCTTTCCTAGCGGCCTACCAAGGGGACTGGAGCGGCGTTTCCTGCCGGGACCAGCCAGAAACTCAGCTGCGGCGGTGGCACAGCACTGAAGCACCATCACGGAGCGGGCGATGCCTTACCCGGGTTGCTGTGTGGTAAGCTCCGGAGTGCTCTAGACCACCGACTCCTACATCGTGGAGCTGTGGTTGTGGAGCGTCCAGCTGCGGGTGGCGCTGACTTTTAAACACCCCGGAGCTGGGGATCTATCACTGAGATCGCTAGTGTCGCCGGCCTGTGGACTTCGGGAGCCACGGTCTCCGGGGATGAAGCGACAGTTCCGGACACTCCAAGCCGCTGAAGAGTGTTCTCCCGACGCCGGAGTTTCATCATCCGGCGAGTGGGCCTGTAACATCGGGCCGCTGTTGCGGCGACTGCGGAGGCCTCAAATAGGCCCCGACCACGGGCGAACAAGAGGAAGAGGACTGGACTTTGTTGTCTTCTCTCACAGTGGGAACCATTGTGGGGGGTTGTTTTTATGTTTTATGTTAAATTCTTCTTTAATGTTGTGTCTTATTTTTATTGGTGTGCTGCAAATGGCAACTCTAATTTCACTACACCAATTGGTGTATGTGACAAATAAATGTCCTTTGTCCTTTGCCATGGAAAACATGTTTGCTTGCTCCATGTAGGAGCTGAATGGCTCTCTACTATTGTCAAAAGTGTCAAGGTTTCCGATGTAGCCCGTGGGTGCTGCCATCGTGTTGTTCTCTTTTTTTTTTAAAGTCCATTCTGAAACTCCGATTTCCTGTCTGTTCTAGTGTAACAATTCACCCAAGACTTAGCTGTATAAAGGCTATACAGCTTGAGGAACTTGACCAAAAAAAACGGAGTCTAAAATGTTATACAATCTCAAGGATGACATCTTGTATGTAGACACAACATAGAGATAGCCTGACAAACTCTCGCCGATTTCTAGAGCTGCTGTTTTAAACTACAGTCCCCAGCACGGAAGGATCTGCGGCCTATCGTGTTCAGCTCGAAAACAACTGCAACACAACTCCGTATTTACGGTTTAAAATGTTACACAATACTGCATGTCGCAAAACAGTCCTGCACTGTATTTAAAGGATGAGTTCACCAACTCTATCCCATCCTTGTCGCCAATTTTGTTATATTCCGGACGGCAGAATAAATAACAACTTACACGCAGGTTGCCTGGATCACGAGAGAGATTTATTACCCAACATTCCCTGCTTATATACAACACCAACTCATTAACATATACATGAATATTACACCGTCCTTCTCTCCCCCTCTCTCCCCCCCTGCACTCTTACTTACCGTAACTGTGCCAGCCATCTTTTACCTTCCTATTCATCGTGGGTGTGAATTTCAGACAGCACCCCTCTGCTTTCCCTGGCCCCCGCCTTTGTGATGGTGTATGTGTGTGTGTGTGTGCGTGTGTGCGTGTGTGTGTGTGCGTGTGTGTGTGCGCGTGTATGTGTGTGTGTGTGTGTGTGCAGACGGTCAATCCGGCTCATGGTTTCATCCCTGAATATCGATCCAGCTCGAGGTTTTACAGGTGAGTGCACTAGAGCTTGAAGGTCGAAGACAGTCGCTGAAAAGTCACGTTAGTGGGACAGGCCCTTCAGGCACTGATCACTATAACTTCGACATGTACCAGCTGGAACAGGGAGTGAAATCCTTTGTGGTTACTGAACAGACTGGATGGCTCATGTGGTAGCTTCAATGTGATGTAAGTGCAGTCAGTGGCTCCCTACACTATTGGCAAGTCTGCCATCTTGACAACTAGGTGGCACATTGGTGCAACAGTAGAGCTGCTGCCTCACTACACTAGAGACCTGGGTTCATTCCTGACTATGTCTGTGTCGAATTTGTACATTCTCCTTGTGAGCACATGTGTGAGAGCATGCTGACCGGTTGCATCGTGGCTTGGTTCGGCAACTTGAGCGCCCTGGAGAGGAAAAGACTACAAAAAGTGGTAAACACTGCCCAGTCCATCATCGGCTCTGATCTTCCTTCCATCGAGGGGATTTATCGGAGTCGCTGTCTCAAAAAGGCTGGCAGTATCAACAAAGACCCACACCATCCTGGCCACACACTCATCTCCCTGCTACCTTCAGGTAGAAGGTACAGGAGCCTGAAGACTGCAACGACCAGGTTCAGGAATAGCTACCTCCCCACAGTCATCGGGCTATTAAACCTGGCTCGGACAAAACTCTGAACATTAATAACCCATTATCTGTTATATGCACTTTATCAGTTTAGTTATTCATGTGTGTATATATTTATATAATGGTATATGGACACACTGATCTGTTTTGTAGTCAATGCCTACTATGTTCTGTTGTGCTGAAGCAAAACAAGAATTTCATTGTCCTATCAGGGACAATAAACTCACTTGAACTTGAACTTCTCCAGATGCTCTAGTTTCCACCCACATTCTAAAGATGTGTCGGATTTTACTTAATTGCCCCTAGTGGTAGGATGCAAAAGTGGGATAACATAGAACTAGAGTTTGGGTGATCGATGGTCGGAGTGGACTCGGTGGGCTGAAGGATCGGATATACTGTATGTTTAAACTGTTAATTAAACTAAATTCAATGGATTTAGCTAGGGTTACCAGGCCTCCTGAAAATATCAGTCATCTGAATATTATAGAGGTTTGTCACAGCAGCTGATCAAGTTAGAGTCAGGATGCAACTTGATCTGATTTTTTCACACTTGTTATCAAGACATTGAATCACCCGAGTGTTTTGAAATTTTAAGTGTAGTGGCATTAATTAAGTATGTGAGTATATCATGAGTAAGCTTACAGTGCAACAGGGAGTGGAGTATATTTGAATGAAATTTCCAGTTTCCAGGACCATACTGGAGTTGGATAACACTAATTAGGTTAGTTTAGTGTATAGATACAACATGGAAACAACCACAATGGCCCACCCAAGTTTGCGGACCAGCAATCCCCATACACAAGCTCTCTCCTACACACTAGGGATAATTTACATTTTTTACCGAAGCGAATTAACCAATAAACCTGTATGTCTTTGTAGTGTGGGATGGAAACCCACTCAGTCACGAGGAGACCATGCAAACTTTGTACAGACAGGACTGTATACAATACAGGCACCCGTAGTCAGGATCAAACCCGGGTCTGTGCTGCTGTAAGGTAGCAACTCTACTGTTGTGCCACTGTCAATTCTCAAGTTAATTATTTGAGAAAAGGGCTGTTATACAGATATATGATACTTCTGCTCTCGCTTAATGACAGCAAGATATCTGCAGGCTGGGACTGCTCCTTGTTGATTTCTCATGGATAGCAAAGTCTTTCACTGTTCCTCCTGTCCAAGTAAATAGTAGAAGCTATAGCTGATTGTTTGCAAGGCTGCACAGTGCTGCTGCCTTTGTGCTCCTCTTTACCTCCAGCACCTGGCTTTTAGGGCATCTTGTTAAGAATGCCCCGACTTACTGGGTAGCAGATCAGATGTTCAGTTCTTCCAGCAGTTTGATTTCTATGGAGATGATGTTTCTGGAATCACAAACCTGGGTTCCCACTGTATTGAATTGGATTCTAAATTCCAAAGGAGAAAAAAAATGAATGATTTAAGGGCCACTTGTTTCTTAAAATTATTGCAAGTGCTTCAGCTTATCTTGTGCATTAGTTTCTGAGTGGTGCCGTCATTACCAACAGGAATGTACATGGATCCTCCTTCTTCTGGTGGTGATGTTACTTTCGTCCACTCCCTTTCTTTAATTTTCTGCAATTCCTTATGTAATTTTTCTCCTACACTTGAGAGGTTGGCGTTGAATTCATTCAATGGTTGTTTCTTTACTGTCTTTCCTTCTTATAAAACAGTGAATGTTTCAATTTCAACTGTTTCTATGTGAGTGTTTTTTTTAAAAAGAGTTCATAGCAGCAAAGATCATGTGGATATTTCTATTATATTGGCCTCTTTCTAGTATAGCCTCCTGTTTAACACCTATCTAAGGCCACCCGATATCTCCTCTCAGTCAATTTATTTGGTTTTCTATAGTAATACATTTCTCGCTGGCACATATTTATGCATTCTAAGCTGGGTGTGTGCTTGTATTCTAGACTAATCCTATTTACCCGCTTTGTATGTTTATCTCTTACGTTGCCTGTTGAAAATCATGTTCAAAGCAAAAGGACGACAAATGTGATATCTGTACCAGAGTATTGCTCAAAGGTTAGGCAGCCTCAGCAGTATTCATTGACCTGAATTTACTCCCACAATGATAATTGTGATTTAATTTCCAGTAACTAAGATTCAATCAACGAGCTATCACTAGGGTATAGTTACTCTCAGTGCTTGGACCAGACACATCAACATATTGAGAATCCCATCAACAAAATGATGCAATGGCTAATTAATCAACTGCTATTTAACAACTTGCTGCATTTTTTTTACCATAAGTGTTTTTACCAAATGCATTGGAATTTAAAGTTGATGTTTTCTGGATTGGAAGAATGCTGTTTACCGGGTTATAGAGATGAGCATGCAGATGTCCCTGGTGGATGTATAAAGGATTTGTGTGACTCATTCATTCTTGGGAACCATCTTACCTCAATATTTAAGGGGCAGCATTGCCCCCATGCAATGGATCTTTGATTTTATTTGAGAAACTAAAAGGCGATGCTTTTATTTCTTGGATAATGCTTTTATTTCAAATCTTAATTGTGGTTCGGCCACTGTGGTTGTACAATTGAAGTAACAGTGCCACCTGCAAGTAACTGAGAGGAAAATGTTATTGACCAACTTTATGTTTCTTTTCCATCACCCTACTGTAGGAAGGATGTTTTTTAGCTGGAGAGAGTGCAGAGAAGATTTACGAGGATGTTGCCAAGACTTGAGTGATTGAGCTACAGGGAGAGGTTGGACAGTCTAGGACTACATTCCTTGAAGTGCAGGAAGATGAGTGGTGATTTTACAGAGATGTATAAGATCATGAGGTGCTGGGCGAATGCAGAGTCTTTTATCCAGAGTAAGGGAATCAAGTACCAGAAGATAAAACACTAAACTCTCGCCCACTGCACCAACTCCTTAGCCACATATTCATCTGGCCTATCCTTCTATTCGTACTCTTGCTAGCATGCAGCAATGGGGGTAATTCACAGATTACCACTTCAAGGTCCTGCTTTTTAATTTTCCTAACTCCATATATGTACACGACAGGCTCATTCCTTTTTCTACCCATGTCCTTGGTATTAATGTGCACCATGATTCCTGGCTGCTCACCCTCTCCATTGAGAAATTCCTATAACAGCTCCAAGACATCTGGGACTGGCACAAGAGAGACAACACACCATCTTGGAGTCCCTCTTGTGGCTGCAGAATCCCCTGTCTTTCCTGCTAACTATAGTGTCTATCACACAGCCCCATCTGACATCACCCAACCAACCTCTGAGACAGACCCAAAGTGTCAGAGCTACATGTTTCTGCTTTCATGGGCATCTTCCCCAACAATATTGAAGGAAATGGTTGCAGGAGATTCCTGTACTCTTTCCACTCCCATACCCCTGACTGGTGGTCACCCATCTACTTTCTGCCTGCACATGAGGTATGACCACCTCACTGACCCGGGTGATTGTGCTTATGTACAGGGATAACATCTATTTCACTGTACCTGGTACCAATGACAATATAGAAACCATTGAACCATAAAGGACCTGTCCCACTTACGTGTCCTTGGCACGCAAACTACGCGCCCTCGTCGTCGTGTTGAGGCACATGGGCATTGTATGACTGTGCGGGGCCGGTCCCACTGAGAAGCAGGAAGGGGTGTGTAGTTGTGCGCAACATCGCGCGGGGCTCCAAAATTTTTGTCGCAAACGAAATCTTTGCGAGCCAACGGCCTGTCGCGTAACTGACGGGCAAGGCCCAAGTCCCTGGCACGACATAATGTCTCACCTCCAACGGCAGCAGAAGCAGCAAGCAAACAATTGCCGAACTCAGCCTAGGGCCCACGGCCGTTACGGTCCGGATCCACCCCCACTTCTACTCCCAGAGCAGGGCCAAGAAAATTGAGGATAGACACAAAATGCAGGAGTAACTCAGCGGCACTGGCAGCATCTCTGGAGAGAAGCAATGGGTGACGTTTCGGGTCAAGACCCTTCTTTCAGACTGAAGAAGAGTCTCGACCCGAAACATCACCCGGGTGAGAGGCCCGGGTAGCCGTTGGAGACAGAGTGTGGAGCTGCCTGCTGTGAGTATAACGCTAGCGCGAGGCTTGCTTTTCACAGAGGCCCGAGGAGCCATTGGAGACAGAGGGTGGAGCTACCTGCTGTGAGTATAAAGCTAGCGCGGGGCTTGCTTTTCACAGAGGCCCGGGGACCCGTTGGAGACAGAGGGTGGAGCTACCTGCGCTGTGAGTATAAATCTACCACGGGTCTTGCTTTTCACAGAGGCCCGGGGAGCCATTGGAGACAGAGGGTGGAGCTACCTGCGCTGTGAGTATAAAGCTAGCGCGGGGCTTGCTTTTCACAGAGGCCCGGGGAGCCATTGGAGACAGAGGGTGGAGCTACCTGCGCTGTGAGTATAAAGCTAGCGCGGGGCTTGCTTTTCACAGAGGCCCAGGGAGCCGTTGGAGACAGAGGGTGGAGTTACCCGCACCGTGAGTATAAATCTAGCGCGGGGCTTGCTTTTCACAGAGGCCCGGGGAGCCGTTGGAGACAGAGGGTGGAGCTACCTGCGCTGTGAGTATCAAGCTAGCGCGGGGCTTGCTTTTCACAGAGGCCCAGGGAGCCGTTGGAGACAGAGGGTGGAGTTACCTGCACTGTGAGTATAAATCTAGCGCGGGGCTTGCTTTTCACAGAGGCCCGGGGAGCCACTGGAGACAGAGGGGGGAGCTACCTGCGCTGTGAGTATAAATCTAGCGCGGGGCTTGCTTTTCACAGAGGCCCGGGGAGCCGTTGGAGACAGAGGGGGGAGCTACCTGCGCTGTGAGTATAAACCAGCAGCTGCAACGTTCCATCTTCCAGTGAGGAAATCTGGTGGAAGGTTCTGATTGGTTGAAGACGACCAGAGGAAGCAGCTGATTGGCTGCAACCCGGGGTTTACATTTCTACATTTCTGCCTTCAGGTTTAAGGATTCTGGGTGCTAAGGATTCTGGGAGCTAAGGATTCTGGGAGCTAAGGATTCTGGGTGTTAGGGATTCAGTATTTATTAGTAAAGTTTAAAGAATAAAGTTTTGTGTTTAATAAAAAAAAAAAAAAAAAAAATAAATATATATATATATATATATATTTAATAGAGTAATTTGGGAGTAAGATGTCAGTGGAGATTGGCCCCATGATTTGCTCAGCCTGCAACATGTGGGAGATCAGGGATATGGTCGGTGTCCCTGATGACTACATTTGCAGGAAGTGTGTCCAGCTGCAGCTCCTGGCAGACCGCATTGAACGATTGGAGCTGCGGCTGGATTCATACTGGAGCATCCACGATGCAGAGAAAGTCATGGACAGCACATACAGCGAGTTGGTCACGCCACAGGTAAAAGGTAAGAGGACAGAAAGGGAGCGGGTGGCCAATAGCCAGCAAAGCAGTAGGCAGATAGTGCAGGAGTCCCCTGCGGTCATCTCCCTACTCAACAGGTTTACCATTTTGGATACTGTTGAGGGAGATGGCTCATCAGGGGAATGCAGCAGCAGCCAAGTTCATGGCACCATGGGTGGCTCTGCAGCACACGATGGGGGGAAAAAGAGGGGAAGGGCTATTGTAATAGGGGATTCAATTGTCAGGGGAATAGATAGGCATTTCTGCGGCCGCAAAAAAGACTCCAGGATGGTATGTTGCCTCCCTGGTGCAAAGGTCAGGGATGTTACTGAATGGCTGCAGAACATTCTGGAGGGGGAGGGTGAACAGCCAGTTGTCGTGGTGCATATTGGCACCAACGATATAGGGAAAAAAAGGGATGAGGTCCTACAAGGTGAATTTAGGGAGCTAGGAGATAAACTCAAAAGTAGGACCTCAAAGGTAATAATCTCTGGATTGTTACCAGTACCACGGGCCAGTCAGAGTAGAAATAGGCTTGAAAATATGTGGCTTGAAAAATGGTGCAAGGGGGAGGGATTCAAATTTTTAGGGCACTGGAACTATTTCTGGGGGAGGTGGGACCAGTACAAACAGGACGGTCTGCACCTGGGCTGAAATCGAACCAATGTCCTTGGGGGAGTGTTTGCTAGTGCTGTCGGGGAGGATTTAAACTAATGTGGCAGAGGGATGGGTACAAGAGCAGAGAGGCAGGTGGGTGTAAAACAAGGGTGGAAGCAATAGGGAGCAAGGTGAAAAGTAAAAGTGGCAGGCAGACAAAACCAGGGCAAAAATCAAAAAGGGCCACTTCTCAACAAAATTGTACAAGGGGTAAGAGCGTTGTAAAAACAAGCCTGAAGGCCTTGTGTCTCAATGCAAGGAGTATTCGTAATAAGGTGGATGAGTTGAATGTGCAGATAGCTATTAATGAGTATGATATAGTTGGGATCACGGAGACATGGCTCCAGGTGACCAAGGCTGGGAGCTGAACATCCAGGGATATTCAATATTCAGGAGGGATAGAGAGAAAGGAAAAGGAGGTGGGGTAGCGTTGCTGGTTAGAGAGGAGATTAACGCAATGGAAAGGAAGGACATTAGCTTGGAGCATGTGGAATCAGTATGGGTAGAGCTGCGAAACACTAAGGGGCAGAAAACACTAGTGGGAGTTGTGTACAGGCCACCTAACAGTAGTAGTGAAGTTGGGGATGGTATAAAACAGGAAATTAGAAATGCGTGCGACAAAGGCAAAACAGTTATAATGGTTGACTTCAATCTACATATAGATTGAGTGAATCAAATTGGCAGGGGCGCTGAGGAAGAGGATTTTTTGGACAGTATGAGGGATAGTTATCTAAATCAACATGTAGAGGAACCAACGAGAGAACAGGCTATTTTAGACTGGGTATTGTGTAATGAGGAAGGGTTAGTTAGCAGTCTTATTGTGCGTGCCCCCTTGGGCAAGAGTGACCATAATATGGTCGAGTTCTTCATTAGGATGGAGAGTGACATTGTTAATTCAGAAACAATGGTTCTGAACTTAAGGAAAGGTAACTTTGAGGGTATGAGATGTGAATTGGCCAAGATTGACTGGCAATCAATTCTAAAAGAGTTGACGGTGGATACGCAATGGAAGACATTTAAAGACTGCATGCATGAACTACAAAAATTGTTCATCCTAATTTGGCAAAAGAATAGATCAGGGAAGGTAGTGCATCCATGGATAACAAGGGAAATCAGGATAGTATCAAAGCAAAGGATGATGCGTACAAAGTAGCCAGAAAAAGCAGCATACCAGAGGACTGGGAGAAATTCAGAGACCAGCAGAGAAGGACAAAGGGCTTGATTAGGAAAGGAAAAATAGATTATGAAAGAAAACTGGCAGGGAACATAAAAACTGACTGCAAAAGTTTTTATAGATATGTGAAGAGAAATAATTAGTTAAAACAAATGTAGGTCCCTTGCAGTCAGAAACAGGTGAGTTGATCATGGGGAACAAGGATATGGCGGACCAATTGAATAACTACTTTGGTTCTGTCTTCACTAAGCAAGACATAAATAATCTGCCGGAAATAGCAGGGGACCGCGGGTCAAAGGAGGACTTGAGTGAAATCCAGGTTAGTCGGGAAGTGGTGTTGGGTAAATTGAATGGATTAAAGGCCGATATATCCCCAGGGCCAGATAGGCTGCATCCCAGAGTACTTAAGGAAGTAGCTCCGGAAATAGTGGATGCATTAGTGATAATCTTTCAAAACTCTTTAGATTCTGGAGTAGTTCCTGTGGATTGGCGGGTAGCAAACGTAACCCCTCTTTTTAAGAAGGGGGGGAGAGAGAAAACGGGGAATTACAGACCAGTTAGTCTAACATCGGTAGTCGGGAAACTGCTAGAGTCAGTTATTAAAGATGGGATAGCAGCACATTTGGAAAGTGGTGATATAATTGGACAAAGTCAGCATGGATTTACGAAAGGTAAATCATGTCTGACGAATCTTGTGGAATTTTTTGAGGATGTAACTAGTAGCGTGGATGGGGGAGAACCAGTGGATGTGGTGTATCTGGACTTCCAGAAGGCTTTCGACAAGGTCCCACATAAGCAATTAGTATATAAACTTAAAGCATATGGCATTGGGGGTTCAGTATTGATGTGGATAGAGAACTGGCTGGCAAACAGGAAGCAAAGAGTAGGAGTAAACGGGTCGTTTTCACAATGGTAGGCAGTGACTAGTGGGGTACCGCAAGGCTCAGTGCTGGGACCCCAGCTATTTACAATATACATAAATGATCTGGATGAGGGAATTGAAGGCAATATCTCCAAGTTTGCGGATGACACTAAGCTGGGGGGCAGTGTTAGCTGTGAGGAGGATGCTAGGAGAATGCAAGGTGACTTGGATAGGCTGGGTGAGTGGGCAAATGCTTGGCAGATGCAGTATAATGTGGATAAATGTGAGGTTATCCACTTTGGTGGCAAAAATAGGAAAACCGACTACTATCTAAATGGTGGCCGATTAGGAAAAGGGGAGATGCAGCGCGACCTGGGTGTCATGGTACACCAGTCATTGAAAGTAGGCATGCAGGTACAGCAGGCAGTGAAGAAAGCCAATGGTATGTTAGCTTTCATAGCAAAAGGATTTGCGTATAGGAGCAGGGAGGTTCTACTTCAGTTGTATAGGGTCTTGGTGAGGCCACACCTGGAGTATTGCGTACAGTTCTGGTCTCCAAATCTGAGGAAAGACATTATTGCCATAGAGGGAGTGCAGCGAAGGTTCACCAGACTGATTCCTGGGATGTCTTGGACTGTCTTATAAACAAAGACTGCATAGACTCGGTTTATATTCTCTAGAATTTAGGAGATTGAGAGGGGATCTTATAGAAACTTACAAGATTCTTAAGAGGTTGGACAGGCTAGATGCAGTAAGATTGTTCCCGATGTTGGGGAGGTCCAGGACAAGGGGTCACAGCTTAAGGATAAGGGGGAAATCCTTTAGGACCGAGATGAGAAGGAATTTTTTCACACAGAGAGTGGTGGGTCTCTGGAACTCTCTGCCACAGAGGGTAGTTGAGGCCAGTTCATTGGCTATATTTAAGCGGGAGTTAGATGTGGCCCTTGTGGCTAAGGGGATCAGAGGGTATGGAGAGAAGGCAGGTACGGGATACTGAGTTGGATGATCAGCCATGATCATATTGAATGGCGGTGCAGGCTCGAAGGGCCGAATGGCCTACTCCTGCACCTAATTTCTATGTTTCTGTGTTTCTATCACCCATTGCTTCTCTCCAGAGATGCTGCTGGTCCCGCTGAGTTACTCCGGCATTTTGTGTCCGTCTTCAAATGACATGCTCTAGACGGCTGTGCGGTCAAATGAAGTCACGCGCGGGACCGTCGCGGCTCAAAACGACCACGAGGTCGCATAATTTGCGTGCCAAGGACACGTAAGTGGGACAGGCCCTTAACTCCGATCTATGGTGCTCTGATTCTCCTGGATGATGCTGAGGTCATCCAGCTGCTGCTCCAGTTTTCTCACATGAAGCACTTTCCACAGATGTAGTGCTCATGGACCCTGACAGATTTCATGATTTCCCGCATCCCGCAGGTGGAACAAACCAATGCTTTAACTCCCATCCCAACTGCACCTAGACTAAAGAAGAACGTTACAAAGAAAAAGGCCTCGTGTTATCTTGCCGTCACCTTCTGTTTAGCCTCCTCACCGAGACTTCTAGAGTAAAAGTGTACTTGCCCTCACACGAATCACTGCATCTCAATACTCAACCTCTCCCAAAATGGCTGCTCCCATAGACCACTCTGCTATACATTTACCTCTTCTGATTCAATGTCGTGACACTCAATGAGCCAAACAATTGGAGCATTCTTCAACCATCTCATGGCTCAGTTTTTCTGCTATACCTCCTGGCTAGAAACTTTGTGAATGTTTCTTCATAGTGATTCAGTGTCAGAGTGTATCACCATTGACCTTTTGTCTCTCAACTACCATTCCCTTGCCCCACCTGGCTCCATCAGCCCATCATTCCTCACTCCACCTTGGCCTATTTATCAGCCATCCTTCCCCCTCTCCCTCTTCCTATTGGGTATCCTCCTGCTACACTCCAGTCCCAACATCTCAACATGAAATGCTCTCACTCCAATGATGCTGCCTGGCCTGCTGAGTTCCTACAGCAGTTTGTTCGTTTTTTACCTATACCATATATGGTGCGGTGGTCTATCAGCAAACAAGGAATATAGCTACCAGTTATTTCTATTAAAGAACCTATAGAAGTTTAAGTCAACAGTCAAGAGTGTTATATTGTCAGACTAGACCAAGTGGCATTGTGACATCATCACTGGGCCAGCAGTTAGATTTTATGGCAGACAGACAGACAGACAGACAGACAGACAGACAGACAGACAGACAGACAGACAGACAGACAGACAGACAGACAGACAACAGACAGAATATTATATATCAAATCTAACTATTATATATATAATACTAGACCAAGGGGGATCCATGGGCAGGAGGGGGGGGGGGGGGTGGGGAGAGAGGAGGTGGGAGAGAGGAGATGAGAGGAGGAATGTAGGTGGGGAGAGAGGAGGAGGAGGGTAGCGGGAATGGGGGGGAGAGTGGTTAGAGAGGAGGGGGGAGTGGAGGAGAGCGGGGGAAAGGGAGGGGGGTGGAGCAGAGGGGAGGGGGGGTTGGAGGAGGGTCGTGGGGAGGGTGGGGCAGAGGGTGGTAGGGGGAGGGGGAGAGGAGGGGGAGGGGGACAATAGACAATAGGTGCAGGTGTAGGCCATTTGGCCCTTTGAGCCAGCACTGCCATTCAATGTGATCATGGCTGATCATCCCCAATCAGTACTCCGTTCCTGGCTTCTCCCCATACACCCTCTGCTATTTTTAGTCAAAGTCAAGTCAAAGTCAAACAAGTCAAAGTCAAACAAACTTTATTGTCATTTAGAAATACATTGATATATGCAGTTCCAAACGAAATTACGTTGCATTTGGCTCCCTGTGCAACACGATAAATTAACAGAAGGGTAGGCATGGATAAAAAGGATAAAAGGATAAATAGACAATGGTGGCAGCCCGTTACATGGCATTCAGGAGTCTGATGGCTCGTGGGAAGAAGCTGTTGCAGAACCTTGATGTTCTGCTCCTTATGCTGCGATATCTTTTTCCAGAGGGCAGCAGAGTGAACAGACCGTGATGGAGATGTGTGGGGTCTTTTATAATACTGCTGGCCTTAGGCACGCAACGTTTGGTTGCAATATCCCCGATTGAGGGGAGAGAGGTCCCAATGATTTTTTCCGCTGTCCTCACCACTCTCTGCACAGACTTCCAGTCGGAGGCTCTACAGTCCCCAAACCAGATAGAGATACAGCTGGTCAGAATACTCTCTATGGTGTCCCTGTAGAAAGTAGTGAGGATGGGATGGGGGAGGTGAGCTCTTCTCATCCGGCGCAGAAAGTGCAACCGCTGCTGCGCTCTCTTAATGTTTTTTCGACATTCAGGATCAGGTTGTTCGTATTGCACCAGTCCACCAGTTGTTTCACACCTCCTCCCTGTAAGCCAGCTCATTGTCGTCCCTGATGAGGCCCACCACTGTTGTGTCATCTGCATACTTCATGATGTGGTTTGTACTAAACCTGGCACAACAGTCGTGAGTCATCAGGGGGTTTAGATAGGGGGGATGGGATGGGAGAGGGGGTTGGAGGAGGGGAGTGGGGGGGTGGAGGAGGGTAGTGGGGAGGGCGGCAGAGGATGGGAGGGGGAGAGAGAGGTGGGGGAGAGAGGGGGGAGAAGAGGAGGGGAAGAGGTGGAGGGTGAGGGGGGCAGAGTGGGGGAGGGAGAGAGAGGAGGGGGAAGAGATGAGAGTAGAGATGGGGGGAAAGAGGGGAGGGGAGGGGGAGAGGAAAGGGGAGGAGAGGGGGAGAGAGTAGAGGGGAAAGTGGGGGGGAGAGAGGAGGGGGGGAAAGAGGAGGGGGGAAAGGGGGAGGAGGAGAGGGGAAGTTGTGAGAAGAGGAGGGGGAGAGGTGGAGGGGAGCCAGGCGAGTGACTAAGCTGCGAACAGTGGAGAGGAGAGAGAGAGAGAGAGAGAGAGAGAGAGAGAGAGAGAGAGAGAGAGAGAGAGAGAGAGAGAGAGAGAGAGAGAGAGAGAGAGAGAGAGAGAGAGAGAGAGAGAGAGTGTGTGTGTGTGTGTGTGTACAGGGCCTGACTCTGCATCTCTCGGGAAACCCAAAGTGGGGGTGGTGCGGGGGGGGGGGGGAGGAGGCAGCGGGGGGTGCGGGTAGCAGTGGGAAGGAGGAGCAGGAGAGGAGCGGTTAGCAGTGAGATGGAGCCGGGGGGGGGGGGAGCGGGATGGAGCAGTTAGCAGCGGGAGGGAGAGGGTGGGGCAGGAGTGTGACTTCACTCACTGCACAGGCTGCGAGGATAAAGTTCTTCAAAAGCAAGCCAGGAAGCCCGTGATCGCCGGTGACCTCCGGTGACCTCGGGATCTGCTGAACAGAGCCCACTTTCTGCGTCTTTTGAAGAACGGGGGTGCTGGGGGGGGTTGGGGTGGGGGGGGGGGTGGTGACGTAACTCATAGAAAACAGTGCCCCTGTGTGTTGACAGTAGCGGGGGGGGGGGGGGGGGGGGGGGAGGGTGCGGCTGGGCCACGAGCAAAGGCATTGCGACGTCATCAACTCGCTTCAGCAGTTAGATTTGAAAAATGTCAATTTTAGTAAAACACTTGGGAAATAATGAATCATATTTACAGATGAGGGGATTTTGAAATCATGAGGTAAATCTGTACCAGAATATATAAAATTTTCACCATAACTATGTTGGGTTTTCAAGGAGATGTGAAATGACACACACACACACACAGTTTTATATAATACTAGACTAAGTGGGACCCGTTGGGTCCCAGCATCACACTGGAGGGCTGGTCCTCCAACACAATATTCCACCTCTCCACCAATTCCAATATTGGTGGCCAGTGGTGGGGGGCTTTCTGGAGCGCTAGTATGGGTGTTGTGGGCTGAAGGGACTGGTATCCATAGGGCTAGTATGGACATTGTGGGCCGAATGGATTCTTGGGCTGGCGGCTCAGTCACTCAAGCCTGTTGTGCTGGCAGCTCACTCACGCACGGCTGGTGGGCTGGCAGTTGACTCACGGCTATTCCTTGAAATTCCATTTCAAGCAGGGTGCAAGGCCACCAAATTCAAGTGCAGTTTCTTACCACTTCAAGCAGGGTGCAAGGCCACCAAATTCAAATGCAGTTTCATACCATTTCAAGCAGGGTGTAAGGCCACTAAAGACAGCGAGTCGTGACCACTACCTCCTCCATCTTGCAGAGACTGAGCCACACCCGCACTTCTGGGTTTTATAGTCCATCCCTCCCTACCACCAGAAGGGGCGTGGCCTTCATGGCATGATTGTCAGGAGAGAGAATCTCAACATTTTTTAAACACTAATAACTCTTTTATTTTTCATCGATGGGAAAAATCCTTGGCACCTGATGAGTGGGGGGGGGGGGGGGGGGGGACGACTTTGAGTAAGATGGCCAAAAAACACAACCATACGTCATAGCGTTCTTTCTAAATTCAATATAAAGCGCAAACAGGAAATGGTCAAGAGTAGACTTTTAATTATATAGGAGGCAAGGCAACTTTAATTTGGCAAGGCAACATTAACTGGGCAAGGCAACTTTAATTGGGCAAGGCAACTTTAATTGGGCAAGACAACATTTCCAAACCAAAGGCAACACAGCTTTAGCATTTCCAAACCAAAGGCAACACAGCTTTAGCATTTCCAAGCCAAAGGCAACACAACTTTAGCATTTCCAAACCAAAGGCAACACAACTTTAGCATTTCCAAACTATATTTTCAAACCACATTAAGGGCACTGACAGGTTAGTAAAACCACTCACAGTTTAGTAGACATGTGTTCAGTGTTATTCACTGCTCAGACTGAGAGACATGACCCTCGCGTTCGCCATCTTTTCATCTCAACACTTCCTGGTTTTGTAGTCCCTCCGGAAGGGGCGTGGCCTTCACGAGAGAGAATCTCAACATTTTTTAAACACTAATAACTCTTTTATTTCTCATCGATGGGAAAATTCCTCTTGTCCTGTGCAGCGGAGGGGGGACTCTGAGTGATAGATAGATAGAAACAAGATGAGAGTTTTAGTAATAATCTAGACCAAGTAGGTACCATTGGGCCCCATTCCCTCAATGGAATATTGCACCACTCACCCACCTACCCTCCTCCCTCTCCCTCTTTCCACTCCATTACCTTGTCATTACTCTTTCAACCCATATACTCCTCCATTCTCCCTCATCCCCCAGTACTCCCTCCTCCTCCTCTTCACCTTTCCTTTCCTCTCTCTCTCTCTCTCTCTCTCTCTCTCTGCCTCTGCCTCTGTCTCTGTCTCTATATATGTCCCCCTCTCTCTCTCTCTCTATATATATATATATATGTCTCTCTCTCTCCCTCTCTATCTCTCTCTCTCTCTCTGACTATCTCTATATATCTCCTCTCTCTCTCTGCCTCTCTCTATCTCTATATGTCCATCTCCCTCTCTCTCTCTCTATGTATATATCTATATTTGTCCCCCTCTCTCTCCCTCTCTCTTCCCCTCTCTCTCCCCCTCTCTCCCCCCCCTCTCCCCATTTCTCCCCCCTCTCTCCCCCTGTCTCCCCCCTCTCTCTCCCTCTCTCTCCCTCTCTCTCCCTCTCTGTCTCTCCTCTCTCTCTGTCCCTCTTTCTGCCCCCCCTCTCTCTCTGTGCCTCCCTGTGTCTCTCTGTCTCCCCGTGTCTCTCTGTGTGTCTGTCTCTCTGTATATCTGTCCCTCTCTCTCCCTGTCTCTGTCTGTCTCTGTCTGTCTCTGTCTGTCTCTGTCTATCTCCCTCTCTCTCCCTCTCTCTGCCTCTCTCTGCCGCTCTCTCCCTCTCTGCCTCTCTGTCCCTCTCTGTCCCTCTCTCTCTGTTCCTCTGTCTCTCCCTCTCTGTCTACCCCTCTCTCTCTCTCTCTCTCTCTCCCCCTCTGTTCCTCTCTCTCTGTCCCCCTCTCTCTCTGTCCTTCCCTCTCCCTGCCTCTCTCTGTCTATGTCTCTCTGTGTCTCTCTGTGCCAGCACCGCCATTCAATGTAATCATGGCTGATCACCCACAATCAGTACTCTATTCCTGGCTTCTCCCCATATCCCCTGATTCTGTTAGTCCTAAGTCCTCATCTCAGTTCAAAATGGCCTACCCCTTATTCTTAAACTGTGGCCCATGGTTCTGGAATCCCCCAACATCAGGAACATGTGTCCTGCATGTAGCGTGTCCAATCACTTAATCATTTTATATGTTTCTATAAGATCCCATCTCATCTTTCTAAATTCCAGTGAATACAAGCCCAGTCATTCCATTCTTTCAACATGTGACAGTTCCGCCATCCCGGGAACTAACCTAGTGAATCTAAGTTGCACTCTCTCAATACCAAGAATGTCCTTTCCCAAATTAGGAGATCAAAACTGCACACAGTACTCCAGGTATGTCTCACCAGGGCCCTGTACAACTGCAGATGGATCTCTTTGTTCCTATGCTCAACTCCTCTCGTTATGAAAGCCAACTCTCTTCATTGACTTGTACCTGCATGCTTACTTTCAGTGACTGATGTACAAGGACACTCGGGTCTCATTGCACTTTCCCTTTTCCTAATCTGACACCATTCAGATAATAATCTGCCTTCTTGTTCTTGCCACCAAAGTGGATAACCTCACATTTATCCACAGTATACTGCATCTGCCATGCATCTTCCCACTCACCCAATCTATCCAAGTCACTCTGCATCCTTATGGCGTCCTCTTCACAGTTCACACTGTCACCCACTTTGTGTCATTGGCAAATTTGCTAATGTTACTTTTAATTCCTTCATCTAAATCACTAATATATATTATAAATAGTTGTGGCCCCAGCACCGTGCCTTGCGGCACCCCACTAGTCACTACCTGCCATTCTGAAAGGGACCCGTTATCCCTACTCCATGTTTCCAGTCTGCCAACCAATTTTCCATCCATGTTAATACCCTACCCCCAATACCATGTACTCTATTTTTGCCCACTAATCGCCTGTGTGGGACCTTATCAAAGGTTTTCTGAAAGTCCAGATACACTACATCCACTGGTTCTCCGTTATCTATTTTACTTGTTACATCCTCAAAAAATTCCAGAAGATTAGTCAAGCAAGATTTCCCCTTTGTAAATCCATGCTTGGACCGATCCTGTTACTCCTATCCAAATGCATCTTTAATAGTTGACTCCAGCATCTTTCCCACCAATGATGTCAGGCTAACTGGTCTACAATTCCGTTTTCTCTCTCCCTCCTTTCTTAAAATGTGGGGTAACATTAACTGCCCGCTAATCCACAGGAACTGATCCAGTATCTATAGAACATTGGGAAATTATCACCAATGCACCCCCAATTTCTAGAGCCACCTCCTTGAGTACCCTGGGATGCAGACCATCAGGCCCTGGGGATTTATCAGCCTTCACTCCCATCGATCTACCAAACACAATTTCCCGACTAATGTGAATATCCTTCAGTTCCTCCGTCACCCTAGATCTTCTGTGCTCTCGTACATCTGGGATCTCCTTGTGTCTTCCTTAGTGAAGACAGAACCAAAGTACCTGTTCAAATCATCTGCATTTACTTATTCCCCATAATAAATTCACCTTTTTCTGTCTTCAAGAGACCCACATTTGTCTTAACTAAACTTTTCTTTTTCACATACCTAAAGAAGCTTTTACTATCCTCCTTTATATTCTTGGCTAGCTTACCTTCGGACTCCGCTACATCGACGACTGCTTTGGTGTCACCTCCTGCACCCACACACAAATGACTGACTTCATCCATTTCACCACCAACTTCCATCCGGCACTCAAATACACTTGGACCATTTCCGACATTTCCCTACCATTCCTTGACCTCACCATCTCTATTGCAGGTGATACACTCCTGACCGACATCCACTACAAACCAACTGACTCCCACAGCTACCTGGACTACTCTTCCTCCCACCCTGCTTCCTGTAAGGACTCCATCCCCTATTCCCAATTCCTCCGACTATGCTGCATCTGCTCCCAGGATGAGGTGTTCCACACCAGGTCATCACAAATGTCCTCATTCTTCAGAGAACGGGGATTCCCCTCCCCCACTATAGATGAGGCTCGCACCAGGGTCTCCTCCATACCCCGCAACACTGCCCTCTCTCCTCATTCCCCCACTCACAACAAGGGCAGAGTCCCCCTGGTCCTCACCTTTCACCTCACCAGCCGGCACATACAACAGATAGTCCTCCACCAGTTTCGCCACCTCCAACGTGACCCCTCCACTCGCCACATCTTCCCATCTCCCCCCCTGTCTGCCTTCCGCAAAGACCGCTCCCTCCGCAACTCCCTTGTCAATTCTTCCCTTCCCTCCCGCTCCACCCCTTCCCCGGGCACTTTCCCTTGCAACCGCAAGAGATGCTACACTTGTCCCTTCACCTCCCCCATCCACTCCTTTCAGGGACACAAACAGTCCTTCCAAGTCGGACAGAGGTTCACCTGCACCTCCTCCAACCTCATCTACTGCATCCGTTGCTCCAGATGCCAGCTGATCTATATCGGTGAGACCAAGCGGAGGCTTGGCGATCGTTTCGCCGAACACCTCCGCTCGGTCCGCAATAACCAACCCGACCTCCCGGTGGCTCAGCACTTCAACTCCCCCTCCCATTCTGTATCCGACCTCTCAGTCCTAGGCCTCCTCCACGGCCAGAGTGAGCAACACCGCAAGTTGGAGGAACAGCACCTCATATTCCGCTTGGGGAGTCTGCATCCTCTGGGCTTAAACATTGAATTTTCTGTTAACCCTGGCTGTCTCCTCCCCTTCCCATCTCTCCCTCAAACCTCGGGCCCTGGCATTCTTTCTCTCTCTATCTCTGCCCCACCCAAGTCGCACTAGCTTCTCATTTTCACACTACAAACAGCTTACAATGGCCTGTTTCCTTTATCATCGATACTTTTTTTGCATGTCTTTCATTCATTGTTCTTTATCTCTCCACATCACCGTCTATATCTCTCTTTATTGATCCCTGACCAGTCTGAAGAAGGGTCTTGACCCGAAACGTCGCCTATCTCCTTCGCTCCTTAGATACTGCTGCACCCGCTGAGTTTCTCCAGCTTTTTGTGTTACCTTCGGACTTCATCTTTTATGCACATTTTTGCCTTATTGGTTACATTTTGTTGCTTTAAAAGTCTCCCAATCCTCTTTGTTATGTTATACGTCTTCTCTTTTAGTTTTATACTGTCCTTGACTTCCCTTGTCAGCCATGGTCACCTACTTGCAACAGCACAACAGAAGATGTTAACATTGTACACTGTAAACAATATAATAAATGAGAGAAAAAAAAGTTCAGTGTGTGTATAATTACACATACTCCCAAATATATATATATTGATTATTAGGACTGGATGTTACAATCCCTAAGATTTCACTACAATCGCCATTCTTGGGTATGACCACCAGGTGAATTTTGTAACAATCAGACACATCTTCAGTTGTGTACCTCAACGTCACTGGGTGTTTCGGCCTTTTATCACAAGACACCCTCAGTCGAGGCAGGCCCACCATAGGTTGATCAGACCTGGGTGTGTGTCTTATTGCTAGCTCCTAGATGGCCATGTGGCAGCCCAGACAGCATCTTTCCTCTTCAGCCACAGCCAGTGACTGCTCCATTCGGCGGCATTGGCAAGTTAGTTTATTGCCCTCCTTTGTGCCTGCACGTGTACACACAAAATACAAACAATACCTTTGTGCCTGCACGTGTACACACAAAATACAAACAATAATAGTCTATGTAGTTCAGAGCTTATTTGAGGTAGCATGAAGATCAACTCTACCCTACTCTCCTCTCCCAGTTCACTCGAATAGTAATCATTTAACTGCTCTGGAGGCATCTTCAATAACAAATGACTCTAACAACCTTGCCAATAAGATGAATCATGTAAATTTGTTGTTTGAAGGTCTGCCAACTTCAACCATTATGTGCTAATTTCACTTGCCCAATAGCTGCATTGACTTTGATGGCCGATCAAATAGATTGAACATGTGTTTATAATGGAGGTGCAAAGCATCTTGCCATTGCTGTCTTCATGGAAGCATTACTGAACCAAACACGAAGATAATTAATTCTAAATCAAGCAATAAAAATCAAAACCACAGCTTGCATTCATCAAGATGACCTTAAACAACGACCAATTTGCTACCAATCCAGTAATATTTCTGATATTTTGGTCCTTCAGAATAAACAAATGGCAAAGACTAGAGGAGGAGGCAGTGAAGGAAAGAAAGCTAATTCATTCCACCATTGGCTGGAAGTATCAGATTTTTTCAAATTATTTTAGCAGAAGATAAGCAGGTTCTACATTGAATTTGGAAGCAGCATGATTATTCTTTAGATAGACACAAAAAGCTGGAGTAACTCAGCGGGTCAGAAAGCATCTCTGAGAGACGGAATGGGTGACGTTTCAGTCAAGAGCCTTCTTCAGACCCAAAACTTCACCTATCCTTTTCTCCCGAGATGTTGTTTGACCCGCTGAGTTACTCCAGCTTTTTGTGTCTATCTTTGTTTTAAACCAGTATCAGCAGTTCCGTCCCACACATGATTATACTTTGCCTTATTTGGTAAATAACTGCTTAGACTGCCCTAACTTGCATTGACCTGCTCACCATGGATGTAATGTCCATTAACTTTAACTTCATTTATCAATGTCCATGCAATCAATGGCCATTTCTGCCTCTATTTGTATTGTTCATCAACACTTTAGTGCCAGGGCGAGTGTCACACACTTTGCATCTCTTGAGAGTGTCATGAAGTAATTTGATTCCAGGGCAATGAAAGGCGATTGTGCATCTTCCTGTTAGTGCACACTTCGGATACATCTGCCACATTACTCGATTAAAGTAGAAGCTAGTATTACAGTTTTGAAGGGAGCAAAGTGGCAGATGTATTGAAAGTGTACATTAGTAAGAAGATGCAAGTGAAAGGGAAAATGCCTCGGCAGCTGTGTCAAAGATCTCTGAGGTTCCGCCATGGTTCCACTGAGCTTGAACTGGGCTTGAACAACGAGTTGAAGGATTAAACATATTGTGAGTGGCAACACAATGCAATATATTAGTTAATTTCATTGAGGCGATACAACTACTTTATTCAGTTCCATAACCTTGAATATTTGAACAAAAGAATTTTAATTCACAAATAACACAATATAACTGATAAAGTTGCAACTTATATAATGCCAATCACTATTAACTACATACAATCTTTCCCTTTGAGGTTGTATTCCAGCTTTGATTTATGTGTTTATTGCTACAATGCCATCATTATAACCCTGCCAAAATGTGTCGGAAGGAACTACAGATGCTGGTTGGGCCAAATGGCCAAAGGTTGACACAAAAAGGAGTGGATGATGTTTGGGGTCGAGACCCTTCTTCAGACTGAGAGAGGGATTTCATTAATTTGTTCTTTATTACTATATCACCATCGATATTACTTGTTTCTCTTTCCCCTGGCTCTCATTCTGAAGAAAGGCCTTAATCCAAAACATCACCCACTCCTTCTCTCCAGAGATGCTACTTGTCCCGCTGAGTTACTCCAGCCTTTTGTGTCTATCTTCAATTATAACCCTGCCAGTTTGCTGGAAGGCTACTTCCTTTCATGTCGGTACAGCAAATTGCCAGTGTAGACACCCATAAAGAGCTCTTACACTGGAACATTAGTTTCTGAGTATGAAGAGTAACCTGTAATGGCTGCAGTCTACAACAGCCGGCTGTGGGGCAAAGGTGAGGCCATTGTCCAAGAACTATGGGAGCCATGTTTCCACCCAGCAGAACAGACCACCAGGATTCCAGACAAGCACTTCCTTTTATCAGGATTGAATGATTGAATGATTGAATGATACTTTATTGTCACATGTAACTAGGTATAGGGAAATGCTTATTTTGCATAAAACCTGGTAAAATCATACAGCAGACCTCACTGAAATTCACTGAACAGTCCTATCTAATATCTGCCGCCGCACAAGTCAGCAAGTGCCCTCCCCCCCCCCCCCCCCCCCCCCACCGGTCCCCCCTGTTGTTCTTGGCGGTGCCCAAGTAGCTCTCGGCAGTGCGGATCTCCTCCTTGTTCACGATGGTCCCGCTACACTCCTGACGGTCCACCTCGCTTATGACGATCCACCTTGCTTGTGGGTCCTGTCGAGGTCGGTGGCTCATGATGGTTTTCGGAGTCCACGGCGGGTGAGCTGGGCAGACAAGCTGGGCAATCCTCAGTCCTCTGTGCACAGCAAGCGAGTCCTTGGTTCACGGTGGGCGAGTCGGGCCTACTGGTGGATCCTCCATCGTCAGCCTGTGGCACCCAAGTTGGCGATCCTCAGACCTCGGTCTGCGGTATGCATGCCAGACCTGATTGCTGGGATATTGCAGCACGCTGCTTGCGGGGACAGCAAATGCAATCTCCTTGCAGAAGTGTTCTAGTAAAGACTCTTTTACTTTGAAACTTGTGTTTCGAGTTATTTTACTCATTCAGTTCGACAGACTTCGACAACCACTATTACTTAAAGCTGCGACCTGATTCTGGGTTTGCATAGCCAAAACCAAGGTGAATGGTAGCATCATCACAAATAGACTAGACCAGTAATTTAGAGACTTGGAATAAAGATGTCAAGACATGATTCAAATCCCAATGTGGTAGCTGGAAAATTTAAATTCAATTAATTCAATTCATCTGGAACAATAAAGATAGACACAAAATGCTGGAGTAACTCAGTGGGTCAGGTAGCATTTGTGGAGAAAATAGATAGGTGAGGTTTTGCAACAGGACCATTCATTTTTATTACACCTTGCCTGGAAGGATTCTGTCACCTATCAATTTTCTCCGGAGTTGCTGCCTGAACCGCTGAGTTACTCCAGCACTCTGTGTCTATCTTTGGTAGAAATCAGCATCTGCAGTTCATTTTTATTACATTTAGAAATTATTTATGGTAACAGATAAGAAATTGTCATGAAGCCTCATCAGATTCACTATAATATGTCCTTGGGCAGAAAAAATAAATCTGTAATCATACCTCAATTTGGCCAATGGCAACGATCTGTGGAAAAGTGGTTTGTTCTTAACTGCCCTGTGAAATACTGTGGCAAGTCACTAGTATCAAATCACTCCTGTGTGTAGCCCCAGTTCAACATACACAATGGAATCAAATAAATAAATAGACACATTAAACATTTAATAAATTAGTAGGAAATATGCTTCAAATGCTCCGGAGAATATAATTGCAAGTTGTTCTTTATGATTTAAAATGTTCACCCAATAATTTAAGTTATGAAAACATAAAATTACTGATTGATTAAAACACAAACTGCTAGTGTAGCTCAGCGGGCCAGGTAGTATCTGTGGTGGGACTGGTAGATCTCGGGTCGGGAATGATTGATGGAAAGATACAGCATGGAACCTGCCCCTTCGGCCCACCGAGTCCATTGATCACCCGTTCACACTAGTTCTATGTTATCCAATTTCTGCATTCACTCCTTCCACACTAGGGGAATTTATAGGTCAATTAACCCACAAACCCTGTTTGGCCTGTTTCCGTGCTGTAATTGTTATATGGTTATATTGGTATGAGTGCAGGCAGGTGGGACTAAGGGAAAAAAGTTGTTCGGCACGGACTTGAAGGGCCGAGATGGCCTGTTTCCGTGCTGTAATTGTTATATGGTTATATGGTTATAACCCACATATTTGGGAGGAAACAGGAGCACCCAGAGGAAATCCATATGGTCACAATAAGAACATGCAAACTCCATACAGACAGCAACCGAGGTTAGGATCAAACCAGGGTCCCTGCGTTGTGAGACAGTCACTCAACTTGGTGTGCCATTTGTGTGAAGTTGTGATGCTCCATGTCCAGCTCTGAGAATGCGTACTGAGGATAAAGGCTGATCACTGAGTCGATGAAAACAATACATATGATCCAAGAAATGTGGATACACTAAAAGAGAGCTGCTGTCACGTTATGAAATAACCACTCCTTACAAGGTTGTAATAAGTGCACAACACCTTGCAGACTCTCGGTGTTAAAGAAAGAACTGCAGATGCTGGAGAATCAAGAGTACACAAAAAGCTGGAGAAACTCAGCGGGTGCAGCAGCATCTAAGGAGCGAAGGTGATGGGCGACGTTTCGGGTCGAGACCCTTCTTCAGACTGGTTAGGGATCAGGGAAACGAGAGATATAGATGGTGATGTGGAGAGATAAAGAACAATGAATGAAAGACATGCAAAAAAGTATCGATGATAAAGGAAACAGGCCATTGTAAGCTGTTTGTAGTGTGAAAATGAGAAGCTAGTGCGACTTGGGTGGGGCAGAGATAGCGAGAGAAGGAATGCCAAGGCCCGAGGGCTGAGGGAGAGGTGGGAAGGGGAGGAGACAGCCAGGGTTAACAGAATTGAGAAAATTCAATGTTTAAGCCCAGAGGATGCAGACTCCCCAAGCGGAATATGAGGTGCTGTTCCTTCAAATTGTGGTGTTGCTCACTCTGGCCGTGGAGGAGGCCTAGGACCGAGAGGTCGGATACGGAATGGGAGGGGGAGTTGAAGTGCTGAGCTACCAGGAGGTCGGGTTGGTTATTGCGGACCGAGCGGAGGTGTTCGGCGAAACGATCGCCAAGCCTCCGCTTGGTCTCACCGATATAGATTAGCTGGCATCTGGAGCAATGGATGCAGTACATGAGGTTGGAGGAGGTGCAGGTAAACCTCTGTGAGACCTGGGAGGACTGCTTGGGTCCTTGAAAGGAGTTGATGGGGGAGGTGAAGGGACAAGTGTAGCATCTCTTGCGGTTGCAAGGGAAAGTGTCCGGGGAAGGGGTGGAGCGGAAGGGAAGGGAAGAATTGACAAGGGTGTTGCGGAGGAAGCGGGCTTTGCGAAAGGCAGACAGGGGGGGAGATGGGAAGATGTGGCGAGTGGAGGGGTCACGTTGGAGGTGGCGAAACGGGCAGAGGACTATCTGTTGTATGTGCCGGCTGGTGGGATGAAAGGTGAGGACCAGGGGGACTTTGCCCTTGTTGTGAGTGGGGGAATGGGGAGAGAGGGCAGTGTTGGGGGGTATGGAGGAGACCCTGGTGCGAGCCTCATCTATAGTAGGGGCGGGGAATCCCCGTTCTCTGAAGAACGAGGACATTTGTGATGACCTGGTGTGGAACACCTCATCCTGGGAGCAGATGCGGCGTAGATGGAGGAATTGGGAATAGGGAATGGAGTCCTTACAGGAAGCAGGGTGGGAGGAAGAGTAGTCCAGGTAGCTGTGGGAGTCAGTTGGTTTGTAGTGGATGTCGGTCAGGAGTGTATCACCTGCAATAGAGATGGTGAGGTCAAGGAATGGTAGGGAAATGTCGGAAATGGTCCAAGTGTATTTGAGTGCCGGATGGAAGTTGGTGGTGAAATGGATGAAGTCAGTCAGTTGTGTGTGGGTGCAGGAGGTGACACAAAAGCAGTCGTCGATGTAACAAAACAAATCTGAACTTGTCTATTAATTATTAGCAGCTAAGCTTAGACGAAAGCTTAGGATAAGACTATTGATGACATATGTAACCAATGGACAGACGATGGCATTAATGTGTATATTCTGTTGAATTAGACTTTCCTCTGGGACTTAAAACTGGTTAATACATCTATATTCTCTTTTATCTTTATCCGGATCAGTCTCAGTTGAGACTCAAGGTTCACCCCAGAGACTGGGGCATGTGATCTAAACGGGCACATTCTTTACTGTACCGAGTAAATAAAATATTGTCAAGGTGCCATTTTTCAGATGAGATTCTAATCCAAACACCTTTTTGTCTTTTCAAGGTGGAGTAAAAGATCATGTGATTCAATTTTGAAGAACATCAGGAGAATTCACGCAAGGTTTGTCCTTAGATCAAATTCTTCTTCTTGCGTATGGCGTGCACAGCCTACAGTTGTAGGTCAACTTGTACTATTTGATATTGTCTGTGCACGTCGGGTTAATTGCATTAGTCGAAACAGGGCGGACCACGTGAAGATTGCAATCTCCCACCTGTAGATCAAATTTATCAAATCATATTGTTAGGTAAATTATTTAATTGCTACCTGTTGGGGCTTCAAACCCTGAAATTGGCTGCTGCGTTTCTTATAGTAGAACAATGACAAGAAAGCTATCTCGAAGAATATAGTGTAGTTGAGGACATGTTGTTGTGGTAACAATACATTTATATATTGAGAGAATATATATATGGTCTTTTCCATTCGCCATCTCCAGGAGAAATGCAGAGAACAGCGAATGCCCTGCATGTTGCTTTCATTGACCTCACCAAGGCGTTCGACCTCGTCAGCAGAGATGGTCTATTTAAGGCTCTGCCAAAGATCAGCTGCTCAGCAGAGCATGATAGAATCCTTCCACATCAACAGAAGGGAACAGTGCGATTCAATGGCAGCTTCTCTCAGCCCTTCGACATCCACAGTGGCGGCAAAGAAGGCTGTGTCCTCGCTCCCACACTCTTTGGGATTTTCTTCGCTCTTTGGCACTGCAACAGAGCGGATCTACCTCTGTATTAGGACAGATGGCAGGCTCTTCAACCTCACCCGCCTCAGAGCAAAGACAAAAGTACGTGAAGCTCTCATCAGAGACATGTTGTTTGCAGATGACGCCACAGTTGTGTCCCACACCCAGCAGGAACTACAGTCACTGATGGACCGCTTCTATTGGGCATGCAAGGACTTCGGGCTGACCATCAGCCTGAAGAAGACGAATGTCTTGGGGCAGGATAGAGAGGCGCTGCCTGTCATCACCATCGATGACTACGATCTCGATGCCGTCCATCAGTTCACGTACCTCAGCTCCACCATCACCGACGACCTCTCCTTGGACACAGAGATTGATAACAGGATCAGAAAGGCAGCAACAACTCTCGCTCGCCTCACAACTCGAGTGTGAACCAAACCAAAGCTGACAATGAAGACAAAGATAGCAGTCTACAATGCCCATGTCAACAGCACGCTGCTGTACGGCAGTGAGACATGGACTGCATATGCCAGACTGGAGAGAAGATTCAACACCTTCCACCTGAGAAGCATCCGCTGTATTCTGGGCATATCCTGGCAAGACAGAATGTCCAACGCCAAGAGCCTGTCTCGCGCTGTCCTTCCCAGTATGTACACTCTACTCAGGCAGCGCAGACTGTGGTGGCTGGGCCATGTCCACCGCATGGAGGATGGCCGTATTCCAAAAGACATCCTCTATGGAGAGCTGACATCTGGGAGCAGAACCATTGGCCGCCCTAAGCTACATTACAAGGTTGTCTGCAAGAGAGATATGAAGGCACTCAACATCGATGTGGAGTCCTGGGAGAGCCTTCTAGCTGACCGCATGAGGTGGAGCGGTACCCTGAACCAACATCTCAAAACGGGGGAATAGAAACTGATGAACGCAGCGGCAGACAAGCACAGCAACTTCAACAAACCAGAGACCATACACGAATGTGACCTTTGCCACAGAGACTGTCAGTCCCGCATTGGTCTCTTCAGCCACAAGCGACGATGCTCTAGCCAAAGTTTGGAGCAAGCAGCCAACAACTAGCATGCATCACCCATGGTCAGTCATGACCGATGGGGTCTACGACGATATTTATATATTTAGAGAATATATATTTATTTATATATATAGTTATCTACAATACAATTACCTATCATTTATTTTGGTGTTTTCTTGAAATTTGTTACCTTTTCACGTGAGACAGCTATTCTAATAATATTAATCACATGACTAAGTGGGACCCGTTGGGTTCCAGCTTCACATGGGAGGGCTGGTCCCCCAAAGCAGTATTCCACCTCTCCACCAATTCCAATATTGCTGGCCAGTTGGGGGGGGGGGGGAGGGGGGGGGGGGGTTCTGGAGCGCTAACATGGGTTTTGTGGGCCGAAGGGGCTGATTTCCAGAGGGCTAGTATCAAAATTGTGGGCCGAATGGATTCTTGGGCTGGCAGCTCAGTCACTGAGGCGTGGCAGCTCAGTCACTCAGGCCTGGCAGGCTGGCAGCTCAGAAACTCAGGCTAGTATGGGCATTGTGGACTGGATTCTTGGACTTGCAGTTCAGTGAGTCGTGGCTGGTGGACTGGCAGTTCACTAAGTCATGGCTGGTGAGCTGGCACTTCAGTCACTTACAGCTGGTGTGGTGGCAGTTCACTCAGTTACCCCTCCTCCCTTCACCCCCCAACTCCGCTCCTTGCCATTCCCCTCTCCCAATGCATTCAGTCCATCTCCCCTCAACCTCCCCCCCATGCACTCTTAGTGGCTCTCCAACAGTGCAGCCATTCCTGCCTATTAGGTACCCATTCTTATGAAGAACACGCAGACATGATAAGTGGAAAAAGGATTTATTAAAGTTTAAAATGTGAATTTGTCTTAAAACATTGCAAGTCCAACCTCATAGCACGCCAAGCAGAGTGCAGGCAGCAAGTCCAACCTCACAGCACTCCAAGCAGAGTGCAGGCAGCAAGCCCAACCTCACAGCACTCCAAGCAGAGTGGAGACAGCAAGTCCAACCTCACAGCACTCCAAGCAGTGTGCAGGCAGCAAGTCCAGCCTCACAGCAAGCATAGTGCAGGCAGCAAGTCCAGCCTAATAGCAAGCAGAGTGAAGGCAGCAAGTCCAACCCCACAGCACTCCAAGCAGAGTGCAGGCAGCAAGTCCAACCTGACAGCAAGCAGCGAGCAGGCAGCAAATCCAACCTCACAGCATTCCAAGCAGAGTGCAGGCAGCAAGTCCAACCTCACTGCAAGCATAGTGTAGGCAGCAAGTCCAAACTGACAGCAAGCAGGCATAGTGTAGGCAGCAAATCCAACCTCACAGCACTCCAAGCACTCCAACAGAGACACACACATGAGGGGACACAAACACACTGGGACACACAGGGGGACACACACACACTGGGACACACACACACACGGACACACACACACACACACACACATATGTGGACACACACACACGGGGTCACACACCCATGGGAACACACACACACACACATGTGGACACACATATGGGGTCATACTCACATGGACGCACACACACACACACACACACACACACACACACACACACGGGGACACACACACACACACAAGGACAGCCACACACATGGGGACACACACACACATGGACACACAGACACCGGGGACACACACACGGGGACACACACATGGGGACACACACACGGGGACACACACACGGGGACACACACATGGGGACACACACATGGGGACACACACATGGGGACACACACACACACACACACACACACACACACACACACACACACACACACACACACACACACACACACACACACACACACACACACACACACACACACACACACACACACAAACAAAGACACACACTCACACACAGCACCAATACTAAAATGCCAAGTAACTTCAGAATGTGGTAAGCATACTGAATCCTGTTACTAACCATATACTCTATGTAAGTAGTTTGAAAATAAGAACACAGGTGTGTCTAAACCAAATGATTCAAATGTTTAAAGCCATTATTATTCTGAAACACTACTCTAGAGCTGCTGCTACAGCATAAACATACTTTAAATAACTTTCAACAAACACACTCACCATATGTATGGGAGTAAGCACTCTTGAATTACTCAAACGGTTCAGGGCGGCGTCTCTACTTGAGACCTCTGAACTCACCGGAAATTACGCAATCAGCACCACCTCTCCACTAAACGGAAGTCACGGAATGAGCAGCAATTTTGCATTAAACACGCCATGATCTAATAAAACATTTATTCACGTTTTTTCCTTCCAAAAACTGTTGCACAGCAAGCCACATTTAAAAAGCAAAACACATTTAAAAATAAAGGCACAGTTTAATGGCACAGTCAAAAGGCACACTTTTTGTTTAGCAGCACAGTCAAAAGGCACACTTTTCAGTTAGCGGCACAGTCAAAAGGCACACTTTTCAATTTGCGGCACTGTGAAAAGGCACACTTTTCAATTAGCGACACAGTCAAAAGGTGCACTTTTCAATTAGCGGCACAGTCACAAGGCACACTTTTCAATTAACGGCACAGTCAAAGGCATACTTTTCAATTAGCGGCACAGTCAAAAGGCAAACCTTTCAATTAGCGGCAGTCAAAAGGCACACTTTCCAATTAGCAGCACAGTGAAAAGGCACACTTTTCAATTAGCGGCACAGTCAGAAGGCACACTTTTCAATTAGTGGCACAGTCAAAAGGCACACTTTTCAATTAGCGGCACAGTCAAAAGGCACAATTTTTCAAGTGGCGGCACAGTCAAAAGGCACATAAAACATTTATTCCTTCCAAACACAATTCCAAATAAACCACATAAAAGCACATAAAACCACACTCACAGTTTAGTAGACATGTGTTCAGTGTTCAGTTTATTCACAGCTCAGACTGAGAGTCGTGACCTCTCCCTCCCCATCTTGCAGCAACTGTGGCACGATCACACTTCCGGATTTTATTGCCCCCCCCCCCACGACCAGAAGGGGCATGGCCTTCATTGTCGGATTGATAGGAGAGAGAATCTCACCATGAAAACATTAATAAATCTTTTATTTTTCATCGATGGCAAAAATCCTCCGGCACTGGTAGCTGGAGGGGGACTGAGTAAGATGGCCAAAAATCACAGTCATAAGTGGTAGCGATCTTTCTAAAATCAATATACAGTGCAAACTGGAAGTGGTCAAGATTTGACTTTTAATCACTTGCCTTTTGCATTTTCAAAGCAAACTGCCTTTTGCATTTTCAAAGCAAACCGCCTTTTGCATTTTCAAAGCAAACCACCGTTTGCATTTTCAAAGCAAACCACCATTTGCATTTTCAAAGCAAACCACCATTTGCATTTTCAAACCAAACCACCATTTGCATTTTCAAACCAAACCACCATTTGCATTTTCAAAGCAAACCACCATTGGCATTTTCAAAGCAAACCGCCATTTGCATTTTCAAACCAAACTGCCATTTGCAATTTCAAACAAAACCGCCATTTGCATTTTCAAACCAAACCACCATTTGCATTTTCAAACCAAACCTTTTGCATTTTCAAACCAAACCTATTGCATTTTCAAACCAAACCACCTTTTGCATTTTCAAATAACCACTTTTGCATTTTCAAACTACATTTTCAAACTACATTTTTAAACCACATTAAATGCACTGACAGGTCAGTAAAACCACTCACAGTTTAGTAGACATGCGTTGAGTGTTATTCACAGCTCAGATTGAGTCGTGACCTCCCACTCCCCCTTGCAGAGACTGAGGCAGACCAAACTTCTGGGTTTTATAGCCCCTCCCCCTCCCACCAGAAGGGGTGTGGCCTTCATGGCATGATTGACAGGAGAGAGAATCACAACATTTTTTAAACATTAATAAGTCTTTTATATTTAATTGATGGGGAAAATCCTCTTGTCCTGCCATAAGTGGTAGCGTTTTTTTCTAAAATCAATATGCAGTGCGAACAGGAATTTGAGTTTTAATTATATATAGATGTTCAAGGGAGTATGTCAACCAAGCATGATTTTGTCCTCGCCAAAATCCAACACAATCTACTGTCCAACAGGTTTTATTTCACTTTATTTGTCAGATTGAATATTTTCGGACTTCCGGTGGTGCCATGTTCTAGGGGAGAACAGCGCCAGATCAGCTCCGTAAAAATCTGCAAAAAAAACGGGGCTAAAGGAGGGTGCTAACGCTACTTACCGCAGGAGATCGATTAAAAACGGCTCCGGTGCGATTGAAGGCTGCGTGACGTCATCAGGCGCGCGACTTCGGTAAGAAATTTAAAATGCAGCACTCCTCCCCTCCCCCGAAGAAAACGGGCCTAAGAAGAGAGGCTGGCACCACCAAAGCCTCGGGCTCGAGTCTGACTGCCTCCCAGGAAGAAATCTCACAGAGAAAAGTGGAAATGGAAGAGTTTAAAAATTCCATGATAGGTGAGATGAAGAAACTGGTGAAAGAAATAAAAGATCTGAAGAAGGAATATAAAGATGAATTTAAAGACATGAAGAAAGAATATAAAGATGAAATAAAAAATCTAAAAGCGGAGATTCTGGTGTCTCAGGAGAGAATTAAAGTGGAATTAACAAAAGAAGTTACCGAGACGGTAAAGATTATGATGAGCGAATGGAAAAGTAAGACGGAGGCTGAATTTCAAAACCGATTCTCTGAGATAAACGCCAAGGTTGCTGGGTTGGAACAAATGCTGAATGATAAGATAGATCCTATTACCATTACAATTGACCAACACAATGATACACTTAAAGATTTGGCTGATTTTGCTGTAAAAAGTGCCAAGGAAACTGAGAAGTTACTTGCCGAGAATAAACGCCTCTCAGAACTACTTCGCAAAATAAATGAGAAATGTATTGATTTGGAGGGCCGACAAAGACGTAAGAATTTGCGAATTGTAGGATTGACTGAAGGTTGTGAAGGAAATCAAGATCCACGAAAATTTGTTGCAAAACTCCTAAAAGACATTTTGGAATTGGATGAAGAACCACTGTTGGGCCGTGCCCACAGGGCTTTAAGACGGGTCCCTGGGAGAGGTGCACCACCCAGACAAATGATTGTAAAGGTGGTGTATGATCACGTCTTTGAAGATATGATGAAGATAATAATGAGAAAGAGAAATTTGAAATACGAAGGAAATAACATTAGTATCTTCAGAGATTACCCAGCGGAAGTTGCTAAGAGAAGATCCTTATTCACTGAAACAAGAGGCATTCTACGGAATTTAAAGAATACAGTGGATCTCAGATATGGCTTGATGTACCCAGCAACACTGAGAGTGACCTATGACAACGAGGAACACCGCTTCGTTAAGCATACTGATGCATTGAAGTTCGCAAAAGGCATACAGAAGAAGGCAGAAGAGGAGGAAACAGACGATGAATCACGGGAGGAAGAAGACGACGACTGAACATTTTGGACTTTTATCATTAACCTGCGGTTATGAATTATTCATTGAGAAAGAGGGAAAATAATGGGAATGTAGTAGTGGTTTGGTATCAATTTGTAGAATTTCAATAATTCCCCTAACATAGTATTATTTATTATAATACTAATTACAATAGAATAGTAATTAATAAATAGTTTCATGAATAATAGAAATAATTACTAAACCCTTAAAGTTAGTACCCCACCCCAATATACACAGTATTCTAGTTGGGAGCTGGAATATTTAACATCTTTTTTAAACACGGAAGTCATTAGATTAATCGCCACGTTAGTGTGGCGTTCACTAACACACACTACACAATCTATCAGTGTAGTCTTTTTTTTCTTTGGGCACCCTTTAACACTCTTTTTTCTTTTTTCGCTTATATTTTCTTTTTTTTTATATATTAAGTATTTGAATTTATGTTATATATTATATGAATGTAATTATGAACAATACCGTATAGTTATTTTAGATAGACATGGATATGGATTATTGAGATTGGTAATTTTCGTCGGATTGGCGTTTGGGTGCCTTGTTGAGCTGGAGGGGCCGAGAGGGCTACTCCAAAAAAAACCACCCTAATACTAAAATGCAAGATATGAATTTGAAGACTGGGGATGATGGAATCACTTTCTGTAGTTGGAATGTTAAGGGAATTAATGAACCAATTAAAAGGGGTAAGGTGTTAGCGCAGCTGAATAGATTGAAATCAGACGTTATTTTCCTCCAAGAGACGCATCTCAAAAGAGATGATCAATATAGATTAACAGCTAAATGGATTTCAAAGGTATATCACTCTTCATTTATACATAAATCTAGGGGAGTTGCAATAATTATTCGTAAAGGTATACCTTTTAAACAAAGTTCTATAATAGAAGATAAAGAGGGCAGATATGTAATAATTACAGGGGAATTATACTCAAAAAAAGTAATTCTTATGAATATATATGCTCCTAATTTCGATAACCCATTATTTTTCAAGAAAATATTCAATAATATTCCTATATCCACTCAACATAATTTAATAATTGGGGGCGATTTAAATTGCACTTTGGATAACTACTTAGACAGATCCTCAACAAAAAGGAAAGCTATTTCTAATTCAAGTAAACTTATAAATTCTTTCATTAACTCAACTAACGTTAAGGATATTTGGAGATTAGAGAACCCATCCGGACGAGAATATTCTTTTTTCTCGCCCGTATTCGGAACCTACTCGAGGATAGATTACTTTTTAATAGACTCAAAACTGCTTCCCTATGCGTACAATGCAAAATATCACAATATTATTATTTCAGATCATGCACCATTAACATTTAAGATAAAACTAAAAGATATATCTAATAAAACTATGACTTGGAGATTTAATCCTCAGATACTGAAGGACAAGGATTGTTGTAATCATGTGACAGAACAGATTAAATTATTCTTTGAGACAAACGACACACCTGAAATTTCACCATTGTTACTTTGGGATACATTTAAGGCATCCATGCGTGGTGCAATAATATCGGCACAAGCATATTTTAATAAAGAAAACCGAAAGAGGGAACAGAAGTTAGAAATGGAGATAAAACAACTAGACAATGAGAATATAAAACACCCCTCTAAGGAGTTAAGTAATAAAATTGCAATAGCAAAGTATAGACTAAACGAAATATACTCTAATCAAGTCATCAAACTTTATCAACAAACCAAACAAGTGCATTTTGAATTTGGAGATAAACCGCATAAATTGCTAGCACGACAATTAAGAAAATTAGACGATGAAAAAACGATACATGGAATCAGATCAATGCAAGGAAATATACTGACCATACCAAAAGATATTAATGATAGATTTTTACAATATTACCAAAATCTTTACTCATCAAAATTAACAGGACAAACAGATGGAATGGAAACATTTCTACAAGAATGTCAAATTAAGAGTTTAGATCAGGAAGGGAGACATTTGTTAAATGCTGAAATATCAGTGAAAGATATCGCAGAATCAATTGGTTCGTTAAAGAATGGAAAAGCTGCGGGACCTGACGGCCTGAGTGCAGAATTTTATAAAAAATTTCAAGATCTGATCTCTCCAAGACTACATACAGTGTATAGACATGCATATGAACAAGGAAAATTACCAGACTCTTTAAATGAATCCACAATTACACTTATACCTAAGGTAGATAAAGATCTGGAAGATCCTGGTTCATATAGAGCGATTGCCCTTCTAAATACAGACCAAAAAATATTAGCTAAAGTTTTATCTAGGAGACTAAGTTTGGTGATCTCTAAATTAATACATTATGATCAAACAGGTTTTATTCCAAAACGCTATTCATCTCATAATTTAAGACGCCTGTTTAATATTATATATTCTAAAAGAATACGAGATACGGAATTAGCAGTCATATCGTTAGACGCAGAAAAAGCATTTGACCAGGTGGAATGGTTATATCTATTTAATATAATGGAAAAGTTTCAATTGGGGGATCAATTTTGTAAATGGGTAAGAATCCTATACTCAGATCCTACTGCAAGAATTCTAACTAATCAAATACTATCAGTTAAATTTAAACTCTTTAGGGGATGTAGACAAGGATGTCCGTTATCGCCTTTATTATTTGCCTTGGCGATAGAGCCTTTGGCGGAAAGAATTAGGTCAGAACCTGAAATATACGGTTATAATACTGACAGAACAACTAATAAAATATCCTTATATGCAGATGATGTTTTGATTTACATCACAAAACCTGAAATTAGTATTCCAATGTTGTTTGATGTTATAAATAAATTTAGTACATTTTCTGGATATAGGATTAATTGGAATAAAAGTGATATTATGCCAATAACTAATATAAATTTAAACATATTACAACAATATCCATTATCAATAGTTACTGACAAAATTAAATATTTAGGAATTAATGTATCTAAATCTCATAACTCATTAATTAGATCGAATTATCCTCAATTATTAGATAAACTTAAAAAAAATATTTTATATTGGAAAACACTGCCTATATCTTTGATTGGTAGAATAAATGCTATAAAGATGGTTTTTCTACCACAATTATTATATCTGTTTCAAGCCATCCCTTTTTTCCTTCCGAAAACCTTTTTAAAAAAAATTGATAATATTGTTAATAGTTTTATCTGGGATTATAAAAATCATAGAATAAGTAAAAAACATTTATGTAAGTCAAAGATAAACGGAGGATTATCACTTCCAAATTTTTTATACTACTTCTGGGCAGTACAGATTAAGAATATGAATTTTTGGTGGGTAAATACGGACCTGGAACCAACGTGGCTAAAGATAGAAAAGGAAGATTGTTTGCCTTTCAACGTAGATTCAATTATTTTTGCCCCAAAGGAAGTTCAAAAAAAAACTTATAGGGACAATCCAATCATTTATAATAATAGACGTATTTGGAAACAAATAGTCAAGACTTTACATTTAGACAACCTTTCATTTAGATTACCAATTATGAATAACCCATTATTTAAGCCCTCCACATTGGATGGAGGGTTCAGACATTGGGATAATTTAGGAATTACAAGGGTAGAGCACCTTTATAGAAATGGAAAATTTCTTTCATTTCAGGAATTACAAGATATCTACGGATTGTCTTCACAGCATTTGTTTAGGTATTTCCAAATTAGAGATTATATTAAATCTAATACACAGGATTTTAAAAATAAGGAACCAGGATTATTAGATGAATCGTTTAACTGGCATCCAACCACAGAAAAATTAATAGCTTATATATATAACATCATTATGGATAAGGAGAATCCAATAACTGAAACATATCGTCAAGCATGGGAAAATGAAATTGGATCACCTATAACCAAAGAAAATTGGGAAGAAAGTCTACAACGAATACACCGGTGCTCGTTAAATGCTAGACATATATTAATACAATTTAAAGTATTATACAGATTACATTATTCAAAAGCCAAATTAAATAGTATATTTCCTAATCTCTCCTCTATTTGTGATAAATGTAAGAATTTAGAAGCAAATTTAACACACAGTTTTGTTACATGTCCTAAATTGAATTATTATTGGACAGAAATTTTTAAAGTAATTTCTGAAGTTCTTAAGGTTAAATTAGAACCCGACCCAAAGCTAATAATACTGGGAATTCCAGAGGCTAATTTGATATTTACACTAGACCAAATAAATTTCCTTGATTATTGTTTGATATTAGGGAAAAAAATAATATTGAAATTTTGGAAGGGAACATTATCCCCAACAATTAAAATGTGGGCATCAGAGATGTTGGAGACGTTGCAGTTGGAAAGAATCAGATTTGTCCTTTTGGACGAGTATAATTCTTTTCAACAGATATGGTCTCCATATATACAGTATTTAGAGAAGTAGCTGTTCTTGGCATCACGGCTCGACTGACACCCTGCGGGATTTGATGAAAATAATGTATTGGTATACCAGGATATATGCATGTCTTTACTGATATTATTATTTGTAGTTGTTTCATTTATAATATATTGTGTGGCTTTTAATTGATATATATACATAATATGTCTTTTTTCTTTTTCTTCATTTTTTCTTTTTCTTTTATACCAAATAATTATTAAGGAATTATAATTTTATTGATTAATAATGGTATTTCTCTTTACCCACTTTTATTTTCAAAAAAAAAAAAGATAATAATCATTAGAGTACAAATATTGATTTAAGTGGATGTTTATAACTCAGTTTTAAACATTGAGAATTGTTTATTGCTAATAAAAAAATTATTCAAAAAAAGATTGAATATTTTCAATGTGAATCACTTCTCGTACCATCATAAATGTACGTGAAGTGTTGCTTTTTGTTACTGAAGTGTTGTTGTTTGAAGACATTGGTGTAGAAATATATTTAAAAAGTAGTATTATGGCTGGGAAATGAAAGTAGTGATGGGCTTGAGATACAACATCGTTATAGTCAAAAAATGTAATATTAATATTTGAAGACATCTAAATTATTTCTCAAAATTTAGAAAATTGAGGTAGCCATTGTAGCTGTTGCATTTCTACTGTCTAGTTAGCTGGAAAATCTGAGATTTCGTCTGTGTTGTATGTTAATGGTATGTATGGTACCTCCAAGCCTCCCGTGTAAGGGCTTATTTCATTGTGTAATCATCAATCATTGTATGTGCATGATGCTTTCAAAGTGATTCTATCAGATACCATCCTTCAGGGAAAAAATGATCATGCATACAAGGACATCCTCAGGCACTTCTTAGCTTAATAATCATGCTTCTGTCAAAAAAATCAAACACCACATCAGGCCACTGAGTAGCCTCTATGGCAGTGAAAATGTTAACCTTCATCTGTCATACAAGGGTCGAAGGGCACATTGCGTCATTGGTTTGGGTTAAGTAAAGCAGATGATAAACAAAAGTATTAAATATTCGCTGGCTGTTCTCTGGTTTCATGCAGTGATATTGAATGTTTTCCTGTCCAATATGCGTGAATCTCTGCACAATGTAGAAGGGTCTCCTTCCTGACCCTACCTTTTATGAGAGCAGTGGTGTGCATTCAAGAACCGATTTCCGTTGACATCTTCGACACGCTTCACTAAACGTAATGGTTGCCTATTACTAGTTACAATTTAGCAGCTGAGCAGGGAGCTGTAAAACAAAAGTAAATCATTTGGAGTCATGGTGAACAAAAGTACATTTCTACTGAGCATGACCCCAAGGTAGGAAAATTTAGGAAACAAATGCAGTGCTAATTTAATTAGCTGGTAGGAGATTGGGCAGCCTGTAAACTCCATTCACATTTGTTTTAATGACAACCAGATGCTGTAAATGAGCATACACAATGTTAATCAGGTTTTCAACAATCTAGTACAGGCTGAAAGATCATAATGGTACACAACTGAGAATACTCTTAGACTTTTTCAGTCGCGGTGGGAATTGTGTATTTTAAAGATCATTAAAAAGTTGATATAACAGTATTTTACATTATTAAAACTTGCATAATTTTGTAGGTTAAAGTTTACTTGAATGCTCTGGAATTTGTTTCTGAACATCTTGAATATTTAGTCAGAAAAGTAACTTAATTTGTATTTTTTGCAGCTAACTCTACAATGAGAGGTTCCAATTCAGATCAGAGAGTTCAATGTGTATCTCCCAAGATAGCAGAAAACAGCACAATGAAATGAAAAATTATGAGAAACAACCATGAAAATATTTAGTAAATGATTAGTAATGGAATAACAGATTAACTACATGATAGCCTTGCACCTACTAAGCATAGCTTTAATGCAAACTATGGGATTGTACAGAATTTTGTATTTTAAATCAGTATTTAACACTGTGCCAGAGTTTCAAAAAGAAAATCAGTTCATTGTAATAAACCTGACTATAAAGAAGCACTTTGTTGGATTGAAACAAAACAGACTTTAGGTTACTTTATTTCTATCTAAACAAAGTGTTCTACATTGCACTGACATTTATGCTACTCCTAAATTCATTCAAAACCTACATTTTGTGGTTTTACTTTACAGAGACATTTTTTTAATTCATTAAATCTTCACAGTTCATACATGGGATTTGATACACATCAATCAACATACTTTCTGAGTTATTTGAATCACATGTACATTTTAAGGAGAGCATTTGTGCTTCTTTTTACAAGCATCATAACAATACTGAATATTTATCTGTATAAATGTGTATTATAAATGACTGAGTGACCTTTAGGCATTAGAGTGTACAAATTACTTTCGAGCCATTGTGCATCCCTGACAATGATTAAATCATAAGTTGCATCTGACATTTTCTGAGATAATTTATAAAAAATAACAGCTACTTAGTTTAGAAGAATGAATTGCATAATAAAATGATTTCAGAAGTTATCTTGCAAAACACAATGACTGCTGCAAACTGATCCATGTTCTGCTATTCATCTAAAAAAATCAAAAAGAGAGTCTGTATTCTATTTTCAATGCTTTCATAATTCTGGGCTAGTTTTAGTATTCATTCTGTTATAACGTAAAAGATATCAAACAAGACATTATTCTTGATTTTTTTTGGACATAAAAAGTAATGTTTCCATATTTTCAGTCTGCAGTAGTTAGTGGCATTGCCAACTGCACCATTGAATAAATAGCGGGAATCTGCACATTTAAGAAATGTTAGAATATTTTTTTGAAAATGTGAATTATGAAAAAATAACTAGAGACCTTACTAATCTACAAGCATGAATCTGTTTTGTATGAAATGTTGAATTTATTTTTACCCTAGTTCTAGGGTGATAGTCACCAAAGCACAACCTCTCTTGTTCTCCTGTGGTATTCTGCCAGTTTTAGGTGGCTTACAACAGTGTAAAGACATCAGTGGCATGTGTTAAAATGTATTAGTCATTGTACTTTTGAAGAACACACGAAAGAAAGAACATTGTTGTACCAAGGTCCAATTCATCAGCTTTTTCCCAGAGACTCTTTGCTTGAGGTTTTATAGGCCTGTTTGATTTTCAAATTCTCTTTCTCCCTCAGTGGAGCTATAGTGTCTAAACTTGTCTACATTTACTTCCCATGTTTTGTGCATGGTAGATGTCCTTTAAAAAAAGTATCTCAAATAAGTCTTTATTCCTGTTTTGTTGGTGCTTATTCTGTGTTTTCATGAACTCTGGCCCTGACCATGGCAACTGCAAGAAATATGTTAGCATTGATTGACAGGATTAAAAAAAGCTCAGTCCCTATCCACATTTCAAACACTTTGGAACAATGCTGTTGGGTATGATTGAATTAATGAGGTATCGAGGACTGTCAAAAGAGCACACATACTTTACATAAACCTGATTATCTTTGCATGGCAGAAGCAAAAAAAGGAGGGAACAGAGGTTTGGCTTTCACTTCTGCCTCCAAAGGAGCAATCAAAGTGCAGCCCCAGCTCAGAGAGTGCTGTGCTGGCTGAGTTTCCCTGCCCTCTCCCTCCCACTTGGCCCTGCTTAGCATACATCAGCCACGGACTTTAACAAGTCTATTCAAGTAACAGGACCCAACACAACACTCTTTTCACAGCTCAGCACCTCCATGCCAGATATTGTGCAGGCTGGCATTGTTTAACTTGAACTGAGCATATATTTCAACAACTCAACTTAAAATTGGCCTCTTGTGCACTCTGTTAACTCTTGGTGTTACATCAGCCAGAAATAGCAACAGCGCTACCAGACCAGAGTTAAAAGCAAGCACTAGTTCTGAGTTTAGCCATAATCATGCTTCAAAAGCTTTGATTCTGTTCAGATTGAAAAAAAAAACTTTTAAAGGGGAAAAAATACATAATTTTGTTTTGTGTTTTTTTGTGGAGGTACTTAGGATATCTCATATATATATGAGTACTAAATTTTGATTTTTATTCTGCAAATCGAGAGATCTACAATGTGGACAATATATCCATTTTTCAGCAAGTTGATTAAAAATACAAATACAAACAATTGCTCATCACAATTTTTTTGGTTTCCGTAGCCATAATATGAGATGCTAACTTTTCTTTTCACTTTCTAATTGATATATTTCTATTGATCTATTTACTATGCTCTTTTATAAGTAGGTATCTAAACAGTGAGAGTGGTTGAGTTGAAGTTTCAAAAATCTCATAATTACCTTGATTTCGCATTTTGATATATTTATTTTGGCATTCATCAATGCCTTTTCCTAATTTATGAAATGTATTTCAGTAATTGCATGAATCTTTCATTTAATATTGTAATATATTCTTAAACCTGATGATTCAGGGCGTCCCAATGGCTGCAACTCCTGAAGTTGTAACCTGGGCAGTACAAAATGGCCAGCTGGAGAAAGGAAAGATGGTTCCAAATGAGCACTTTACCAGTGGCAGTTTGTTTAGGTCATCATCATATTTTGTGCTTGCCTCATCCTTTGACTATAAAGTTTGGTGAAATATCTAATTACTACCATTGCGCTTGATGTATTTGGTCATTTGTTCTGTCAATTACAATATTTCTGTCAATGCTTGTTTGGTTTGCAACTTGAGCTAGATGTGTCAACACAAGGCTCTAACAAAACCTTTAAATTTGAACTGAGACAGCTGTATAGAATAGAACAGCACAGGAACAGGCCCTTCATTCCACAATGTCCATGCTGAATATCTTGCCAGACTAAACTAATCCCTTCTGCATGCAAGTGATCCATATCCCTCCTTTACCTGTATATTCGTGTTCCTATCTAAAAGCCTCCAAATATAATTAAATTATTGTACCTGCCTCCAAATATCCTTTGGCAATCCGGAGTCAATTCAACAATCATTTCAGAGCCATAGAAATACTTTGTTTAAGGAAAAGTTGGTTTCAAAGGGTCAGGTTTGCTTAAGTCAGGATGATCTCAGTGTCATAGCACTTCAAACATCTTTTCTGATTGCCCACAGAAATATGATAGGTTTTGAATTTTCCTTAGAGTCAAAGACATGATTCAGAAAGATTCTGCACAGGGCTGTTTGAGAGAAAAATGATTAAATAGCTTTCCTTGCATTTATTGGGATAATTACATATTTCTGGGTTTAATGTACGGAATTTAAACTTTAGCTTCAGTATTAAATTTAGCTTTAGACTCTATTTTTATTGTAGCTTTTAATCAACCACACACAAACATGTTTTTATTTTTTGTATCCAACTGAATTTTTTTGTTACCTATATATATTGAAATTGCCATGAATGAAAGAAATCATAAATTTGCAAGAGATGTTAAAATTAGAAACATGATACAAATGAGATTTAAAAAGGTCAGGACATTGCATGATCCTTCAATTAAGTGCCCAGATGAACATTGATGGAATCTGATAAATAGCTGGATATCATTGGAAAGCAAAATCAAGATAGGTATAAAATCAGTGGCTAATTTGCACTGTCAGCTTTCTGCCAGATGGATTAGATGTAAATGATTTCCAAGGTATTAAGAAGAGTCTCAGAAGCTATGGCAATATTGGTGTATCAAACTACTGGCAACATGTTACTGAGTTTCAACATGAAAAACAAAAGCATGTGGAGATCAGTAGCATACTCATTCTGTCAGTGTGTGTTTTTACCATTGTTCAAAAGGGAGTTTGAAAAGAATGAAGGGTTAAGCTCACTGTTAGCTGTAATTTTTCAATCAGCTTTGGAGACCTAGGGGTCAACTTTGCTGATAAAATGCTTGCCAAATATTTCCTTCATATCAGGGAAATTATAATTCCATGCACAGAGTGGTGTCATTCTGATTATTGCTCAGTATTAAAAATTAATTCTGCAAGATAGCCTGGCAATTGAAGTCTACTACAAGATAAATCCCATATCTTTCATACTAACTGAAGGAAGATTTCATGCAAAGAATCGGCTTCACATTTTATTATATTATTGTATTGCTGCTATTTTTTTTATAATTGGGATATCATTCTGTTACCAATATTGATTAGTGCATTTGTATTGGAAAGTAAATCATGATATGTCTTTTTAAAAAGATAATCCAGTGGAAGACACACTAGCTCCTGAAAAATGCTACTTTCCCAACATAACCAAAGGATAACCATGGAAAATAGCAAGCCCCATCATTTTTTGATTGGTTAATAACAATGAAGAACCTTTACCATCCTTAAAATTAACCTCCATTGAGTAGAGATTTGAGGCCAGACATCCCCCATGTCGCAATTTGCTACTTCTCCAGATCATTTGGAAGTCAACATAATACTGGAGTTTGAGAGAGCCATTGACATCACATTGTAATTCCCCAAATGTGTAGATCAATGGTAATTTTAGGGGTTCAGACCAGTCAGTGACGTTGGCAGCTCAAGGAGGTAATTATCCACTTTCCCCTCCAGGGTAGTCAGGTGTGGACAATAAAAGGTGCCCTTGTCACCAACATACATCTCCCTAAAAAATATTTTTAAAATAAAGGTAGGCCTCTTAAAAATATTTATCCCAATTAAAAGCTGAGATAGACTAATGGACAGAGAGACTATGGCAGGCATTCACTGGCTGCACATCAGAATTTATGAACACATGAACATATAAATCAAGAACATAATTAGGTCATTCAGCCCTTGAGCTAACACCGCCATTTAGAAACATAGAAAACATAGAAAATAGGTGCAGGAGTAGGCCATTCAGCCCTTCGAGCCTGCACCGCCATTCAATATGATCATGGCTGATCATCCAACTCAGTATCCCGCACCTGCCTTCTCTCCATACCCCTGATCCCTTTAGCCACAAGGGCCACATCTAACTCCCTCTTAAATATAGCCAATGAACTGGCCTCAACTACCTTCTGTGGCAGAGAATTCCAGAGATTCACCACTCTCTGTGTGAAAAATGTTTTTTCTCATCTAGGTCCTGAAAGATTTAATAACATCACGGTTGATATGATGGTATCCTGTACACATTCCCATCAGCCCATGGTAACCTTTCACCCATTTCCATTTATGAAGTGAGAATGGAGCTGTCTCATCCTACATCCCTCTCAAATTATTTAAATCGTATACTTTTCCAACAACCCTGGAGACTCCAGTGAGGTCAATATTGAAGGTACGTTGATAACATGATCATTTGTTTCCTAGCTGATTAAGGAATCCACTTTAAACATTTGTTTATGATTTGCTGAAGACTCCATGCATGTTGGCAAGCTGCTGGGCCTCCTGCAATCATCCCACCACATACTCCTTAAGTGTAGTGTTCTTGTCTCCCTTGAAACAGCGTATTATTTATACAGAAATGTAGAAAAAGGAACAGCAGGTGTTGGTTTGCAAAAAGGACACAAATTGCTGGAGTAACTCGGCGGGTCAGGCAGCATCTCTGGAGAATATAGATGTGACACTTTGGGTTGAGACCCTTCTTCAGTCTGAAGAAAGTTCCCGACCTGAAACACCACCTATCCATATTCTCCAGAGATGTTGCCTCACCTGCTTAATCAAGCACAGTGGATCTTTTCTGGGGCATTGCTTATGACAAGATCAAGTTGCAAAAAGATTTGTCAAGCAGATTCTTTAATTTTGGAATTAGCTTTCCCTACTCCATGTCTGCCAATTACACCTCCCTAGAGGTTTATTTCCTTACCAGCAGTTTTGTTGAAAGAAAAATATACCCCACTAGAACTTGATCAATAGTCACTTACGTTTGGAGTATAATTCCTTTTTTGGCCTCCTCCACTATTTCCATATGATCAAGAATGAGTGCTAATGACTGTAACATGATGGTCCTGTTATAGAGTGAGGCGGAGGGCTATGAGTTGTTTGCTTATCCCGTAGGGAGTCAACACACCAAGTTAATTTGTAATGGAAAAACTGCCTCATAGCAGTAGATTTGCTGCCGTACAGCGCCAGAGACCCGGATTCTATCCTGACGACAGTTGTTATCTGTATGGAGTTTGTACGTTCTCCCTGTGACAACGTGGGTTTCTTCCCGGTGTTCCAGTTTCCTCGCATATTCCAAAGAAATACAGTTATGTAGGTTAATTGGCTTCTGTTCATTGTAAATTGTCCCTAATGTGCAGGATAGTGCTGATGTGCAATATTATTGCTAGCTGGTGTGGACTCGGTGGGCCGAAGGGCCTGTACCTGCGATGTATCTCTCAAAAGTCTAAAGTCGAAAGTTTAAAGAAACAACAAATTCATGCAAATGGATTATTCCTTTGGATTTCCCTTTTGGAAGAGGAAACATCCACCAGCTGGTTCCTGAGCTGACCACCTCCTCCGCATGGTTACCTCACTGAAGTAGCAATACTGACGACTACAGAGCAATAATTGTCCCATGGGGTTTTGATTGTTTTAAGCTTATGAATTGGGTTAATGGTTGCAGGAGGGTTGGGCTAAAAGCTAACTTCCTGTTTTCTTGGAAAGAGTGGTGAGGAGGTCACTATTGAGCAGCAGACCCTTCACTTTCTGCAGCACAATGCTGGAGCAGCCTCCACTCTGTTCACCATTGCTGCATATTTTCTATGCTGCCCCATTGGGCACAATGAGAACATGCATGACTCAAATTCAGTCCAATTAGTTCAGTGAAAGGCACATTGCAAGCATGGGGGAATCAAAAGCTGGTTCTTTCACACTAGGAAGGTGGCCAATTGGTGCAACGAGTCAGACCCTGGATTTAGTGACACCATTGCAGATGTTATGCCTGTAGGAACATCACATTCTCGAATGGTCTGCCAGCAATTCCAGCAATAATATGAACTGAAGGCTTCCAGAGAAGTGAGCAGCAGGATCATGGGTCTCTCGTACTTGACTCAACACAAAAGGAGTTTATTGATTCCATGTGATCAGCAATGTGGAGCAGAGTGGCACATCCTGCTGGGCACATCACTCCTGCCCCTAGAAATAACTCTGCTTATCACACCCACATATCTTGCTGGGTTTGGCACCCCTTTCTCTCATTGCACTTCATAAAATGCCACCGGTCCAGATGTTGAATCAGGTCAACCTTGGACGAACAGTCAAACTTTCTTCAGTGTTCCTTATTTTGACAGATCTCCGTTGTAATAAGTTTTTCAGAAGTCAAATTTAAAAATTAAACTTAATAAGCTTTGTGGCCTGTTTAATTTCAGTCCTACCGATCTTTTTCCTCCTAATTTAATTTGGATGCATAGGTTAAATTTCCAGTGTAGATATTCTGTTCTCTCACCCTAACTTTCACCCTAACGGGATGGCAGCCTCGCCAGCAGCCTGTGTGTTATTTTGACCTTTGTTATTTTTAGTGTGTCTAAAATGTATGTTTAAAGTTTCTCGGTATGTTTTATGCGGGGGGTGGGAGGAATAGGGGGAAACTGTTTTCAGCCACTTACCTCGACGGATAGGGATTTTTTTCCATGTCACATCTCCGTCCCCCCCTGCGGCCTAACAACTGGATTGGTGCGGCCTTTCCTGGAGACCGGCCCAGAGCTTCAAGCCGCAAGCGCGTCGTGGACTTACTATCGCGGAGCAGGCGATCTTTTGCTGAAGATCACTGTGGAAGTGCTCCGACCACGGGGCCTGTGGACTTTAACACCAAGAAGCGACTGAATCGGGAGATCCATACCGCGGAGTGTTCCGACCGTCCCGACACCGGAGTTTCGATCATCCCAACGAGAGGGCTTGGACAGTGGACTGTCGGCAATGGCCCCGTTCAAAGGCCCCAACCACCATGGGTGAACAAACAGTAAGATGACTGAACTTTATTGCCTTCCAACACAGTGAGGAATGATGATTCCACTGTGGTGGATGTTTATGTTAAATTTATTGTGTATTGCGTTCTCTTTACTTGGATGGCTGTATGGTACCTCAAATATCACTGTACCTCAATTGGTGCATGTGACAATACTTGAACTTGAATTTGAACTTGAACTTTGTTGGGATGTGCAGGTTGATCTGTTCTCTCACCATAACTTTGATGAGATGGGCTAATATTATCCATGTATCCAGTTCTCTTGGATTGTAATGGTCCTCTATATTATTGTACATTATCTATTTGCATTCTGTTTAGGACCTGTTATCAGTACATATGACAATTATACACTCTTGCCCCTGACTTGATTCATCTGCTAAAGACAGTGACTATCCTAACTAACCATGAAACAAATGTTCTAATAGTTACAGATAGTATTCTTCTTTGGTAACAAAAAAATATATTCTTACTATCCATTCAATTTGTGTTGAATGTGAATTGTGCTGCCACTTGCTTAAAATGTTCACACCAATTCTTCCGAGAATCCAGGTTTATATTGCTCAACATAACACTGATTGATTCAAATGCTTAAATGCCAGTACATTTATCTATATTCTAAATACTTGTTACAGACTGGGTGATATGTAAATAAATATTACTCTTGAACAATAATTCTGTCTATAGCCTTTAACAATGACTCACAAATTAGGCTTTAAGTGTAATGTTATTTCTGGCATAGGGCCTCCCTAATGCTATTGAATAAACGTAAACATTCCAGACATTTATTGTTGACGGGAGTAATTAAAATTCACAGGAGCAGCCCACTTGTGCATTGAGTGCTTCAATTGTGGTTTGCATGTGAAGTTATATTAACTTCTACAGCCTCTTTTCATTATAGCACTATTAGTCATTGAAGATTGATCAATATATCATGTATAGAACATTCTGAATGGGAACGTCTGTGCTCAATGTGGACTTGCTGATAATTACTTCTTTTTCAAGCTGATTTGTAAGAACAAGGAGATAAAGAAAGAGTGAAAAAATTATGGTAGACAGTTCATAAAAGAAAGGAGAGACTATGCATGAAAGGAAAAAAAGTTAGCAGAGGACCATTGAGGAAAAGAATAATGTTAGGATAAAATTGCCAGATCTAAATAAATTATAAAAAAGTTAAAAGCTTGTTGCCTCTTAAAATAGACATGCAGTTTGAATAGCACCAGAACATCCCCTTCCTTTTCTTTCTCAAATATTTGGATTAGGAGAAATGGAGGGAGCAATATTTCAGCTCATCAGTCCAATATAGAATGTACAGAAAGTCCAATACAGTTTTTCTACTCACTGTCGGAGTGTGGTGGAAGCTCACACTTGGAATAGCTGAAAACTTCAAGATAATGTTTAAACAGAATCACTGTTCTGAAAACTGCAGTATCTCTTTCAGTGCTTTAAGCAACTTCTAAAACCTTTATAAAGGACTGCCATTGTAATCAGGTGGCTTGGGTTGCCAAGCAATGGACAGAGAAGATCAGTAAATCTGGAGACACAAAAAGAAACTTTTCCCCTACATTTAATGCTACTTTTCTCCGAGGTTTTCTCATAGGGTCTTCGAGAAATACAGCACAATAACATGCCCTTCAGCCCACGGAGTCCTCACTGACTACCAATCACCTATTTGCACTAATCCTGCATTAATCACACTGTATTCTCTCCACATTCTCAACAACTCCCCCAATTCACCTACGCACTTGGGGCACTTTACAGTGGCCAGTTGATCTGTCTTTCGAATGTGAGAGGAAATCAGGGCATCCAGAGGAAACCTATACAAAGGAGGGGGAAAACCAAAGGTCTCTGACACTGTGAGGCAACAGCTTTTCCAGCCCATGGCATACATGGTTCGGTGAAAAATAAGTATTTTCATATGACCTTAAGTTGCTGTCATCATTGTTTTTTTCAGTATGCAGACCCTGCTGTATGAGAGGTGTCTTGTTTTTACTTATTTGTACACGTGCATCTCCTACAAAGATTTGCTCAGTTAGAGCCTTAAATTTTCAGAAACATTTGTATCAACAGCAGGGCAGGTAAACACTTGATGCTTGAATACCCTGCAGAAACAAGGCAGCACATCATGCTTTACATGTTACGTGAAGGAGTCTGCCTGAGGACCAATAACTAATGAACTATTACTCTATGCAACTGCCCAGAGATGATCTGCCAATACAGGGACTCTACGTCTAGCTTGTTATATCTGCACAGATGTATCTTTGCAGAAAATTCAGCACAATCAATTGTTTGAACTTGGACCTGCAGTTGCTTTAGGGCAGGGCTCCATTGTATTCACCAGTCATAAGCTAGTTCTGCATTCAGAAAACGCCAAGGAATCATATGATTTGTCAAAGGTATAAGGCTATTAATAAAAATTGAATGAAGCACTGTAGATACAGCGAGTATAGTTTAGATCAGATTTTTGGTCTTTTTTTCTAGTTTGTATGGACTGGCTATCGGCAGCTGCGCGCACACAGAACCGTGCCTCATCCGCCGCCAGGATCAACCCCGTGACCCCGGTGCTGCAAGCGCTGCCGAACCATTAGCAAATTTGCAGATGACACAAAGCTGGGTTGCAGTGTGAACTGTGAGAAGGATGCTATGAGAATCCAGGGTGACTTGGACAGGTTGGATGCATGAGCAGATGCATGGCAGATGAAGTTTAATGTGTATAAATGTGAGGTTATCCACTTTGGTAGCAAAAACAGGAAGGAAGATTATTATCTGGAAAGAAAGCTCACAAAGGGATAGGAGAGTATGGCCAAGTGTAATAGGGATCGATGTGAAAGGGGCCACTTGTCAACATAATTGTATAAGGAGTAAGAGTGTTGTAAAAACAAGCCTGAAGGCTTTGTGTCTCAATGCGAGGAGCATTCGTAATAAGGTGGATGAGTTGAAGGTGCAGATAGCGATTAATGACTATAGTTGGGATCACGGAGACATGGCTCCAGGGTGACCAAGGCTGGGAGCTGAACATCCAGGGATATTCAATATTCAGGAGGGATAGACAAAAAGGAGGTGGGGTAGTGTTGCTGGTGAGAGAGGAGATTAATGCAATCGAAAGGAAGGACATTAGCGTGGAGGATGTGGAATCGATATGGGTAGAGCTGCGAAACTCTAAGGGGCAGAAAACGCTAGTGGGAGCTGTGTACAGGCCACCTAACAGTAGTATTGGAGTTGGGGATGGCATCAAACAGGAAATTAGAACAGTATGCAACAAGGGTTACACGGTTATAATGGGTGATTTCAATCTGCATGTAGATTGGGTGAATCAAATTGGCAGGGGTGCTGAGGAAGAGGATTTCTTGGAATGTATGCGGGATAGTTTTCTCAACCAACATGTGGAGGAACCAACGAGAGAGCAGGCTATTCTAGACTGGGTATTGAGTAATGAGGAAGGGTTAGTTAGCAGTCTTGTTGTGCGTGGCCCCTTGGGCAAGAGTGACCATAATATGGTTGAGTTCTTCATTAGGATGGAGAGTGACAAAATTAAGTCAGAAACAAGGGTTCTGAACTTGAACAAAGGTAACTTTGAAGGTATGAGATGTGAATTGGCCAAGATAGACTGGCAGGTGATTCTTAAAGGGTTGACAGTGGATGTGCAATGGAAGGTATTTAAAGACTGCATGGATGAAGTACAAAAATTGTTCATACCAGTTTGGCAAAAGAATAAATCGGGGAAGGTGGTGCATCCATGGATAACAAGGGAAATCAGGGATAGTATAAAAACAAAAGATGAGGCAGACAAATTTGCCAGAAAAAGCAGCCTACCGGAGGACTGGGAGAAATTCAGAATCCAGCAGAGGAGGACAAAGGGTTTAATTAGGAAGGGAAAATAGATTATGAAAGGAAACTGGCAGGGAACATAAAAACTGACTACAAAAGTTTTTATTGATATGTGAAGAGAAAGAGACTAGTTAAAACAAATGTTGGTCCCTTGCAGTCAGAAACAGGTGAATTGATCATGGGGAACAAGGACATGGCAGACCAATTGAATAACTACTTTGGTTCTGTCTTCACTAAGGAAGACATAAATAATCTGCCGGAAGTAGCAGTGGAATGGGGGTCAAATAAGATGGAGGAACTGAGTGAAATCCAGGTTAGCCGGGAGGTGGTGTTGGGTAAATTGAACGGATTGAAGGCCGATAAATCTCCAGGGCCAGATAGTCTGCATCCCAGAGTAGTCAAGGAGGTAGCCACAGAAATAGTGGATGCATTAGTGATACTTTTTCAAAATTCCTTAGATTCTGGAGTAGTTCCTGAGGATTGGAGGGTAGCTAATGTAACCCCACTTTTTAAAAAAGAAGGGAGAGAGAAAGCGGGGAATTACAGACCAGTTAGTCTAACATCGGTAGTGGGGAAACTGCTAGAGTCAGTTATTAAAGATGGGATAGCAGCGCATTTGGAAAGTGGTGAAATCATTGGACAAAGTCAGCATGGATTTACGAAAGGTAAATCATGTCTGACAAATCTGATAGAATTTTTCGAGGATGTAACTAGTAAATTGGATAAGGGAGAACCAGTGGATGTGTTATATCTAGACTTTCAGAAGGCTTTCGACAAGGTCCCGCATAAGAGATTAGCATACAAACTTAAAGCACACGGTATTGGGGGTTCAATATTGATGTGGATAGAGAACTGGCTAGCAGACAGCAGGCAAAGGGTAGTAGTAAATGGGTCCTTTTCAGAATGGCAGGCAGTGACTAGTGGGGTGCCGCAAGGCTCAGTGCTGGGACCCCAGCTATTTACAATATATATTAATGATTTGGACGAGGGAATTCAATGCAACATCTCCAAATTTGCAGATGACACCAAGCTGGGGGGTGTAGCTAGGTGTGAGGAGGATGCTTGGAGGCTGCAGGGTGATTTGGATAGGCTGAGTGAATGGGCAGATGCATGGCAGATGCAGTATAATGTGGATAAATGTGAGGTTATCCACTTTGGTGGCAAAAACATGAGGGTAGACTATTATCTGAATGGTGGCAGATTAGGAAAAGGGGAGATGCAACGAGACCTGGGTGTCATGGTACACCAGTCATTGAAAGTAGGCATGCAGGTGCAGCAGGCAGTGAAGAAAGCAAATGGGATGTTAGCATTCATAGCGAAAGGATTTGAGTATAGGAGCAGGGAGGTTCTACTGCAGTTGTACAGGGTTTTGGTGAGGCCACACCTGGAGTATTGCGTACAGTTTTGGTCTCCAAATCTGAGGAAAGACATCCTTGCCATAGAGGGGGTACAGAGAAGATTCACCAGACTGATTCCTGGGATGTCAGGACTTTCATATGAGGAAAGATTGGATAGACTCGGCTTGTACTCGCTGGAATTTAGAAGATTGAGGGGGGATCTTATAGAAACTTACAAAATTCTTAAGGGGTTGGACAAGCTAGATGCAGGAAGATTGTTCCCGATGTTGGGGGAGTCCAGAACAAGGGGTCACAGTCTAAGGATAAGGGGGAATTCCTTTAGGGCTGAGATGAGGAAAACATTCTTTACACAGAGAGTGGTGAGTCTCTGGAATTTCATTTCGGAGTCACGTGAGTGACTTCGTGAAGAGCCCGCCGGCGCGCATGCTCGACATATCGTCGTAACGCGTTGCTGCGACGGCTGGCGGTGGAGCGCGCTCCTCGCCAGCCCTTCATAAGGGGCCACGGAGGTGAGTATTCCACCTTTAGTTGGTGGTCCTTGTTGTCTGATTATGTCTTGCAGCAAGGACATGGATGGGAGTTCGAAGGGCCGGAGGACGTCAGGACGAGTTCGCCGGTCAACAGTTCCGGGGCCTTTACCATCGGCAGTACCTGCAGCGCAGGCCGGGACTCAGGCGGAGATGTGGGTAAGCCCTGTGTTCACAGGTCCAGATCCGCCAGCACACCACAGCTCGGAGGAGTTCGGTGAGGAGGAGTGTGGTGTGCCGCCAGAGCAGGGGGACCCTGCCATGGCAGTCAGGTTGTCAGCGGGCTCGCTGGCGACCTCGAGCAGGGCGCGTGCCGTTGCACGGCCTGTTCCACTCAGCCCTCCGAGAAGGGGGAGGGGAGGAGCCCAGAAGCCTAACCCTGTTAGGGCTAAGGCATTGCCTGTCGCGGAGGAGCGGTCAGGTTCCAGGGCGAGACCCGGGGCGGCTGTGAGGTCCAGCCGGCACACCCCGACTCTCGACGCCGGGACGGGTCGGTTGAGTCGGGTCTCGTCGCGGTCGCCGAGCCCCCGATGGATGGGTGGGCGAGACCATGCGTCGGCAACGTCCACGATGTGGGCAGCCGGCAAGACTGCGCGGGCCCCAGGCAGCCATGCTTCGGCTGGTGCCGACACCTCGCCGCATGTGCCCTTAGTGGCAGCGGCTTCAGCTCTCACTAAACGGAGGCGATTGAACACGCCCGCGCAGGAATCGCGCAGTTTCGCCTCGGCGGCTGTTAGCGACAACTACCGGCACCGGCAGGGCCTCGACGAGGTGCGGGCCGATGACAGGAGCCCGGTTTTCTTTTCAGAGCCGGAGGACTCCGACCACCTGAGTGTTCAGGGTGAAGGGCGTATTGACCGTATGGAGCGGCTGCTGGATCTCCTGCTTCAACGTCAACAACAGCAGGGCAGCAACAGGCACAGGGCGTCTTCACCAACATCTACTATCAGCCTGGAGCAGCACGAGGAGGAGGTTCTGGTGGATCCCGTACCACCTCCGGTGGAGGTGCCAGCGGAGGAACTTTTGGATGTGGCGACCAAATTCGCGGCCCCACATACGGCTGGTCTTCCTCTCAATTCAAAGCTGGCAGCCACAGTGGACTTTCTTAATAATCAGGTGCTGCAGGAAGAAGTCCTCATCCAGGCTATGAGCCGTCACAAGGCTCCATCAAACTGCAACTCCCTCAACGTGCCTGTGGTCAATACGCCAATATGGGGCAACATCAGTGCGGCTATCCGTCAACAAGAGCTACAATTGCAGCGGATCCTGAAACTCCTCACGGCCGGTATTACCGCCTTTGCGCGGTCGGTGGACGAGGACGAGCTGAATTTGGACCAGGAAGATGCTCTGGCCTTATTGTGCGCGACCCAGCACGAAATCAACGGGTTTCGCAAAAACAGCATCCGCCCAGCACTCAACCCGAAGTTTGCAGGATTGTGCAAACCACCGCCGCCGCCGCCGCCCCGTCAGCTCTTTGGTGAGGACCTCTCGAAGAGAGTCAAAGAGCTTGACGAACAAGCCAAAACGGTGGGGATCATGCGCTCTAAGAGTGCCCCCACACCGTCCGGCTCAAAAGCTCCATACATTCGCTCACGAGGGTCGGCCAGTGCCTCGACGAGGACTCACCCTCTAGCTCCACAACGACAACAACACCAGAACCAGCACCAAGGGTCTTTTTTAGGACAGGGTCGGCAGAGACATTTTTGGAAATCGAAGACGCCGCGCCCTCAAGCCAACCCAGCACCTCCACGGCCACCCACACGTGTCAAGGACCGCCGGTAACCACGGAGGTGAGGGGGTCTGGTTCTCTCTTTTCTCTCTGTTTAACTTCCCATGTTGGTGGTCGTTTACGGTTGTTTTTGGATGCATGGGGTAATTTTACTGGTGATGAGTATGTATTGCGGAATATTCAGGGGCATAAAATTGAGTTTATTAATGGCGACATTCCTCCATCCCAGCACATGCCTGGTCGTACGTTCAAATTGTCTGCTGCAGAACAGGCAGCAGGTTACAAGGAAATTTTAAGTTTGGAACAGAAGGGTGTGATTGAGAAAACAGTGCATGAGCCAATTGAATTTGTTTCGAACATATTTACTAGACCTAAGAAGGATGGAGGCTGTCGTGTCATTATTGATCTAACCCGTTTGAATACGTTTGTAACATATACTCATTTTAAAATGGATACGTTTGAAACAGCCAAATCATTGATTTCTCATGGCTGCTTTATGGCATGCATTGATTTGAGGGATGCATATTATTCAGTATCCATCCAGAAAGATGATAGAAGGTTTTTGAAATTTATCTGGATGGGGCAACTTTGGCAGTATAAGGCTTTGCCTAATGGGCTTACTACAGCCCCTAGATTGTTCACTAAATTGGTGAAGCCAATCATGGCTTATTTGAGACAACGACATCATATAGTTATGGCCTATTTAGATGATGTCTTTATTGCGGGCCACACCCTGCAATTGGCTGAACAGGGTGTTGCAGCTGCTGTCAATATATTTCAACAATTAGGATTCATTGTCCATCCAGAGAAATCAAAGTTCTGCCCTGCCCAGGTAATTAATTACCTAGGGTTCACGGTGAACTCAATGAGCATGAGGATAACTATACCAATTAACAAAATTGAGGAAGTCACTAAGGTGTGCAGAGATTTAATTGGCACCAATATACCATCGATTCGGCATACAGCCACAGTAATTGGCAAGTTAGTGGCTTTGTTTCCGGCAGCACGATATGGACCTTTGCATTATCAGAATTTGCAAAGAGCTAAAATTACTGCGTTAAAATGGAACGCTGGTCATTACGATCGATCTATGCAGCTGCCGTCCGAAGCGATAACTGAGTTGCAATGGTGGGTGTGTCACATTCGCAACTCATTTAAGCCTGTCAGGGAGGCTAATCCGGTGGTATATTTACAGACTGATGCAAGCTCCAATGGCTGGGGAGCTACTGATAATTGCTCTAGTTGTGGGGGTAGATGGGACACCCTTGAGGCATCGATGTTGTTGACTCAAGGGATTAACTATTTGGAGTTGCTGGCAGCATTCCACGGACTTCGTGCATATTGTTCCAAGCTTGTTGGAGCACACGTCCGTCTCCAAATAGACAACACCACAGCTGTGGCATATTTAAACCATATGGGTGGTACCAGGTCAGTTTCGTGTGACAAATTGGCTAACTCAATTTGGCTCTGGTGTATTCAAAGAGACATTTGGATTTCAGCTACCTATTTGCCAGGTGAGCTTAATACTGTGGCGGACACCAGGTCACGCAAATTTAATGACAACATTGAATGGATGTTGCATCCTGAGATTTTTGCTAAAGTCACAGCCAAATTTGGTAAACCGGACATTGACCTTTTTGCGTCACGGTTGAACCATCAGGTACCAGCCTACGTTTCATGGGAACCAGATCCTGGGGCAATAGCGCTAGATGCATTCTCGCTGGACTGGGGGAATTGGGTTTTCTATGCCTTCCCTCCGTTTTGCCTCATCAGTCGGGTATTGCGAAAGATTCAGGCAGATGCTGCCAGGGGCATCCTTATTATACCCGACTGGCCCACACAGCCTTGGTATCCGGTGGTCTTTGACATGCTCAACGAACCTTGGGTCCTTTTGAAGGGTTGCCCACAATTGGTTACTCACCCTGTGTCAGGGGAGCCACATCCCTGCCATGGCTATTTAAATTTGTTGGCTTGCAGGTTCTGAACAGGCCGTTAGTCCAATACGGCCTCTCGGCTCGGACCATGGATACCATCGGGGCGTCGTGTCGAGAGTCCACAAGGCGAAGATACCGCTCGCATATTAAGAAGTGGGAAGCCTACTGCAGCCGCTCTCGCATCACGTACGATGACGTGACAATAACCGACGTCCTGGAATTCCTCGCAGGGTTGCACCATGATGAACACTTAAGTTACAGTGCCATCAACAGCGCCAGAAGTGCGCTATCATTCTACCTCAAGATTGGGGTAGGATCCAACAGGCTAGTGTCCAGACTCATGCGGGGTATATTCAATATGAATCCGCCTACACCACGCTATAATATCACCTGGGATGTCAGGGACGTATTAACCCTGCTCAGGACGTGGTCTCCCATGGAAGGGCTCCAACTGGACCAACTCACCATGAAGCTGGTGATGTTACTAGCGCTGACTTCAGCTCAGAGGGTACAGACACTACACAAACTGCGTGTCGACAGAATGACATCTACCCCTACAGAAGTAGTCTTTTTCGTTGACGAGCTACTAAAGCAGCATAGACCTGGGTGCACAGGGCTGCAGCTGAAGTTCCCGGCATACCCCGCAGATGCTAGGCTATGTTTAGCCTCACATATCCGCCACTATGTCAAGGTGACGGCACGCATCAGAGGAATGGAGAGATACCTGCTTGTCACTCATAAGAGACCTCATCATCGAGTGACAGTCCAGACGATATCCAGGTAGCTTCGAGTCGTCTTGGGTAAGTCAGGTATCGACACTAATGTGTTCAAGTCTCATTCCACCAGGGCTGCATCGACGTCAGCGGCGAGGGTCATGGAGGTGCCCATGGACCAAATTCTCGCCACAGCAGGATGGGCGAATGAAGCTGTGTTCCAGCGTTTTTATAACAAGCCTGTTGCTGCTCCTCTACAGTTCGCAGAAGCCGTGCTGAATGCAGGTCAAGAACGTGGAGATGTCCCCGCATGAGGGGTTTTTGATTTGTTATTAATAAATATGCTTTTGTTTTGCAGTATGAGCTATTGAGCCAGTTTGTCCTCCCATCCATCCCTGGTAGTGGTGTGTCAGCATGGACGTGGTCCAGGGCGTGTAATCACAGAAGCTTTGAAGTCTTCACGAAGTCACTCACGTGACTCCGAAATGAAATAGTAAGATTGAACGAGAACTTACCAGTTCGAAGGTTGATCTTTATTTCATGAGGAGTCGAAGTGAGGGATTTCGTGCCCTCCTCGCCCAACCCTCAATCACCTTCATCTGGTAATCTTAGTCAATTCAATCATACTATGCGAAGTCATTTCTATTGTTGGTTCTGTGATTCCACGCCGCTACTTTGAAGTATGTCGAGCATGCGCGCCGGCGGGCTCTTCACGAAATCCCTCACTTCGACTCCTCATGAAATAAAGATCAACCTTCGAACTGGTAAGTTCTCGTTCAATCTTACTATTCTCTGCCACAGAAGGTAGTTGAGGCCAGTTCATTGGCTATATTTAAGAGGGCGTTAGATGTGGCACTTGTGGCTAAAGGGATCAGGGGGTATGGAGAGAAGGCAGGTATGGGATACTGAGTTGGATGATCAGCCATGATCACATTGAATGGCGGTGCAGGCTCGAAGGGCCGAATGGCCTACTCCTGCACCTATTTTTCTATGTTTCTATGTTTCTATCTAAATGGTGTCAAGTTGGGAAAAGGGGAAGTACAATGCAATCTGGGACTCCTTGTTCATCAATCAATGAAAGTAAGCATGTAGGCACAGTAGGCAGTGAAGAAAGTGAATCGCATGTTGGCCTTTATAACAAGAGGAGTTGAGTATAGGAGCAAAGAGATCTTTCTGCAGTTGTACAGGGCCCTAGTGAGTCCACATTTGGATATTGTGTGCAGTTTGGGTCCCCTAATTTGAGGAATAATATTCTTGCTATTGAGGGAGTTCAGCGTAGGTTTACCAGGTTATTTCCCAAAATGGCGGGACTGCCATATGCTGAGAGAATGGAGCAGCTGGGCTTGTATACTCTTGTATTTAGAAGGATGAGAGGGGATCTTATTGAAACATATAAGATTATTAACAGCTTGGACACTCTCGAGGCAGGAAACATGTTCCTGATGTTGGGGGAGTCCAGAACCAGGGGCCACAGTTTAAGAATAAGAGGTAACAATTTAGAATGGAGCTCATGAAACACTTTTTTCACACAGAGAGTTGTGAGTCTTTGGAATTCTCTGCCTCAGAGGGTGGTGGATTGAATGGTGGTGCTGGCTCGAAGGGCCGAATGGCCTACTCCTGCACCTATTGTCTATTGTCTATTGTCTATTGACCTGAAGTTGGAGCTGGCCAGGACTGTGGGCTTAGGGCTGGACAAGGAAGGGAGAGGTTGCTGCTGCTGCCAGCACCAACAGCACTAGCAGCTCCAGCAGGTGCCTGGCCTGCCATGGTTGGCAGGAACCCATCCGCAGACTCTCTCTCTGACCAGGACGACTTCAGCAGCAGCGGCTCCGAGTAGTCCGTCTTTGAGCAGGGCCGGCGGCTGCCCATATTCAGCAGGATATCGGTGTCGAACTGAGGGGAGGGGGGTGGAGGTGGAGGGCTGCCGGCCAAACTGGCGGGACAGGCAGAGCCGAGTTGGAGCCAGCGGCTGCAATGCCAGCTGCAAGACCGGCACCGCCCCAGACTTGCCATGGGCCAACGCGGTCACCTCCGGACAGGGACGGGACACCCGGGAGAGGATGGGGACGGCCCAGCTGCAACTCAACAGCGCCTGCAGCGCCGGAGAGCCAGGCCCGACCCTGACCATGGACAAAATGCAAGCCTGCACACAATGCAGCACCACCGTTGCTGAGACTGTTCATAGCGAGTGACCTATGACCTGGGCATGCGCAGTCGGAATACCAAACTAGATTATTATAACATACTGGCTACAGCTTCAAACCTACACAAAGGATTTAGCAGCATTTGTGGAAGAACTGGATAGGTAACATTTTGAATCCGAAGAAGGGTCCAAACTCAAAATGTTGACTGTCCATTCCCTTCATAGATGCCGACTGACCCGCTGAGTTCCTCCAGCGTTTGTGTTTTGCTCTAAGGGAGGTTTGCCTCTGCAGTTCCTTGTGTCTACACTTTGTCTTCATTTTTGGTTGTCAATTTGACTTTCAGCCAAGATAACAATTGTATATAGGTGAGATACATTTTAAACTGTTGAAAAAGGATTTTCCAAAACAATGATCCACATTATGACTCTAGAATTACAAATTTCCTATGTGCAAATTGAACATTAGTTACAAATAAACTGGGGACATGTCCAGAAAGTAATTCATTGACTACAGTGCTCCTTACAGTGCCTTTACTATGGGTCCTGGTGGTGGGAGGTTTGCGTCTGATGCTCCTACATTTTGGCAGATTAATGTGTAGATTTCCTTTACACCATACAACTTTACTTAAATATTTAAAGATAGTAACTAGGTTTTGTAATCCTGTGCAAATAAATAGAGAGTCCAATGGTAGCATGTTTGAAAATTTAGATTTATAAGGAGGTAATTATAACATAATTTCAAATAATATACATGGAGGTTCAACATACCAATCACTAAAGCTCTGTGAGAGAAAGGTTGGTTGCATTTCTGTCCTAAGTTTGTACAGAAAATACTTCATGTCCTCTCACAGGTTATTATGTGTTTATGACATTCATACAGTAATTCGCTATGTATTTCACATGATAGAACTCCGTGATGATATATGGCAAACATGAGCGAAGTGTTGATGGAACGGTTCAAAATAAAATGTTTCATTCATTTCTACTTATAAGGAGCTGCTTGTGAATGTTTTGTTCGTTTAACTGTTCAGTTATGTATGGAATGCTGCTTTAAATCAGCATTGCAAGCAATGGAGAAGCATTTGGGCACTGCCCACAAATATAGCCCATGAATGTATGGATTAAATGTATTGTGCAAACCAGTAAATGGTACACTGATCGGCATTAGAAGAGATATGCAGTGAACAATCAAATCGTGTTGCATAATGCACTTAAGATGGACACTAAGCAACTTTCCTGCCTAACTTACTATGTAATGTAAAGAATGGTACTGTTAAGTATAATACTCCATGGAGCAATATCGGCAAGGTAATACCCTGCATCGTAAACTGGCAATGACATTGTCAAGTCACATATTTCCTTTTTAATTCTTGCTAGCTCCTACTGAAATATTTAGAGGTAATTACTGGGCTTGGTGATCCCTGCTGGACTCACTATCGAGTAAACGAGCTGCACATCTCGGGGTTTCATCTGTGGATGATAGCTTTACTTTAATAACTGAAAGAAATTGAACTGCTGATCATTCTTCTGGATTTAATCAGACCAACATGTGCCAAAAAGGATGTTGATAATTAACACTTTCTATGTTCCGGGTAATGCAGCAGCTTTCCAATCTCGTGCCACACTGTCCGATCATTTACAGGTGACTGGACCTTATAGTTAAACCTCAATGTGACAGGAAGAGAAACAGCAACTGGGGAAATGAAAAGGGCTGGAGGTCTAATCCATGGGACTGGTGATGTTAGGCTTCTCATACAACATTCAATTTCTGGAAATGCTGTTTAGTCAGAGATTAATAATATCCTAGGCCTTTTCTATCTTTAATGAGCACTGGGACTGAAAACTGAAGTAAAGGAATAAAACTACAAATTAAGCTTCCTTCTGAAACTATTTTTGTGACATGATAAAAAATTGACATCACTCAGAAACGTTCTATTTGCTGACTTGAAAGGGTAGGCTTTATCAATGTCTGGGAGCCTGTGGAATAGTTTCACATGTCTCAGTCAAGCAAATGTTTGACAGAAAATCAGCAAATTAAAAAGGCTGTTATATTTTGGATTACACATCTTAATATGTCAATACACAAAATATATTCTCGTAGATCCTTTAGAAAAAAAAAATTATACAGTAATTTGCTGCCAGTATCATTCAGCCCTTGTTATATTAAAAACACTTTATTTTCTCAAAGTTCTGATTAAAATGTTAAATGCCTTAACTGAATTGAATTGTTTCAATGTGAATTTGAATAGATTTGGACCGCTTATTATAAAACTGCTATTAAGGCGACAACAAATGGAATAAAGAAATCTGCTGGGAACATGTTTTAGCACAAACATTAGAGTTTGTTGGCAGAAGTAGCATTAACTGATTAACTATCCTGGTATTTTGAACCATTAATTTAAATGTATGGTGGTTTTAATTATACTTTCATAAGACCCCACAAAATATATTCTGTACATAGTGTTTAAGCTGTTGGCTGCATTTGGCAAAATGTATATACTTTTCAAATATATCAGTTGCTGCCAGTTCAGAATGGTGGCCCTTTTACACAAGGCTGGATTTTAGGATTAACATGTTTAGAAATTATGCTCGCCTATGTCTTAATCATGCTCTATCTACCTTCTCCTTTCTGATACCTCACAGAAGAGCACAACATGTCTTCTTTTGCTTGGGGCACACTGAAGATTATAATACATAATTTAATGCCAGCACCCACTTTGCCAGCTACCCCATTGTTTTTGCTGACTCACTGAGGGCATGAAGGACAGGGTGTTAACCTTTACCTGTAATTATACCTTTTTTTTCAGTTATTCACAGGTTTGCATTGTCTATCCACTGATTCAAAGTGTAGAGCACCAAACTACCAAACAAATATGCCAATTATCCTACTCACTTGACCAGTGAATTCCTACCATTGCCTTCCCACTTAGCTCCCACTTCCTCTGATAAGATTCCTTCATTTCCTTTAACCCTTGATTCTGCTTGGATCCATGGACACATCTTCAAATTCCCTCCGTCTTGCATCACTCGAATCCACCATACTCCCAATCTTCCTTCAGTAAACCTGTTTTCTTTGACTGATTCAATTATCAGTTTGTTTTTTTATGTAAGAGTAGTGGAAATCCAAATGGTTTTGGTTGCTTGGGAAGGACGTTGGGTACAATCGTATAGTTCACCACCTCCCAGATATCAACCCCAAGATGAAAATCTCCCAGCCCCTTTTCCGGGGTTACGTCGTGCCCGGGTGGGGTTAGAAAGGGAATACGCCCTGTCCACGGGCAACCTGGGGGAGTTCCGGGACCGCTGGGCTCCGCAGGGTGTTGAATGCATCCTTGACAAAGAGCGTAAGATAGCTGTAAAGTAGTTTATTGAGGATATTTCTTTGTATTGTATTATGGTGGTGGGTTCTGGTTTGTTTTATTGTAGTGTAATATTATTTTTTTAATAATTGAATAAATGTTTTGAATTAAAAAAAAGATGACAATCTCCCCCTTCTTATGGCTCATAGACAAGTGGGACAATGGTAGCTGGGACATTGTTGGATAGTGTGGGCGAGTTGGGCCGAAGGGCCTGTTTCCACACTGTATTACTCTATGACTCTCTATGACTAATAGCAGGTTATATTAAATGTTTCAAGATTGGATCTAAATCATCATATTTTCATTTTATTTCCTTGTGTAAGGAAAGGGCAGAATCAGGATAATAGCTGCCATTTTTCTTTAACCATGGTGAGTTAGCTCTTAGGGCTAACAGAATTAAGGGATATGGGGAGAAAGCAGGAACAAGGGGCAATGATTCTGGATAATCAGTGATGATCATATTGAATGGCGGTGCTGGCTTGAAGGGCTGACTGGCCAACTCCTGCACCTATTTTCTATGTTTCTATGTTCCTATGTGTAGCCTCTGCATTAGTGGCTAAACCAAAACCCTCAATGAACTCCTATCCAGTTTTTTACATGATGGGGATATTTGCAAACATATGTGCATTACATTTTTTTTTGGAGTAGCAACTGCATTAAAATAATAAATAACAAAACAAAATGCCATTGTGCTAAAGGGAACAGTAACACAATGGAATTTCAAAGACCTTAATATTATAAAACTTGGCAGAACTAGCTTGAACAGCATATAAAAAAAAGATAACACATATGCTGCTTTTTGCTCACCACGAGGCTATAGGGGGCTTTTCAAAACTTGGATGAGGCAAAATAATAGAGGCAGTACTCCAAGAACACACTAAACATGAACACACCAATTGATGTTTAATTTTTTTTGTTGCCAGGTTTTTGTACCTACTATAACTTGAAATGTCTCAATGCTGTATTTTTGCCCACTGGACTCAGGTTCACTCTCATTTATTGCTGGATTATTGTCATGAATGTGTTTCATGAGTTGGATAAGTCATAGGAATGAGGCTAAAAATGAGTGCTGCCACTTCACTTGATGGTCATACACAAGACTAGTTAAGTCAAATGGCCAGCTCAGGTTTGGTTGTAGGGGATGTGCATGGCAAAAAATTATGTCAACCGGGAAGAACATGGTCTTTGCAGCAATCTTGTTGACTTTCCAATATCCAAGTACCATTTGCATCTCACGTGTTTCAGACAGTAACAATGTTTTCTTGATGTTTCACATAGAAACATAGGAAATAGAGGCAGGAGTAGGCCATTCGGCCCTTCGAGCCAACACCACTATTCAATATGATAATGACTGATCATCCAGACCTTCCATTACTGAAAGCATCATTGCCAGAACCTCTCCCATTAACCTCCGGAATTACTCAGGAATTTGCTAACTGACTAGATGTGCAAATACTGCGTGATTCACCTTCTAACATGTCAAAACCTTTACCCTACCCCAAAGTACAAATAAGGATTATAATGGGATTCTCAACCCTTGGCTAGATGAACACACCTTCAGTTTGACATCATCCAGGCCAAGTCAGTGTGTTTGTTTGGCACCCATTTACCATTTTAATTGTTCACCCCCTCTGCAACCACCACACCTTGACAGTATTTGGAAGCACGTATAACTACACAGTAGTAACTCACCAAAACTTTGTTAACGTATATCCCAATGTAGAATACCGTGTAGAAGGGTAAATGGTAAAGAAGGGTGTGTGTAACACAGCTACTTACAAGTTCTCACCAAAGTATACACGATTTTAGTGTCAGAAATACAACAGCATTGCTTAATTTTCACTGGAACTTACCTACTAGCAACACCACAAGAGTGCTTGTGTGAGAACCGCAGTGGTTCAAGAAAGTAGGTTAACACCATCTTCCAAGGGCAGTTGGAAATGGAAAATAAATATATGCCTTCATTGACATGCATACTGTACAATATATCTTATTAATGAACTAATTTTAAAAGATACTGTTCTGTATTTCAGTACCATATAAGATAATCTGATTAGATAATTTGAAAACTAAAATGTAAACTTTTAATTATGGTAATGTACTTGTCAGAATTTGCAGAAATAATTAATAAGGACAATGTTTTAAGTGTTTAATATTCTCAGTCTGCAGAATCCCTGATGAATACATTGGAAATAATTACTTAATTCACAACACTAAAAAAATTGTCAATGATATAATGAGATTTTCATTCTCGAACCTATCACCGCATCATTTGACAATGTAATAATGATAAACTTTTACAAAATAGAATTATTTCCAGTGCTGTGAAATGCTCAAATAACAAATTCAAGCAGGACAAATCTAGAAAGAGTAGTAAGAATTATAAAAGAGACAAAGGAGTTTGCAGATGCTGGAATTTGGAGCAAAATTAATGTTGCTAGAGGAATTCAGTAGCTCAGCCATCATCAATGGAAGCCAAAGGAATACTCGACATTCCAGGTTGAGACCCCTACACCAGGATAATAATTATTTGGCGATATATTGTTTTTTAATTTTTTAATTTTTTAAATTTTATTTATTTTTGTTAGAAGTACAGTAGTGTGGTACCTAAGTACCTAATACATACATGCACATTACCATTCTTGTACAACTTCTTATTTTTAATTTAATAATAAAAGAGCAGTGAAAGACAAAGGGAAATAAAGGGTGTCGAGATAGATAGACAAGTGAGTAGAAGCAGATAGCGAAAGAGACAGAGAGCAGAGATAAGAAGCTAAGATGCTAAGAAGATTGAAAGAAAAAGAGAAAGTAGAAAGAAAAGAAATTAGGAGAGATATACCTATTTTGTATCTTTACCCATCCGTCACCCGGTTCTGAACCATTTAATTTCTAAAGTTATGTTATGTTGCACCACATGCTTGTAAGAAGTCGATAAAAGGAAACCAGATCTTTAAGAATTGGTCTACTTTGCCTAGTAGGACGAATCTCAATTCTTCAAGATGTAGCGTTCACGACATATTTGAAATCCACATTTTGGACGTTGGCCCATAGTGTTTGTGTCGAACATGATGCCTAACTGAACTAATCTCATCTGCATGCAAATGATCCATATCCCTCAATTTTCTGCAAATCCATGTGCCTATCAAAAAGCTTTTTTAAACACCACTATCATATCTGCCTCCACCACCACCCCAGGCAATGTGTTCCAGACCCCCACACCCACTGTGTAAAAAAATGCCCCATACATCTCTATTATATTCACCCCCTCTCACCTTGTAGCTGTGCCCTCTACTGTGGGATATTTTCACCGTGAAAAAAATTCTGACTGTCTATCCTATCTATGCCTCTCAAAATGTTGTATACTGTATTTTCCGGCGAAGAAGATGCACCTGCGTCCAAGATGCACCCCCATTTTGAGTTGCTAAATTTTGAAAAAAATCTGGTGGGACAGGATCAAGGGTTTGGTTTATGGAGGCAATGAGGACTGGGGTGCCTCCATCCATTTGTCCCATGATGCGCTGTGAGGTTCAGGTCTGAGGGACGGGGACTTCCTGGCTCAATGTGATCAGATAACGGAGAGAGAGAGAGAGAGAGAGAGAGAGAGAGAGAGCTCGGGACGGAGCAGCCAGCCTTCCGCCCAGTAGCTACCCACCAACCACCACCTCCACCGGTTGCGCCTCTGCCGAAAGACACTGTGGCTGGCGGGCGGGCTGGCAGAAGACAGTGAGATGGCGACCTGTTCCGCTGTCCGGTCCCGGCGGCCGTTCACAGCCACCCGGGACCATCATTCTTGATGTTGCTGTACTGAGGGATAGCTCAGTCTATCTTTCTTGGCAAACAACCAAACCTTCGGCCTCCAAGATGCAGGTAAATATTCGGGCCTTATTTTATGGTTAAAAAATGGCATCTTCTTTGCCGGGAAATACAGTACTTATATTCTTCCCCTCAACCTCTGAAATTTCAGAGAAAAGAATTTGTCTATCCATCCTCAACCCTCTAATCCAGGCAGCATTTTGGTAAACACCCTCTGCACCCTCACCAAAGCTTTCACTGTGATGGGGCAACCAGAAGTGTATGCAATACTCCAAATGCAGTCTAACTACAGCCCTATACATTTGCATCAAGATTCTTCCTGACTCTTACATTCACTCCCCTAGCAATGAAGGCAAGCATACCATATGCCTTCTTTACCACCCTATCTACTTGTGATGCCACCTTTAGTGAGCTATGAACTTGGACTCCAAGATCCCTCTGTACATCAATGCTGTTAAGTGTGTTGCCATTAACTACATAGATCAGAACCAATTGTCACCCATGTATTTTTGTTTACAAAAAGAGAACAAGTGTGTGAAAAAATAATAAAATTAATGGACGGCTGGAGTGTGATGAAGAATCACATAGGTAGCTCATTTGGAAAAAATACCAGTTAGTACAGTGCTGATGAATCAACCAGTTTGGTTCTGCTCTGAAATATTTTATGAATATTGGAGGATGGGAAAAAGGGCAGGAGACAAGGATGAACAAGCACAGGAGCAATGGTTTCACAACAAAGGCTTGTTTATGCAAATTAATGGAAGTTGAAATTTAACGTTCAGGTCCAGCAGAGACTGGCATAGATCAGTACAACTCGAACCGGTTATGACTAATTCAGTATTTAGCAACAAACAATTTATTGCAAAATCAAATCTAATCAAGGGGCTTTTTTTTTTAACATTAAGAAGAACCAGTGCAGTGCGCAGGCTTTTAATGTTGGTTCACAGTGATGATTTATAACAGCACATTTGATTCCTGTTAAGTAAATCATTTGCCACAGAGCTTGCTCATCAAGTATATTTATTATGTAGCAATTCACACTGTAATCTTATATATTTTTACTGTTGACGTTATCAATTACCAAGTTCGATAGGTTGTTGGTCACATTTTGTAGAATATTAAGAAGGCAGTTTGTTGATGAAGATGTTGGGACCTGTTGTTATTTGCAGCAAAGTTATGAAGGAAAAGCTCTGAGTGTCACCTGCTATAGTTATCAACAACATTACCTTAAATCCCAGAACTCCCTGCACAATCTTTAATCTCCATATCACATCACTCTCCTGAAACACATGTATCAAAGCAACCTGTGTTTGAAGGAACTGCAGATACTGATTTACACTGTAGATACAAAAATACTGAAGTAACTCAGGGGTCAGGCAGCATCTAAAAGCAACCTCACACCCTATCAATCACTACAACTTCCTAAATTCTCACACTCTTATCAATCACTACAACTTCCAGGTTAATTCCTAAATCTTCTTTCTAGTTCTGTCAAATAATGAAAGGGAAGAGCTATTTTGTATTAATACTGGCATTTAAATACACCAACCTGCAATTATTACAATAGAAGTACAATATAATGTAATCAATTTATAAAGAAGAACATAACATTGTGCAGGAGTCTGGCAAAAGAATGAAGGGAAATAACTGAAGTCTCGATTAAAGAAACACATTTTGAGAAGAGTTTTGAGAGGAGAGAGATGAAATTAAAATATGGAACTCATACAAGTACTTGGACAAGATACTTGTAAGTAATACATCTTAGTATGGATTAGACAAAGGGATATTGGGGAGGTTAGAATCAGAAAGGTGACATGTTTGAGCTGAGGGATTGGCTATAAAATGCTCCAGAAGTAAGGTGTGGCAAAGTTATGGAGGAATTAGTGTATGATATCTTAAGGGCCTGTCCCACTTGGCCGCCATTTGCGCGTCATTTACAGGACCTGGTAGCGTGTGGGTAGCATGTGGGTAGCGTGTGGATAGCATGTGGGTAGAGCGGGACTGGAGCATGGAGTAGCATGGAGGACTGTGGAGTTGTGCGCGGTATTGCGCTGCGCACCAGGATTTCATGCTGCAGTGCATAAGCAGTCTGTCAAATGTAATTCCAGCATCAGAACAATGTGGGTGACTCTTAACTGTCTTTTAACATGGCCCAGAAAACCACTTGGTTGAAGGGATATTAGAGATTTGTTTAGTTTAGAGAGACAGCATGGAAACAGGCTCTTCGGCCCACCGAGTCCATGCCGACCACCGATCCCCATGCACTAGCACTATCCTACACACTAGGGACAATTTACAATGTTACCAAGCCAATTAACCGACAAACCTGCATGAATTTCGAGCATGGGAGGAAACTGCAGCTTGCGGAGAAAGCCCTCCCGGTTATGGGGAGAACATATAAACTATGTAGAGACAGCACCCTTAATCAGGATCGAACCCGGGTCTTTGGCAACTTTACCGCTGTCACTCCATGTCACTCAAAGATGTTGACATCAATGTGGACTAGGGTGGCAAGGTTGAGATTAGGTTAATGATTCACAGTGCTACCCGGCATGTAAATAGGCCACCTTAAAGGTAAATCAAATATAAGATTGCAATATGATCTGAAGTATCATTGTAAAACAGTCAGATCAGCTGGTAAAAGAAGTTTAATCTATTCTGGTACAATTAATTGTATCAAGGGTTGTTGCAAACGAACACTGTTACCCATCAATGCAATTGATCCATTACCTATGCAGGGCAGACTTTAACCTTTCCAGAGAGGTATTATGTACTTATTGACCATTAGTCTGAAGTTTGGGTTACTTTTGTACTGTACGCCAGCATTGTTAAAAGCTGGTTTGATACCTGGGGAGACTTAGTCAGCACCCACACCCAGGCTAGAGGAAAGGTTCAGATGTAGTCCCAAATCACAGAAGTTAAAAATCAGTATTCTCCTTTCAGAATCAACCTGTTTGCTGTGAGTACAGAGCACAATGAAATGGTAATGTACAATTCACAGATATATAAATCTTATGGGAAACTACACAAACACATTTTTGTCACACTCTGCTTCAAAGCTGCTCAATTACTTTTTCTTATGTAGACAGATGGTGGAGAAAGCCACTTGAGCAAAAGTCATTGCAGCTCTCATTTTTTTTAGCGGAGATCAATATCAGGTCAATATTTAATGTCCTATTTGTGTACCGTGATGAAAGCACTAACTTTTGCAGCTTTTTTGTCCTGGACTTTCACTCTGTGACTGAAACTTTGGAACTATTACAGTAAAGCTACATCTATAGCCAGGCCCCCTTTAAATCTGGATGTCTTTGAAAACAAGCCTTTATGCTGGGGCAAACTTATACTGGGTTGGGGTATGAAACATAAAACTGGGTAAAGGCTGAGTCAAGGAGGCTACACTTGAATCAGTTCTGCGTGTGTCTGATATTTAAACGTGACTTATTGCATTGTAGAAGGAGGCTAACGGTAGCAGAGGAGGGAATAGGTTTCACTCAACACTGAGTGTGTCTCATTCGTAATTCGTGATTATGTCCACTGAAATAATGAGAGACAAGTTGTACAGTGCCTCTCTTGCAGGATGTGGGAAGTCAGGGGCATTGCTGGTGCCTCTGACAACTACACCTGTGGAAATTGTGTGCAGGTGCATCTCTTGAAGGACCGTGTTAGGGAACTGGAGCAGCAGCTGGATGACCTCAGGAGCAAGAGTTTCCTGGACTGGACCAAAAGTGAGGGTGTCACACCGAGGATACAAGAAGAGTGTAGGTGGGTGACATCGAGGAAGAGAAGTAAACATGAAGTACAGGGGCCCCCGGTAGCTGTACCTATTGAATACAAGTATACCCTCTTGGGAGCTGTCGGAGTGGACAACATTACAAGATCAATTAGCAGCCAGGGCTGTGACTCCAACCCTGCTGCTGAGGCGCAATGGGGAAGAGTGACGTCAGGTAGAGCTGTAGTGGTGGGGGACTCGATAGTCAGAGGTGTGGGCAGGAAATTCTACGGCAGCAGGGGAGACTCCAGAATGGTGTGTTGCCTCCCTGGTGCCAGGGTCCAGGACATCTCGGAGCGGCTGCACGGCATCCTCAAGAGTGAGGGGGAGCAGCCGGAGGTTGTTGTGCTTGTTGGCACAAACGATACAGGTAGGACGAGGAAGGAGTTTCTGCTACACGTGTTTACAGAATTGGGTAAAAGACTGAAAAGCAAGACCTCCAGGGTAGTGATCTCAGGATAGGTTCCAGTACCTTGTGCTAGTGAGGGTAAGACCAGGAAGATAGGGGAAATGAATGTGTGGCTGAGGGGTTGGTGCAGGGGGCAGGGATTCATATTTCTGGATCATTGGGGAAGGGGTGACCTGTACAAAAGGGACGGGTTGCACCTTAACTGGAGGGGGACCAACATCCTGGTGGGCAGGTTTGCTAATGCTACACGGGAGGGTTTAAACTAGATCGGCTGCGGGGTTGAATCTCGTGCAGGATGGAGGCACGTGAGAGGCTAGACGTTAGTATGGAGGGTGGTGTGGGAAAGGTTAGTGCACAGAATAGGCAGATGAAAGGCGAAGAGCGACGAAGGGGTGTTGGTTTAAACTGCACGTACTTTAATGCAAGGGGCCTGACGGGTAAGGCAGATGAGCTTAAGGCATGGATAGGTATGAGCGACTGGGGCGTTGTAGCCATGACTGAAAACTGATTAAGAGAGGGGCAGGACTGGCAGCTCAATGTTCCAGGGTACAAGAGCTTCAGGAGAGACAGGGTGAGGAAAAATAGGAGGGTGGGGGGGGGGGGGGGGGGGGGTTAAGGAGGATGTCATGGCAGTGATCAGAGGTGACATTACTGACTAGTGAGGCTATATGGGTAGAACTGAGGAACAGGAAACGGATGGTTACCTTGTTAGGGGGTGTGCTACAGACCCCAAATAGTCAACGGGAATTATAAGAACAAATATGCCAGGAGATTGCAGACAGCTGCAGATTGCAAATAAAGTTGTTGTATTAGGGGATTTTAACTTTCCCAAAATAGACTTGGAAAATCATAGTGTGAAAGGTTTAAATGGAGTGCAATTCCTCAAAAGTGTTCAGGAGATTTTTCAAGATTCAAGATTCACGATTCAAAAGATTCAAGACAGTTTATTGTCATGTGTCCCAGATAGGACAATGAAATTCTTGGTTTGCTTCAGAACAACAGAATATAGTAGGCATGAATACAGAACAGATCAGTGTGTCCATATACCATTATATAAACATATACACACATAAATAAATAAACAGATAAAGTGCAAATAAACAGATAATGGTCTATTAATGTTCAGAGTTTTGTTTCAGTTGAGTTTAATAGCCTGATGGCTGTGCGGAAGTAACTATTCCTGAACCTGGACATTGCAGTCCTCAGGCTCATGTACCTTCTACCTGAAGGTAGCAGGGGTTTGAGTGTGTGGCCAGGATGGTGTGGGTCCTTGATGATGCTGCCTGCCTTTTTGAGGCAGCGACTGCGATAGATCCCCTCAATGGTAGGGAGGTCAGAGCCGATGATGGACTGGGCAGTGTTTACTACTTTTTGTAGTCTTTCCCGCTCCTGGGTGCTCAAGTTGCCGAACTAAATCACGATGCAACCGGTTAGCATGTGGTGACCGTTTCCTCTATTCCAGGGAGAGCAGGAGGATCTGAAAGATTGGTACAAATTCATGAGATTAATAGATTGGGTAGATGCACAGTCTCTTGTCCAAAGTAGGACCCAGGAGAAAAGATTTAATAGGAATCCGAGGGGTAACTTTTTCACACAAAGCATGGTGGGTGTATGGAGCAAGCTGCCAAAAAAAGTAATTGAGACTGGGACTATCCCATCGTTTAAGAAACAGTTAGACAGGTACATGGATAGGACAGGTTTGGAGGAATATGGACCAAGCGCAGGCAAGTGGGACTAGTGTAGAGGGGACATTGTTGGCTGGTGTGGGGAGGTTGGGCCGAAGGGCCTGTGTCCACACTGTATCACTCTATGACTCTCTGACTGTAAAACAGTTGCAAACATCACTCGAGCTCTATTTCTAGCATTGCTGAAGCCCATTAAAAACGTTTATTGTTAATGATATAGTGCATTTGATTATTTCAGATTTCAGATTTAAAGTAGACTTTTTCTGGTTGTGTCTCTAGCACAGTCTCAACATTTTCTATCAGATGCAATGGTGATTCTGAGCACCTTGTCTGCAGAGTATTACACTTAGTGAGATTACTCTTGAGGTGAAACCAATACAGGTGAAGGTACTCTTGTTGCAGGAGCATTACTCATTTATTGGGCAGATAAGGCAATTAGAAGCTCACCCTGATAAGAACCTGATGGATGACTCTAGCATCTTATGAAGGTGATCAATAGTTACACTATCAGTGCTCTGTGTTTTTACGTGGTGCTTTTTTACTGATTTTCATTAGTGGTTGTTTTGGATACTGGTTCACTGCAAACCTGTGAGACACTTAGCAGAACAATGCATTATATTCTGACTGCGGAATATTTATGTATCCACAAGTGTCTAAACAATGCTGTGGCATGTCAGTGTTGTGTTTGACATATGCCCTCATGAAATGAAAGGTACTTATTTTAACCAGAGCACAGTATATATTATTGAAGTATTACAGAGGTGGTGGGGCATGTGAGATGAGGTGTCACAGTAAGATACATATAAACATAATCTATCAGGAGTAAAATGTGTACCTTTCAATCTATCCATGAAATGGGATGCAAGAAATCACTATTAAATGGAATTATTATTATTATTATTATTATTATTATTATTATTATTATTATTATATAATTATTATTATTATTCACAAGAAGAATAGAAATGTTAGCACCATAATGGTACAGGAAGTAGTGCCTTGATACTCACAATGCCAGAGACTGGGCTCAGTCCTGACCTCAGGTTTTGTCCATGTGGAGTTTGTATGTTATCCCGATGATCACATGGGTTTCCTCCAGATGTACAGATTCCCCCATTCCAAAACCATTCCGATTCATTGGTAAATTGGCCACTCTAAATTGCTGCATGTGTGTGGTGAGTGGGTGTAGGTGAATGGTAAAATCTTGGGGGAGAATGTGGGAAAATAAAATTAAAATTAGATTAACATCATATCTGTATTACTAAAAGTCTGATCCTGACCACTTCCTGTTGTTCTGTATATTGATTTTAGAAAAAACTTTGCCACTTATAGCTGTGATATTTGGCCATCTTACTCAGAGTCCCCCTCTGTGTGGGACAAGAGGATTTTACCCATTGTTGGTTTGAAATAAAGCATTGCAAACGGTTGTAGGTGGTGGTTGGTTTGAAATAAAGCACTGCGAATGGTTGTTGGTGATGGTTGGTTTGAAATAAAGCACTTGAATTTGGTGGCCTTGCACCCTGCTTGAAGAGGTATGAAACTGCACTTGAATTTGGTGGCCTTGCACCCTGCTTGAAGTGGTACGAAACTGCACAAATTTGGTTGTCTTGCACCCTGCTTGAAATGGTGTGAAACTGCACTTGCATTTGGTTGTCTTGCACCCTGCTTGAAATGTTCGGAAACTGCACTTGAATTTGGTGGCCTTGCACCCTGCTTGAAATGTTCGGAAACTGCATTTGAATTTGGTGGCCTTGCACCCTGCTTGAAGTGGCATTAAACGGCACTTGAGTTTGGTGGCCCTGAACCCTGCTTGAAGTGGCATGAAACTGCACTTGAGTTTGGTGGTCCTGCACCCTGCTTGAAGTGGTAAGGAATTGCACTTGAGTTTGGAGGCCCTGCACCCTGCTTGAAGTGGTAAGAAACTGCACTTGAGTTTGGTGGACTTGGACCCTGCTTGAAGTGGTAGGAAACTACTTTTAAATTTGGTGTACTTGGACCCTGCTTGAAGTGGCATGAAACGGCACTTAAATTTGGTGGACTTGCAGCCTGCATGAAGTGGTTTGAGACTGCACTTGAATTTGGTGGCCTTGTACCCTGCTTGAAGTGGTACAAAACTGCACTTGAATTTGGTGGCCTTGCACCCTGCTTGAAGTGGTATGAAACTGCACTTGGGTTTGGTGGCCCTGAACCCTGCTTGAAGTGGTAAGGAACTGCACTTGAGTTTGGTGGTCCTGCACCCTGCTTGAAGTGGTAAGGAATTGCACTTGAGTTTGGAGGCCCTGCACCCTGCTTGAAGTGGTAAGAAACTGCACTTGAGTTTGGTGGACTTGGACCCTGCTTGAAGTGGTAGGAAACTACTTTTAAATTTGGTGTACTTGGACCCTGCTTGAAGTGGCATGAAACGGCACTTAAATTTGGTGGACTTGCAGCCTGCATGAAGTGGTTTGAGACTGCACTTGAATTTGGTGGCCTTGTACCCTGCTTGAAGTGGTACAAAACTGCACTTGAATTTGGTGGCCTTGCACCCTGCTTGAAGTGGTATGAAACTGCACTTGGGTTTGGTGGCCCTGAACCCTGCTTGAAGTGGTAAGGAACTGCACTTGAGTTTGGAGGCCCTGCACCATGCTTGAAGTGGTAGGAAACTGCACTTGAGTTTGGTGGACTTGGACCCTGCTTGAAGTGGTAGGAAACTACACTTGAGTTGGGTGGACTTGCAGCTTGAATGAAATGGTATGAAACCGCACTTGAATTTGGTGGCCTTGCACCCTGCTTGAAGTGATACAAAACTGCACTTGAATTTGGTGGCCTTGCACCCTGCTTGAAATGGTAGGAAACTGCATTTGAATTTGGTGGCCTTGCACCCTGCTTGAAATTGAACATTTTCCCCTCCCCCTCCCTCTCCCTCAACACCCCTCCCCCCCTAGCCGCGCCTGCGCAGTTGGGGGTTATGCGCGAGTGGATAGGGCGGGTGATGGGGATCAGATTCTGATTCTAATTCTGATTCTGATTCCGATTCTGAAATGCAGAAAGAGGGAGGGAGGGAAGAGAGAACAAATGGGAAAGTCTGTGATAAGACGATTCCTTGATTCTCCTAACGAGTAAATATTTTCTTTAAGTTAATACTGTCTTTTACCAATCTTTTATGTTTCAGCCAAGTTGCCTCTCACTTTTTAATATTGGAAAATACAATCCCAATCCAACGTTTCAAAAGCCAACCAGGTATCAGTTTTGTAACGCTTCTCTGAATCATTCCCATGCATATTTCCTTATGTAAGGTGATAAATGCTCCAAATCACTTCATACAAACCAATAACATTCTGGTAGTCTTCTGAATTTTTTGCTGTAGTTAGTTTCTATCCTTTTCTGAACCCTCCAATGACATCCAGATCCCTTTGCATCTCAAAGCTCTGCAACCTCTCATTATTTAGTTAGTGCGCATTATTATTTTCCCTACCAAAATGGATATGTTCACATTATACCAGGTAAGCCTCCATTTGCCAGAACTTCACCCAGACATTTAACCTATCTATATCTTGCTGTAGCTTCCTTAAGTCCAGTTCATAACATACATTTCTACTTTGCTTCATCAGCAAATTCAGCAACAATACCTTGTGTCCCTTTGTCCAGGTTACATGCATGTTTTGTTAAATGTTCAGGCTCCATCACCGACCCTTGTGATACCCATTCATTACATCCCTCCAACCAGAAAAAGACTAGTTTATGCCTACTCTCGGTTTCCTGTTGGCCAGCCAATCTTCTCTCCACACCAACAAGCTACCTGTGAATTACTGTGAATTATTGTTTTATAACGTGTCTATACTATAACTGTTTTATAATGCTCATTATCCAGACAAAACAACACACGCAAAGTCAAAGACACAAGTGTTCATAATAGACTGATTATTTGGGTCTGCATGGAAAGTTAGGGAAAGTAGACTGTGAATTCCCTGATGATAAAATACATAGTGTAGAGCAGAACACCTGCACCCCCTCACTGGTCTTTGCTCAATTATTTAGCCATGTCTATAAAAATTGTACATTCAGTTCTTTTCAAGCAGCAACATTTTCCACATTAATGATGGCTTAAAAGGCTCATTAGTTACCTGGCAATTATTATTATTGCAACTTTGTCACAAATGATTGCTTATTTATATTGCTAATGAAACCGAATATTCTAAAAACAGAATTTGTTTCTAGTTATATAAATTCATATTCACATAATTTTGTGTGGGGGTCAGACAAAAGGGTGAATAAAGGGCACGTCTTATTTTCCAAACAGTAAATGGATGATATTTTATAGGAATCTGAGGGGTAACTTTTTCATATGAAGGATGGTGGGTGTATGGAATGAGCTGCTGGAGGAGGTAGTTGAGGAAGGGACTATCACAATGACTATGATGCAATTAGACAGGTACATGGATAGGTCAGTTTTAATGGGATATGGGCCAAACGCAGGCAATTGGGACCAGTGTAGATGGGCCATGTTAGTCGGTGTGGGCACGTTGGGCTGAAGGGCCTGTTTCCACACTGTATGACTATGACTATGATATGGCATGTTAAGAGATTAAGAATTGGTGGTATAGTTGTGAATTACTAGAGAGATGGTCAAGATGCTATGTAGTTGTTTAACTTATAAATGAACCTGTTAAGTGCAGGTTTTCATGCAGGAAATATATGCATATGGTTGAACCTCTGCTTTAAGGGTGTTGATGTATAAACAGCCAAAATGCTACTTTTGTTGAGGAGCTTCACAAAGATCACCAGTTCAAATGGTGGCTCTTACTCAAAGAGCCACCTTTGTGCTGGAGTCTCAAATCTTCCGTACAAATGATTGTTACATCCCATTATAAATTTATTTTCAAGAGACTGCTATGAAACATGAGTGCACTCTGCATTTGTATGTAGATGAGAAAATCCCCCCATTACTGTGAGAATCAAATTAAAAAACAGATTGAATAAGCAAAGAACTGACAAGAACAGGTCGGTTATGACATTCCTCTGAGCAAAGAAATTGAAGCATCCAGCCAAGCAGTCAGAGAGCTCACCTGGACAAATTCCCTTCCTGCACAGTATTAAGTGGATGATTTAAAAGGAATGGGGGCTTTACTGTGGGGTATGTTTAGCATCCCCTGGGTGCAAGAAAGCATTGAACCGAACAGCTACAGCTGTCCTCTAAACAAGTCAAACATTCTTTATTTATTTGTTATAAAATATTTATTGGTGTTATGAAAGGTTTAAAATAATGTGTCTGCCATTTTTTGCCCTCACTCACTGTTTCCTAATGCATAAATAATTCTGGCCTGTGGACAGTGGGACATCACATTAGGTGGGATGTATCAGCTGTATCACATTCTTTCTGCCTCAGAGAAAATATCATCCCCAGTAATTTTCTACACTTATACAATCTGCGTTGACAGTAAATAATTGATGTATGAATTTACGAATAAAACTCCGACACTTCATGTCAAGGGTTACTCCCAGCAGATTTTGAGCTAAATCATCTCACAAAATGGGTTCTTTCAGTGGAAAAAAGCTTTTGAATTTTTTTAATGGAAAGATGGGACCTTCGTGTATCTTTTCTTTTGATGAGGTCTTGCTTTGCATGGATGGCAATAACTAAGCAATCTAGCACATTATGAGATTGGAAATGTTTCATTTTGATCTTAAATGGGTTTCACATTGACATGAACCAATTTTGATGGTGTTAAGTAAGTACAAATGTGATGTGACTGCCCTCTGCTTTTCATCGCAATATCTGCCAAGTTACAATTACACTAGAAATTACTAATACAATCTGTTGCAAAGTGCATATCAAGATAAAGAATATCTAAAGATTTCTGAAAAAACTTTTGTCTCACTACACTGCACTTGAAATTGGAAAAATCTATGTAACTAAAAGTCTCATCTTGATCACTTCCTGTCTGTGCTGTATAATGATTTTAGAAAAAAGCTACCATATATCATTATGAAATTTGCCCATCTTCCTCATAGTCCTCCTCCACTGAGGCAGCCCCGAGGATTTTCCCGCTGAATGAAAAATAAAAAAAGTAATGAATGTTAAAAAAATCTTGAGATCAGCCGATAGATCCGCTTGCCTGTCAATCACCATGATGAAGGTTACACCCATTCTGTGGGCCTGGGGAATAAAGCCCCGGAGGCCGGACATGAGTCACCCTGGATGACTGTGAGTGAGAGTTGAGTCCAGAACTGTGAATCTACTCTGTGAGTGAACTGAACTCTGCTTGAAAGGAAATGAATTGTTAGCCTGCACTCTCGATGAAATGGTATGAAATGAATTGGTAGCCTGTACTCTGGTTGACATGGTATGAAATGAATTTGGTGGCCTGCACTCTGCTTGAAATGGTAAAAAATGAATTTGGTGGCCTGGACTCTGCTTGAAATGGTACGAAATGAATTTGGTGGCGTGCATTCTGCATGAAATGGTAGGAAATAAATGTGGTGGCCTGCACGCTGCTTGAATTGGTAAGAAATGAATTGGGTGGCCTGCACTCTGCTTGAAATGGTATAACATGAATTTGGTGGCCTGCACTCTGCTTGAAATGGTATGAAATAAATTTGGTGGCCTGCACTCTGCTTGAAATGGAATTATATCGAATTTGAATTTTGTGGCCTACACTCTAGTTGAAATGGTATGAATTTGAATTTGGTGGCCGACACTCTGCTTTAAATAGTATGAAATGAATTTGGTGGACTACACTTGGCTTGAAATGGTATGAAATGAATTTGATCGTGTGCATTCTGCATGAAATGGTATGAAATGAATGTGGTGGCCTACACTCTGCTTGAAATGGTAAGAGATGAATTTGGTGGCCTGCACTCTGCTTGAAATTGTATAAAATGAATTTGGCGGCTTGCACTCTGTTAGAAATGGTATGAAATTGAATTTGAATTTGGTAGCATGAACTCTGCTAGAAACGGTATGAAATCGAATTTGAATATGGTGGCCTGCACTCTGCTTGAAATGGAATCGAATTTGCATTTTGTGGCCTACACTCTAGTTGAAATGGTATGAATTTGAATTTGGTGGCCGACACTCTGTTTGAAATAGTATGAAATGAATTTGGTGGACTACACTTGGCTTGAAATGGTATGAAATGAATTTGGTCGTGTGCATTCTGCATGAAATGGTATGAAATGAATGTGGTGGCCTGCACTCTGCTTGAAATGGTAAGAAATGAATTTGGTGGCCTGCACTGTGCTTGAAATTGTATAAAATGAATTTGGCGGCTTGCACTCTGCTAGAAATGGTATCAAATTGAATTTGAATTTTGTGACCTGCACTCAAGTCGAAATAGTATGAAATAGAATTTGAATTTGGTGACCTGCATTCTGCTTGAAATGCTATGAAATTGAATTTGAATTTGGTGACCTGCACTCTGCTTGAAATTGTATGAAATTGAATTTGAATTTGGTGGCCTGCACTCTGCCTGAAACGGTATGAAATTGAATTTGAATTTGGTGGCCTGCACGCTGCTTGAAATGGTATGAAATTGAACTTGAATTTGGTGGCCTGCAGTCTGCTAGAAATTATATGAAATTGAATTTGTAAATGGTGGCCTGCTGTCTGCTTGAAATTGAATTGAATTGAATTTGAATTTGGTGGCATGAACTCTGCTACAAATGATATGAAATTGAATTTGAATTTGGTTGCATAAACTCTGCTAGAAATGGAATGAAATTGAATTTGAATTTGGTGGACTGCACTCTGCTTGATATAGAATGAAATTCAATTTGAATTTTGTGGCCTGAACTCTATTGAAATGGTATGAAATTGAATTTGAATTTGGTGGACTGCACTCAGCTTGAAATGATATGAAATTGAATTTGAATTTGCTGGCTGGCACACTGCTTGAAATGGTATGAAATTCAATTTGTATTTGGTGACCTGCACTCTGCTTGCAATGGTATGAAATTGAAGTTGCATTTGGTGGCCTGCAGTCTGCTTGAAATGGTATGAAATGGAATTTGAATTTGGTGGCCTGCACTCTGCTTGAAATGGTATGAAATACATTTGATTTTTTGGACTGAACTCTGCCTGAAATGGACTGAATTGAATTTGAATTTGGTTGCATGAACTCTGCTAGAAATGGTATGAAATTGAATTTGAATTTGGTGGCTCAACACTGCTTGAAATGGTATGAAATTGAACTTGAATTTGGTGGCGTGTAATCTGCTTGAAATTATATGAAATTGAATTTGACTTTGATGGTCTGCATTCTGCTTGAAATTGTATGCAATTGAATTTGGTGGCCTGCACTCTGCTTGAAATGGTATGAAAATGAATTTGAATTTGGCTGCCAGCACTCTTCTTGAAATAGCATGAAATTGAATTTGAATATGGTGGCCTGCACTCTGCTTGAAATCAAGTGAAATTGAATTTGAAATTTGTGGGTTGCACTCTACTTGAAATGGTATGAAATTGAATTTGAATTTGGTAGTCTGCACTCTGCTTGAAATGGTATGAAATTGTATTTGAATTTGGTGGCCTGTACGCTGCTTGAAATGGAATCAAATTTGAATTTTGTGGCCTGCACCCTAGTTGAAATGGTACGAATTTGAATTTGGTGGCCTATACTCTGCTTGAAATAGTATGAAATGAATTTGGTGGACTACACTTGGCTTGAAATGGTATTAAATGAATTTGGTCGTGTGCATTCTGCATGAAATGGTATGAAATGAATGTGGTGGCCTGCACTCTGCTTGAAATGGTAAGAAATGAATTTGGTGGCCTGCACTCTGCTAGAAATGGTATGAAATTGAATTTGAATTTTGTGACCTGCACTCAAGTCGAAATAGTATGAAATCGAATTTGAATTTGGTGACCTGCACTCTGCTTGAAATGCTATGAAATTGAATTTGAATTTGGTGACCTGCATTCTGCTTGAAATAGTATCAAATTGAATTTGAATTTGGTGACCTGCACTCTGCTTGCAATGGTGTGAAATTGAAGTTGCATTTGGTGGCCTGCACTCTGCTTGAAATGGTATGAGATTGAACTTGAATTTGGTGGCCTGCAGTCTGCTTGAAATGGTATGAAATGGAATTTGAATTTGGTGGCCTGCACTCTGCTTGAAATGGTATGAAATAAATTTGATTTTTTTTTGGACTGAACTCTGCCTGAAATGGACTGAATTGAATTTGAATTTGGTTGCATGAACTCTGCTAGAAATGGTATGAAATTGAATTTTAATTTGGTTGCATGAACTCTGCTGGAAATGGATGAAATTGAATTTGAATTTGGTGACCTGCAATCTGCTTTAAATTATATGAAATTGAATTTGACTTTGATGGTCTGCATTCTGCTTGAAATTGTATGCAATTGAATTTGAATTTGGTGGCCTGCACTCTGCTTGAAATGGTATGAAAATGAATTTGAATTTGGCTGCCAGCACTCTTCTTGAAATAGCATGAAATTGAATTTGAATATGGTGGCCTGCACTCTGCTTGAAATCAAGTGAAATTGAATTTGAAATTTGTGGGTTGCACTCTACTTGAAATGGTATGAAATTGAATTTGAATTTAGTTACCTGCACTCTGCTTGAAATGGTATGAAATTGTATTTGAATTTGGTGGCCTACACTCTGCATGAAATTGTATGAAATTGAATTTGAATTTGGTGGCCTGCACTCTGCTGGAAATGGTACGAATTTGAATTTGGTGGCGTACACTCTGCTTGAAATTGTATGAAATGAATTTGGCGGCTTACACTCAGCTTGAAATAGTATCAAATGAATTTGGCGGCTTGCACTCTGCTTGAAATGGAATGAAATTGAATTTGAATTTTGTAACCTGCACTCTAGATGAAATAGTATGAAATTGAATTTGGATTTGGTGGACAGCACTCTGCTTGAAATGGTATGAAATTGAATTTGCATTTGGTGGCCTACACTCTGCTTGAAATGGTATGAGATTGAACTTGAATTTGGTGGCATGCAGTCTGCTTGAAATGAAATGAAATTGAATTTGAATTTGGTGGCCTGCTGTCTGCTTGAAATGGTATGAAATGGAATTTGAATTTGGTGGCCTACACTCTGCTTGAAATGGTATGAAATAAATTTGATTTTTTTGGACTGAACTCTGCCTGAAATGGAATGAATTGAATTTAAATTTGGTTGCATGAACTCTGCTAGAAATGGTATGGAATTGAATTTGAATTTGGTGGCCTGCACTCTGTTTGAAATAGAATGAAATTGAATGTGAATTTGGTGGCCTGCACTTTGCTTGAAAATTGTATGCAATTGAATTGGAAATTGGTGGCCTGCACTCTGCTTGAAATGGTATGAAAATGAATTTGAATTTGGTAGCCTACACTCTTCTTGAAATGGTATGAAATTGAATTTGAATTTGGTGGCCGGCACTCTGCTTGAAATAGTACAAAATGCATTTGGTGGCCTGCACTCTGCTTGAAAGTGAATGAAATTGAATTTGAATTTGGTGGACGGCACTCTGCCTGAAATGGCATGAAATTGAATTTGAATTTGGAGGCCTGCACTCTGCTTGAAATGGTATGAAAATGAATTTGAATTTGGTGGCCTGCACTCTTCTTGAAATGGTATGAAATTGAATTTGAATTTGTTGGCCGGCACTCTGCTTGAAATAGTACAAAATGCATTTGGTGGCCTGCAATCTGCTTGAAAAGGAAAGAAATTAAATTTGAATTTGCTGGCCTGAACTCTGCTGGAATGGTTGAAATTGAATTTGAATTTGGTGGCCTGCACTCTGCTTGAAATGGTATGAAAATGAATTTGAATTTGGTGGCCTGCACTCTGTTTGAAATGGTATGAAAATGAATTTGAATTTGGTGGCATGAACTCTGCTAGAAATGACATGAAGTTTAATTTGAATTTGGTTGCATGAACTCTGCTAGAAATGGATGAAATTGAATTTGAATTTGGTGACCTGCAATCTGCTTTAAATTATATGAAATTGAATTTGAATTTGATGGCCTGCACTCTGCTTCTAATGGTATGAAATCGAACTTGAATTTGGTGGCCTATAATCTGCTTAAAATTATATGAAATTGAATTTGAATTTGGTGGCTGGCACTCTGCTTGAAATTGTATGAAATGAATTTAGTGCCTTCCACTAGCTTTGAAATGGTTTGAAATGAATTTGGCAGCTTGCACTCTGCTTGAAATTGTCGAAATTGAATTTGGTTTTGCTGGCCTGCACTCTGATTAAATGAATGAAATTGAATTTGAATTTAGTGACCTGCACTCTGCTTTAAATTATATGAAATTGAATTTGAATTTGATGGCCTGCACTCTGCTTCTAATGGTATGAAATTGAACTTGAATTTGGTGGCCTGTAATCTGCTTAAAATTATATGAAAATGAATTTGAATTTGATGGCCTGCATTCTGCTTGAAATTGTATGAAATTGAATTTGAAATTGTTGGCATGCCCTCTGCTTGAAATGTTATGAAATTGAATTTGAATTTTTTGGCCTGCACTCTGCTTGAAATGGTATGAGATTGAACTTGAATTTGGTGGCATGCAGTCTGCTTGAAATGAAATGAAATTGAATTTGAATTTGATGGCCTGCTGTCTGCTTGAAATGGTATGAAATGGAATTTGAATTTGGTGGCCTACACTCTGCTTGAAATGGTATGAAATAAATTTGATTTTTTTTGGACTGAACTCTGCCTGAAATGGAATGAATTGAATTTAAATTTGGTTGCATGAACTCTGCTAGAAATGGTATGGAATTGAATTTGAATTTGGTGGCCTGCACTCTGCTTGAAATAGAATGAAATTGAATGTGAATTTGGTGGCCTGCACTTTGCCTGAAATGGCATGAAATTGAATTTGAATTTGGTGGCCTGCACTCTGTTTCAAATGGTATGAAATTGTATTTGAATTTGGTGCCTGTCATCTGCTTGAAATGATATGAAATTGAATTTGACTTTGATGGCCTGCATTCTGCTTGAAATTGCATGCAATTGAATTTGAATTTGGTGGCCTGCACTCTATTTGAAATGGATTGAAATTGAATTTGAATTCGGTGGCCTGCACTCTGTTTGAAATGGTATGAAATTGTATTTGAATTTGGTGGCCTGCACTCTGCTTGAAATTGTATGAAATGAATTTAGTGCTTTACACTCACTTTGAAATGGTTTGAAATGAATTTGGCAGCTTGCACTCTGCTTGAAATGGAATGAATTTGAATTTAAATTTTGTGACCTGCACTCTAGTTGAAATAGTGTGAATTTGAATTTCAATTTGGTGCACTGCACTCTGCTTGAAATGGTATGAAATTGAATTTGAATTTGGTGGCCTGCACTCTGCTTGAAATGGTATGAAATTGAATGTGAATTTGGTGGCCTGCACTCTGCTTGAAATGGTATGAAAATGAATTTGAATTTGGTGGCCTGCACTCTGCTTGAAATAGAATGAAATTGAATTTGAATATGGTGGCCTGCTCTTAGTATGAATTGTATGAAATTGAGCTTGAATTTGGTGCCTGTCATCTGCTTGAAATGATATGAAATTGAATTTGATTTTGATGGCCTGCATTCTGCTTGAAATTGCATGCAATTGAATTTGAATTTGGTGGCCTGCACTCTTCTTGAAATGGTATGAAATTGAACTTGAATTTGGTGGCCTGCACTCTGCTTGAAATGGTATGAAATTGTATTTGAATTTGGTGGCCTGCACTCTGCTTGAAATTGTATGAAATTGAATTTAAATTTGGTGGCCTGCACTCTGCTTCAAATGGTATGAATTTGAATTTGGTGGCCTACACTCTGCTTGAAATTGTATGAAATGAATTTAGCGGTTAACACTCGCTTTGAAATGGTTTGAAATTAATTTGGCGGCTTCCACTCTGCTTCAAATGGAATGACATTGAATTTAAATTTGGGACCTGCACTCTAGTTGAAGTAGTGTGAAGTTGAATTTGAATTTGGTGGACTGCACTCTGCTTGATATGGTATGATATTGAATTTGAATTTACTGGCCTGCACACTGCTTGAAATGCTATGAAGTTGAATTTGAATTTGATGGCCTGCACTCTGCTTGAAATGGTATGAAATTGAACTTGAATTTGGTGGCCTGCAGTGAGCTTGAAATGATATGAAATTGAATTTGAAAATGGTGGCCTGCTGTCTGCTTGAAATGGTATTAAATTGAATTTGTATTTGGTGACCTGCATTTTGTTTGAAATGGTATGAAATTGAATTTGAATTTGGTGACCTGCACTCTGCTTGCAATTGTATGCAATTAAATTTGAATTTGATGGCCTGCACTCTGCTTGAAATTGTATGAAATTGAATTTGCATTTGGTGGTGTGCACTCTGTTTGAAATGGTATGAGATTGAACTTGAATTTGGTGGCCTGCAGTCTGCTTGAAATAGTACGAAATGCATTTGGTGGCTTGCACTCTGCTTGAAATGGTATGAAATTGAACTTGAATTTGGTGGCCTGTAATCTGCTTGAAATGATATGAAATTGAATTTGACTTTGATAGCCTGCATTCTGCTTGAAATTGTATGCAATTGAATTTGAAATTGGTGGCATGCCCTCTGCTTGAAATGTTATGAAATTGAATTTGAATTTGGTGGCCTGCACTCTGCTTGAAATAGAATTAAATTGAATGTGAATTTGGTGGCCTGCACTCTGCTTGAAATGGCATGAAATTGAATTTGAATTTGCTGGCATGAACTCTGGTAGAAATGGTATGAAATTGAACGTGAATTTGGTGGCCTGCACTCTGTTTGAAATGGTATGAAATTGAATTTGAATTTGTTGACCTGCACTCTGATTTCAATAGTATGCAATTAAATTTGAATTTGGTGGCCTGCACTCTGCTTGAAATTGTATGAAATTGAATTTGTATTTGGTGACCAGCACTCTGCTTGAAATGGTATGAAATTGAATTTGAATTTGGTGACCTGCACTCTGCTTCCAATGGTATGCAATTGAATTTGAATTTGGTGGCCTGCACTCTGCTTGAAATTGTATGAAATTGAATTTGCATTTGGTGGCCTGCACTCTGTTTGAAACAGTACAAAATGCATTTGGTGGCCTGCACTCTGCTTGAAATGGTATGAAATTGAACTTGAATTTGGTGGCCTGCATTCTGCTTGAAATGATATGAAATTGAATTTGAAATTGGTGGCATGCCCTCTACTTGAAATGTTATGATATTGAATTTGAATTTGGTGGCCTGCACTCTGCTTGAAATAGAATTAAATTGAATGTGAATTTGGTGGCCTGCACTCTGCTTGAAATTGTATGCAATTGAATTTGAAATTTGTGGCATGCCCTCTGCATGAAATGTTATGAAATTGAATTTGAATTTTTTGGCCTGCACTCTGCTTGAAATGGTATAAAAATGAATTTGAATTTGGTGGCCTGCACTCTGCTTGAAATGGTATGAAATAAATTTGATTTTTTTGGACTGAACTCTGCCTGAAATGGAATGAATTGAATTTGAATTTGATTGCATGAACTCTGTCAGAAATGGTATGAAATTGAATTTGAATTTGCTGGCCTGCACTCTGCTTGAAATAGAATGAAATTGAACTTGGATTTGGTGGCCTGCAGTGAGCTTGAAATGGAATGAAATTCAATTTGAATTTGGTGGCCTGTAATCTGCTTGAAATGATATGAAATTGAATTTGACTTTGATAGCCTGCATTCTGCTTGAAATTGTATGCAATAGAATTTGAAATTGGTGGCATGCCCTCTGCTTGAAATGTTATGAAATTGAATTTGAATTTGGTGGCCTGCACTCTGCTTGAAATAGAATTAAATTGAATGTGAATTTGGTGGCCTGCACTCTGCTTGAAATGGCATGAAATTGAATTTGAATTTGGTGGCCTGCACTCTGCTTGAAATGGTATGAAAATGAATTTGAATTTGGTGGCCTGCACTCTGCTTGAAATGGTATGAAATTGAATTTGAATTTGTTGACCTGCACTCTGATTTCAATGGTATGCAATTAAATTTGAATTTGGTGGCCTGCACTCTGCTTGAAATTGTATGAAATTGAATTTGTATTTGGTGACCAGCACTCTGCTTGAAATGGTATGAAATTGAATTTGAATTTGGTGACCTGCACTCTGCTTCCAATGGTATGCAATTGAATTTGAATTTGGTGGCCTGCACTCTGCTTGAAATTGTATGAAATTGAATTTGCATTTGGTGGCCTGCACTCTGCTTGAAATGGTATGAAATTGAACTTGAATTTGGTGGCCTGCATTCTGCTTGAAATGATATGAAATTGAATTTGAAATTGGTGGCATGCCCTCTACTTGAAATGTTATGATATTGAATTTGAATTTGGTGGCCTGCACTCTGCTTGAAATAGAATTAAATTGAATGTGAATTTGGTGGCCTGCACTCTGCTTGAAATTGTATGCAATTGAATTTGAAATTTGTGGCATGCCCTCTGCATGAAATGTTATGAAATTGAATTTGAATTTTTTGGCCTGCACTCTGCTTGAAATGGTATACAAATGAATTTGAATTTGGTGGCCTGCACTCTGCTTGAAATGGTATGAAATAAATTTGATTTTTTTGGAATGAACTCTGCCTGAAATGGAATGAATTGAATTTGAATTTGGTTGCAAGAACTCTGTCAGAAATGGTATGAAATTGAATTTGAATTTGCTGGCCTGCACTCTGCTTGAAATAGAATGAAATTGAACTTGGATTTGGTGGCCTGCAGTGAGCTTGAAATGGAATGAAATTCAATTTGAATTTGGTGGCCTGTAATCTGCTTGAAATGATATGAAATTGAATTTGACTTTGATAGCCTGCATTCTGCTTGAAATTGTATGCAATTGAATTTGAAATTGGTGGCATGCCCTCTGCTTGAAATGTTATGAAATTGAATTTGAATTTGGTGGCCTGCACTCTGCTTGAAATAGAATTAAATTGAATGTGAATTTGGTGGCCTGCACTCTGCTTGAAATGGCATGAAATTGAATTTGAATTTGCTGGCATGAACTCTGGTAGAAATGGTATGAAATTGAACGTGAATTTGGTGGCCTGCACTCTGTTTGAAATGGTATGAAATTGAATTTGAATTTGGTGGGCAGACGCTGCTTGAAATGGTACGAAATTGAACTTGAATTTGGTGGCCTGCACTCTGTATGAAATGGTATGAAATTGAATTTGAAAATGGTGGCCTGCTGTCTGCTTGAAACGGTATTAAATTGAATTTGTATTTGGTGACCTGCATTTTGTTTGAAATGGTATGAAATTGAATTTGAATTTGGTGGCCTGCAGTAAGCTTGAAATGATATGAAATTGAATTTGACTTTGGTGGCCTGCACGCTGCTTGAAATGATGTGAAATTGAATTTGAATTTGGTGGCCTTCACGCTGCTTGAAATGATATGAAATTGAATTTGAATTTGGTGGCCTGTAATCTGCTTGAAATGATATAAAATTGAATGTGACATTGGTGGCGTGCATTCTCAATTGCCCTGGAGTAGCATTTTGGCCCAAAAGGCCCATGCCAGGCCAGGATAAGCCCACAAAAGTGCCTTTTATTGAGATTTCACTTCGATTTTAAAAAAAAGTCCCTTTGGCCCATCGGGCATGTACTAGCCCAGGAGGAGTCCCTTCGGGCAATCAGTAAGTATTCCCCGGTAAGTATTAAACCTCACCCCAGTATTTTTCTCCCTCCCTTCATTGGCTCCCTGTGAGATCCAGACCAGGATAGACTTTCCTCCTTCATTACTGTGATCCGTAGAAAAAGATGAAAAATGTCTAAAATTGATTCTCCACGTCCCCCCCCCCCCTTCTCTCACAGAGTCTCTCACCTGTTTTGGGCAGAGTTTCTGGCGGTTTCTGAGCTGCCAGCCCACCAGCCCTGAGTGACTGAGCTGCCAGCCCATCAGCTGTGAGTGACTGAGCTGCCAGTCCACCAGGCCTGAGTGACTGAGCTGCCAACCTACCAGGCCTGAGTGACTGAGCTGCCAGCCCAAGAATCATTTTGGCCCACAATGTCCATTCTAGCCCTCTGGAAACCAGTCCCTTTGGCCCACAACACCCATACTAGCGCTCCAGAAAGCCCGCATCCCCCTCCACTGGCTACCAATATTGGAATTGGTGGAGAGGTAGAATAATGCATTGGGGGATCAGCCCTCCCATGTGAACATGGGGCCCAATGTGTTCCACTTAGTCTAGTATATAATAAAAGTGTAGCATCCAAAATATGCTATAGATATTCCACATGGCAGTTGATTTGACCAATTGCTGTTGTAACAGGTTGGTTCAAATATTGAGACACAAAAAACTACAGATGCTGGAATCTTGAACAAAACACAAGGTGCTTGAATTATTCAGCTGGTCAGGCAGCATCTGTGGAGAGAATGGATAGGCATTATTTCAGGTTTGGACACTTCTTCAGATGAAGACCCTACTTCTGAAGAATGGCCCTGAGCTGCAACACCACCTTTCTATTGCCTCCACAGATGCTGCCTGACCCATTAAGTTACACCAGCACTTTGTGTTTTGCTCTTTGTTCAAACAATGTCATCTGCTACATTTCAAAGCCAAGTAAATTGCAAACAAATGGAAGTAATTCTTAACAGCTACAGTAATAGACAAATGGTCCCTCAAGCTTGCTTTGGCATTCAACAAGATCATGTTGATCTGAACTTTGATCTGGAAAACTGGTGAATTATGTCCTTCAGTGTGTATAAAATTAGTTGAAAACGTTGGTTATTGTATGCAATCCAGTGAAATTTCTGCACCACTGGTGCAAACAATAACAGTTCATAGGAAATCGAGTGGTGGAAAGGACACACATGCAATCTAGAAAGATCATGATATTATTATAATCTTTCATTATGTTATGCACTAACATCAGTCACTCACCTACCTGGGATTGAACCAACCACATTTCATTTCACACAGTATGCCTAAGCACCCAAGTCGGAGGTGTATTTTAGAATTTTTATCTTGCAAAACATGTTGGAATGACTTAATTAACTGGGTGAGTGGATCACAGAAGGGATTCCTGTTAGTATTTATTCTCCCATTGAAAACAATAGCAAAACAGTTGTATTTTAGATGACAGATGATCCAGGCTAACATATACTTTTTTGCCTACAGTTAATTGCTATCATAAGTGCATGTTACAAAAATAACAATGACATACATTTTGGTGTCAAGAAAGATTACATTAATGAAATGTCTGAACACTAAATTAAAACACCATGGGCACTTCATAAAGGTCCAATCTATGCTGCAGAACTGTGAAGAAATGTTTGCAAGTTAGAATATTTGATCCTGAGTCTCATAACAGCATAAGAAGGGGAGGGAGGTGTTGGAGATGGTCCATGAGAATTTGAGTGCAAGATGGAAATTGGTAGTGAAGTTTGCAGGACCATCTCCGACACCTTCCTCCTCTTTTTTGATCTCACCGTCTCCATCACAGGAGATAGACTATCGACTGATGTCCATTTCAAACCTGCTGACTGCCACAGCTATCTAGACTACACTTCCTCCCCCCGTCCTGCTGCAAAGACCCTATCCCCTACTCCCAATTCCTCCATCGCCGCATCTGCGCCCCAGATGAGGTGTTCCATACCAGGAAATCTGAGGTGCCCTCATTCTTTAGGGAATGGAGGTTCCCCTTTTCCATCATAGATGAGGCCATCACATGTGTCTTCTAGGTATCCCATAGCTCTACTCTTGCTCCTCCTCCCTCAGTCGCAACAGGGCCAGAGTTCCCCTAGTCACCTTTCACCCCATCAGCCATTGCACACTGCTCGTAATCTTTCAACATTTTTGCCACCTCCAACGGGATCCCACTACTAGTCACATCTTCCCATCTCCACCCCTTTCCGCTTTCCGCAGACTGTTCCCTCCGCAACTTCCTGCTCACTCATGCCTTCCCACCCAAACCATCCCTTCCCCAAGTACTTTCCCCTGCAACCATAGGAGATGCAATACCTGGCTTTATACCTCCTCCCTCGACTCCATCCAGGGACCAAAACAGTTCTCCTCCCTCCCCCAGACTCTCATAGTGATCCTGGTAGTTTCACTGTTTGTTTCCCTTCGTTATCACCTCCTCTTCAGCCAACAATGGACCATGTGGGCTCCTTGGCCATTGGTGTCGCCTCTGATTTGTTCTGTACCTTTTTATACCTCTAATTTCCTTCTCCCCTGCATGACCCACTGAGTTACTCCAGCATTTTGTGTCTATCTCAGGTGTAAACCAGCATCTGCAGTTCCTTCCTATACATAAATAGTTCAAAAACAGTTTATGGAATTTTGTCTGTAGCCATTTCTTATGTTCGTATGTTCCTAGCCTAACCTTTCCTAACATAGTTTGGTCTTTAAATGACTTCCCTCACTAAATCCACACTTCTTCTGCTGCCCCTCATCCTCTGCTTTGTTATGTATATTACTACACCTGACTCACCCCAGCAGTGTACTAATAGAGGCATTGGTGGACTTTTTCCTATTTGCAGAACATCATCTTACCTTAGTTTTGCTTCAGACTACAACTTCAAATTCCATCCTTAGATGGGATTTTTAAATACTGGATTTATGACCATGCAATGTGGACCCACATGAAGCTTGCTACCATTCAAACCTGAAGATCCAAAACAATAAATTATTAATTTAAGAAATCTACTCGGGCACTGATATCAAAAAGATAAACACTGAAGATGCTGAAAATCTGAATAAAACCAAACAATGCTGTAAATATTCTGCAGTCGAGGCAGCACATGCAAAGAGCAAAGCAGTTAACATTCCGTCTTCCTAGTGCCTTTCATCGGTAATAGCAAAATGTTTTAAGTTGCAGAGAAAGGAGGTGGACAGGGTGCCTCTGGTAGGAATGCATTGTAAAAGAAACTGAAGGTTACAAGTTGTGGTAGTTTTGATTGAGAGAGGCCTGTCTTTTACCATGGTGATAGTAGGAGCTTGTACCATTTGAGGCATATCTTTATTGTCAATCAGAATACAATCAGGCTGGGAATTTTGAACCCTTCTGTCCACAAGGAGCTGACAAAATACACATGTCTACATGTGGGGAAACAATTGTCCAGCTCCTTGATAAAGAGCATACTTCCCCTCTCATTGTGGAAATGAACGACAATTTCACCCAGACGGTCCCTCTAATCAATACCTTCATGTATTGTACAAATTTACTAATTGTTGTAGTGAACTTTTTTTCTCACACCCAGTCAAACAATCTCTCAGCCTGAAGAAGGGTCTTGACCCGAAACATCACCTCTTCTGTAGTCCAGGTATGTTGTCTGACCCGCTGACATTCTCCAGTTTTTTGTGTCTCTCTTCGGTTGAAACCAGCATCTGTAGTTCCTTCCTATATAGTCATATCCTTCATGACTGATTCAGTCTCCCACTGATTTGTTCAGGTTCTACTCTTGACATTATACAGTGAAGTCCCCCAGCCAGAATATTATAGAGTTACTGAGCAAACGGGACGGGACCTTTGGATTAACTTGTCCATGCTGACAAGTTGCCAAACCAAGCTAGCCAATTGTAATCTGGCTGGGATACATGTTTCAGTGTGGTACATAGTTTCTCGACCGGACCATGAGAAAACTCTTTCATTTTATTACATGTCCAGATGTTAGTAAAGATGATTTTGCATGGTCCATTGATTGTATGCACCTTTGAGTCCATAAATGAACTGAGGCCAATGTTGAGTGGCATGTCAAATTTTATTCTAATTATATTTTGACAGCTGCTACCACTATATGGCTTACTAAATAGTTAAATATACTGTATGGGTCTGAGGTTGCATATAAGCCAGCCCAGGTATGAATAACAAATTTCCTTTGTAAAGTGAATTAATGAATTTGATGAAGTATTTCTGAACAAACTTGTCATCATACATGATGCTAGCTTTGTTTTGAATTAACCTGACATTACAAATCTAACAGTTGTTTCAGGATACAAGCAGCAGGATAGAATGAAGCGATCCATTTGAGGTCATGCTTTTGCCTCCTGATTCCAGCATCTCTAGTCTCTTGTGTCTGCATGTTGGATAGAAGACTAGTTAAAGGCCAAGAAACAATGGGTAAGAACATTTTTAAGCTGGTAATGTGTTACCACTGGAGTAGCATTAGTAGGAGAATCATGCCTTTCAGCAATTTGCAATCTGTATTAACGTATTAATGAAGGGATGGGTCTGAAGTTTGTTGCCGTTAAAACAAAACAACATAGCAGTTGTCGTGAGGAGGATATGAGAAATCTACACAGGTATATAGACAGATTAAATGAATGGACAAAAAGGTAACAGACGGAACATAATGTAGAAAAGTCAGAAGTCAGAATATTTTTACATGGAGTGATGCTACCAAATGTTGATACTTGGATGGTTTTAGTTATACAGAATATTAACATATATGTGCCACAAATAATTCAGATATAAAATGGCACATGGAGATTTAATGCATTCAGATTTCCTCTTAATCATTTTACACTCATTCTTTAGCTCTGCAACCATTTGGGGAATAGAATTGTGTTTTTAGACATACAAATGTTTTTTGGCATTGAACAAGTAAAAATCAAATATATGCAGAAAACCCTGGAAACTTCCACACAGCGCTTGGGGAGAGAACTGACAATTTAACGTTCCAGAAATGGTGCCCTGAAGCATTTTATGTTTTAGTTGTTAGACAGCAACTTTAAAATTGCTAGGACCCCTCTGAAATTCCCGGTATTATCTTTTGTAAAACTATTTTATAATACTGGCACTTGGTTGTTTACAAACAAGTTTGTTTGAAAACCAAATATATAGACACATTAGCCGCAGTTGCAATCTAATTGCCGAACAGTCAAGTGTTAGAATAGATGAGGTTATCAATATCGCAATGAGGTTTCCAGTCCTGCATCGAAATGTTGTCACAGAACATGAGTGATTGATTTGCAGAGCTGACCTTTTCATTCATCTTTCCAATTCTTCTTTCATTACAGGGAACTATTATGAAGGACATGGTTTCATTCATTTATAGTTTAACAAATTCAAAGCTTATATACCTCACATAAATGCAACACAACTTTATCTTCATATCTATCTCAAGATGTCCCCAGCAAAAATATCAAGACTCTCTTTATGTCTTTATATTTCAACTTTATTAATCATGAATACGACTATAATATCACGCAGAAAGGGACTGGACTAATTTATGGTCTTTATATGACTGTTCTCCTGTAATGAGAGCCTCAAGATTAGTAGTGACTTGAAATGTCTGAACAAAATTCTGGTGCATTTCTTTTCTCTTTTGTGGGTTTTATATGAAACGATGTCAGGTGGTTCATTTGACATTTACAGTGCCTTCCATTGGCAACTTGATTCTGCTTGTCAATAGTGATCATTTGCCAAAAAAACCTGTTTATTCACCACACCGTATGGACACCAGCTTTTCTCAAAATAAATATTGTAATTGGATTTTTATGCTGTAGGAAATATGAAAGTCCATTGCCCACTTTATCCAATTTTGCATGCTGCAAATTTGCTTAGTTCTAGAAGCTAGCATCTGCTTCCAGGGTATCATTGAACACGTGGACAGATAGCACAGGAGATGGTTGTTAGTGCCAACAATCTACATCCCATTTTTCCCTTTGGACTGATACACACAAATGTTGTGGAGATAATGACAGGAACTGACTGATCTTCCTTCCATCTGTGGTAGTTTTATGCCAGCATAAAACATGCAGCCATCCTTTCAAGATGAAACAGGAATCAGTAAGGCAAAGGGCAAACTGATAATAAATTAGTTAACCTGCGTTTAAATTCCCCAATATGTTGCCTGAACAATCTCATTTTGCTTTTTTAATATGCTCTTGATCTGTGGTGGTCTCTATTTAGAAAAAAAAAACCTTGTCATCTCAAATGTATGTTCTATTCACATAAACTTGAAATACTTAAAACAGATCATGTGGAAATATGGACAGTATGGTATATAAGTAAAATTTGATGTTGCTTTTGAAATCAGTGGTCAATGTGATAACGCTGAAAAGCATAGATTTTGATGCATCATGGCTACGATCTATGAAAATTCTTTGGATGGAGGCTCATTACCAGTGGACAAGCAATGGCCTCCTGACCAAGGCACAATCACCACATACTTTGGGTTGCACTATTTATGGCCTGGTCACCAAATACAACTGATAATTTATTGCATTATTGTTTATTGTGTTGTACATAAATGTTCCTGTAAGTCTGTAGCAAAAAAGAATGTATTCATCGTAATCCCGGTGCATGTGGTAATTAAACACATTCAACTCTTGACTCTCCCTTCCTCTGGCTACATTGGTCAATGTGCAGCACATTGCAGCATCCCTAGTTGGCAAAGTCTACAGGACTTCCTCAGACTGATGGAGCCAATGAAATCACATCTTTTGAAGACTCTGTCATTTTCTGCAACTGTTGTTGATTCTGCGGTTGGAGTGTGGAATGGTCTGAGTAGCCAGGGAAACTAAATATATAACCATCCTGGCAATGGCAGGCACTGAAGATGCTTGCAGGATGAAACAATTATTCTCAGAAATAAAACTTTCTCAATGAGGAAACACTTCTGACGATCCTCAGCCATCTGAACATTGAAGGAGTGGAAAACTTTCCTGTTGGTGACAAGGATTATCAATAGGAATGCTGTGGAGATGTGTGCACATCCCAGTGTCTAAGGTGTCTCTCTTTCGTCCCTGAAAATCAAAGTAGATAAAATCATGTTTTTGTGAAGATTGTGTCTAGGTAATCACTCAGCGATAGGCAATTTGAACGACATGGCTATGGTTGCTTGGAGGAATCCACTGCCAAGGAAGTTCATCCACTTGACCCTGATCTTTATGGAGAGAGCAGCCCAGATGTGAGAGCCTGGCTGAATGTCTTGCTGTGGACTTTCATCTATATCAGGAATGGCACGTTTGAAAAATCTGAGCCTACAAGTGTACCATTCATTGGAGAGGAGCAGGTAGGATATCTGAAAATGTTCTCGACACTTAGACTCTTTACTAGTTTTTGCTTCCTTCTCAAAGTCCCCAACCCACCTGGAGTGGTAATGCCATCTCTAGTAATTGAGTGCTGCCAGTGGTGTTGCCCCCGTAGCATGAAGATTTTAGAAATACATGAAGGATAATATTGGCCCTAGACAACTCCATGAATATATGGTAGTAATTTAGCAGTCTGAAGTGAGTTCTGATGATGCCCACAGATCTCCCAAAGTAAGCAGTATGTCCCTTTAAATAGTGGGAAAAAATGACACACCAGCACAATATTGCTTGCAGTTATACTGAGACTATTCCATGACGTTGCAGGTCGCAAATCTGAACTCCATTTAATTCAAAGATGTAGATTGTATATACAGTATACCTTTGATATCAGGTAAAGGTCAAACGCGTGTGTGAATCTCCCAGTCCTCAGTCTGCTGAATCTTCACCGCATTCTTCTATAGCAAGTATATCCATGTTTATTTAAGGAGACCAAATATCTGTGCAACATTCTAGGTGTGGTCCCACAAAGGGCATGTATAATTATAGTATTATTACTGAGTATTGTTAGCTCAGGTGAAATAGTATCACACAATGGATTCAAATTACAACCATGGTAGTTATTGGCCCAGTTTTTTTTGGATATTACTGACCATACTGGAATGCTGATGTTTCTCGTTCAGTGCCAGCAAATTCAGGATTCCCTCGAGAATGCAAGAGTCCTGGGTTTAGTGACTGAGCTTCACCAATGGTAGAGCAGGAGGTTGCAGGAATTACTTTGCTTTATACTGTGCAATTTGGTCTCCTATCATGCAACAAACTAGGCTCAGTGAAGGATCCATGAACATTTTAACTTGAATAGAGATGTCCCAAAGGCAAGGAAGTGAGATAAGGTAAGATAAGATACATGTTTTCAATAATTTGTGTCTGCACTTTTTTCGATCAAACCTTTATATACATTTTGTATCATTTTGATTTACTTTGTGAGCTTCTAAAATGTTCACTTTATAAAATAAATATTGCATTTATTCATTTCATTTATGTAGTTCTTGGCATGCTTCTGCTTTTGTCAGTCTTTCAGAAACATTAAAAACTATTAAACATTAAAAAGATTTTTTTAAATGCATAAAATATAAAAATCCTAAAAAAACTTAAGTAAGACCATTAAAAAAGCACAATTAATTAGAGCATTATAATAATTTAGCCAACCTTTCTCCCTTGTTGAGGTTTCTCACCTCTGAAATGTTTGGGTTTACTGTTCCTACACCTAATCTAACTTGACATAGGTTTAGTGGGTACACCTCCCAGTGGAACTGCTGGAATTCTGAACGTTTGGGCTTAACCACAAGATTTAATGGGGAGACCAAAGACAGAACTTGTCCCAGACACAATACCAAATCTGAAGTCTGAAGAAGGATCTAACCAAAAACAGCCTCCTGCCCATGTCCTCCTGAAATTATCCCTGACCCATTGAGTTACTCCAGCACTTTGTGTTCTTTTTTGTAAACCATCATCTGCAGCCCTAATGTGTCTACAAAGCAGACCTCAGTAACCATTGAAGCAGAAGTCTCAAACTCGCTGAGTATTGTGTGCATTAAATGCTGGTGTTTACATCAAACTGTTGACATTTCACTGTAAGTTCCTGTCATTGGAATAACAATAAATGGGGACTTATTAGCAAAGGTTGAGGTAGAACATTTTGTTCTAACTTGCAGGCCCATGAATGAGTCAATCAAATATTTTATCGAGTTATTTAGAATTTTCAGAACAAAATCAAACTATTTGGCTGAAATGGCGAAACTAGTACAATGTTTCATATGAACCTTTCTCCACCTTTGTCTAACTGTCAGCAGATAATTTATGTTGCTTGAAGATATTTAAGAAACTGCAAACACTGAATATCTAGAATAAAAAACAGAACATTTGGAAAAAAAATCAGCAGGTCAGGCAACATCTTTGGAATAAGAAACAGTTACTATTTTTGGTTGGTTCTGATGAAGAATCCTGGAACTAAAACATTAACTTTATCTTTTCACTGATGCTGCCTGACCTGCTAGTGTTTCCTGTATGTTCTATTTTTGTTTTCTATTCTTTTCTCCTTTATAGCCTTATTTAATTTCCTCTTAATTACATCTCAGGGTACATCATCGATTTATGAAGCTTTTCTTACTAAAATGAAAAGTCTTCAATCTCCATCGAAAATGTTGTGCTGACCTTCTCCTCCACCATTGTGTCTTTAGTGAGATAATTGAGAACTCTGCGTGGTATCAAGTTGCTCATGATTATTCTGTGCATACTTCAAGAAAGCTTTGAATTTTCCCAGATTATGAGGAATTCATCTTCACTAATAATTCACGGCAAGCTCAGCATTAATATTAACTTGAATGTAATTGATGGAAATGAAAATTATGAGTGTTTGGTGGATATTACTCATTGATTACATTTTGTAACATCAACATCCACATTATACAGAAAATATAGTCAAAGGGCCCAAAGCGTTATCTCTGGAGATGCATTACATGTTATGTAGAGCAGAGGTGTTATAATGGAGAGAATGGTAAATAAATTTGAGTGGCTTGAAGATCAGAATCAATGGCTTATCTCCCTGAGTTTGATTAAATTGGGAGGTCATGATGTGAAGAAGTGAAATAAAATTATTTGAATGGTTTGAATGTTTAATAAATGCCCATACTGTGGAGGTAGAGGAAGTTGAAGTGAATCAACAAAAAGGATATCTACTCTTCATATGAGAGTTTATCGTGGATGATATGGGCTTTTGATGGATAATGCATGATTCTCATGGCTTTATATAGCAAAAATATCTGTGAGAAAACATAGTCAATTTGACGAATGAGGCTAGAAGCGCTATTGGAAGTTCATGCTAAAGAGCTTACAAACAAACAACTCACCAAATTAGCTCACTGTGAAAAGACTTTTGGAAACATTTTTTTACATTGAGGAAGCAATGGTCCCAATATGGAACACAGTGTTAAATGAGGTTGAATGAATGAAGTTTCAAAAATGTTGTGCTTAAAAAAAATAAGCACAAAAGTGAACTGCCTGGATTTTCATTGATGTCTTCTTAATGCCTTGCTCAACAGCCATCCGTTACAGGAAAAACCAGCAAGCTCAGCTTCACAGTCACTGCTATGCAATATGTGTCGGAAGGAACTGCAGATGCTGGTTTAAACCAAAGAAAGACGCAAAAAGCTGGAGTAACTCAAGCGGGTCAAGCAGCATCTATGTAGAGAAGGAATGGGTGACTTTTTGGGTCGTCTCAAGAAGGGTCTCAACCCAAATGTCACCCATTTCTTCTCTCCAGAGATGCTGCCTGTCCCTCTGAGGTACTCAAGCTTTTTGTGTCTATTTCCCATTAGGCAAAATATACATCTCAATTTTCCTAACGCCTCCTCAACATGCAAAGTCACCACTACCACTTACAGGTAAAGAAATACAGCACTCTGGGTTGTATTTCTACAACTCAATCTTCTGTCTTTAATAAGTGATGTCAACAGTCCTAGTTTCAGATGCCCCCACTAGGGAAATAACCATTCAGCATTCATCCTGTTAATCCCTCTTAGATTATAACCAATGCATCCACTTCTGCAGCCATTTCCTTTAAGACGCCATTATGTCTAAAGGCATTACTAGTCTTTAACCCCTTAAATGCTTTGTATCTGTCATTTAGTAATGTTTCAAATTCCTTTCTCGTGTCCCTTGTTAATCCATTGTTATTGAGATGTTTTTAGTGTCTTCTAAACAAAAGATCCAAACAAAATTAAAAGCTGCACATTGGCACTGCTGCATTCAAAAGAATGCTCAGAGACACATGGATGGTTTCAAAACATTGATTAGTAAATGTGGACAGAATTTCAAAGAAAATTTCTATTCATTAAATAAAAAGGATTAAAGCTGAAAATAACCATACTTAAAAAAAAGATGTTTTGAATAAAATAAAATGAGGATGTTATTTAACATCATAAACATGATGTCAGAACTAGCTGATATGGGTAAGACAATATTTTCCTGATGGAATAGTGACTATTTAAAGGGCATTTTGTACATGCATGCTCCTGGAGCAGAGTTTTGCCCATTGAGAGTATTTATTGAAGATTTAGGCAAAGAGGTCAGTGGCCCTGCAGAATCTGCTGCATATTTTGTTTGGAAAATCCTGTGGGATCTACTGTTTTCTGCTTCCAAATTCCTGGTACAAACTCCCAGAAGATGAAGCTTCACACAAGGATAGATAAACTCCTGTTTAAAAAAAAGTAGTAATAATACTGACAGATTCTTTAAAAATATGATGGATAAATGTTGGTTTTAAGGAAAGGTTTGAAGGTTATAATGATAAATATGACCAGAGGTCAACAAATTCTTTATTGAACACAAGTTGAGCCAGAGAAATGTAGGCCTTAAAACCCGTGGGTCTTTAATTGCAAAGTAAATGCAGGGATCTGTTGACCTTCAGTGGTGACCTCTCTGAAGTGTAATTGAAAATGTGTACATGTCACAAAAGGAAGGAACTATGTCATGACTGATGGTTCAAAAATCCCAATTCTTCCCTCCCTCTGGAAAAAAAGGTAGAAAAAGAACTTTGATCTATAATGCAATTCTCTTCGTTTTTGCTATTGGGACTGTTTCTGATATAAACCCTGCAGTAGTGCTAAACAATTCTCAACAATTATACACAAGAACAAAGCTTTTATAAGCTTTGTTTGCAGCTGGTGCACAGACTCCAAAACCAAAATAAGAAAATAATAAACCAAGGCGTCAGCAGTCTAATGTGAATTCACATCAATACTCCACGAGAAATGAAGACTCATTTAAGTATAGTGGGAGTTGTAATCATTTCTCATCTTGCTCTTACAGGAGTTGTGGTTTGGATAAGAAATTGCTTTTCTCAGAGTGTGTTCCTGTTGACCATAATGGAGAACAGTAAGCAAGATTTTACCATTTGCAAGCGTGTTTTGAACTATTATTCCTGCATCTGAATAGGATAATACGCAAAAATTAGGTAAGAGTTTCTTGCAAACAGAATGTGAAGTAAAGTAGCAAGGCAGGGTGTGACCTTAAGTTCAAATATTTAATGGGTAAATCCAAGCTGGATAATTTTACTACAGGTAAAGAATCCTTAGCCAGTCAGTAATGCAATTTTTATGACCTATGTAGATGAGAAAAAGGTGGGAGTATTTTAACGGAAGTTAAAGTAAAAAACACATTCCAAGTCTGTATTTCAGCACAGTACATTAATCCTTTGTTGAATGATCAAAATTATCTCATTAGAATAAGTATTTTTCCATTTGAAAGTTATTGAAAAGGTACATTTAATAAGAAATAGTTAACTGAATAACATAGTCATCACTTCGCTGAATATTTAATAAAAAAACAAATGCTCCCATTTCAAAGAAATTAATGAGCGATTATAAGAATGTAAGTTTCATCTTATAATCTTAAAACGTATATGAACATATTTTAGATTCTGATAATTCACAAATAATAAGTGATTTTGAATTTACTGATTACATCTCTTACCAATAGTCAGATACACTACAAGTGAACAATGTAAAACCTGTATACATATGGCTTCCTTCACATCCCCCTTGGTGGATCTTCACAGTAATAAAATAATTTTGAAGTGCAGGCAATCCAGCAGTCTATTTTGCCAGAACCCACAAGTCCCACGTGCAGCAATATGACAATGCTTGATCAGGCCTGTGCATGCCTGTAACGCCCCAACCCTCGCTGCCCCATCTGTTTCCAGCTCCCCATCATGTCTGTCGTATCTGGTTCCACTTCATCTTCTTTTCCAATCAGACCAGCATTTGAAGCCCTGATACCTCAATTTTTTCACCCTCTGTCTCTGCCTACACCACTCCCCCCACCCCCAATTGGATTCAACTGTCCTTTGTTTCATACATGTCTGTTTTCTCCTAACAGTCCTAGTCTCTATCTGTCAATCAAATCCTATCGCACCCCCACCATTCCTAATTCTATCAGCCCATCATTCAAAACTCACACCCTTCAGCTATCACTTACCAGCCTTTGCCTCAACCCTCTCTCTTCCCCTAATTCTGGCTCTCCTCTCTCTATGCTCTCAGTTCTGATGCAAGGTCTTGGCACAAAAGGTTGACCAGTCCTTTCCCTCCGTTGATGCTGCCTGACTCTCTGTGTTCCTCCAGATGGCATCATCTGCAATTTCTTGTTTCTCCAAATAATTAATTCCAATTGTGAAAAACACCAGCCTAGTGGTGAAACTGATGGTGAGCCAAACCATTGCATGAAGTTAGCAATCAATTCTGAATTGCAGCCATTTAAGCTGGAACGTTAACACTGCCACAGTTGTTACCATTTCCTTCCCATTTCCTTCCCAGAAACACAAAGTGCTGATGTTAGTAGCAAGTTACAGAATCTATGTAGTGAGGGTATATTTAACATCTGTACAACTGATGCCTTTGGTTGGGCCAGCTGGAGAAAAATGTTGTTAAAACAATTTCAGATCCAAACTAAAACCTAACTGTTCCTGAGCCTACCTGCTTCCAGCTTTTGTGGAAACAGTTCAGGTGTTGGTGATGGAAAGCAAAGCTACTCCTGGAGGTGGCTGGGTGTGTGTGCATCATCTTTTATTTGTGGAGGGGCTGAGGGCAGAGGGCGGAGGTGGAAGTTGATGATTTATTTAGATATTTAAATGAAGCCTTGTTTCTCAGATTTTACCTCTCCTCTGACTTTAAGCTGGTAACCTAACTTTACCTTTCACTTTCTTCTTCACAGCTGTAAAGTATTCAGTCAGAGGAATTGTTTAAATTGCGTAGCAGCCTCTTCAATTGAATATTGATTCACAACCTGGAGATTAGGAAGAAAAAGATAGTTACGTTTTAATCAATTTTATTTTAATGTTGTTGATCATTCTTAGTATTGGCTTGTTATCATTGTACATGTACCCCGATAGTGAAAAAACACTGTTTTTGAAGCTTACCAGGCTTATCATACCATACACGAGTACAAGTTGGCGAGATGCAGAGTACTGCCCTGCCGACTACAAATTAAGAAGGTTCAGAAGGTTCAGGTAATGTAAAATAAAAATTAAACAGAGTACAGAATATAGTGTTACAACTGAAGAGAATGTGCTGATTAAAAAATTGCAAGGGCTGCAAATGAGGTAGATTGGAAGATCGTAAATTCATCACTGGCATATGACAGTGCAGTTCAAGAGACTGGTAGCAGCTGGAAAGAAGTTGTTCCTGAATCTGATGGTACATGCTTTCAAGTTTTTGTATCATCTGCCCGAAGAGAGAAGGGAGAGGGGAGAAGAGAGAACGATGGGGTGTAGTTCTTGATTATGTTACCTGCTTTTCTGAGGTAGCATGAAGCATAAATGCAGTCAATGTGGAGGTAGCAAGTTTATGTGCTGGAGTAGAATGGGTTCACAACTCTCTGCAATTTCTTGCAGTTTTTGGCAGATCTTTCATCATACCAATCTATGATGCATTCTTATAGAATTATTTCTATGGAGCATCTGTAGAAATTGGTAAGAATTGGTAAGAATCGTAACGTGACGGATTTCCTTAGTCTGCTATGGGAGTAAAGGCATAGCTGTGCTTTCTTGGCCGTAGTTTCGAGGTGGTTGGACCACAACTGATTGGAGGTGATATTTTTATGATTCATGTGTTTTAACAGATTTTAAAAAATATTGCATTAATATTTATACTAATGCTTAGTATTTTTAATATCAGGGATATTTATCAACCAAAAGCCTTTGGCTTTGACATCAGGCAAAGTCCAGCTCTGGTTTTGCTTCTGTCAAAGGCTGCCATTGCATTCTGGAAGAGGGGCCATGGCAGTAGACCACTGAGGCCAAGTCAGCACTGAGGCTTCATTGTTCCTTGCCAGAGACATAATCGGAGTGAAGGTTCAGCGTGGTTTGTTCTTTGGAGGTGCAGCTGGCAAGCTCAGGTCACCGATTGAACACAGTTCAATTTGCCGCATTGTGACAACCCTTCAGTTGACTTATGCCCCTGTCCCACTTAGGAAACCTGAACAGAAACCTCTGGTGACCTTGCGTCCCACCCAAGGTTTCCATGAGTTGCCAGAGGTTTTGGTCACTCGCCTGGAAAGCCTCGACCGAAGCGTGAGCTGCATCTACCGACCAAAGATCCTATAGGATCATTGCTACTGACCACACACACGCACGCACGCACGCACGCACGCACGCACACACACAAACAAACACATCGCGAAGGTGGTGGCCACGGGCAGTGGAGGAGCGCTCTCTGCGCATTGAAGAGGAAGGTAAATGGCTGCCACAGAGCACGGTAAGTCCTTTAGAGAGCGCGGGAGAGGGGGAGAGAAGGGGAAAGAAGGGGAGGGAAGGACAGAGAAGGGGAGAGAGAAGGAAAGAGAAGGGGAAGAGAAGGGGAGAGAAGGGGAGAAAAGGGGAGAGAGAAGGGGGGAGAGAAGGGGGAGAAGGGGAGAGAAGGGGGGAGAAGGAGTGGAGACAGTTTTGAGAAGTTTAATAAAGTTAGCGGGCATATTACCTTCCGGCCGATCTTCTAGGTCTTGAAAACCAAATATCCTATAGGATCTTTGCTGAAAACTCTAATGAGCCAATCAAAATGGCCGGTCAGCGAAGGAGATTGCCTTTGATTGCCTGTAAGTAAATAGCAACCCCACTCCATTGGCTTCGACCAAACGGCAACCTATTTTTAATCGAGGCCAGTTTTGATTTTGTTGAAATAATCGAAGGAACATAGAAGAAGCCTCGACCAAACGGAAACCACTTTCGACCATTAGGGAAAGTGACCAAACCCTCCGGGAACGTCATGGAAACCTTGGGTGGGGCACAAGGTCACCAGAGGTTTCCGCTCAGGTTTCCTAAGTGGGACAGGGGCATTAAAAGAAAAACCTTTATGTGGATCTTCACAGAAGTGAATTTAGATGTTGAGCAGTATTAGAAGAGTTGAGAAAAACCCCACATGTTTTGTAGCAAAATGGAAGGTGGGATTTGTGGCTGGAAGAAATGGTTAATGGATTTTGGGGGAAATCAATGAAGGAATTTGTGAGACAAACATTGTAATTTAAATACTTTAGGACATTGATATTTGAAGGTGGGATAAAAGTTGAAAAAATTGTTTTGCATTCTTACCTTAGAGGTAAAGAACCAGTAAAACAGAAAAAGGCCCTTTGCCCCATATCATCCTTGCTGACCTTTTGCCCCCAAATCCTCTTTTGTGCAGTTATCCTCCTCTGATGCCCATTTAAGTGTCTGTCTGAATGCCAATGGTGAGGAGCAGAAGATGGGATTTTGAACTTACAACTTATGAAAGGTTATATAGGCAGGCTGTTGAGAAGGATATTAAGTAATTTTGGGTGTAAATGTGTTATTCGTCTGTTGTATTAAACATAGATGGCCAGGTCTCTGCGGGTTGTTGAGTTTACCCGAGGTCAGCAGTGACCTGCCCTCAATGCCCATTTTTACTTGCAACGTAGCTCTGGAATACTAACTTGTCACAGTCCAGTGCAGGGCAGGGCATCCATGAGGGTTAGTCTGGGCATCAAAATCGCTTCACCGGTCTATGAAATTGTAATCCTGAAGTTCTTATTTGATAATGATCTTGTGCTGCTTGGGATTCTGCCATTGTTTCTTCCCATTGAATTCAGTGCCATACACACGGCCATTGACACCATCACCCCTGACATTCATGTCAGCCACCTGCACTAGAAGCACTTGCCAGTAATCAAATCACCACCATATCAATCATCATGCTTTGGGACATCGAATTTGGAGCACCAGTCACATGGAGAATGTGCAAACCTCATAGAGCCAGCACCAGAGGTCAGAATCAAATCCAGATCTCTGCAACTGAGATATCTGTGCTACCTGTCATTCCACTTGCAGAGCCATTATTTGATAGAGATATTTGACTCATGGGTGATGCAGATAGAGCAGATAAAGAAAATATACTATGTTCATCACTAAAGCCAACTCATATTTCAAGTTATTCACAATTGAACTACATGTGTGATGACAAATCATTTGTATTAAATGTTTGGTTTTATGATCTGTGGTACACTGCTGGTAAAGATAGTGAAAACAGATTTACTATGAACATCAAGAGACTATTGAATAAATACTTCTAAGGTAAAACAAAATCCAGAGACAAGGGAATAAATAATAATGGATTGAGATGAATTGGATAGGTTTATCAAAGTGGCCTGTTAGATCCTTTCAACCCTAATTCTCCTTCACCGACTGCCTTTTCAACCTTTGATATAGAAAATTAATGACATTCAATCTTCCAATATCAAAATCAGTCCTCATGAATATTCACCTTGGTCTTCTCTCAATGCCCAACATTGCTTGCATAATCTGTGACCTACTACACTTCTCCATTATTTATACAATGGTTAGTGAAGCTTCTGCATCCTTTCTGGGGACCTAAAGATATGCCAATTGAACAGTATAATATTTACGTTCCAACTTTGTAAAGCTTTGTGATTCATCCCTACCCTGCTGTAAAGTTTACAGTGTGCAGTTGAACTACATGAATTGCAAATTCCTTTTCTCGTCAGACAAAATATGAAACATAATCACCAGAATTACGATTTAAATATATTTGCCTTAAATTTGATTGCCATTAATAACAAAACATGTCTTATAGTGAGTTGGTGAGCATATGACATGTTGCTAAAATATGTAGAATTTCCATTATCATTGACAACCATAGGATCAAGGGGAAAGTAGTTTAAGTGTTTTCAAGAAATAATACTTTATAGAATCAAATATTGTGCCATACAGTTGAGAATATCTGAACTCTGTAGAAATTATCCACAGCATACGAGGAAAGTTTCAGTTACCTTACACTGTAATTTTAAATGCTGATTTTTTTTAGCACAATGGTTTACACCAAGAACTGTCTGTGTACTGTTAATCATGTAAAAGCATTGATCCTAAACATGGATGTTTTGAATGAAAGATGAGAGTAGTTTGCAGGTGGTCGTTGGAATTCTCCACCATGCCTCACAAACCTTCCTTGTCCTTTATAAACAGACATAAAAATGACCCCAAAATCCTTCAGTTCTTCCCGGGCGTGGAAAAATCAATAGCAACATTTTGTGGCTCTTTTAAAAATAATGCTTCAGGCTAGAATACCCCTTTGAATTCAGCTGATGTGCATAGTTACCCTTGTGCTCCAGTTACAGGCACCTGCAATGTAACTGACAGAGTCCAGTTGCAAATCTATAACGTTTCTGGCCATGATTAATCTGATAAATAATAAATATATCAATCTAGTCTTTCAGACAAGGACAAATTCATACCAGCAGGGAAGCATGAGTCCTCTTTTACAGCAGCCTGTAGTGGCTGAATTAATTATTTAATGCTTAATTCTTCAGGAAATGAGAAAGTTTTGATTAATGTTGTCCGGGTGTCAGTTCTCTGTTGTTTGATATGTGTCAGATAATTTTCTCTTTGCAGTTGCTCCGGTGGACCTGGAGGCTACTGTCACTGGGATCGGAAGATGAAGTTCTTGAGATTAATTGAAGTGAAAATTAAGAGAAATGTCCTGTAAGCTCTGCCTGGGATAACATTTCACATGCTAAATTTAGTTGCATTTTGTAATGTTAGCCTCTCTGTTCCCTGGTTTCAAACATTTATTTTTAATGCTATAAGAAACCATTACAATTTTCTTCCATTAGAAATTGTTACTTGCATGTATTTTGGTGTGACATGCATATTGTATCCACAATACTAGTTTATATAGCCTATGTATAATTTGGTGGAATAAAGCTATTATCTTTAACAGGTTTCCTATTGTTTTACTCATTTATCAGTGGATATAACTTGAGAGCAGTATATAAGATTGTAGGGGAAGGGAATTAGTTCATTGTTATATTTTATTTGTAATCAAAGACATGTTTATGAAAATGTCATGAATGAAAGGAGTATAATGTTAATAATATTGGTTTGGCTCTCATAGTTACTGAGGTATTAACTAAATTGTTTGGGCAAACTTTAGAAAAAACATTCATAAAGATGGGATTGAAAGTATCCAATCTGCAATTTATTTATATCCTGGATGAACTACATTGTTACATATTAAATAATAATATTTATTGCAATTTATTTCATGAGATATGACAAACATTAAATAAAATGTAGTGTAAAAATATGTTTAAATGAAATAGAATGGCTTTGTTTGACTATGCCAAATATTTTGTTACAGCCATCAATTTTTTTAATAATAAAATGTAATATAGTTTTAACTGTTATGTCTTTCGATTGATAACAGTAAAATAAATACCAGTACAACCTTCAAATCATGAGGTTCTGCCCATTCTATAATTATATGAATCACAATTATTTGTCCTTTTAATTATCTCATTAGAGGACATTTTGTCATTCATTTATATTTATGGTCTTCTGTTGAAACTGAAAATAATGGAAGTTCTAATAATGACTGGCACGAAAGCAATCACTGCGAAATCTTGGCTGTTGTCACATTATGTACAGTACAGCATTCTGCATCTAGAATATGTTTTTCCTCATTTCAGGTAAAAAACTGTGATCAAAAGTTGCCAGGAACAATGCATTGCTTTGTTCCAAGCTGCCCCACCCATTGCATACCTACTCAAGTAGCTAGCAGGAAGGCACAAAGTCTCTAAAAGTTAAGTGAGCATTCCTCTGATTGCTTCATAGTTAGCTGGCCACCTGCTGGAAGCCAGCAGTCTGTATTCCTACAAATTGTAACAAGAGTAAATGGGGCAGTGTTTGGATTAACCTATCACCTCTCTTAAACAGCCAATTTGGAAAATTCCCAAGAAGAAAAAAATAAATTGTGTTGACTCTGGTGCATTTTTACAGCAGCTGAATTGTGCTTATGAAATTACAATTATATACTCTTCATTGAAAATAAACAATAACTTGTTCAGGAATTCCTTATAATTGATTTGGATATGCTTATCAAAGCTTGCTAGCTTTTACCACTGCAAATTATGCTTGTACCCCATGCTATGTAAAATATACTTCCCACTAATTGCCTTTTCGATGTCATGAGTTGAAATAGCTATAAAATCATCAATTAACAAGGAAAAGATAATACATGCATTTTTTGAAAAATGTCCAACAATCCATGAAATATACTGTTTTCCTAACCTTTGCCTATTTCTGTGTTTGTTGAAATTGTTATGGAATCATTCTATTTCTTTGATTGCTGGTCAACATTTATTTTCCTTTAAAATACCATTTAAGCAAATGGTGAACATTTCTCCATAATGTTACAAAAATTGGAGATAATAAAATAAATTATTGTCCTGATAGACTTTGCTTATTGTCATATCTGCCACATCATCAAATGTGCATTATCATACCGGCACCCCCTAGAGTAATGCACCCCAGGTCTCTGCTCTGATTGCAGAGCCCAACCCAAACAAAACCTCTTCTGTCCAAAATAATAATTTTCATTTACCAAAAATTTGTTCCGTTTGCAACGGACTATCATGTGGTGACTGACAGAATGCTGTGTCCAATACAGCTTTGCTGGTTGTAACAAGCATCAAGACATTAGACTAAACAAAAGCTGAATTGGCGGCATCATCAATCACAGGGGTTGACAGTCGATTTCAGTTTGTTTGTTACACTCTGCATAATAAGTGATTGGATCAGGTTTAATTAGATATTGGGTAATCAATCATTGCCAACAAGGCACACAGCTTGGGACTCCGCAGCCATACTGCAAAAAATTAAAGCAAATCCCTTAAGAAACCCTGTGCACATGTGGTACAGTTTAACAAAAAATAGGGTGAGATCCCACACCCTTGCCATGAAACAGCAGCCAGCGTTGATGAGACAGTGTTACAAGTTTACAACAGCTGCCGACTAATGTTTGATCAGTGATAAAATATGCCAAGGTGACAACATCTTGCTGCCCTGCATTTCAGGGACTAGCATTAAAAATGCAGTGAGGTTAGAACAGGCCCAGAAGGTCCCCTGTTCCCACAAGATACAAGGGAATGAGACAACTTCACAGGATGTCAAGAACAATATCTATTTGTGTTGACTGTACAAAATCCTGCGAAGTAACCTTTCATTTATCTGCCGATGTTTGTAGATGGTGGGTAAAGTACCACAGAGAATTAATAAAAATTGAGCAAGGAAAAGGACACTGAAGTTGTCTGAGGAAAAGCAAAACAGATATCAGCTGTCACTGGCATAAGGCCATATTCTGAAAATTATTCCATGATGTAAATTGTTTGCTTCTTCCAGAAAGCTTTTTACAAAGGAAGCTGGCAGCTTGGGCATGCCAAGCTGATTCTCTGAGTAAATGTCACCTGTCTGACTGTGGCTCGTCAATCCTAGAAGATGCACTCGAGTATAACGCCTCTCAGGAATGGGCTCTGGCAGCCATATTGTTTGGAAAATGGGCCAGCTTCATCTGACTGTTCTCATAAATGTTTATTAAACAGCATGCCTGCCAACTTACATAAAGCAGCCGTGCTCAGTAATTGACTTTTCAATAATATTGTGATAAGGTTTCTCACAATAATTGAACCGTAAGATTTTTTTAAACCAATATTGAAACAGCTAAGTATTGTTGGTCCACTCATGTGAATTAAAATCTTAAATTGGTTTAGTGATTACGTAAAGTGAGGCTATCAGCCTGTTTGGAAGAAATTCAATACTCTGGAAGATTTATATTGGCTTGGTAACAGAAAGGAATATTAAAACAAAACATTTTAGCTAAAAGAAAAATCAATAATGGAATAACGTAAAAGCATAGCCATTTTAGTTCCTGTGCAGAAAATGCTGCTTTTAGAGTTGAAAATTCCATGATTTTGGAAGAAACTGAAGGATCTTCATGAAACCTAGGCTGTGTCCCAAAGTTCACTTTAAAATTCATCACGGTGAAAGGATAACAAAATAACAAATTTAAAAAAGTAACCAAAATCATGTTTTGTCGGTATATTCTATATCATTTTATATTAATTTTGTCCTCATTATAATAGGAATTCTGTGGTATGCACACAGAAATTGCACTTTGATCCACCTGTACAATGGCATTTTTCTTCTCTTATTCTCTTCTGTTTTCTCCACTCTGACAACCTTGCCAAGAAACGACAAATTTCACTCCCAATGGTGAGAGACCAGCTCAAATAACATGTAACCCTGGGGCTCAAAGCTTTGACCATCTGCTTGCGAAGCAAATGCTCTTATGACTCGTGCCATCATCCCATCACCTTTGAAATGAATTCTATAACAACTACTCTAAGAAATCCTTATAAAGTTAGTAAAAAATTAAAGCATGCAATCAATTTTTTATCAATTAATCTGCCTCATTATATTAAATCAGCCACACATTTTAATTAGTCCTCCTTTAAAGCTGTGATATCCCTTGTGATTGACCTACATTGGCTGTATTTAAAGACCATGAAAATTGAAACTCTTTTAGTATACTCTAGCTTCTGTAAATCAATTCAAATGGATTATGTTAAATGCAGTAATTGATTGCTTCACTGCATTTTCTCAGACTTGGAGGTGGGTATAATGTTCTGGGAAATAAAAAAAAGGTAGCGATTTCCTCCTCTGAATACACATGAATTTTGCGAGAAAATTTACAACACATCATTTCCTATGATCTCTCGTCCCATTAAAACCACAAGATATTCTAAGAATACGCTTGGGATTTTGCATCAGAAAGCAGATAGTGATTTTTATGCTAATATTGTGATGTCACAATCATGATCAAAAGGCTTTTCTTTCTATTCACAACATTGCAAATGTGTATTAGAAAATTGTGCTTCCTGCATTCTCTCCACCAGCTAATTATTTCTTGTGGACTAAGGTGTGTTTCTGACTGTTAATATAACAATGTAGTTCTCACAAGAATGCAGCTTTACCCACTTGTTGCATCAATACTATTATTAGCGTCTTCCAATTGCTACACCATGTATTAATATTCATGAGTTTCCCAAATAAATGCAAATTAATAGTGCAGTTCATCAATTTGCTGCTGCCAATACCTGCAGGTCAGAAGAAGAAACTGTTCTAGCAGGAAGTTGGACATCAGAAGAGTCCTGACCTGAAGCGTTCATTCCCTCCATAGATGCTGCCTGGCTTACTGAGCTATTCCAGCACAATGTGCTTTTCCGCCTTTTCCCCTGATTTGATACTATAAGACATTTCTATTGGCCTTTTAAACTAAGGAGATAAATAGACAAATAATTGTATTTTAATGTTTGTAGAGAATAATCTTTGCTTCACAGCAAGATTTGTTCTGCAGCTTAATCTGGAGTATGGGTCAAAGTTGACCAAACTAGAATTCAGAAAAAAAAGAGTGAGATCCTCTGAATTGAGTAGTCTCACGGTATTGGCTCAATTCATGTAGTGTATAATCGAATATAATGTTGAAACTACATGTATACCATTTAAGCCTTAATTTAGATATTCAAGAGCAGAAATTTCACTTTGCTTCTCTCAACACATTTTTCTTGGATGGCACAGTAACACAGTACATTGTCCTACTCACTCAAAGCTGAAAGACCCAGGTTCGAACCTGACCTTGAATGTTTTCTGGAGTTTTCATTTTCTCCATATGGGTTTCCTTTGGGTGTGTTGGTTTCCACCTCCATCCCAAAGATGTGCTATTAGGTTAAATGGCTACTGTAAATTATCACAGTGTAAGTTAGTATCAAAAAGAAACAAAAGAGAAATTGATGGGCATGTGTGAGCGAGATTAAGTTGCAAGGATACAAGGAAATGGACGGATTTAAGAGAGAGTTAGATAGAGCTCTAGGGGCTTGTGGAATCAAGGGATATGGGGAGAGGGCAGGAACGGATTATTGATTGGGGACGATCAGACAAGATCACAATGAATGGCGGTGCTGGCTCGAAGGGCTGAATGGCCTCCTCCTGCACCTATTTTCTATGTTTCTATATGTTTCTATGAAATAAGGAGAGGGGGAATGGGACTAAAGGGATGAATTCTCTAGATGAATAATGGGTTGAGTGGCCTTTTGAGTTGATGTAATATATGAAATAAGGTGGTTCTGTTTGTATTCATGTAGGAAGGCAAAAAGTGCTTTCTAAAAAAGGGCAACTAAAGTTCCAAACAAAGAAGGACCAAAAACCTCTTGCAACTGTATTTTCCAAGTAATACTAAACATTATCACAAAACCTTGATGAATTTTGTAAAATCCCAGCTCGGGAAAATAAAACTATTCCATATTTCCAGAAGGGTCTCAACTCGAAATGTCACCCATTCCTTCACTCCAAAGATGCTGCCTGTCCCGCTGAGTTACTTCAATGTAAGGATAATTGGCTTCTCTCAATTGCTCCTAGTGTGTAGGATGTGAAAATGGATTAAGATAGAACTAGTGTATGGTGATGGTGAGCCGTTGTGGACTCGGTGGGCCGAAGGGCCTGTTACCATGCTTGTCTCTAAACTAAAAAAGTATGAGTTCATTCACAATGTTTAATTTCATTCATAACATCTCAATAAATGAAGCAATCCAAGCCAACATGCAATAGTATCAGACAACATTTGGTTTTGGCCAGATTAAGTGGAAAATAATATTAATGTCACAACAATGTCAAGAAAAGACCATATTCAAAAAGAGAGTAAAGCCACTTAACTTTACTGTTGCAGGTTTACTCACTGTTAACAAGTGTGAATGTTTAGCTGGAAACTTAACTAGAGCAGCCACATAAATACTATGGCTGTAAGACTTGGTCAGAGATTGAGTTCCCTGCAGTAAGCAACTCACATTTTCATAAGTCAAAGCTTTTCCACCGTCCATAATGCCCAGGTCAGGAGAATTAGGAGCACAATGGAATACACTACATTTGTCTGGATGAGTGCATTTCCAAAAACAGTCAAGAAGCTCCACTTCCTCCAGGAGAAAGTTGTTCATTTAATTGGCATCTGTCATTAAACATGTATTTCCTCCACCACAGTTACACCATGGCTGCAGTGTGCCAGCCTACAAATTTATCTGCAGTTTCTTGCCTAACAATTCTAACCCATCACCTCTATTACGAAGAAGAACAAAGACAGACCATGCATAGGAATCCTCTTGCAGGTACTCACATGGTCACATGCAAACTCCACGCAGACAACACTTGAGGTCAGGATTGAACCTGGGTCTCTGGCGTTTGAGGCAGCAGCTCTATCATTTGCTTCACTATGATGTCCCTGATGCCAGCAATGCCTGAAACTGCACATAAGAAAAATAAAGATTCTCCTTCTACTTCACGTGAGATGGGAATTCAATTTTTATGTGACCTAGACCATGTTAAATTAGCTTGAATTACTCACAGATAACAATTCTTGCACAAGTATTCCAGTGAAATCTAATTGCTCAGCCAAAATATTTATACTTCCTTAAACATACGCAACTCATTATTGGATCCAGACAAAATGTTCAAGGGGAAAGAAGAACTGAATTCAAGAAATGTCTATAATGAAGAAAAAGAAGAAAACTACATAAGGTCGATAATTTTTAACAGCAATTGTAATAATTATCGCGTTGTTAATGTTGGCCCCCATTCCATTTTAGTTTGATATTCCCAAGAATCAAAGAACAGCAGTAATTAAGTTAAACATAATTAAAATCCCAGTAACTTGGTAATTCAATGAACATAGAAATACAATATCATTTTAAAACATCTGCTAATTATTTTACTGGTAAAAAACAATGCACTTCAATCTTCTTAAATTTAAAACTAATTTTACAATATTTACGTATATTCAGTTATATTTAACAAGGCTTTAAAAAGAACATGCTCTAGGATAAGAACTAATTTATTGAAGAAGAAAATGTTGCTTCTTTTTTATAGTAATAAGGCACACTAGGACATCTTGAAGAAATTTGCGCAGGCTAGACGAAAATCGTTGCTGAATAATGAGCTGTTACTTCAACTCATGTAGATGCACAATTAATGGAATTACATTTACCAATATGAGACTGGAGCTACTGTGGAAGCAGCTCACTGTGATTGCCCCTGGGAACTCCTGTCACCACTGCCTCAGCTGAACATTTTCACTGTTTGTACCCAATGTTCCGGTGTTCCTTGTCTCGTGCAATTGAAATACCTATTTACTTCTACATTCTCAGTGGGTTAAATGTATAAACAAGGTTGACATATCTTAGATGTGGGAAAGTTTCGTCCATTTTCAGCAGTTTAAACATACTTGATTGCATGTCTTCTTTGATATTAGCACCACACAATTGGATGAAGGAAAATGTAATAGCCACCATTTCCAGAAATTCATCTGGATTTATGCATCACACACATTCACCGCATTGAATGATGCTATTCAGCTTACAATGATCCTTTTGGTGGTGTTGTAGAAGTGGAAATCATGGGAGGCATTAATGGGAGAGATGTCGATATAGCCCAGTCGACCACACAGGCTAGGCTCCCCACCATTGACTCCATCTACACTTCCGCTGCCTCAGAAAATTAGGCAACATAATCAAAGACTTGACCCTACCCAATCATTCCTTCTTCTCCACACTCCCATCAGGCAGAAGATATCAAAGCTTGAAAGTGCACACCATCAGACTCAGGAACAGCTTCTTCCCCTGTTATTTAGAATGGTCCTTCAACAAGCTTGGATATCGTCCAATTCACCTCTACCCCATTGCGGTCATTGGACTTTGTCTATTGGTCTGATGCACTATAATGCTGAGAACTGCACTCTACACCTTTGCTCTTTCTATTGTGATTGAGTTTGGCTTGATTGTATTTATGTATAGTATTATGTTATTTGATAAGATAGTATGCAAAACAAAGCTTTTCACTGTACCTCTATACATGTGACAATAATAAACCTAAACCTGAACACAAGGCTAGACATTTAGAAAGTGTTTCCCAAGGGTGGAAATGTCAAAAACTAAAGGGCATAGTTTTAAGGTGAGAGGAGCAAAGCTTAAATGAGATTTGCAGGACAAATTATTTTACTTAGGCAGTGGTGGGTGTCTGAACGTGCAGGTGGTAGAAGCAGATAAGATAGTTGCATTTAAGAGACTTTTAGATGGACATATGGATATGGAGGGAACGGAGGGGTATACATTATATGCAGGCAGGGCATATTAGTTTGTTGCCATTATGTTCGGCACAGCCATAATGGGCTGAAGGGCCAGTTCCTATGCTGTACTGTTTTATGTTCAATACACTATGCTCTATACTCCTAATTGTGCCAGAGGTGAAACCCAGGGCAATTATGTTTCCATTGTCCAGTGTCAGACTGGAACACCACGAAAGATATATCCCATACCTATAGTAGACTGCTGTGGAATGAAGGCATAATTACTGCCACTAGGATGTCATCCATTGACCCACACACCTGATGACTTGTGATAACACACGAGTTGATATTGATGAAATGGAATTGTGTTTGTTTGTTGAACACCAATAATTGTTATGCAGTACCTGCAACACACATTGCATAGAGTGAGCATCCTACACAATGGCAATGTCTACAAACCATGCAAAGGCATGTTTTGATCTCTCTCAAAGAGAGAATGAAGTTTAATGAGTTTGCTGCAATTAGACAGCATAAATGATACTGCTAGAGTTCCCCTGGTCCTCACCTTTCACACTGCTAGCCTCCACATCCAACAAATTATTCTCTGACATTTCCACCACCTTCAATGTGATCCACCACCGGTCACATCTCCTCATCCGCACCCCTTTCTGCCTTCTACAGTGACCTCCCTTTGGCAATTTATTGGTTTACTCATCCCACCCGTCCTAAACCACCCCATCCAACCACAGGAGATGTAACAACTGTCCTAAACCTTCTCCTTGCATTCAAGGATCCCAGCAGTTCATCAGGTAAGATAGTGATTCACATGCACCTCCTCTAACCTCCTCGTTTAACTCCTCGTTAAACCAAGCGTAAACCCGATGACCTTTTTGCTGAACTCTGGTGGTTGGTCCACCAAGGCCTACTAGATTTCCCAGTTGCTAATCATTGTAACTCCCCTTCCCATTCCCATACTAATCTTTCTGCCTTACACAAACTGGAGTGATAGCACCTCATATTTTGCTTGGGTAGCTTACAACCCAATGATATGAGCATTGAACTCTCCAATTTTAGGTAAAAACCAAATAAAATCCCACTTCTCCATCCTTTTTCTTCCCCTTTGCCTCCATAGGACACAAAGCCATATCTCCCCTTTCCCTCCCCTTCTACTTATATTCCTTCCTCTGGCTTCACAATTTACACTTACTGTATATCTTTGCACTTTTCATACCTTCACATCTTTAGTCTTTCCATCCTTGGCCTTTGTGGTGGTAACTGTCGTAGCCATCTTGACTACCATTGCCAATGTAGTCTTTGATCTGCTCAGTTTGCACTTTCATTTTATAGCAAATCACAGACTTCAGTAAACCAGCCTTAAGTAACAGAAATATTTCATTCATTGAAAGAATTGTTCCCTGAACTTCTTGGTCTCCCGCTGAGAGCCCTTCTGAACTATCCTTGGATAAGCTAGGGTGCATTCCTGATCTTCCAATCTACCTCATTGCAGACCTTGCTCTTTTTCTTATCTGCACTTTCTATGTAACTTTAATGCTATAATGCTGTAACACTATATTGTGCATTCTGGTATTTTTCTCTTTGCACTACCTGTTACCCTTGATTATGGTATAACTTAACTGGATAACATGCAAACAAAGCTTTTCACTGTATCTTGGTACACATGACAATACACAACCAATATTAATACCCTTTTCTAGTAGATTGTCCAAGACCATGTGCTCCATTCATTCTCCCAGTGAAGCCATATTACAAGAATCTACTGCACCCAGAGCTTGAAGTCAGTACAAACACTTCAATTTGTATTACCACAGCACATTCTATTCCTTATCTTAAGGATCTCTACAATACAGCGAACTCTGAACAACCATAGCAACAGTCAAGTGAAACCATTTAGCAACTAGAATGGAAAAGGATTGAAGAGTGTTCTAAAGTTGTATGGACTGTGCGGACAGTATGGGGCTGTTCCTGAAGATGAATTTCTGTTGGACTAAAGGTACCGGAAAGAGGATGTTAACTGTTCCAAGATGCAACATTGGCATAAAGTGAAATTGGTCGTGGTCTGTTTACTCAGTATAAATTTAATGGGTACTAGTGCATGTATAAAGCCCTCCTCTTACCTTTGTCATATTTGGCATAAATGTGTGCAAATAGGTGTGCATGTACCAGATACCATTGGGATCTACATGGTACTTGGCATGCCTAACATTTGTCGTCTACAGATCTCACATTGTAGAGGAAGGCCAAATATTGAGTTCCATTTAGTTTTCTTTGTTTTAAAAATACAGCATGGAAACAGGCCCATCCATGCCAACCAAATATCACCTGTTCACACTAATGCTATTTCATCCCATTTGCTCATCCACTCCCTGTATGTTAGGGGCAATTTACAGAGGACAATCAACCCTAGAAACCTGCACATCTTTGGAATGTGAGAGGAAACCGGAGCACCTAGAGGAAACACATGTGGCTTCAGGAAGACTGTGCAATCTCTATGCAGATTGCACATGAGGTCAGAATCGAACCCGGGTCTATGGCACTGTGAGGCAGTGGATTTACCAGCTGCACTACTGTGCCACCCCATGCAAGGAATTTCCTTTTTGCTTTTCTTTTTTTTAATTTTTTTTTTTATTGGAAGCAATTGTACAAAAAAGAATGACTTAACAGTTCTACAACTCTAGCACAGCTTCAATTTTAACATTTTACAAACTGAATATTAAATTGAAATAAGAAAAAAGAGAAGTAAGGAAAGAGAAAGATGAAAAGAAGGAGAAAGAAGAGGAGATATGTCCGTCGACCCACCCATGCGCCCGCTTACCCAGCCTTACAATCAGTTTTGAGAAGGTATTCAACCATTGTATTGTTCAAGAAAATCAATAGAAGGAGACCATATTTTTAAGAATTGAGGGTACACAAAAGGCTGGAGAAACTCAGCGGGTGCAGCAGCATCTAAGGAGCGAAGGAGATAGGCGACGTTTCGGGTCGAGACCCTTCTTCAGACTGGGCGAGGTTTCGGGTCGAGACCCTTCTTTACCTACTTTTGAAGAATTTATCTGGTTTGTCAGTCAAGACAAACCTAATTTTTTTCTAGATGTAGTGTCCATGCATGGAATTTCATTGCACCCTGGTACATATGACAATAAACTAATCCAATCTAATCTCATCTAATCTAATTTCAGACTACCGTTTGCATCTATTTTATCCTAGCCATAATGAAGATATTTATCAAACTATCACATTATCTACAGTTTCAACAAAGCAATCCTAGTTTCACAATCCCAGTCAACATCTCTGTAAATCAGTACTGTATGCTCTTCCTCTTCCACTATTTTCATGGAACTTAATACTTCTCATGGTGTTGAAAATGGAATCTAACTCTGATTTATATACACTCCTCAATACATCTCAACTTTTAAATTCTGTATTTCTTTCCACAAAATGCAGTATTATATTATTTTGTAACATCATTGGCTTTTTAATTATTTTGTGCCCTTAGGGTACTGACTTGTGAATGTGAAATTCCAAATCCCTTCTTCAGCACTCAATCCTTCCTTTAGTACAGTGTTATTATCACTTTATTGAATTTTATATGAAACAAAATTTCTCCGCCTTGCTTCACTTTCTTTTCTCATTCTCCAAAGCCTCTCGAAGATGGACCTTTTCAACCATGCTCTCAGTTTTATCTTTTGATTTATTTTTTACTTTGTTCTTCAATTTCTTGTAGTGACCCATGAGATGTGAAAAACCCTCTTTTAAAAAATATTAAGGGAAAAATAGAAAATGCTGAAACCAAATGGCACCCTTACCAGTATCCAGCATGAGAAAGCATAATTATAAATTCAGGTATAGACTTAAAATGTGGAAAAAAAGTAAAGCAGATACAAACCACAATATTTTAAAAAATGGGCATTGATAGTATAGTATATGTTAATAAGTATATATATTTATAGATAATAAGTATATGGATAGCATAGGTTAAGGATACAGGCCAAACACAGGCAGATGGGACCAGTGTAGATGGGGCATATTGGTCAGCGAGGGCTTTGGGCCGAAGGGCCTGTTTCCATGGTGTATGACTGTGACTATGAGATACCATTTGACTGACCATATGTTGTTCCAAGAGTGCGCCAGTTTTCTCCCACATGCCAAAGACATGCAGGTGTGTAGATTAATTGCCCCTATTGCATAGGGAGTGGATGCAAAACTGGGATAACATAGAACGAGTGTGAATGAGTGATCGATGGTCAGCAAGAGCACAGTGGGCTGAAGGGCCTGTTTTCATGCTGTAACTTTATATATAACGTTTTTTAAGTGAAGCAAACAGTGGAAATGTTTTTCCAGACCTTCTTGGATTTACACCAGTGTTAGGGTGGATATTCGGAATGTGCATATTCCGTCCCAAGGCAAATGGCAGCAGAAACTGGAACAGTGACCTTTGAACGAGGTTAACCTGTCTTGGGAATGAACCTAACTTGACAGTCTGAATAAGGGTCTCGACCCGAAATATTAACCATTCCTTCTCTCCGGAGATGCTGCCTGAACTGCTTAGTTACTCCAACATTTTGTGTCTATCTTTGGCTTAGTCCAGCATCTGCAGTTCCTTCCAAAATATTGGGAAATTAAATTGTGTTCATGGAGATATTCCTAGTACAGATGGAATTTCTTCCTGAAAAAGGTGGAAACATATAAGCAAAAAGCAACCAATAATGAGTGATGCTGCAACAATCCACGCCATTTTACTGATATTTTGCAGAACATAATTCCCCAGATGTTTGCATTAAGAACGGTAAGAATTCACTTTTAACCAGTCGGAGGCCCAGTCAGTCGGAAGTAGATTGCTTTTGAATGCAAATATTAATTCAGGATAGGGTGTAATTTAGTCAGGTTGGTTTCAGTCACACTTTCGCTAATAAGGGTAGTTGAATAAAATTGGTCCCTCTGACTTGCCCTTGATAATACTTGGTTGTGACTTGAAATGATATTCTAAGAATAATTTGGTAATGCAATACTTCATTTATGCAAAGACATCACCCAAGTTTTATCATTGATAAAAGCAAATATTTTAGAATTAGTGTTTAACTCGTTGTGTTCTAATACAGCTTCTCTTCCCTTTTCTCTGCCTCCTGCTCCCTAGATTCATAATTATAAAGTCCGAGAGAGAGAGAGAGAGAGAGAGGGAGAGAGAGAGAGAGAGAGAGAGAGAGAGAGAGAGAGAGAAATAAAGAACGCGAGAAAAGAAAAGAGAAAGACGAGGTGAGCTCCATATGCAGCATCGCGAGATACAAACATTACATTGTAAAATGGCACAATATTTTTGATCAAAATGTTCAGTCATGTAGACATTACATTAAATGAAATATTCATGAAGTCTGTTGCGGTTTAACACAATGTAAAGGTTCGAATGACCTTCAATCTAGTGGTTTATTAACACCATTATAACCTTTCAGCTCTCTTTTTCCCTGTTAAATTTACTGTATATATTCTGCTATTGTAGAGACTTTGTTGACTCATCAAGATTAGCGATCACATTGTTGGAGAATGGGACACTATCTAGGTTTGGACACCCAATGAATCAACAACCACTTCCAGCATAGGTGATATCTTCCCGTTGCAATATTAAAATTTACAATGTTGCCCCTGTGAATAAACATAACAAAGGATATCCCAGCAAGACATAGTTATATAATGTCCACTCAGTTAGTACTTAACCATCCTTCAGGTCTGGTAAAAGGAGTAACATTATTTAAACATATGTCTTACTTAAAGCTAGCAAAGCAATGCCGAGGTTAATAGTACAATCTTGCAATGAGACCAATAGCCAATGTGTGAAATATTAGTGACCAAAACACTTTGGTTATAATTTGGGCTTTGGGAATATAATTTATATGCACACAGGAAAATATAAAATGCATAATTTAGGTTTTCATTAGCTAGCCTATGCATAATTGCCCTAATCTTAAATACATTGGTTCTTGCATACAAAGCAATTTTAAGCCATTACTGTTTATGGCACACAGTCTATGTAGAGTGTATTGCTTCAAAGGCAACATTTCCAAATAATGTTTAATAAAGGGCCAGAACATCGCTGGCTCTACTGCATTGCTGATCTGATCCACCTCACCAAAAGCCTTGCCCGCATCAGACTGACATGAGTATTGCATTGAATGCTACTTAGCATTTCTGAACAACTGCTCAAATTGATTCCCCATAGGGTATTTATATTGTGGTTATAATACTACCCTAAATAGGTGCCAGTAAACAGATCACCATGGATTCTTTTTCCTTTTCCAGTACATGCACAAATAAACAGGCACCATTGTTGCCACCGAAGGCAATGTCTCAACTTTTGTTGCCTGCAAAAATATATTTCTGAAAAAATTTGAATGTAGAAGTTATACCATGCATGAGCAAAGGAAGCATTATGGGTTGAAGAAGTGGTGGTGGTCCTGACCTCAGTTGCTGTTGTGTGGAGTTTGTGTGTTCTTCCTGTGATCATGTGGGTTTCCTTCAGGTACTACGGTTTCCTTCCACATCCTAAAGATATGCAGATTTGTAGGTTAATTGTAAATTGCCACTGGTGTGCAGGAAGTGGATGTCAAAGTGGGATAACATAAAACTAGTGTGAATGAGTGATCGATGGTTGACATGGACTTGATGGCCTGAAGGGCCTGTTTCCATGCCAAACTAAACTAAAATAAACTACCAAAGCTTTCCCCTTCACAAATGGATGAATGACATAAACATTTAATGACACTGAGTACGAAGTACACTGCAAGCTTATTTAGTTTTATTAATTCTTTAGCAAACTGGAGTAAATGTGTAGAACATCTTAATAAATGTAACATTTTTCAAGTGGCTTTCATTTATTTCCTGAAGGTTTTTCTCACCACTTTAAAAAGCCTGTAAGAGGAGATTATGGAAAAAATTATAAATAATTATAGTCCAACTACTGCATGGTGTTTTCATTAACTTTTACAACCAAAACTGTGCTTGATGCTTTTATTGCCTCTCTTAGTATGTTTGGCTGACAAAAGTTTGCAAATGAAATGGATTAAAAAAGTGCAAAATCAAACATTTTGTTAGCTCCCACATCTCAACAACAGCTTTTTAAAAACTTTATATACTTTCTACTTAATGAATCATATAGATAGATATTGAGCAAAAGTCATTACAAATTGTTAACAACTTCTTTTTAGCAGTATGCTGACTGAGGTAATTCCAGGTTTACTAAGAAATTGGTCTTATTTCCCATGGCTGAATAAATTATGCAAATAGAAAGGCATGATTAACAAAAGTGTATTTAATAATCTACACTGCGCGCATGGTAAAAAGAACATTATTCACTACTCTGTACTGAATGAATTATAAGCTGAAGAGGTCTGCAGCCTTGAGGGATATCAGATATGGTTAGCAGTTTTCTACTTTTTGCCCATTGTGCAACTATACTTTACAGGAACTTATCTGAGTTCTAAATACAATGATAGGAATGAGAACATCCAAGAGTTTGTTCTCAGCAAAGCAATTAAAGTAATGGCACCAGATTCAGTGCCCGGACAAGGGCAGAGAAGACTTCTTTTCTTTTACCAGTTAAGTCTATATTATAAAATCATTCCATGTAAACAAGGGCTATTTGCTGTCTCTTTGAAGGAGCTAAATGAGTATAATGTCGTTGGGGTAGCAATTCCACATTCCAGTGACTGCTGTGCAGCAATTTTGAAAGTGTTGAGACAAAATGAAAGGGTCTAAGTTCATTTGACTCGTATGTTAGGAAAATAATTTCTGAATCTTTTGGCACAATATTTCCTTCAACTTATTTCTAAAAACGATCAACCAAATGGAGCACCGGTTGAATGTGTTAATATTTTGTGTGTGCTGGAAATATAAATACAATTCTCATAATACCTAAATAACAGGGTCTGGCAAAAATCTCTCCTTTGACAAATGGAGACTACAGAACTGCAGGAAGATCTCACATATCAAACACACAATAACACACAATTAAATGTCATTACAATAACAAAAGGGTGGTATAAAAACTCTTTCCATCTCATTGAAGGTGGGAACGTGGGAAGATTGCCTTTAGAAATTTGATTTTAACAATTATTAGGTCACAGCAGAATTTAAATAGTTAATAAAGGGATAGACAGAGTTGACGTGGATAAGCTTTTCCCATTGAGGGTAGGGAAGATTCAAACAAGAGGGCATGACATGAGAATTAAGGGACAGAAGTTTAGGGGTAACATGAGGGGGAACTTCTTTACTCAGAGAGTGGTGGCTGTGTGGAATGAGCTTCCAGTGGAAGTGGTGGAGGCAGGATCGATTTTAACATTTAAAAGTAAAGTGGATAGGTATATGGACGGGAAGGGAATGGACGGGTATGGTCTGAGTGCAGGTAGATGGGACTAGGGGAAAATGAATGGTCGGCACGGACTGGAAGGGCCGAGAAGGCCTGTTTCCGTGCTGTAATTTCTATATGGTTATATGGTTATAAAGGCTCCAATTTAGTATGTCCAAGTAGGAGGGGTTCTGGAGATTGAAACTAAAATTACATAAATGGGGTTTAGTTGAATCTTGAATTATAATTGTCACATCTTCCATGAAACAGTATCATTAAGCAGTGTAATAATAGAATTATCTTTTTGTTTCCTATTTCCTTTCTTTGATTGTAAAGTATGTGTTGAAATAACTGATGGTTGTAGTCTGCTAATGCTTTGTTAACAGAAGATACCAGAGTTACAAATGAGTGAAATTGATAAAAAATCCCTCACAATTTTGATCATGGGGTATGATCCATTTAATGGGCAAGGCCTGATAGAAACTATTGTAAAAAAATTGCAGAAAGTACAAACATAAGTGATTTTTGACATAACTCGCTTCGAGCACAAACCCACTTCAACATCGTCCACAGACAAATAATGCAGATGAAGAATCGGAAAATACTGAAATACTCAGCAGGTCAGGTAACATTGACAACCTGAAATATGAGCTTTGATTCTTTTCTCACAGATGATCTCTGACTTGCTGAATGCTTCTTGCATTGTCCGTTTTTATTGGATTTGCATTTAATCTTTTCAGATACTAAAATGTCCCAAAGTTCTTTATCAAACAAAACTCTGCACATAAACTGTAAAAGAGATATCAGTACCTGAAATTTAAAAAAAAATCCAAAACGATTAAAAAGAAGGGTTTGCTTTTGGGAACATCCTCTTGGATGAGTGAGAAATTAAGGTTTAATGAGGAATTTCCAAATTTCAAGAAGTAGGTAGAGAGTGCCCAATGTTTAGGAAATGGCAGAGGACAAGTTTGGAGCAATGAACAAAATGATGCAGTGATGAAGGAGATAGAGAGAGATGAGGCTACAGTGGATAGGAAAACAAATTTGAGAATTGTAAAACTGAGGCGATTGTCAGATCTGGAGGCAATGAGGGGGGGGGGGGATGAGAAAGGGAGTGAGAGGGGGGAGTGTGGCTAGAGGGAGATAGAGAAAGAAAGAGTAGTGTTTAGTAAATACAAGGGCATTGCATCAATGTGGCTTGGTATGAGTTAAGATAAGAGTAACTTATGTTTACTATTTCTTGATCATGTATAAATTTAGCTGACAGTGCTTGATTTTGGCTAGAAAATGAATGGAAATTCTACCCCTAAGCGAAAAGAAGAAAAATAAATTAAACTCGTTATTGTTTGACCCTCTGTTCAGATCTGAATTCCCCATGTGGTATTTTATATCTTGAATTTTTATGCCACGCATGTTTCCTTTAACACTCATGGGAAATCGGACCCTTTTTTGTTTCAACGTCTTTTTCAGAACTTTGGCCATTTACGATGGATATATTGATGGGCGGCATCAAGGAGAGATTGAAATTACATGAGAATACTACTGTGTTTTAAAATTGCAAAATATGTCTTAATCCACCAGGATATTATCTGTGACATGAGGACAGGTTGACATTAAAGATATATATGGCCTATGTAACTTTAATACAATAAACAAGACAATGTTTCACTACTCTGTCTGAAAGGTGTGATGTTTAATAATTTAGAAGGAGCAAGACCAAGCAGATCTCACTATGTGTTTTATGTGGCAACAAACAGAAAGAAGTCTGTTTCATTTCAATTAGCCTTGCTCCTAACAAAAGAATGACAAAATACACTGTAAAAAGGCTGGGCAGATAGCGCTTTCAGTTTTCCCATTGTGTTTTTATTTGATGTTCAGTCTTTCCTCACCTCCTATTTATCCTTGATTGTTTTCAATGGATCAGCTTACCTGAGATCAAGTGTCTCCCAATGTTCTAACAGAGGATCGTGTTCCTCAGCAGCTCTGATCTTAAACCACTAATTGGATCAGGTGTAAATTGAACCTGCAAGGTTATGACTTTGATGTGACACTTTAGACTGACACACCTGTAACATCCCTGTTTGGATGTAGAATAACAGCTGGTTCTACCTGCTGCTAAGCCCTCAACTAATAAAAACGCTAGTAATCATGTTGTATTACAAGGCTCAAATTCATGCTGTTACTTTATTGCAAGGTTGTCATTAATTTTGCACAGTGAACCTGGAATCTGACCTAACCTGCTTATGCGGCTGTGCAAAGTAGGACAGCTGTCCCACTTAGCTGCAGCTCTGAATTAGCACCCGGTCAACTCCACACAGCTTGAAAGGGAGGGCTATGATCAATAATTCGATGAAACTAAAAATTACTTCCCTTCAGTGGATCAGTGAGGAAAGATTGTTATTTTTAGTAAAAACATGGGCACCAAAGGTCATTTGATAATGTAACATGCTTCCACATTTGCTGTCCAGTTTCGTAATCCAGGTCCTCTCATTACAAAGACTTGATCCCTGACAGACTAAATAACCAGACTAATTAAGTGAACATAAGAGCTTCCATGAAAAGATAAAGATCGCGCTTTTAAAATCCTTATCCTATAATCTAAGAAAGTTATTGAAACATATAACTTTGTCTTTTACAAACAAATCATTTGATATGGAACTTGACAATTGAAAGGAAGTTAACAGTGAGTTCTATAATAGACACTTTGAAATTGTGACTTTTAGAGTGACATCATGTAACATAGATTAAATGTCTCAAAAATCCGGGTTCTCCACAGATTACAGTGACTTACATTACCACCACATACTTCACAAATGTCTTCCAATACTTCCAATGTCTAGATCAAGAGAAGCTTGCAGGCCACTATGCTTAATTTTCTGGAAAATATGCCTACTGCATCTATCTGCCAACTTTTATGGATGAGTTGAGATGTGCGACTCCTCCATTACCACTCCCAGCAAGTACTCACTCCATAGCATCATCCCCCAACAAACAGCCCCATTCACCCCACCACCACACAATATTCCACATCTTAATAATTATTATGCAAAGAATTCCTTCTTTGCCATGTGTCTTAAACCTGCTCTGCCTCAACCTTCATTTATGTCCTTTCTGGTATCAGTGTGTTTACCTCGTTACAGTGTTAACAGCATGGGCTGGTGTAAGCAGTTACTGTAGCCAGGCTCCATTTGCAATGTCATGATCGGTCTTTTGAAACTACCTGATATGAATGATGTATAACACAGAGTGCCAGCCAAAAGAATCCACAACTATCACTGGGGATGATCTCCAATACTTGTACATTTAAATTCTAGTGCAGTTGTGATGACCCAGATGCCTCAATCCTTCTTTTAAGGACTGCCAGTGAATATTTGTTGCTGTAACGTTTACATGATTTTGTCACACATGACACAGATATTATTTCAAAAATATGATGCCAAACAGTGTCAAACCCTTATTCTGTCACAATAGTATTGTGCTGGTGGCAAGAAAAGAGATTTGTTAACTTTGTGAGATTTAGGACTGACATCAGAAACAAAATACATTGCCGAGATTACAGAATGTTTTGAAATGAAAAATCGTGTTTTATGTTTTAAATTTTGACTGGGTGTAATTAGGATTATTGAACAAAATGTTATGGCATTTTTCTGACAAGCTTCGTAACTCATTTTAGATTCACTTGGTCATTAATTGTTTACTTTGGTTGCTCCTGTTATTGCTTAAGATAATACTTACTAATAAGAGCAGCAGAATCTGTTGACTTTCAGCCTTTACAAATAATAATTTGGCACACAGTTTAGATTCAATTAAGCAATACTTAGAAAAAACCATCCTCTCTGAGAAATTTGAAGAACCATAATAATTCCTTGACACAGCTTCAAATGTCTTAAGTTTTCACTGGTGTGATTTCACATCTGAAGCAATTTCACTTTGCTTATTTCTCAGTCAGTTCAGGAACAGACAGTGCACATCTATACTCACTAAGATCCTCTTTATTGATCCAGTGTTCCACCGCTGGACTTTAGATCACACCCTTGAATGAAACCAAAATGGAAATATAAAATAAGAACTTATTTGCTTGTTTCATTCCTGTGTCCTGACACCTTTGTTTTATTTACATACAATTGTAAAACTTGGATATCTCAATACATTGTGTTGAAATGTGAGCATTCTAGCAGGCAGGTTTGCCACTGCTACACAGGTGATTTAAAACTAAATAGGGGGGGGGGGGGGGGGGGGGGTCAAATGGGATAGTCAAGGATGGAGTTAAAGGGAAAGGGAGTAAAGGGATAGTTAATTACCCCAGAATTAATGGGAAAGAAAGCTCACAAAGGGATAGGAGAGTATGGCCAAGTGTAATAGGGATCGATGTGAAAGGTGAGATGCGTAAGGAATTAAAAACATTGTATATGAATACGCGAAGTATAAGTAAAGTAGATGAGCTTGAGGCTCAGAGGTTGGTAGATATGACATTGTGGGGATTACTGAGACATGGCTGCAGGAGGATCGGGCATGGGAACTTAATATTCAGGGTTATACATCCTATAGAAAGGACAGGTAGGTGGGCAGAGGAGGGGGTGAGGCTCTGCTGGTGATGGATGGAATTCAGACATAGGGAATGACGAGGGAAGACATAGGGAATGATGAGGTAGAGTCACTGTGGATTGAGTTGAGGAATTGCAAAGGCAAGAAGACACTAATTAGTGTTAACTACAGTTCCCCAAATAGTAGCCCGGATGTAGGGTGTAAGTTGCAGCAGGAGTTAATACTGGCATGTAACAAACGTAATGCCACTGTGGAGATGGGGGATTTCAATATGCAAGTAGACTGGGAAAATCAGATTTGTTCAGGTCCCCAAGAAAGAGAGTTTGTAGAATGCCTCCGAGATGGATTATTAGAGCAGCTTGTAATGGAGCCGACCAGAGAAAAGGCAATTCTGGATTTAGTGTTGTCCAATGAACCAGATTTGATAAGAGAACTAGAGGTAAAGGAACCGCTTGGAGTTAGTGATCATAATATGATTAGTTTTAATCTGCAATTTGCGAAGGAGAAGGTTAAATCAGAAGTGTCAGTGATGCAGTTGAACAAAGGGGACTATGAAGGCATGAGAGGGGAGCTGGCCAAAGTAGACTGGAAAGGGATCATAGCAGGAATGATGGTGGAACAGCAATGGCAGGGATTTATGGGCATAATCCGGAAGTCGCAGGATCATTTCATTCCAAAAAGGAAGAAAGATTCTAATGGGAGTAGGAGGCAACTGTGGCTGACAAGAGAAGTTACGGATAGAATAAAACTAAAAGAAAAGATGTATAACGCAGCAAAGAGTAGCCGGATGCGAGAGGATTGGGAAACTTTCATAGGCAACAGAAGGAAACAAAACGGGCAATACGGGCTGAAAAGATGAAGTACGAGGGGAAGCTGGCCAGGAATATAAAGAAGGACAGTAAAAGCTTCTTTGTATATTTTATGGGAAAAAGAGTAGCAAAGTCAAATGTGGGTCCCTTGAAGGCAGACACAGGTGAAATTATTATGGAAAACAAGGAAATGGCAGAAGAGTTGAACAGGTAGTTCAGATCTGTCTTCACTAAGGAAGACAAAAACAATTTCCCAGATGTACTGGAGGACAGAGGATCTAAGGGGGTAGAGGAACTGAAATAAATTTTCATTAGGCGAGAAATGGTATTGGGTAGGCTAATGGGACTGAAGGATTATACATCCCTTGGGCCTGATGGTCTGCATCCCCGGGTCCTCAGGGAGGTGGCTCTAGAAATAGTGGACACATTGGTGATCATTTTCCAATGTTCAATACATTCAGGATCAGTTTCTGTGGATTGGAGGATAGCTAATGTTATTCCACTTTTCAAGAAAGGAGCGAGAGAGAAAATGGGGAATTACAGACCAGAGGAATTACAGACCTGACTTCGGTGGTGGGAAAGATGATGGAGTCAATTATTAAAGAGGTAATAATGGGGCATTTGGATAGCAGTAAAAGGATTAGTCCAAGTCAGCATGGATTTATGAAAGGAAAATCATGCTTGACTAATCTTCTGGAATTTTTTGAGAAGTAAAATGGATGAAGGGGAGCCAGTGGTTGTCGTGTATCTAGACTTTCAGAAAGCCTTTGATAAGGTCCCGCAAGGGAGACTGCTGACAAAAATGAGAGCACATGGTATTGGGAGCAGGATGTTGACGTGGATAGAAAATTGGTTGGCAGACAGGAAGCAAAGAGTAGGAGTGAACGGGTCCTTTTCAGAATGGCAGGCAGTGGTGAGTGGAGTGCCGCAAGGCTCGGTGTTGGGGCCGCAACTGTTTACCATATATATTAATGATTTGGAAGAGGGAATTAGGAGCAACACTAGCAAGTTTGCGGATGACACAAAGCTGGGTGGCAGTGTGGAATGTGAAGAGGATGTTAGGAGGTTGCAGGGTGACCTGGACAGGTTGAGTGAGTGGGCAGATGCATGGCAGATGCAGTATAATATAGATAAATCTGAGGTTATCCACTTTGGCGGCAAAAACAAGAGGGCAGATTATTATCTCAATGGGGTTAGGTTAAGTAAGGGGGAGGTACAGCGAGACTTGGTTGTCCTTGTACACCAGTCACTGAAAGTTGGCGTGCAGGTACAACAGGCAGTGAAGTAAGCTAATGGATAGTTGGCCTTCATAACAAGAGGATTTCAGTATAAGAGTAAAGAGGTTCTTCTGCGGTTGTATAGAGCTCTGGTAAGACCACATCTGGAGTATTGTGTACAGTTTTGTTCTCCTAATTTGAGGAAGGACATCCTTGTGATTGAGGCAGTGCAGCGTAGGTTCACGAGATTGATCCCTGGGATGGCGGGACTGTCATATGAGGAAAGATTGAAAAGACTAGGTTGTATTCCCTGGAGTTTAGAAAGATGGTTCTTATAGAAACATATAAAATTATAAAAGGACTGGACAAGCTAGATGCAGGAAAAATGTTCCCAATGTTGGGTGAGTCTAGAACCAGGGGCCACAGTCTTAGAATAAAGGGGAGGCCATTTAAGACTGAGGTGATAAAAGACTTTTTCACCCAGAGTTGTGAATTTGTGGAATTCCCTGCTACAGAGGTCAGTGGAGGCCAAATCACTGGATGGATTTTAGAGAGAGTTAGATAGGGCTCTAGGGGCTAGTGGAGTCAAGGGATATGGGGAGAAGGCAGGCACGGGTTATTGATTGGGGACGATCAGCCATGATCACAATGAATGGCGGTGCTGGATCGAAGGGCCGAATGGCCTCCTCCTGCACCTATTTTCTATGTTTCTATGAAAGATAATCGTCACCTGGAACATATCTTTTTTGGAGAAGCTTGGGTGGAGCAGATTGCCATCCACTGATGGACAACCCACCTGAGTTTTATACAATTAAATTTAATGGAACAAAATAGGACACTTTCCGTTCAGAACAGGTAATTCACTCTTCCAGGTCATCACCCCGACAATGAAAATTACATTATTTATCTGCCACTGAGATGAATGAAACATGAAAAATTAATTGCTTTACCCAGAAATATTATTAATAAAGCCACAAAATGCTGGAGTAACGCAGCAGGTCGGGCAGCATATCTGGAGAACATAGATAGGCAATGATTTGTGTCTTGACGTGTAACCTATTCATGTTCTCCAGAGATGCATCCTGACCACTGAGTTACTTCAGCACATTGTGTCTTTTTTTAAAATAAACCAGCATCTGCAGTTTCTTATGTCAACATTATTAACAACGTTATCACACAAGGGCTTCTTGGATTTAATTTGATTTGAATTGTTTGGTTTTAAAAGCATTGCAGTATAAAACTTCAAGGGAATATCAAAACAATCCTTACCCTACACTGAACAGCTACCCCTTCAGTGTTAAGAAGCAGGTTGGGGATAGGCAACTAACCTGTTCTTGAGGATCAGTCATTAAAATACACTGTTGCGTTGTATGCTCCAAAGTTTTGTAGATTTTCAGAATTAGCTTTGTGGGGTGACTTTCCTAGCAGTTGAGAAGGCAAGAAGAAGTTATAGAGTCATAGAGCCATAGAGTGATACAGTGTGGAAACAGGCCTACACTGGCCAACAATGTCCCAGCTACACTAGTCCCACTTGACTATGCTTGGTCCGTATCCCTCCAAACCTGTCCTAACTATATACCTGTCTAACTGTTTCTTAAATGATGGGATAGTCCCAGCTACCTCCTCTGTCAGCTTGAAATGTTACCCCTCGGATTCCTATTAAATCTTTTCCCCTTCACCTTGAATCTATGTCTTTTGCACCTTGATTCCCCTACTCTGGGAGCAAGTCTCTGTGCATCTACCAACCTATTCAATAGACAATAAACAATAGACAATAGGTGCAAGAGTAGGCAATTCGACCCTTCGAGCCAGCACCACCATTCAATGTGATTATGGCTGATCATCCCCAATCAATACCCCATTCCTACCTTCTCCCCATATCCCCTGACTCCACTATTATTAAGAGCCCTATCTTTATCTCTCTTGAAAGCATCCAGAGAACCTGCCTCCACCCCACTAATCCACCAGCACCAACATCCTGCCCATAATGAGCTTGATCTCGAACAATGATGAAATAGTGTATGAAGGAGATGGAGATCTATCTGTTGTACTTGTTTAGTGGACTGATTGAATTCATATGTAGTATTTATGTGTAGACTGGGTAGCACATACATTTTTTCACTGTATCTCACCACATGCAACATTAATAAACCAACACCAACACCTAACTAACAACATTCTCCTAAACCCCCAATGAAGTCTGGCCATTTAATTTGTCTGGATCTATCACACTTTGGAGATTCACAAGCATTGCAACCACTAGCCAGCCATTCCCTATTTCCCCACATAAATATTGGGACCATTTGTGTTGTAGCTATCATTTGTGACAGAGTCACATAAAAAGTGACAGAGGGCTTTGGATAGAGTACATCATTCATGAAAGTGCCAAGAACGTCAGCAACTAATGTGCAGGTTTAGTTTAGTTTATTTATTGCCACGTATACCGAGGTACAATGAAATGCTTTTTGTTGCATGCCATCCAGTCATTCGAAACACAATACATGATTACAATCAAGCCATCCACAGCAAACAGATACAGGATAAAGGGAATAACTTTTAGTGCAAAACAAGTCCAGAAAAGTCTTATTGAAGATAGCCCAAGGGACTCCAACAAGTTAGATGGGAGGTCCGGACCGCTCTCTAGTTGGTGATAGGATGGTTCAATTGCCTGATAGCAGGTGGGAGAAAAACTGTTCCCGAATCTGGAGGTATGATTTTTCACACATCTGTACCTCTTGCCTGATGACAGAGGGGAGAAGAGGGAGTGTCTGAGGTGAGACTTGTCCTTGATTATGCTGGTGGCTTTACTGAAGCAGCATGGTGTAGTAACTTTCTCTTTAAAGGGAAAAATATTTGTTGTGATCGCTTACTGTTCTTTATTCCCAATTCCACATTATTTCTTTATACACAAAGTGTCATCGTTTCCTGTGATGCATTAGCTCTGAATCTGACACTGAACCAAATCAAATCAAGTTGATTTGTATTTTAATTTGGGGATTTTTAGAAATTTAAAATGTAGCAGTTACTGTGAAACAATTTATTATTCAGTATTTAATCGAAAAGATTGTAACACAATAATCCTGCTGACTGTTGTATATTTTGACTAGGTGGTTCTCAAAGGGTTATGGATGAACATAGTCTTCACTTACCTAAAGTAATGTTATTTTCTTGGCAGCTTTGATTTAAAAAATCTGCAGGGCAAAACTTGAGAATGTTTTAGTTTGCAGTGAAATGTTTCTACAAAAGAAAATTAGGCCCCATTGAAAGGATATCAAATGTCTCTGTTATTTTTCCAACTTTCTTGAAACATTAGCTACTTCACAATGAAAAAGGTGGGCATCACTAAAATAAGATGAGCAATCATACCGAGGAAAGAAAATGTGTCTGAAAAAAATAAATAATCCAATTTGTTCTAACACTGCTGTGCATTGTTTTAATGGAGGCTACAGAGCCCAGTTTCTCTGGCACAGCTGGTTGTGCTGTGGGAACGAGAGAGATTGGATGAAAACAGCTGCACAAAGCCAGAAGCAAAAGCCTCTGCTTTGCAATATGGTTCAATCTGTCTGTTCTTTTCTTCACTAAAATGCACCTGATAATTGAAATAGTGCATTGTTCCACTGAGGGGTGCTATTCTAAATTCAGAGATGAGTGTTCAGAATTGAATTATCTCTGCCCGAAGATAGTGTAGCGTTGCGGATGGGTGAAGAAAGGAATTGATTGCCGGTTTTTCTGTCCTTTGCTGGCAGTTAAATTTTCTATTTCCAGCAAAGGGAGTTATGAGTTTGAATTGTAGCCCTGCCTGTCAATTCTCACCTGCCTTCACTAGGTATGTGCCATTTGTTCAAGATCAGGATCCACTAGGTGACAGTGGTCTGCTTTATCTCAGTGCAAACTCTGCATGTCCTACATGCTCAGCTTGAGAGTCAGACCTTTTTCTATCTTGTGTTGGCAGGCACAGATATAGCTGTCAATGGATTCTTCTCTTAAACAACTTGCAGGCCTGATATTGGTGGTATTTTTGACCCTGTCTTTAACCCAAAATGCCAGACCCTTTCAATTGACAGTTGAAATGCAGCAGGCAAGGGCAGTTGCAGAGATTTGCTAAGGTGCAGCTTCCTGAATGATGATTTCACATCGCCTATGATCAAGACTGCTTTAAGTTGAACTAAAGCATGACCCAGTTTCTTATCAAAATATCCTTTTTGCAGCAAGCAATCGATGCCATGATTTTCAATATATTAGCATGTCCAATTGTTGCCTATATAGAAAACAACACACAAAAAACACTCTTATGTGTTGAGGCTATAATCAATGTTGAATACAAATAAGTTAAAAAAAATGTTTTTAACTATTCACTATTTAGACTTCAAAGATACAGTGCGGAAACAGGCCTTTTGGCCCACCGAGTCCGTACTGACAGCGATCACCTACATGAGCACTATCCTACACACGAGGGACAACTTAACTTTTTTTTACTGAAGTCAATTAACCTATAAACCTGTATGTCTTTGGACTGTGGGTGTAAATGGGAGCACCCGGAGAAAACCTACATAGTCACAGGTAGAACGTACAAACCCCGAATAGACAAGCACTCATAGATAAGATCGAACCTGGGTCTCTGACGCTGTAAGGCAGCACCTCTACCACTATGCCACTACTCAATTGACATCAATTGGCTGCACTGGTAAAAATAACACACTGCAGCTTAAAACATTAGTTATATGTTTAGCGCCTGTCAATCTCCTTTACTAATTTACTGATGTTCCAGGGATAGAGAGAGAAAGAGGTGGATAAAGAGAAAAACCCTTCCTGAGGTCATTCTGTTGCTGGCCCTGATTTGTTCTGGGCGTTCTTTGCCTCCAGTTTCCTAACTTTCAGTCTGAAGAAGGGTTATGACCCGAAACGTCACCAATTCCTTTTTCTCCTGAGATTTTGTATGACTCGCTGAGTTACTCCAGCATTTTGTGTCTATATATTATTAGCTAATTGCTGGAGTCTATTGTGGAGAAAGCACGACAGATCATTCAGAATATTATAAGGCAATCAAACAAAACCAGTTGGATGAAAAGAAAATGTATTTGACAAATTTGGTACAGTTGCTGCCTTACAGTGTCAGAGACCTATGTTCGATTCTGACCTTGGGTGCTATCTGTGTGGAATTTCATATTCTCTCTGTGGCTGCCTGACTTTCCTCCAGGTGCTCTGGTTTCCTCCCACATCCCAAAGATATGTAGCCTTGTAGGCTAATTGCCCCTAGTGTATAGGCAATAGATGTGAAAGTGGATGAACATATAACTAGTGTGAATGGGTGATCGATGGTTGGCGTGTACTCGGTGAGCCGAAGAGCTGTTTCCATGCTCATCTCTAAACAAAATTAAACTTCTGGAAATCTTTCTCAGCTACTTCTATTTCAGATGCTGCTCTAAAACTGTTGAAATAATGTTTAAATTGTCCCCAGTGTGTATAGGATAGCCGGTTTAGACTAACCAGTGATGCCCACACACTAACGCTGTCCTAGACACACTAGGAACAATTTTAAAATTATTCCAAGCCAATTAGCCTACCAGCCTGTACGTCTTTGGAATGTGGGAGGAAACCGGAGTACCCGGAGAAAACCCATGCGGTGACACGGCGAACATACAAACCCCACACGGACAGCACCCGTAGTCAGGATTCAACCTGGTTCTCTGGGGCTGTAAGGCAGATGGTGGAAACCTGTGACAAATACAGAAAATGCCGGAAGCTCTCGACAGATCAAATGCATCTGTGGAAAGAGAAACAGAATGATTAATTCAGGTTGAAGAGCCTTCATCAGAACTTGGAAAGAGAGAAAGTGTAGAGAAATGTCAAAAAAGCTGTTAAGCAGCACACAAAATCTAAAACAGCATTTTACTTCGGAGTCATGTGAGTGATTCCGTGAAGAAGGCCCGCCAGTGCGCTTGCACATGATTATGTCAGACGCATGGCGCAGCGACGGGCTGGAGAGCGCAGCTCCACCAGCGGTGAGTGGAAACTCGCAGGTCAGTTTTAACCACGCTGCGAACGTTCCCAAGGTCCTGTAAGGCAGGTTTCAGGAGCCAGCAGGGACATGGACAAATCTGGTAAAGGGAGGTCAAGTTGTGCCGCCGGGTAAGTCAAGAAAATTGACTGCGGGACGGCAGTCAGTGGGCGGGCGCTTAAACCGGCTCCAGAAACAGCCAACAGTTCAATTAGCGGCAGCGACTCCGGTGCCATAGAGCACCATGGCCACTCTAGTCGGGAGAAAGGCCAAAAGAAAATCACTAAGTTCTGTGGACTCTGTTGAGTCAGGCTAAGAGAGCTCAACTCCCACCATGGAGGATGTCTAGACAAAATAGAGCACCCCATGGGAAAGATACTCCATCATGAGGTGTTCAAACCAGAGTTTCTATACTCCTGGATTACCCCAGCAGCCGCAGCACCAGCCTCCGGCACAGGACTATATAGGGAAGAGCTGTACCAACAGGAGTAAGCATACATCTGCGGGTCTGCATGGGGGCCCATACCAGCAGCACCATATCAAGGGCTGCATGAAACCTGCCTTATGCATGAGCAGGGAGACCCAGGGCAGTATGATACTGACCCTGAAGTTGGTGGTATAGCAGAGGAGCATACCCCAAAGCACAAGAGCTTAGCTCCAGGTGTGCTGGATGTGACATTCAAATTTGCCATACCGGCAGGAACTGGTGAGGCAAAAATCTGGGCAGAAACATTAATTACATGACCTCTCACCTCATTAACAATGGATGAAATGCAAACGATATGAGACACCTGTAAATTGTGCATCACTCAGAGTGCCCACCGTGAACCAGTCCATCCGGGGGCAAATGGGTGCAACCATGCGATTGCATGTTCCAAGGCTGCAGAAAGCCTTAAAACTAATCGGATCAGGCATAACGGCATTTGGGCGGTCAGTCGAAAGGGCACCACTATCAGACACACAGCGGACATGTTAACCCTGCTGTGTAACGCCCACTTTGAGATCAACTGCCTGACGAAAAACGCCATCAAGCCAACTTTAAATCCGAAATTTGCAACACTGTGCAGATCATCCAACATACAGCCACGAAACATGTTGTTTGGTGAAGATCTGGCAAAGCAAGTCAAGGACTTAGATGTCGAGGCGAAGACTGTCGGCCTTATCAAATCACATTCGACAAGCAGGATGCCGCCTCGTCAACCATACCCCTTCAGATGGGTCACAGACGCTGGTGCGGGGCAAGCTCCCATTACTACACCATTGACATGCACCAGTCCACATCCCCAGCAAAATTAGGAGGCGAAAGAATCCAGCAACTATGGCAGTATGAGCAGCTGGACTTGTCCAAGACATATCCTCTAGAGACCAGTCACCAGTAGGGGGTATATTGCAATTGTTCTAGAATGAATGGCACTGCATAACATCAGAGGCGTTTATACTGGACAGTATAATTGAGTTTCGAATTGAGTTTAATTTTGAATTACATCCACTCGCAACATACACCAAGTCGAGAATTGGTGTTTTCAAAAGCAGGAACTTTACAGATAAATGATGAAATTGAAACATTATTCAAAAAAGGGGTAATTGAAATGATAGCTCATCAACTTCAACACTAATATATTCCCCAAGCAAAAGAAGGATGTTGGATGTCGAGTCATTCTAGACCTAACCCGACTGAACTCCTATGTCCAGTATAAACACTTTAAATGGAAACTTTCAGTACTGCTAAGCAACTGGTTTCCAAAGGATGTTATATGGCAAGTATAGATCTGAAAGATGCATATTATTCAGTACCAATTAATTACAATTACCGTAGAAATGGAAAATTAGATGGATGAGACATCTGTGGCAGTTAAAACTTTGCCAAATGGGTAAACTCAGCCCTAGCTTGTTTACAAAATGATTGAAACCAGTATTAGGACTACTCCGGGCTCAGAATCACTTGTGATGGCATACTTGGATGATGTTCTGATCGTAGGCAACACTCAGGAGGCAGCTGAATTTTCTGTTTCAGTTACCAAACATATGTTCGAGAGGTTGGGATTCCTCATACATCCAACTAAATCCAAATTGATCTCATCTAAGAATCATTGACTATAGGGGTTCACCATTGATTCAACCAACATGTCAGTGACTTTGCCTATGGCCAAAAGTTTAGAAATTAGGCCTGCAGCAGTCTTGTAGAACAGCAACCTTCCATCCAACGAGTGGCTAATGTTATTGGCAAATTAATAGCAGCCTTCCCTGGAGTGCAATTTGGGCCTCTACACTATGAGAATGCGCAACGAGCTAAGGAACAGGTGCTCAAAAAACATGCAGGTCATTTTGATAGACTGATGCAGTTGACAGTCCAAGCTATCACCGAGTTGCAAAGGTGGATAACAAATGTCTCATGTTGTTCTAGTAACATTCTGAGTAAACAACCTTCAGCTGCTTTACAAACTGATGTGAGTGTTTCGGGATGGGGAGCCACTGATCACAATTCCAGCTGCGGCGGCATTGTACTGTAGGAGTATGCAAGAGGCATTAATCCTACAGATGCATGGGATAAACTTTTGAAATCGTTGGGGGCATTCTATTGCCAAAAAAGCATACTTTTCAACAAATGCATGATTTACATGTTCAGCTCCAGTTTGACAATACCACAGCAGTTGCATATATTAATCACATGGGTGGAATTAAGTCATTATCATGTGACAATCTGGCTAAACCTCATCTGGCACTGATGTATTGGTAGGAACATCTGGGTCTCAGCAATCTACCTACTAGGTAGAGATAACGTGGTGGAAGACACCAGGTCACGTAAATTTAATGACAACACAGAATGGATGTTGAATCCAAAAGATTTTTAAAAGATTGTCACCCAGTATGGATTGCCAGACATAGATCTGTTGCATCCAGGCTACATCACCGGTTACCTAAATACGTCTCATAGGAACCGGATCCAGGGGCAGTAGTGGTGGATGCATTCCTGCTACATTGGGGAGGTATGCTCTTTTACGCTTTCCCCCATTCTGCCTTATCAGTCAATGTCTCACGAAAATTGAGCAGGACTCCGCTTCAGGGGTTTGGTCGTCCCGACTGGGCCACACAACCATGTTTCCCATTGGTTCTGAGACTGATGACACAGCCATTCATGGTTATCCCCAAATGCAGCAACTTGTTGGTTCACCCAGTGACAGGAAAGAGTCACCCTTTCCATAATCGTATTAATCTGTTGATCTGCAGATTCTGAAGAGACCATTCCAAGGGCTCGGACTATCGAGGCGGACCGTGGATGTGATAACTACGGCCTGGAGGGATAGTACTAAAAAACAATATGTATCTGATATAAACAATGGGAGATGCTCTGTTTACAGTCAAACATATCTTATCACATTGCAGGCACACCTGATGTATTGGAGTTGCTTGTTACATTACACTTTTGAGCAATTGAGTTATAGTGCCATTAATAGTGCTACGAGTGCATTGTCCTCCTATTTATGGCAGTGGTCGGGACAACATTCTGTCGGATCTCGTCCATTGATGACCTGATTCATGAAAGGTATTTTAACAAGAACCCTCCTAGACCTAGATATACGGGAATCTGGGATGTGAGCATAGTTCTTACACTGCTTCGTCAATGGGCTCCGATTACATCTCTGTCTTCCAAAAACTAACACTTAAAGTGGTCATACTCACGGCGCTCGTTTCAGCGCAACGGGTCCAGACATTGCAAAAGTTACGACTGGACAACATGCATTTTCTATAAATAATATTACGTTTTATGTATATGATCTAATCACACAAAGCAGGCCAGGGACGTCCAGGACCAAAATGAGCTTTAGAGCATACCCCATTGACCGGTGACTATGTGTAGTTATGCACCTACGTCAATATATTGAGGTCACCAAGAGTCCTAGAGGCTCCAAAACAACGATGCTCATCAGTCACCAAAAACCTCATAGAAAGGTGTTGATGCAGACCATTTCTAGGTCTCTGAAACAGGTTTTGGATTGTGATGGAGTAGACACTGATGTGTTTAAACCTCACTCCACCAGGGCGGTATCAACATCCACAGCAAGGGCACTGGACGCCCCTTTAGACCAAATCCTCGGGGCCGCAGGATGGTCCAGTGAAGGGACTTTTAACGGTTTTATAACAAACCTATCCTCACGACGGAAGGATTTGGGCATGCTATTTTGGGTTCTGTTTGTAAATTCCCCCTGGGGGAGAGGGGTTGTTATTGCTTCTTTTTATTAAGACATTAATTTGTATAATTCAAACAATGTTCAATACATTAATTGTTTATCCTGTGTCAACCGAAGCAGTGGGTCGTATGGAACTGGATCTATGGCATGAAATCACAGAACTTTGAAATCTTCATGGAATCACTCACATTACAGAAGTAAAATAGTAAGATTAAATGAGAACTTACCAGTTTGAAGTTTTATCTTTATTTTATGAGGAGTTACGGTGAGCGATTACGTGCCCTCCGTTCCCGGCCCTCATAATAGCAAAGATCATCTGGTAGTTCTAGTCTTCTGAGTCTTACTATATTACTTCGACTATGGTTACTGTAATTTCACGCCGTTGCTTTGAAGATTGACGTGCATGATTGGCGGGCCTTCTTCACGTAATCGCTCACCATTACTCCTCATAAAATAAAGATCAAACTTCAAACTGGTAAGTTCTCATTTAATCTTACTATTACAATCTATAAACGTGAGGAGTATTGGAATCATTCTGAAGGGTGAATCGAGCAGACATGGGGAGGCAGGTAATAGCAACAGAGCAGAATATATTCTGCGCTGTATCTCTAAAACTAAGAAACTAAAACAAAAAGTACATTTTCGGTGCCTCATATTGACCTGCCTTATGACCAAGTCATCCACCTGTGAATCTCCATCATAGCTACTTTCCATTGTGAACATTTTGGTTACCATCTTAGATAAAAAGCCATTACATAGAGTCATAGAATCATACAGCACGAAAACATACTGTTCAGATCAATTTGCCCCTGACAACCAAAATGGCGCATCCACTCTAGTCCCACTTGTCCACTTTTGGCCCATATCCCTGTGTTCTACAGGTGCACATTAGAGAGCTTGCTGACCAGTTGCATCATGGCTTGGTTCGGCAACTTGAGCGCCCTGGAGAGGAAAAGACTACAAAAAGTAGTAAACAATGCCCAGTCCATCATCAGCTCTGACCTCCCCTCCATCAAGGGGATCTATCGCAGTCGCTGCCTCAAAAAATCAATTTATTTATTCATGTGTGTATTTATGTATATAATGGTATATGGACACACTGATCTGTTTTGTAGTCAATGCCTACTATGTTCTGTTGTGCTAAGCAAAGAAAGAATTTCATTGTCCTGTCAGGGACACATGACAATAAACTCTTTTGACTCTTGACTCTTGACTCTAAACCTTTCCTATCCACGTACCTGTCCGAATGTCTTTTAAACCAAAAGATTTATCTTGTTTTCTTTTCTCTTCTCTTGGCTCTAAAGCCGGGATTGGAACCAGAGATGGGGAGATGTGAGTCGGGTGTGACGTCAGCAGGTCCGTCCGCTATAACCAAAGTCCATTATAAAGTGGCTCGTTAAAACAAGGGTTTACAGTACTTTCAATATCTAGCTTTTGCATTTTCATCAAATCAGAATCATACCTTGAATTTGCTTTCAGGCCAAATAGCTTAACTGTTTTATAATATTGTTGTATTTAGGGAAACTGAGCAAATTCATATATTCATACTTGGTCTATAGCAGAAGTGTATGAGTATATGAGTTAGAGTAAGACTTAATAAAAAAAACAGAGATGGCAATAAAACCAATTGACATACCTCGCAGAGCAATCCACGCTTATGTGAGTATGAGCACTCCACTAACCAATTAAGAAGATACAACAAATCTTCAAATAGTTCAATGATCCAATACTGTCGGCAGCCTAACTAATTTGATGTTGAATAAAGAAAACACATAATATCCTACAGAGTGCAATAATTCAACAGTTTAATCCCACTGTTGATGATCAACATACAGCATGGCGTGCAAACTGTGAGAAGAACTGCCTCAGTAGCTTTCATTTCATTTCCTCCGGCTCAGAAGTTAAATCACAATTCTGTGCCAAATGATAATGTATTTATAAAAAATGCTTGTTGAAATTGCCTCTGCCATTTCAGAACAGATACTTTGGCAACAAGCCTAAATAACAGAGCTTGCTGCCTACCAAGGCTAATGTTGGTTTAGAAAATAAATGTAATTACATTACACAAAAAAATATAATGAAGATTCATTAATTACAAAAGTCACAGGAATCCATCCAACTTCGATAAAAGAACAAATAACATATGCATCTAAAACCACCCACAAGTAGAGAGTGTAAAAACATGCACAGCTGTGAAACAACTCCACAGAGTCCTTCAGGTACTGCTGAAATATATAATATAATTTAATGTGAACAGAAATGCTGGAGAAACTCAGCGGGTGAGGCAGCATCTATGGAACGAAGGAAATAGGCAATGTTTCGGGTCGAGATCACTTCTTCAGAACGTTGCCTATTTCATTCGCTCAAATATGCTGCCTCACCCGCTGAGTTCCTCCAGCATTTCTGTCTACCTTCGATTTTCCAGCATCTGCAGTTCCCTCTTAAACATAAATAATACAATTTAATGCTGTTTCTTTAAATGATGGTGCTTTTCCAGATTACTTTTGATGAGAATAAAATTCAATGTTTTATCATTGTGGCTTGCTTCAGCTATAAATTACATCATGATTAATATTAATTTTAGTTTTAATTTAGAAGGTGATTGGTTTAGGGTTGAGCTTATGGTTACGAACTGTACTTGGGAATTAATTTCACATTGTATTTAATATTGAAACTTATCTGAACCGAAGGCATAACTGGCCTTTAGATTTAGTTGTTCAAATGTCTCTTTACTGATGATTTATTTTAAAGCTGCCAGGGGGCTTTCTTTGGCCTCCAGAGACACAAAGGGCAAATTGGGAAAACTGAAATCTATCATTCTCATTATGAATTGTTGCAATCATTTACTTCAAAAGTCTTTATAATGTTGCAGTAATAAGCTGCCTCCAGTTGCAATTCTGTAAAACTGCCTGAACAACTACTAGTTACTTGATCTTTGAAAATGGTAATTTCATGATGTACAACACATCAGGGGATACCATACATTTTGGGTTATTAATCAGGTTTATGCAAATAAAGATATTTTCAAATGTGTAAGATCTGTCAATGTATGCATCACTATTACAAGGTCATTTTTTGCAGAACTTATTTCAATTGAAAAGTACTGAGCAATGGCAAAACAGATAATGCACAACATCACTACAAAGGGAAATGTAGAAGTTACGATTAAAGTACATTGAGCATTATTGTTGCAACAAATTATTATAAGGGATAAAGGAAGACTGAATAATTTACTAATCAGGAAAAGGACAAAGGCTGGAGACACAATACATTGTAAATGCTGGGATCATGAGCAGAATACAAACTGCAGGAGGAACTCAGCATGTCAGCCAGCATTTGTGGGGGGAAATGTACAGACAACATTTTGGGTCAGGACTCTACTTCAAGACTGGAGTAGAGAGGAGATAGTTGGTGAAAGAAGAGAGGGGAAGAAGTGTGGGGAGAGGTGAGGCATGAGCTGGGGTGACAGGTGGATCCAGACAAGGAGGGGTTGATTTTTAGATGAGTCAGGTAGGGGTAGGGAGGATGGGTAGAGTCTCTTCCCACCTGCAGCCTTTGCAAATATGCCGATGGAACAGACTCTAAAATGTCACCTAAACCTTAATCTGTTTTTACTTTTCTAACTGTTTCACATCTGTTGCAGTTCCAGTATTTCCTGTGTTCGGGTTTACAGGTTTATAGTATTTGCCCAAGAAATAGTTGAAATGTGAGTAGATCCTGGAAACAATTGTATCCATAAGGTTTTACATGTTAACTTGAGGCCCTTGGCCGTCCGTAGGGGGGGGGGGGGGGGGGGGGGGGGGGGGGGGGGGTACGATTGGTGCGGTCGCATCCACTTTTTTTCCAGAGTTTAAAAAAATCCAGAGTAAAAAGTAATCCAGAGTTTAAAAAAATTGGCGCACAATATTTTTTTATTTGGTACACCCAACAAGTACCTACTTGTTATCCGGGATGTGTAAGCGAGTGGAGGTAAGTGTCGAGAAAATATCTCTTAACACGTTAACTATCTCAGAACGCCTGTTGTGGACAGAGATGTGTATAAACTTCCAGTAACCTATCAGTGGAGATGGAATTAATCAAGGAGCGCGGTGTACCCGTTGATATAGTGTAAAACCGGATGTGGGGGGGGGGGGGGGGGGGCATATCTTATAGATTTGGCTATTGTTCTTGGGGGGGGGGGGGTGGAGTTATTGTGCAGTATGTATTTTGCATTTTACTGAATAAGTTGTTGGTTATATCAGCCCATGAAATGGACGATGATGATCACGAAATCGGTTTTGTACAGCATGCAAGACGCTAAATGAACCCAATGGATTTGCGGTCTGGTATGTTGGGCTGTTGGTTCCCCAATTCACTGCCACTCCACCTCCCCACTTAGCTGTTTATTTTCAAGTGTAAGTGGTGCTGCCTGAAGAAGGGTCTCCTCCCAAAATGTCACCTATTCCCTCTCTCCGGAGATGCTGTCTGATCCGCCGAGTTACTCCAGCACTTTGTGTCTATCTTCTGCAGAATACCGTCCTCTCCAAACACCGATACAAATCTGACCTCAAAAGTTATCCCAGAGCTTCTATGACCCGAGGACGAGATCAAATTATATTAAACTCAGTGTGTAGAAAGGAACCGCAGATGCTAGTTTACACACTGAAGATAGACGAAGAGTAACTCGGCGGGTAAGGCAGCATCTCTGGAGAAAAAGGATGGGTGACGTTTTGGGTCGGGTGTGAAGAAGGGTCCCGACCAGAAAGGATGCCTATCCTTTATCTCCAGCGATACTACCTGTCCTGCCGAGTTACTCCAGCACTTTGTGTCCATCTTTTACATCAAACTAAAGTTGCCTTGCGCAACTTACCACTCCGTCCCCCCCTCCCTCCGCCACGCAATTATATTGAAATATAATTTCACTGTGCTTCCCTGAGCGACTCGAGCTGTAGTGTTCTCTTGGGTTTAGACTCTCTGTTTCCTGCTGCGAGAGGCAAGAAGAATGTTTAATTGTATATGCACCCAAAAAATGCTACAATTAAACATTACTTGCCAAAGCATAACAAGTCTGTAAGCACAGTATTCATAGATAATACAATATCTATTCATATAACCATTACCTATTCATAGATAACACAATAAAGAAAAATACAGTAATGCGTTAAAAACATTATTTGGAGGGGCACAGTGGTGCAGCGGTAGAGTTGCTGCCTCACAGCGCCAAAGACCCGGGTTCAATCCTGACTACGGGTGCTGTCTGTGTGGAATTTGTACGTTATCCCTGGGACCGCATGGATTTTCTCCGGGCGCTTCCGGTTTCCTCCCACACTCCAAAGACTTGTAGGTTAATTGTCTTCGATAAGTTCTAAAATTGTCCCCAATGTGTAGGGTAGTGCTAGTGCATGGGGTGATCACTGGTCGGCGTGGGCTTGGTGGGCCGAAGGGCCTGTTTCCGCACTGTATCTCTAAATTCTAAAAATCCCCAAAGTCCTTAGTGCATCCAAGACGGAGCGTAGTTCTTAGTTTAGTTAGTGTTTGTAGTGTTCAAGAGGTCCATAGATGTTGGGTAGGAGGTGAAGAAGGGTCTCGATCCGAAACCTCACCCATTCCTCTCTCCAGAGGTGCTGCCTGTCACGCTGAGTTACTCCAGCATTTTGTGTCTACATTCGAGTTAAAAAAAAAAACAGCATCTGCAGTTCTTCCTACAGAGCTTATTTAGTTTAGTTTAGAGATACAATGTGGAATCAGGTCTTTCAGCCCACAAAGTCAGTGCCGACCAGTGACTCCTGCACACTACCACTATCCCACACACACTAGGGACAATTTTCAATTATACCAAGCCAATTAATCTAAGTCTTTGGAGTGTGGGAGGAAACCAGAGCACCCGGTGAAAACCCACGTGGGTCAAAGGGGAACGTACAAACTCTGTACAGACAGCACACGTAGCCAAGATTGAACCCGGGTCTCTGATGCTGTAAGGCAGCAACTCCACTGCTGGCTAGATGGTGTTGACGGAACTGAATGTAAATGGGACAGTGGGCAGTAGTTTGGGGTGGTTAAGATGACTCATTAATTTTCATGCAAATCACAGTGATGTCGATATAAAGTCATTATTCTGTGATTGCAGAAATATATATATGTCATGAGGGATTGGTGTAAGCAGCGTGGTACAGCATTTACACAGGGAGGTTTTGAGCTAGTGAATGGGTTAACTGTGGTTGATAGTTGGGACTGCATTAATATAATTGGCATTGCATACCGTAAGCATGTGAAAGCTTATGGTTGATGAAAGAATTTGTATGCTAGTGCTGACAACATGCAACGCGCCTAACAAAGTCTTCACCGTTAACTGTGACAAAATGCCATATGTTGGTAAATGGCAATATACATTCAGGAGCACCTGAATGATTGGGCAGCATCATACCAGCATGCTTTATTGTTTGGTAAGCTGTATGATGAATTGTGAATTTTATATGCTATGTTGTTATATATATATATATATATATATATATATATAACAACATAGCATATGTATATATATATATCATATGTTATTGAATCAAAATCAAGAATTATAAATGTTTTCACAATTCAGTAGTACTCATTTTCAGTATTCCATACTGATATTTGAGATTACATGAGGTTGCATGCAAAATACTGATTTTCAAAACTCCAGTTTCTGTGTAGTATGTTCTATTGCTTTTATGTGTGTAATACCAAATTCCCCAACAAAATACTGACTTTCAGCCATCAAATATGGAAATGCTCGGTGAAACTTGGCAGTTCTGCAATTATTCACAATCACATTGTGTTTGAGAATTCAAAATGTGATTTGTGATCTTGTTTATGAGTCATCATGGAACTAGAATTTGTTGTAATAATATGACAGTTAAATAGGTTAGTTTGAAAGCGATCACAGTAATGTAAATGCACCATTTAGTTTGACTTCAATTTTCATGATGGAAATTGAAGTCGAACTAAATGTTGTATTCACATTACTATTCCATGTTGAAATTGATGTGATGTGAAGTTGTTAGGTCAGGAGGACCATTAAAGGTGCACTACACACACACTAACACAGTCCAACAGTAACAGGCAATCAAATCAACACGAAACATTTTCTAAAAAAAGATTTTCTTTACTGCAAAAACGTACAATATTTTATTTGCAGTTTTTCCATGCTCCTTTATAACATTTTATAACAGTACAACCTGATTATTAAAACAAGGACAACTTCAATTCTTGATTTTAAAAATGTATACACCAATGACCCAATCATCCCATACCACACACTCATTACTCTTGACTCAACCAAAATCATTTCTGAAATATTGGTCATAAATCTGGTGCAAAAATGCTCCAAAATAAGGCTCAGAATGCACCAGAGAGCATCTAAAACCCCAAAACCCGGCCGCGAGGTACTTTGCATTCATGATGTGCGCTGCGTACACATTATTTCACATAATTTTTTTGTTACCCTGTCAAGCCACCCCCTTTTTGAAATGCTTCATATGGGCCTGAGGCCTGCAGCTTGGGGTAAATATATTTATTTGACACCAATACAGTTACCAGATTATATGCATTTTGCTTGTTACTGTCATCTTTGCATGCTGGTTCATTCCCATCTGCACCTAAATTAACATCCTGGGGATGCAGCAAAGTGATAATAAATGATCGGCGCTATAATCAGTTATTTTTTAACATGTGTCTGCCAATATGAGAAAGCCTCTACAGTGTTTATATTCTCTGCATGAAATTTATTTAGCTGTTTCCCAACACTTTTTTTATTCATTAATAAAACATTTTCTGCAGAGGAGATGAATAATTCCTTTTCACTATACTGGTTACCAGCACCGCAGAGGGAATTCTGTTCAGAAACAAATATACTCATGGAATTTATAAAAGAAATTGGTTGCAAATAAGATTTATTATCAATGTGTGTCTAACTTAACTTTTTAATTTGAGGGTAGATGCAAATTAATAATTTTTATTTTTCTGCAAATTTATAATTAAACTGATAGGCAAGCATTATTCAGTGGACCATTGAAGTACAATACACAGATTGTGTTTACTTACAGGTATAAAGGTTTTCAGAACATGCTGCAAGTACATCGAGGGCATCAATATTCAAATAGCAAGAAGACCATGTCTGGTGCATACGAAAACTCACCTTTCTTTCTATTTATGAATACTCATTAAGTATGTATTTCCACTATTATCTCAAACTTGTCGGTTCTTTTTTATTTCACTGACCGAGATTATACAGGGATATTTTAAATGCTGATTTCAGCACACTGCCATGGATATTGTATAATAACTGGTTTTACCTTTAATCTCCTGCTTTTGATTGTTTTCAATTTATTTGTAATTCTTGAAGTTCTCGATGGAGTGGCTAAACTTATTTCTTTCTCCAACAAATGAAAACAAAAGACTAAATGGATGGTTGATAGCTGGAACGGACTCAGTGGGCTGAAGGGCCAGTTTTAATTTTGTATCTCTCTGAATCTACAAATCTAAATTGATTCAGCCGATGTGACAACACAAAGAGAGCTTTCCTTTTCATTTTATATATTTTACAGCGAGCAACGTTTTAAAAGTTTCTCTCCCTCTTCCTGCGCCTTTAGATTTTACCAGCTATAATGTAGGAATTTAGTAAAAGTGTGATGGTTGCCTCTCTCTTCTCAAGGGTAGTGATTTAATCTGAGTATCTGGGTAAATTTGCATCAGCGGGTACTTGACGTTCAGAAACCACAGGTAGCATTGCCAGTCCAAACACCCCATCGTGCGATTCATCAACAACAACAGCTTATCTTCACCCTCGTCTCTGCCCCACTGTTTCCTAATTTGTCAGCAGAAATTATACCATATCAAATGAGGCAGGAACATTAATTCCTCGCTGGTGAAAGTCCCTGTATTGGTCACGTTGATGATTTCAATAATTTTTTAATGTCGAGACTAACAAAGAACTAGCTGTTGGAGATTCAGATTGTGGCAATTTGGTGTTAAAGTGTGTTTTTTAAGGTTCATTAATTTATGTTCTTTTAACAAATAATAACATTTATGAGAAATATACTTGGATTTCTTAAGAATGTTTATTAAGGTTAATTCAGAGCTTACATTCAAATTTTGCTCTTTTGATCATATAATTCATGTTGTCCAACTCAGACTTTTCCATCTCTTCACTCCAAACAGGATGATGAAGAAGTTATGGGTGAGCCTAAAAGCTGCAAAGAATTCTACAGATTCACATCTTCTGACTAAAGAAATTCCTCCTCATATCTTTCCTAAAAGAACGTCCTTTAATTCTGAAGCTATCCACTTTATTCAAGCCTTTCACTATTCTGTATGTTTCAGAGGTCCCCCATCATTCTAAACTCCAGCGAGTGCAGGCCCAGTGCCGTCAAATGCTCATCATTAGTTCTACAACTCCTCTCCAGGGTTCAACCATTTACTGTGTACATCCTGCCGTGGTTTGATGTACCAAAGTGTAATACCTCACACTTGTCTGAGTTAAATTAAATCTGCCATTCCTTGTCCCACCGTCCCAAGATCTTGATCCTGTTATAAATTTAGATATCCTTCCTCACTGTCCACTATACCACCAATGTTGGTATGATCTGCAAATTTACCAAAAATGCAGGATCATGATCAACTAAACATGTGGGCCAATGAAAATATCTAATGGAGTTTAATTCAGATAAGTATGAAATGTTGGAATTTGTAGTCAAATCAGAGTAAGACCTTCATAATGAATGGTAGGCCCCTGAGGATTGTTGTAGAACAGATGGATCTAGGAATGCAAATACATTGTTCCTTGAAAGTGGCATAGAGATTGGTAAGGCAGTGATGTAGTCTTTAACGCACTGCCCTTCATCAGGTAATTGAGTGTAGAGGGGGGGAGTAGGGGAGGGGGTTGAAGGGGGGGGGGGGGGGGCTGTATGGGAGGGGGCATGTAGGGGAGGGGGGTGTAGGGGAGGGGGGGTGTGGGAGGGGTATGTGTGGGCTCATCGGTTCCCGGCACTGGCTCCGGCGGAATTCCTGGCTCCAAGACCCAGCTCCGGACTCACTCAGCTGCTTCCGTCCCCAGCGCCTGTCGCACTCACAGCCCCCGCCCGCGAACACAGCCTGTCCCTGCCCGCGAACACAGCCAACCCCCGCCTGCGAACACAGCCCGCCTCCACCCGCGGAACACAGCCCACGCTCTGCTGCTTCAGCTTCATTCGTGGCGGCTTGTGGACGGGCGGCTTGTGGATGGGCGGCTTCTGGACATGCTCATGGACTCAGCCCCGCCTCCGGGTATTTTTTCTTCTCCAGCGGGTGCCGGAAGGGGCATTATCTTCATGGTGACTGACAAGGGAGAGGATGACGTTGCTGATCTCACGATTGTTTAAACCTTCATAACTTTTGTAATCTTCAACCAATCAGAACCAAACCTTGTGGCTTGGAGCAGAGGAGAATGGTGAGTAAGTTAGCGAGTAATCCTCGCGATATAGGGTAACGTTTTTGCGCAAATATAAAACCAATGCAGACCGGAAGTGGTCAACGTGAGAGTTTTTGCAATAGGATAGATAGATAGATAGATAGATAGATAGATAGATAGATAGATAGATAGATAGATAGATAGATAGATAGATAGATAGATAGATAGATAGATAGATAGATAGATAGATAGATAGATAGATAGATATCCATTTATGTTGTTGAATAAAATAAATAAAGGTTAACATGAACAGAAATGCTAGCAACTCAGGTTGCAAAATAACAATTTGGATCTTAGTCTAAACTGGTTAAAATTCAACTTTGGATCATTTGAGCTTCAGATGATGGGAAAACAAATTTGCTTCAGTGGTCAGCATCATTGAATGAATAATGTGAAATACCTTGACCTAATAACAAAGTGCCAGATTGTGCTCACCTTGGGCGGACTTTTCCATCAGGAACCATTTGGCAAAATTTGTCTCGTGGGGCTGGTCTGCTCTGATTTTCATGCATGCGCATTGCTGAATAAATTAAATGCAAGCTGTGTAAGTTGTCAGTGCACCTGACTTCCTGTACTCACCAAGTTCAGCGATGTGCATCTGAGGGATCAACTGTACAGACCCATTCATTTCATTTCAGCTTAACAATTTAAGAATAGGGGGTTACACAAAAAGCTGGAGAAACTCAGCGGGTTCAGCAGCATCTAAGGAGCGAAGGAGATAGGCGACGTTTCGGGTCGAGACCCTTCTTCAGAGTCTTCAGAGTCTGAAGAAGGGTCTCGACCCGAAACGTCGCCTATCTCCTTCGCTCCTTAGATGCTGCTGCACCCGCTGAGTTTCTCCAGCTTTTTATGTAACCCTCGATTCTCCAGCATCTGCAGTTTCTTCTTTAACAATTTAAGAATAGGGATTGGCAAAGTGGCACAGCTGGTAGAGCTGCTGCCTCACAATGCCTGCAACATGGGTTTGGCCTGATCTCAGTTTCTGTCTGTGTGGAGTTTACATAATCTCCTTATCACTGTGTGGATTTCCTCTGGAGGCTCCGGTCTCGTCCTACATCCCCAAAGGCATGTGGGTTTGTATGTCAATTGACCTTTGCAAATTGCCTCTAATGTGTAGGGAGTGGATGAGAAACTGGCATAACACAGAATGAGTGAATGGGAGATTGATGGTTGGCATGGATGGTGGGCCAAAGGGCCTGTTTTCATGCTTTATGTCTAATCATAAACAATTTACCCTAATTTCTAGGACATTAAGTGTTTTGATTTACAATATATGAATATTAATATATATTTTTTTTTATCAAAGCCTACTTTGAACATTTTAGATATCTCATCAGAAGCATTTTAAAGTAGTTCAAAAGTCTTTGACACCAGTCTTTGAACTTTCATAAAGCCTTCAGGACAACCCAACGTGGGCGTCATGATCCTCATGGATGAATGCTTCCCTTATCAAACCAAACTCTGATTTAGATAGTAAACAGACGAGGTGCCTGAGTATATTGGATATTACAGGAAGTCAGGTGCACTGGCAAGAGGCATTTCATGTTTTACATGTGTTTGATTTATGCATTTTTGAAATAATGTGTTTGTTTAATTAATACCAAAACCTAATTTACATGCAGTATTTTTGAAATAACACATTCAAATTTGCACCTGTTTAAATGTATATGTTTAATTTTTGAATTACATGCTGATTTAAAGGAAGGTAACACCCCTGTAAAACTCAAGATGCCTGTGCCTTGTATGCTTCAGTAACTCTATGCCTCATACAGATGGTCAATGTGTATTAACCACCTTATGTCACATTGGTATTGCATTCTCAATGGGACCATATTGGGCGGGATCCTACTCAATCCAACCACCAACCACCACACTTGATCTCACATTAGTCACATAACTGCACTAACCTTCTGTAACAACACCAACTCTAAGCCATCTGTAGCCTTGGTTGGCCGGCTGTCCCATGAATGGAACAGTCTGCTTGTGGCAACCAGGCCTCCAAGTTTAGCATCCTGTGGGTCTATTCTCAGCAGTGCCCTCATGACCTTTGACACGTGACTGCTGAAATAGATTTCAATAATTTAAAATATTAAAATAATTTCAAAAGATTATTAAATTAATGAATTCATACATGCTTTAATAATTTATTTGAAAACACATTAAACTAAATTAAAACATAAATATAAAACATAAATGAAAATTATAGCTACACCTCTCTCAATAATGAAAGTCAGTAATCCATCCAAATGAATGGATGCACTGTCTTTATCTGGCAGAAAGCTGAGGGGCTAAATTAGAAAGTATCCAGCCCTTTGGCTCAGTGACTTATGGAGGGTGATAGGTGGAATCAAGTGTATGGTGGGCAGACGGGTTCAACTGCCCTGACCGCAGGAGAATAAAAAGGAAACATAGAAACATAGAAACATAGAAAATAGGTGCAGGAGTAGGCCATTCGGCCCTTCGAGCCTGCACCGACATTCAATGTGATCATGGCTGATCATCCAACTCAGTATCCCGTACCTGCCTTCTCTCCATACCCCCTGATCCCTTTAGCCATAAGTGCCACATCTAATGCCCTCTTAAATATAGCCAATGAACTGGCCTCAACTACCTTCTGTGGCAGAGAATTCCAGAGACTCACCACTCTCTGTGTAAAGAATGTTTTCCTCATTTCGGTCCTAAAGGAATTCCCCCTTATCCTTAGACTGTGACCCCTTGTTCTGGACTCCCCCAACATCGGGAACAATCTTCCAGCATCTAGCTTGTCCAACCCCTTAAGAATTTTGTAGGAAGAAGCTTAGACTTCATTGCCTTCCATCACAGGATGTTTACGTAAACTTTTATGTAGTTGTGCATTTTGGTGCTTTTTTTTAGTACGGCTGTATGGTAATATGAATTTCACTGTACCTAAATTGGTACACATGACAATAAACAGACCTTTGAACCTTCGAACCTTTGAGATGGAGCCATGGAGGAGGGAGAGAGGGGAAACGGGTAGGTGATAGGTGGAATCACATAGGTGGGGGGGATAGATGATAGGCACATAGAACCAGGTGTGGTAGGGGATGGGAAAGGTGAACAAAAGAAGGAAACATTTCTGTGGTCAGGTGTATGGGTGATGGGCAGCACCTGGGAGGAAGGGTGGAAGTGGGAAAGCAGTACAAAGGGTGTGGCTTATCTGGAATCGGAAAATTCAATGCTCATGCTCTTGGGTTGGAGGTTACCAAATCGGTTTATGACGCATTGTTCTTCTACTGTCTGTTAGGCCTCACCACACACCGGAGAAGATAGGTCAATGTGGGAAATGGGAAGGCCATCTGCAGTGATGTGCAAACAGAAGTCCAAGATAGCTATTGCAGAGTGTCATTGTTCTGCAAAATGGTGGACTAGTCTACTTGTGCTCTTGTTGATGTGGAGTAGGCCATATCGCGAGCACCAAATGCACAACACAGGTCTGAAGGTATTCCCCATGAATCTCTGCTGCATGTGGAATGGGTGTTTAGCTCCTCAGATGATGGTGATGGAGGAGGTAAAAGGACAAGGGTTGCACCTCCTATAGTTTCAGTGTGAAAAGCCCGGGGACAAGGAGGAGTAGATGTGGAGGGATGAACTTATCAGAGAGTTGCAGAGGGTGGACCCTATAGAAAGCAGAAAGAGGATGGCAAGAAGGGATGCCATGATTAGTGGTGGATTTCCATTTAGTTTAAAGATGTAATGTGGCATCAAGCCCTTCGGCCCACCAAGTCAATGTTGACCTTCAATCATCCATTCACACTAGTTTACATTATCCCATTTTCCTATTCACTCCCTGCACACTCAGGGTAATTTACAGAGGTATTTTAAGTTGAGTTGAGTTTATTTTATTGTCTTACATATTTGTCTTACATTGTCTTAAGTTTATTTACTTACCAACCCTCACATCTTTGGGATGTGGGAGGAAACCAGAGCACCTGAAGGAAACCCATGCGGTTGCAGGGAGAATATACAAACTCCACGCAGACAACACCTGAGATCAGGACCAAACTTGGGTCTCTGGTGCTGTGAGGCATCAGGTCTACCAGCTGTGCCAAAAAGTCACATTGGAGCTGACCAGATAATATACTTCATGCAGAAGCTTGTGGCGTCGAAGGTGAGGATCAAGGGAATTATGTCGGGGGTGGGCAGGAGTGGTGAGAGTAGGAGCAGATATCTGGGAAATGGAGCAAATAGAGAAAATATATAAATCTGTGCATGCCCCATGTTCAAAATATTGGTTCCTTCAACTTGTTCCACAATTGAATGTTTGGTCTTCATAACTCTTTTTGACTTTTCCCCATGCCCCCTGACTCCCCTATAATTTAGACGGTGTAAGTTCCTGCGTTGAACACAAGCTATGATTCCATCTCCACAGCTCCCTATGGTGGGGGTTCAATATTCATTACCCTCACAGAGGAGAACATGCCCCCCTTGATCTATACACCATTGAGGGGAAAAATATTCAGTATCAATCTGTCTCATTTGTTAATCCACCACAGAATCTCATACATCAATAAATGCCTCCCTCTCATTCTTCTACACTCCAATGAATATTTCGCCGACTTCCTACCCAGGAACTATCCTAACGAAACTTCACTGCACTGCCTCCAATGCCAATGCATTATTCCTTAAAAGCAGAGATCAAAGCTGTACGAAGAGCTCTAAGTCCTGTCTCACCAATTATATTAAAGCATACCTCTTATAATACTCCATACTCCATTAAATTCCTGCATTCCATTCCTTCCAAATTACTTGTTGCAGGCGCATGTTAACCTTTTGTGCCCATGTATATTATATCCCACTAGTGTTTAAACTTGCTGCAGTTTGCTAGGTCCCGTAAGGCTGGTTGCAGGAACCAGCAGGGACACTTCCAAAAAGGGAAAAATAAAAATTAACAGAAAATAAGGCGAGGGTGTCGCCTATAAAAGTAAAAACCTACCCGTGGGGCCGCTGTTAGCGGGTGTACGCTGGCTTCAGAGACGCCAGCAATTCAGCCAGCGGCAGCAACTCCGGTGTTTCAGAGCACTGTGGCCACTCCCGTCCGGAGGCAGGCCAAGAGTAAATTGGCCAGGCCTATCGACTCTGATGAGTCAGGCCAGGAAGACTCCCCTCCTTCCAATAAAAAGGTTGGGGACGTCTGGACAGCATAGATCACCTCATAGATAAAATGATCAATCAGGAGGTGTTCCAGCCGGGGTTTTATACCTCCAGGGTTCCCCAGCAGCTCTCAGCAGTAACCTCTAGCAGAGGTCCGTATAGGAAAGAGCTGTACAGGGAGGAAGAACAATATGCCTACGAGTCTGCATGGGGACCCATAACAGCAGCACCTTTTTAAGGGCTGCATGATACCTCCCTTGAGCATGAGCCGGGAGAGCCAGGGAAGTATGACTCTGACCCTGAAGTTGGTGATACTGCAGAAGAGCATGCACCAAAACACATGAGCTATGCTCCAGTTGTGCCGGATGTGGCAAGAATATTTGCCATACCGGCTGGAACTGATGAACAGATGGATGAAAACCTGGCCGGAAATGTTAACTATATGGCCTCTCACCAGCTCCAGGGCTCCATAATTGAGGAAACTTTGCAGAGATATCAGGCACCTGTTAACTGTGCATCGCTCAAAGTGCCCACAGTGAACCAGGCTATCTGTGGGCAATTGGGTGCATCATGAGGGCGCATGAGTTGAGGCTGCAGAAAGTCCAGAAACTGGTTGGAGCAGGAATAACGGCATTTGGGCAAATGGTGCAAGGGCACCACTATCAAAAAACACAGCAGGATATGCTGGCCCTGCTGTGTAATGCCTATTTTTGAAACTTAATTATTCAGGAAATAGCCATCAAGCCTATGCTTAACCTACGGTTCACAGCCTTGTGCAGATCCTCTAATATCGAGAAAATGACCTGGACGATGAGGCAAAAACAATCGGCCTCATCGAAACTCATCCCGGGAGCAGGATGCCGCCTCGAAAACCATACCCTTTGAAACGGGCTACATACTATGGTGCAGGTCAAGGATCAAGCCGGGCGACTCCAGCTACACGCATTGCTTCTCGACCTTTTGGCTAAGATCAAGTGTAGTATCTGTTCTTATCAGTTTAATATCTGATACGTCTGATGTGAGTGCTTCAGGAGGGGGAGCCACTGATACAGAGTCTAGCCATGGTGGCAGATGGAGTGTGCAAGAGGCATTAGTTTAATATCTGATACGTCCCTTATCTAGGGACCAAAACATTGGCACACTCCAATGCACACCCCAAACAGGGCCAGGAGACCAAGGAATCCAGCAACCATGGAGGTACAAGCATTAGACTAGTCCAGGATATATCCACTAGAGATCGGTCACTGGTCGGGGGTAGGTTGCAATTGTTCTATGATGATGGTGCTGCATAACATGAGATCTATTCATATTGGACAGTATCCAGGGGTCTCGAATCGAATTTATCTCGGAAGTACATCCACCCGTACAAAATACACTTAGTCGGGTATTGTGTTTTTAAGACCAGAAATTCTACAGGTGAATGATGAAATTGGAATATTATTCCAAAAAGGGGTAATTAAAAGGACGGCTTATCAGCCTCAACAATTTGTGTCCAATATATTCCCCAGGCAAAAGAAGGATGGTGGGTGTCGAGTCATTCTGGACCTAACCCGACTTAACTCTTATGTCCAGTATAAACATTTTACAATGGAAACTTTCAGTACTTCTAAGCAACTGGTATAAAAAGGGTGTTATATGGCAACCATAGCTCTGAAAGATGCATATTATTCAGTACCAATTCATTACAATTACCGTAGATATGGAAAATTAGATGGATGAGACATCTGTGGCAATTTAAAGCTTTGCCCAATGGGTTAACCTCAGCCCTAGGTTAGTTATAAAATTGTTGAAAACAGTATTAGAGCTATGCGCCCAGAATCACATTCTAATGGCTTTCTTGGATGATGTTCTGATCATGGGCAAAACTCAGGAAGCAGCTGAGGAATCGGTTTCAGTTACCAAACACCTGTTTGAGAGGTTAGGCTTCCTCAACCATCCAACTAAATCCAAATTAGTACCATCTAGAATGATTGACTATTTAGGGTTCATCATTGATTCAACTAAAATGTCAGTGACTTTGCCTACGGCCAAAACTGTAGAAATTATGGTGGCATGTAGCAATGTGGTAGGTGAACAACAACCCTCCATCCGATGAGTAGCCAGTGTTATTGGCAAATTAGTGCCCATTTTCCATAGAGTACAGTTCGGACCTCTGCACTATCAGAATGTGCAATGAGCTAAAGAACAAGCACTGAAAGAACATGCAGGTCATTTCCATAGACCAATGCAGTTGCCAGCCGAAGCCATCGCTGAGTTACAATGGTGGATAGTTCATGTCTCACGATGTACTAGAGACATTCTGACTCAACAACCTTCAGTTTTATAAACTGATGTGAGTGCTTCAGCAGGGGGAGCCACTGATACCGAGTCTAGCCGTGGTGGCAGATGGAGTGTGCAAGAGGCATTAATCCTGCAGGGGCATGAGATAAACTACATAGAATTGCTGGGTGAATTCTAAGGCCTAGAAGCATACTGCTCAACAATGCATGATTTACATGTTCAGCTTCAGATTGACAATAACACAGCTGTTGCATATATCAATCACATGGGTGGAATTAGGTCATTTTTATCATGTGACAATCTGGCTAACCTCATCTGGCACTGGTGCATTACGAGAAACATCTGGATCTCAGATATCTACCTACCAGGTAGAGATAACGTGAAAGTGGCAGACACCAGGTCACGTAAATTCAATGACAACACAGAATGGATGCTGAATCCAAAAGTTTTGAAAATGATTGTCAGCCGGTATGGATCACCAGACATAGATCTGTTGCATCCAGGTTAAATCACATGTTACCTAAATACGCCTCATGGGAACCGGATCCAGGGGCATGCGGTGGATGCATTCTTGCTACATTGGGGACGTACGTTCTTTTACGCTTTTCCCCATTCTGCCTCATCAGTCAATGTCTCACCAAAATAGAGCACGACTCCGCTTTAGGCATTTTGGTAGTTCATGACTGGCCCACACAGCCATGGTTCCCATTGTCCTGAGACTGATGACACAGCCATTCATGACTATCGCCAAATGCAGCAACTTTTGGTTCACCCTGTGACAGGCAAGAGTCACCCTTTACATGATCGTATTAATCTGTTGATTTGCATATTCTGACCAGACCGCTCCAGGGACTCGGACTATCGAGTAGGACCGTGGATGTGATTACGGCGGCCTGGAGAGATAGTACTAAAAAACAATATGTATCTCATATTAATAAATGGGAGATGTTCTGTTTACAGTCAAGCATGTCTCATCATACTGCGGGCATACCGGATGTATTGGAGTTCTTGGCCACATTGCATTTTGACGAGCAGTTGAGCTATAGTGCCATTAATAGTGCTCAAAGTGCTTTGTCCTCCTATTTAGAGCAACGGTCGGGATATCACTGTAAAGGGTGGCCCAATTCATGAGAGGTATTTTAACAAAAACCCTCCCAGACCTAGATATACGGAAATCTGGGATGGGACCATAGTTCGCACACTGCTTTGGCAATGGGCTACAATTACATCTCTGTCTTTCCAGAAGTTAATGATCAAAGTGATCATGCTTATGGCGCTAGTGTCAGTGCAACAGGTCCATACATTGCAAAAGCTACGACTGGACAGCATGCATTCTTCTGTAGATAATATTAGGTTTTATGTATATGATCGAATCAAACAAAGCAGCCAGGGATGGCTGGAACCTAAATAAGCTTTAAAGCGTACCCCATTGACCTGAAACTATGTGTAGTTACGCACCTGAGTCAATTTATCAAGGTCATCAAGAGTCTCAGAGGCTCTGAAACAGCGATGCTCATCAGCCACAAAACACCTCATAGAAAGGTGTCAGTACAAACTATTTCTAGATGGCTGAAACAGGTTTTGGTTTATGCTGGAATAGACACTGATATATTTAAATCTCACTCCACCAGGGCGGCGTCAATGTCCGCAACAAAGGTGCAGGACGTGCCTTTAGACCAAATCCTCGCTGCAGGATGGTCCAGTGAAGGAACCTTTTCACGATTTTATGATAAACCTGTCCTCGCAATGGAAGAATTTGGGCATGCTGTTTTGGGTTCTGTTTGATTTCTCCTTTGAAATTTACCATGGCAGAGAGGGGTTATTACTGTTCGTTTATTGTTCAATACGTTCATTGTATAATTTAAACAGCGTTCAATACATTATTTGTTTATCCTGTGTCAACCGAGGCAGTGTGTCATATGGAACTGGATCTACGACACTCGCTTCTCTCTCGTAGGTGTTAGTAACAAATCGAGCAGCCTGTCTTTGGACACGTTTGATGGATGAAATGTTTTTATCTGTGTATGGGTCCCAAGCTGCAACTGCGTAGTCCAGATGAGGTCTAACAAGGGTGAAATACAGCTTCTCCTTGACAGAAGCTGAACAATGATGGAAGTTGCGCCTCAGGAAGTTTAGGACACCTGTTGCTTTCACTGTTACATGATGAGTCTGACCATATTCTTACTGTTATATTCTAGGCCACCCAATGGACAGCAGGATATAGATGATCAGATATGTGGACTGATTACTGAAGGGTGCAAGAAGCACTGGGTTGTTGTAGTGAGTGAATTTAACTTCCTCATTATTGAGTAAGACTTACTCAGCGCAATAGGATTAGATGGGGCAAAATTAGTTATGTGTATCAAAGACAGTTTACTTAAACAGTTTGTGGATAGTCCGACTCAAGGATGGACCATACTGGACCTTGTATTGTGGAAAAAGCCTGGCCAGGTGACTTTGTTGTGGTGGAATAATTTAGAGCTAGTGATCACAATTTCCTAAATTGTGATGTGGGAAGGAACTGCAGATGCTGGTTCAAACTGAAGATAGACACAAAATGCTGGAGTAACATCAGCAGGATGGGCAGGATCTCTGGAGAGAAGGAATAGGTGATTTTGGATCAAGACCCTTCTTCAATCCCTAAATTGTAGGATAGTTTTGAATCAGGACTGGATTGCATGTTGGGGAAAGATACCTAATTGGGGAAACGGCAGATTACAATGTCATCAGGCTGGAACTAAGGAGGAAAGATTGGGAGCAGTTATTATTGGGTAAGTCCACTGATGAAGTGTGGGTGTCATTTAAAGGCCAGCTTATCAAATTGCAGGATCACCATTTTCCAGTAAGGCTGAGGGATAAGGACAGAATGGTAAGGGAACTGGATGACAAAGGAGTTGTAAATCTGGTTAGGATCTCTTATTTTCAATGTTATCGATCAATATTTACTAAATGATCTTCTATCATTGTGTTCACTGGGTCACATGATTCACAGGAGTGACCAATAATTTCTGAGAGAACCAAAATGTACTGAATGTTAAAATGACAAATGACAAAATAGACGTTAATTTTCGAGTGGGTATTGTTCACAACACAATGTGGATTATGTCATTTTCTGTGGATGTAATTGATGTAATTCAATGTGGATGATTCAATTCAAAGCTTCATTTTAGCTTTGTTCCGTTTGTAGATTTATAAGACTTTGGTTGGGCCACATTTGGAGTATTGTGTGCAATCCAGGTCGCATTAGTACAGGAAAGATGGGGACATTTTGGAGAGGGTGCAGAAAAGGATTACCAGAATGTTGCCTGGATTAGAGAGAAATAGTTATAAATAGTTTGGACAAACTTGGAAATTCAGAGGTTAAGGGGAGACCTGACAGAAGTATATAACATTATGAGGGGCATAGATAGTTTAAATGGACAGAAACCTTTGCCCAGTGTGGAAATGTTAAAGACTAGATGGCATGGCTTTAAGGTGAGGGGAGCAAAGTTAAAGGAGGTGTGCAGAGCAAGTTTTTTACACAGAGAGTGGAGGGTGCCAAGAACGTGCTGGCAGAATTTTAGATAAATACATGGATATGGAGAGAATGGAAGGATCATGTACAGGAAGAAAAAAATAGTTTAACTTGACAACATGTTCTGCATGGACATTGTGGGTTGAAGGACCTCTTCTTGTGCTATAGCATTCTACGTTCATTGATTAAGTCCACTGAATTATGATGTACTGCACAATTTCCTAACTATGTTCAGATTTTTTAAATATTTCTTCCACTGTTAAATTTGAGTAGCAATGTTACAAAATTTTGAGATTTTAAAAATCAAGTCTGTAATTTATCCCATCAGATAACGCATAAAAATAAGTTTAATTTGACACCTAATTAACGTTCATATCTTCAGTATTAAAAATGTTATGGCCATTTTCATATTCGGAAATTAGCATCTTGTTCCCTATTGCTTTTCCATTGACTTAACACAAAAGCTGTGACCAAGGACAGTCAAAAGTCCATAACTTTCTTAAAAATTATGAGAACTGTATGAAATTTTCAGTTATTATAGATTGAAGCATTCTGAAACAAATATAAAATATCTTACTTGGATGACCTGAAATTAAAGCATATAGTTAGTTAGTTACCTAATTGTTGTTAATTACAAAATTGACTGTTGTGACGGAAATAGTAATTAACACCCAGACTGTCTTGAAAATTCAAAAAATTGATATTCTCAAGATCAGAACTATAATATTATTGTATTGTATGCTGTAAATCTATAACTGATAGGTAAATAAATTACAATTTCCAGCAATAGACCAGGTCTTTATGGAGAAGATCAGTTGCTAGCTGGTACATTGGCATATCATAATCAGTAGCATCATCATACTCCTCAGATTGTAACCAATAGCAACTTGTTTTTCCTCAACTTTTCAATTTTGGCATTGTAAACTACAAGTTTTTGCTCTTCAAACCACGCATGACATGCCTTTCTGCCCACTATTTCCTATTAAGAATGTCCTTTAGATTCCATTTCTTAAGAAAAGGATTTTTTTTTAAATAGCCTACGTATCCAAATAACAAACTAATCCCATTCACACAAGAATTCACAATATAACATGATTTTTAAATCTCACTGTCATTAATTTATATTCCAGATGGAAGGAATTTAATTTTTAATTCCCATAATTATAATCGGGGCGGCGACCCGACTTGGTCCCGGAGCGGTTGCAGCGGCCCGACCACGGGCTCGATGGACCCCCCAGGCCGCGGAGTTGAACCGGCCCATTCGTGGAGCTCGGTTGCACCGCGGGACTGACTTACCATCGCCCAGTACGGTCGCGGCATCTGAGGCCTGGATCACCTCGGCGCAGAGGGAAACAAAGAGGGAAGAGACACAGACTTTAAGATTTTGCCTTCCACCACAGTGAGGAGGTGTTTGGTGAACTCACTGTGATGGATGTTAAATTTGTGTTTATTGTGTGTTCTGTCATTTTTTATTTATTTATTTTTGATTATATGTATGACTGCAGGGAAACAGAGTTTCGTTCGGACCGAAAGGTCTGAATGACAAATAAAGAATCTAATCTAATCTAATAAATTAATCTAGAAACATCCAAACAATATAATCAAAATTATTATTATTTTGCACAATACATGGGACTAAAACTGATATTTAGTATGAAAATCTTGACTATGGGTAGACAATTACACAAAATATAGACGATTTAGATGCTCTTATGACATGATTGTCCAAAAAAAAGAGCATTTAAATCAACTTGCGAGCGGGTTTTTCTGAAACGCGATCGATTGGAATGATGCATTTGCGGTGAATTTGAACCTCATATCGGCAGGAAAAACACTGCCGGTTCGTATGGGGCCCAAATCACATTTTCGCAACATAAAATTAGATTAAAGCCATCCCAAGGAGCAAGTTTATATGTAAAATAAATGACTTACCTTGTTTTGTCCCATTCATGCAATCCGTCACATTGTAGGCATTGAAGGCATTAAAAGTCGTATTTTATTTTAATATAATTATTAAATTGTCTCACGATTAAACAAAAAAAAAAAAAATCGGGTACGGAAGTCGGATCGATTTTTCTTCAGCAGCTAGCAGCCCCAGGAAATCTGCCTCCGTCAGGCAGTAGAAAACGTCATTTTAACCCCACCCCACCCCCTTCAAAAGTGCCAAAGTCGCGCCCACGGCCAGTGGGAGAACTGCAGCACCGCTGAAAGTAAGTTTTGTAACATCATTAATTAAAGGACACCCATGAGGAGCTTGTGTTGTTTCTATGTTATTAATCTGTAGAGTTGCTGCCTTACAGTGCCAATAGACAATACATAATAAGTGCAGGCATAGGCCATTCAGCCCTTTGAGCCAGCACCGCCATTCACTGTGATCATGGCTGATCATCCACAATCAGTACCCTGTTCCTGCCTTCTCCCCATACCCCTTAACTCTGCTACCTTTAAGAGTTCTACCTAACTCTCTCTTGAAAGCATCCAGACTATTGGCCTCCACTGCATTCTGAGAGAGAATTCCACAGATTCACAACTCTCTGGGTGAAAAAGATTTTCTCATCTCTGTTCTAAATGGCCTACCCCTTATTCTTAAACTTGGTCCCTGGTTCTGGTCTCCCCCAACATCAGGAACATGTTTCCTGCCGCTAGCATGGCCAAACCTTTAATAATCTTATATGTTTCAATAAGTTCCCGTCTCATTCTTCTAAATTCCAGTGTATACAAGCCCAGTCGCTCCATTCCCTCAACATATGACAATTCCGCCATCCCGGGAATTAACCTCGTGAATCGACGCTGCACTCCCTCAACAGCAAGAATGTACTTCCTCAAATTTGGTGACCAAAACTGCACACAATACTCCAGGTGTGGTCTCACCAGGGCCCTGTACAACTGCAGAAGGACCTCTTTGCTCCTATACTCCTCTTGTTATGAAGGCCAACATGCCATTAGCTTTCCTCACTGCCTGTTGTACCTGCATGCTTACTTTCAGTGACTGATGAACGTATATCCCATTGTACTTTACCTTTTCCCTACTTGACACCATTCAGAAAATAATCTGCCTTCCTGTTTTTGAAACCAAAGTGGATAACCTCACATTTATCCACATTAAACTGCATCTGCCATGCATCTGCCCACTCACCCAACCTGTCCAAGTCACCCTGCATGCTCATAGCATTCTCCGCACAGTTCACACTGCCACCCAGCGTTGTGTCATGTGCGAATTTGCTATTGGTACTTTTAATCTCTTCATCTAAATCATGAATGTATATTATAAATAGCCGCGGTCCCAGCACCGAGCCATGTGGTATCCCACTAGTCACTGCCTGCCATTCTGAAAGGGACCTGTTAATCCCTACTCTTTGTTTCCTGTCTGCCAACCAATTTTTTATCCATGTCAGTACCCTACCACAACTACCATGTCAGTACCCTACTCCCTATACCCAGGGACCTGGGTTCGATCCTAATGACGGGTGCTTGTCTGTACGGAGTTTATACGTTCTCCCCGTAATCTGCATGGGTTTTCTCCAACATCTTCGGTTTCCCCCCACACTCCAAAGACATGTAGGTTTCTAATTGGCTTGGTATAAATGTAAAAATTGTCCCTTGCATGTGTTGGACAGTGTTAGTGTGCAGGGATCTCCGGTCTGTGCGGACGCGATGGGCCAAAGGGCCTGTTTCCGCGCTGTATCTCTAAACATAAAAACTAAACTAAAACAAAGGATTAATATGCGTATTATGTTTACAAATTGATGTAGGAAAATAGCTAATTAAAATAAATCAGGGGGTAAAAGATCCTGCTTTTTGTATTAATGCTCCTCAACATGATGATATTTGGGAATGGGATCTTTTGTTACTTTTGGTATCCAGTATCCCATTCAAGTACTCAAAGGGAGGCATAGCACAGACCAGATACAAGGCTCTCTTTTAATTTGTCTCAACAACGCATGTAAGATCCAACTACAGAAGAATGTACTCTGCCACATCCACTGTGTACTTTTCCATTCTCATACCCTCTGGGTACATTTTTCCTTTTTCATTTTAATGTTAATTAGCCACCAATTATCAACATTTTTTGCGTGAGTGGCTTATGCCCACTAGGGTTCAGAAAATTCCAAACTCATTTCATTCAAGACCCCTACAGTTCTTATATGTTGGGGCTGGGTTTAATGCCATTTCCCAGAGGTGTTATAAATAAAAGATTCAAACTCAATATACCCACTGAATTCTTCAAAATCACCATGTTTTTCAAGGACATTATTACATATGCAACATTTCAGAGAGGGAGACTACACAGAAACAGCCCTTTCACCTTATTGATAGATACTTTCCTGCCATTGTCTTTGCAGGCACACACACTGATGTGGTGACGAGAATGCAATATGGGTGAAGAAAGCACAATTATTAAGAAATGTAATTAAAATACTCCATTCGCACGCATTGTAACTTTTTCACTGTTCACTGTTTTCTTTCAATGTATATTATTTAATGTTTTATTGATGCGGTAACATGAGGCATTCTATAAATATAACAAACTCAAGTTCCTTTGTATAATATCCATCTTTTCAAAATGTTACTACTGTTATAGTGACACATGCAAAGATGAACAAAAATGAATAGAGGCCCGAGTTTTCACCACCTCTCTCACTTGTTGAAGTAACCACCCACACACTTACCTTGTTGGTTATAACATACCTGTTTTGAAGAGTAGCAACCTGAATAGGTTCTTCATCATTTAATCATAACAGTGGGATAACAATACCGTGCTTTAAAACTGAGCCTTTCTCATGCACTTCAATTTGATTTTTATTCCAGTCTTTCATTGTTTCCATTGGTTTTCCTTTCTTCTTTTCACTTATGCTGCCACTTATCACTAATGATGCTAGCTGCCAACTGGGAGAATGGAAGTTTACCATGTTGAACAATCCTTAAACTCTACAGGCAGCAGACATGGAAGTGTTTCTATATTTTCAAGCTTTTGGCAGTCTTACTTACAAGTGATACTATGTTTGTACTTGTTCCAACATGTTCAGAGGAATAAAATCTGACAAACATGCCTAAGATTTGTCTTTCTTCAACTTGATATTACAAGGAAGTGCTCAATTCTTTTAAAAAACACATTAAATGTTACAAATTATCAAGAATTAAAGAGCAATGACAATCGTTCTTGCATTAAAAAGCTATTTAGTTTTTGTCCTGACTGTCTCCCTGTCATTTTTTTTTACATCAGAGCTTTTCCACCTCTCTCATCTATTCATATGCTTCAGTAATATTGAGCCTTATTTTCTCCCTGCTCACCTATGGATCTATTACTGTTATCTAAAGTTGCAGGTCAGTTCACAGCAATGAACATTTAGACAGGTTGTTGCTTTTATTGTCATGTATTTGTAAATATTGTTTTGCCATAATGGCATGATATTGCATGGTTTTTCTACTTAAAATACTTTAATTGTAATAATTATCTGTAAATTATGAATATAATGCCGGACCAACAATAAATTTCTAAGTCAATTATTATATGTGTGTATGGATTATATTAAACTATTTTAATATGTTACATAGGGATATTTGTATAATGAGCTTAGCTTTCATTCATATCAGCACACATTGCATTTTATAATGAAATTCAAATACCATGAAAATATAATTTGCTGCTTAAGTTGTTCTTTTTCATGTAAATCCATAATTCATCCATCCATATTGAAAATTTGTAATTATAATTATTGTTGGAGTCAAATAAGAACATTTTATAGGACAGCATTTTATGTAATTTTATATTTTTAAGTATATCTTTTATTGTCCTCTATTATAAGCTTATAATCCTCTATTTAAAAAAAATCTGTTGTATTAATCATATAGTAAGATTATTACTGAATGCTATCTGGCCTAGTTCATCAATTAATGCATATGTTTTTATATCAGGTAGTAGTAAAGTCATTTACCTCTACATAGGATGTGCCATTGTCATTCGGAAGGACATACACATTTCAAATAGATATTTAAAAATAATTTGCTTAATACATTGCTTTTTAAACTCACTTGCACTGTAATATAATCTGATTTTATGAAATGGATGGTAGCCAACCAAAGACAAAGCAAAACAGGAGAATTAGATAATTGTTGGAAAAAAGATCCAATGCCTCCTTTATTTATTGCAACAAAGATAATAGTCACTGAAAGATAACCAGGACCACTCTATGTCCTTGTTATCCAATGTTCCTGGAATGAGTGTAGGGCCAGGGAACAGGTGTCTGCTGAATATCTGCTGTTCTTGTAGATGAATTGCAGTGGATTAAAGGGGTTGTCCCACTGCGGCGACCTAATCTGCGAGTTTAGAAGATGTCACTGGAACTCTCCTTCATGCTGGAGGGAAGTTTCAGCATACTCACGGCATCGGTTTGGTCGTGGAACATTTTTCAGCATGTTGAAACATTTTCCGTGAGTAACAATTGGTCGACATGGTTCTTTTGAACTCGTAGTGCAGTGGAGTGGGGTCGCTATGTAGTTACAGGCAGTCGAGGGCAGCCGTAGGCAATCTCCTTCGCTGACCGGACATTTTAATTGGCTCATTGGAGTTTTCAGGACCAAGGAAAACCGACCAGTAAGTTAAATGCCTGGTAAACTTTATTAAAAGTTGTCTGGCTTCTTAAAAGTGTCTCCACTCCTTGTCCCCCCCCCCCACTTCTGCCCCCTTCTCTCCCCTCTCTCCCCTTCTCTTCCCTTCTCTCCCCCCCCCCCCCCCCGCGCTCTCTAAAGGACTTACCGTACACTGTGCAGCCGTCTTTTACCTTCCTGTTCATCCTGGGTGTGAATTTCAGTCAGCGCTAACCCTGATTTCCCTGGCCCCCGCCTTTGCAATGTGTTTGTGTGTGTGAGGTCGGTCGTTCCAGCTCGCAGTTTCATCGCTGACGGTCAATCCAGCTCGAGGTTTTTCAGGCGAGTGCCCTCGTGGTTGAAGGTCGAAGACAGTCGCTGAAAGGTCGCGTCAGTGGGACAGGTCCTTAAGGCAGCTGGATGCATAGAGTTGATGTCTGCCATGATCAGCCTCTCAAAGCACTTCATGATGGTGGATGTCAGAGCCACTGGATAGCAGTCATTAAGACATGCTACCTTGTTTTGCATTGGCACTTGGATGATAATGTTCCTCTTAAGTCAAGTGGGAACATCAGAATGGAGTAGGAAGACATTAATTATGTCCATTAATATTCCTGTGCAGGTCCTGAGGACAGCCAGGTACTCCATCCAGGCCTGTTGCTTTCTGCCAGTTCACTCTTGGGAAAGTTGATTTGACATCTGCAGCCATGGGTTCAAGCGGTCCTGAAGCTGCCAGGGCAGGTGATGCCATTCTCCTGACTTTGTGTTCAAAGTGTGCATAAAATGCATTGAGCTCATCTGGGTGGGATGTGTTGTTGTTAGCAATACTGCCTGCCTTCACTTTGTAGCCCATTGCGAATGTAAGCTTCGCCACTACCGATGGTTGCTGATGTGGCTTCCTGGTCCCAAAATGGTTTTCAAAGCAATTTGTATTACTAGCACATGAAATCACTTTAATCATACTTGTTACTTTCTTAAACATGATTTGATATAACTGGTGATATCAAAGATTGAAATAATCACGTGGCAATAAGAGAACGAGTAAAAAATTCAAAATAAAGCACCAAAAATAATCTATTTTCTTAAGACAGCAATTGCTTTCCAATCATCGTTAGAGGTCATGATAAATCTGATAGCAGAAAAAGCCTCCCTCTGTGAGCAAATAAGTAGTTGCACTGTTATCAGAACTGAATATTCACAAGAGAATTATTCTCCTTGCAAACATCTGTCATCTGATAAAAGTCATCAAGACAGTTCCTATATAAAATATATGTCACAAGTTATTGAGGTATTTAACACAATGACATTGTAAAGCGGCAATTGTGCATTCTGATATATGCCTATGAACATGATCATGTTTTTATTATGTTCTGCTAAATAACATATTTGATTTCAAAAATAGTGGAACTAAACAACACTGGAACATTGATAAATAAATGGGGCGCGTACCTGGCAGATAATTTATGCAAATAATTTAATAAGGAAGTGAAAAAAAAAATTAGATGCTGTGAATATGAAATAAAAATAAGCAGAACATTTTGGAAATATTCAGCAGGCCAGAAAGCATGGTTGAAACGAGAAACAAAGTTAACATTTCAGGTTGAAGATCCATCTTTAGAGCTGTGAATGAGAGGGAACAAATTATTTTTATGTTATAGAGAAGGTGGAGAAAGAATGCGGAGGACAAATCGATATTCTCCTTTTCCTTTCCATCGCTTTTAAGAAAATATTCCCAGTTATCTTTCACAACTTTTAACCAAATTTTGACCATGTTTCCCCATAAACCCTTGCTTAATTCTATTCTTGTATTCAATCCATGTCCTTTTGTACCTTCTGGCTCCTTTCTCTTAAAAAAAATACATTGTGCACCTTCTGGATTGTAGAGTCATAGAGCTATTCAGCACAGAAACAGGCCCCTCAGCCCAATTCGTCCATGCTGACCAAGTTGTTTAAGTAAGCTGGTACTCCTTGCCTGAGTCTGCCCCATCTTCGTCCAAACCTTTACTATCAATGTACCTGCCTAAATGCCTCTTACATGTTCTAATTACACCTGCTTCTACCTCTTCCTCTGCTAACGCATTTTATATATTCACCACACTGTGTGAAAAAGTAGCTCCTCAGATCTCTTTTAAATAGTTCCCCTCTCATCTTAAAGGAGGCTCGGTAGGCTCTTCGCTATTTCTATATGTGACTGTATCATTCTTTACCTAATATAGAGGAAAAAAAGCTACAATGGAGACCCATTGATATTTGTTATTACAATTAATTGATTTGTCATTGCTTCTTTTATCCTTATTTCTCTCTTCTATGTTCCAACAATTGCCAGCAAATGTCACAAAGTTAATCCAGTTCCATATAGTTCATTTTTGTTACTGTATTGAAGTTTTTTAAATGGCTTCTGAAAATTCACATAGATTCATAAACATTCTCTTTCCACTGTATTATTCCCTGGGATTGACCTGAAATTTGTCAGACCTGAACGATGAGTGTTTATTGCTCATCCAGAATTATCTTTGTTGAAACCATCTTCTTGAACCAATACTGTATTTCTGCTGAAGATGATCCCAGAATATTATTGGTTATCGAGTTCCATGATTTAAACCCTGAGAAAAGATTGTTGACACATTTCTAAGACATCTGGTAGCGACCTTAAGGTTCAGGACTTTAGAGTGTCTGCTGCCCTTTGGAATGAATCAACTTCAAGCTTCAAGACTGGTTTCCCGATGTTGGGGATCTGAGGAGGAAATCAATATGAATCTGATTCTGATTGATCTTGATGGTGAAATTTAACATATAAATCATTCATCTTTACCAAGCAGACACGAGTTTGTAAAGTTACGCCTTATATCGGATGTTCTGCTGTTGCTACTAAGAGAAATTGAAATAGAAATTCATGCTTTTGTGTATGCACTATATGCGGGATGTATCAGATATTGAATTTCAGGAAAAGCATTTACTCATACACTTTCCTTTGACTAGTGGGAGAAAGTGACTAACAATTCCTGATAACCTTGGCTCACCTTGTGCATGCGCTTGGCCAGAATGATGAGGTAGCAGCCAGAGTTTTTGGAGATTGTGATGTTTGGTGGACTGTGTGGGGTGGGAGGACCCATTGGTCCCCCCGTGCAGCAGGTGATGCTGCACAGGACAAAGGGAGATTATATAGCTTATCCTGTCTGTAGTGTGTGAGTATGCAGCCATTTTTGAGTTGTCTTGCTGCCAGCATTGAGTAAAGCATTAAAGACTTCTGTTGTAAATTAAAGACTCTCATGTTTTGTGCAGACCTAGAAAACAAACACGAAAGTGGTGTCAGGAGTGGGATACTTCCGGTTGCGTCCAAAGACTCAGATAAGAGTCTATTTTTCAATTTAAAATATATATATATATATATTTGAGTTCTGTAGTGTACTCAAACTAACATTTCTCGGCAATTCGTTCGTTTTGATCCTGAGCGAGAAAGGTGGTCGTCGTATTTAATGCGAGCTGAGTTTTATTTTGAAAGTATGGCAATCACGACTGACCAGAGGAAGAAGGCTCTCTTGTGTTCATCAATGTCTCCAGAAACCTTTGCACTGCTTCAAAATTTACTTAGAGAAGAAGTATCTGAAGCCTCATATGTTGAAATCACAACGGCTTTGCAGCTGCATTTCGAAGAAAGTCGAAATTTCCTTGCAGCTCGCTTTGATTTCTACAGGATGGTGCAATAGGAAGGGCAATCGATTACCGAATTTCTTGTCGAACTTCATACCAAGGCAAAGGCATGTGATTTTAAAACTCAATGCTGCAAAAAGTGCCATGACAATGCGTTGCGGGATAGACTGGTCATGGGCTGCAGGCACACATTCATCCAGCAGACGATCCTCAAGGAATCGGACGCCTCATTGAGGAATGTGCTGCAGTGTGCTAAGATGGCCGAGATGCTAAGTAAAGAACTGCATAAAATGGCCAATGAAACAGCGTCAAAGCTCCCTCAGGAGTTGCATGCAGTTTGTCAGACTCGAACGCAATGCCAGGTTCTGCAATGCCATAAACCACTTGATCGACCCAGAGCAAATCCGGAGAAAGTGGGACAGTTTCAGAAGAGCCGTCCCCCTGTGGGGGGAGGATCGAAACCCTGCTACCGGTGCAGCTCGACTGCTCATCATCACCGTGAGTGCCCGTATATCGAGTCCGTTTGTTATGCCTGTTACCGAAAAGGTAATCTCCAGGCTGTGTGTCAATCTGTAGAAAAGCTGAGAAAGGGCAAGAAAGCGCAAAACACAGTCGACAAATCACGGAGACCATTCCTATTGAAGTGCTCAGTGTGTCTATGATCACCGACAAGATGAGGATTTCGCTGCGGGTCTTGAACGTCGATCTACAGTTCCAGGTGGTCACTGGTGCGGCTGTGTCGCTAGTGGGTCAGGACATCTGGGAGAGGATCGGAACACCGAAACTGAAACCGACCAACATCCACCTTTTCGGATACGAACGACAGCACATTCCCACGAAAGGCAAATGTACTGTCGTCGTTTCCTGTAATGGTCTGACACAGATGTTGCTGCTGATCGTCATTGGTAAAGAAGGTACATCCCTGTGCGCCATCGACTGGATTCATGCTTTCAAGCTTGACATGAACACCTTGATCTATGATGGATCAACTATGGCATTGTCATCCACCACGGATTGCAACATGGTCAGCAAGTGCATGAACAACCTGCGAAAACAGGACGTTGAATGGCACTGGTCCAAAGAGTGTGACCACGCATTCACCAGGTTAAAGGAGATGCTCGCCCGGAAGACACGTTTGGTCCACTAGGACCCATCGAAGCTGATCTCGCTGGCTGCCAATGCATCACCGTATGGTCTTGGAGCTGTAATCGCTCAAACGGTATTGAACGGCAAGGAAGAACCAATCGCGTTCGCATCCAAAACGCTGACGACCGCCGAGAAAAATTACAGTCAAGAGGATAAAGAACAGCATTCAGATAAAGCAAATACTGATATCTCTTCAAAAGAGAACTCTGAGGAAAACAGTTGATTCTGAGCCTTTAGCAAGGGTTGTGAAATGCAAAAAAGGCTGGGAAAAAAGAGTGAAGCGAGATCTGGACAAATGGAGACGTTCAAACTGGAAAGTGGGAATGTGATGTTTGGTGGACTCTGTGGGGTGGGAGGACCCATTGCTCCTCCCATGCAGCAGGTGGCACTGCACAGGACAAAGGGAGATGTTTTTGTATATAATTTATCTTGTCTGTAGTGTGTGAGTGTACAGCCATTTTGAGGTTTTTTTGCCAGCATTGAAAAAAGCATTAAAGACTTCTGTTATAAATTAAAGACTCTCAAGTTTTGTGCAGACAATAGACAATAGGTGCAGGAGTAGGCCATTTGGCCCTTCGAGCCAGCACCACCGTTCAATGTGATCATGGCTGATCATCCCCAGTCAGTACCTCATTCCTGCCTTCCCCCCATATCCCCTGACTCCGCGTATTCTAGCTCTCTCTTGAAAGCATCCAGAGAAACTGCCCCCACCGCCCTCTGATGCAGACCTAGAAAACGAACATGAAAGAGATCTTTTAAGATGTGCAAGTTAAATATTTTTATCACATCCTGCCTACTCCTCATCCCACAATCTTATCCATTTTGTGAAATTGAAATGATTGAAATGACATATTTCTCAATTTGACCAAGCTTATGCATGCATGGGGTCTGTATGAGGCTGCCGCTGCAGCCAGTGGTGGTGTCAACTTCTCCCTCAAGAGTGAATGAAATGAATGAGGAAATCACTCCTATGCATTCACACAAGTTCACAAGTTATAGGAGTAAAATTAGGCCATTCGGCCAATTGAGTCTGCTCCACCGTTCAATCATGGCTGATCTCTGCCTCCTAATGCCAGTTTTCTGCCTTCTCCCCATAACCATTGACACCCATTCTAATCAAGAATTTGTCTATCCCTGCCTTAAAAATATCCACTGACGGCCTCCACAGCCCTCTGTGGCAATGAGTTCCACAGATAACTACCCTCTGACTATGAGGTTCCTCCTCAATTCCTTTCTAAAAGAGTGCCCTTTATTCTAAGGCTATGACCTCTGGTCCCAGACTCCCGCACAAGTGGAAACGTCCTTTCCACATCCACTCTCTCTATGCTATTCATTATTCTGTAAGTTTCAATGAGGTTGCCCCTCAACCTTTTAAACTCCAGTAGTTGAGACCCAATACTGTCAAATGCATTGTGAACCTCACTCTGGAAATTCAGTTGTATTATCTTCAATACATGGTACATTCAACATAGAACATATATCATCAGTCTGAACGAGGGTCTCAACCTGAAACATCACCTATTCCTTTTCTCCAGAGATGCCGCCTGATCCGCTGAGCTACTCCAGCTTTTTGTGCCTATTTTCTGTGTAAACCAGCATCTGGTTCCTTCCTACACATATAACATTTGCTCTTGTCTAGAGATTTTCCCCATGGATTTTTTCAAGTATGGAAATCAAAACTTGACATAGTATTTCAAGAATGGTCAAAATATGGTTGTATATATATTTACCTTTACTTCTATGAATGAACTCCAGTAATTAGTTTATTGCCTTCCCAACTTTCTTTCATTCAATTTCTTTAGTCAGATGGTGGTGAATCTGTGGAATTCATTGCCATAGAAGGCTGTGAAGGCAGTCAGTGGATATTTTAAGGCTTAGATAGATAGATTCTTGATTAGTATGGGTATCAGGGGTTTATAGGAAAAGGCAGGAGAATTGGGTTAGGAGGGAGAGATAGATCAGCCATGATTAAAGGGCGGAGTAGGCTTGATGGGTCGAATGGCCTAATTCTGCTCCTATCACTTATGAGTTCAGTACAGTTGAGTTCAGTTTATTGTCATGTGTACTGAGGTACAGTGAAAAGCTTTTGTTGCCTGCTAACCAGTCAGCAGAAAGACAATACATGATTACAATCAATCCATTTACAGTGTCTAGATACATGATAAACTTATGAACATGAAATCATGAACTTTCTTTGCTGTAAATATATTTTTGCACCCATATTTCAATATGTTACAACTCTTTAACTCCATTTACCAATCACCTTAATTTGTCTGACCAAAGCAAGCCAATAAATATTTCCCCAACATTTCAGGAATGTTGCTGTACATCTCCTCTAGAGTACACTGCATCCCAACCTTCTGCGATTTATCTTTCATCTGCCACTGCTGAGGGAGGCAGCCTGAAGTTACAGACTCCCATAGAGTGGCCATGAACAACATTAGCAACTCATTCTGATCATTCAGGTGAGTTTCAAGGACCAATTTCAATCAATACTTGGGCCTCTTGCTTTAAATGCTTGCTTTCTCTCAAACATAGATCCTATCCAACCTGAAGAGGAAGCCCTGACCCAATTATGCTCTTAGCAAAGGATGTTAACATCTCAACAAGGATTGTTTGATTAGCTCTTTTCAAAGTGAATGAAAGGAATTTATTTGATAATTGTAAGTTGTAATGGATGTATCTAATGTTGAATTACACAAAGGTGAAAGTGATCTTTTACATAGACAAGTTCTATGCAATGATAGGTCTATTATGAAAACATAATCAAAATCATTGAGATCTGTGAATAGACCACTTCTATCCACTGGCCATCTGTTTTTGACACTCATGTAAATTAATCCAGCCTATTCCTGATGCACAGTTACAGTGGTGCAATTATTATCAAGATGTTGGATTCTAGTGAAATTTAATCATTAATACTGTGGGTTTTAAAATTCTGCATTGCAGGCCAGTAACGGAGTGCATTCATTCAACATTATGCATCATCCATTTTTCTAACAGTCATTTTATTTTTGACAAAAGCCTGGGAATAAGTCAAGGAATGCGGCATTGGACAGTGAGAGCTACTGAGGGGAGGAACAAAAGAAAGGAAAAAAACTAAAAACAACTGCAATTGAATGATGCATTGCTTTTAGTTTTTGTCACTCTTTTTCCCTCTACTTGGTAGCTTTCACTGTACCATGCAGCATTCCTTGACTTATTGTGAGGCCTTTGTCAGTGCGGTTTGGGAATCATTCACTGATGCAAGGAGATGTATGCATATAACTTAGCTTGACTCACTGTCTCCCTTCATTTCGCACTATGCAAGTGGCTCTGGAAGTCTTTATACAAGGGACCACTGGGAAAGAATGGATCTCCCAGCACTCAGTGGTGTTTCTTGTTAGCAGAGCAAGATCGGTTATTGTGAGTGGGTGGTTAGACATTGTTCAAACTGCATGGACAACTGGTAATCTCAGCTGTGCTCAGGAGGGGTTCTCTGCTGCATTATGACATTATTTAGGGGATCAGCTGTTTTAAAATTAGGAAAATCCCATTTCACACTGTAGACAGTTATTTGGGTCATGTGAAAAAATTGTAGTATAACATGTTGAAGTTAGTCAATTAAGAATGTAAACAACTCCAGAAGCAGGAGCATGTGGGCCTCCAGCCATCTGCTTTGTGATTTCATCTTGGTTTTCACTGTAGGCATTGTTTTTTGTTCACTCAACCAGATAATTGTTGTCTTAAAATCAGTCAAGAGTTCCATAGAAGTAGAGAGTTGGGATTGTCAACAGATTGCCTTGCCTTCCGGAGGGGACTTGGGGCTCTGGGCTCAGCAGGGAGGAGCAACAGCAACAGCTGGTGCATCCCAGGACCCTACTTCCATTTTCACTTTTTAGTTAGCTACAGATGTGATGTGCAGCCTATCTTGTCATTATTAGCAAATGCACCCTAATTATAACCCTTCCTCTGTGGCTTGATTATAATTGTGGCAAACATGATGTTCTTACAGCATGACCTCCGCTGCTTCAAAAACAAAATGACTATTAGAAAAATGAATGATGCATAATGTAGAACGAATGCACTCTGTTCCTGGCCTGTAATGCAGAATTTTAAAACCCAACAGTATTAATGATTAAATTTCACTAGAATCCAACATCTTGATAATAATTGCACCAGGAATAGGCCGGATTTATTTATATATCAGAAACAGATGGCCAATGGATAAAAGTGGTCTATTCCCAGATTTCTATGATTTAGATTATGTTTTCATAATATACATTTAATTGCATAGAATTTGTCTATGTAAAACATCATTTTCACCTTTGTGTAGTTCAACATTTGGTGCATGCATAATAACCTACAATTATCAAATAAATTCCTTTCATTCACTTTGAAAAGAGTTAATCAAACAATCCATGTTGAGATGTTAACATCCTTTGCCATCGTTATATGTTTAGCTTTGAAGCCAGGAAGTTGATTTTTCCTAAATATAGTGTTATGACATTCCTGCTGAGAAAATTGATGGTGCATTGAAGAGAGACCTAACCGTTAGCCAGTGGCCTTTAATGCTTTGGAGCTGCATTCATATTAAGCCCAGACAGATGGGATGAAAGACTCTTCTGCTTCATGACTGGAAGAGTCACAAGTTAAATGAGTTCAACCAGTTTCAATCTGGTTCACTAATTATTGGTTTAGGGAAAAAACTGGTTGTAATATGGCATTAATTGATATGACCGACAAGTTCAGTCCATTGTGCACACTAGATATAATGCCGGTGATATACAATGGTTAACAATTTAGATGAACATATTTTGAAGTTGTATCACTACAGCTCTGTTGTGTAAGTAGAATCACCATTTTAAAACTTAATGGATAGACACCATTAATATTATGATTTATGCTTTATGTATACTTACTAAAATTATAAACAACCATCAAGTACAAAGTGATGTCAATTGTATATTGTATATTTGGGAACATATAGAAATAAATGAGGTGCTGAAAATGGGTGCTTTGATTCTTTGGTAGGCAAAAGTGCTGGAGAAACTCAGCAGGTGAGGCAGCATCAATGGAGCAAAGGAATAGGTGACGTTTCAAGCCGAGACCCTTCTTCTTTATTCAGTACAAAGGAAACTTAGAACTTGAAAATATCCAAGATATGCATTTACCTGACTTCTACTGACAGATAGGAAATTCAGTAGCAACAAAACTGGTAGCTCCAAAAATGAGAACAACGGTCATATAAGTGGTTGCCTATTCAGTGGCAGACAATCCGTACACTATTTGTATGCTGTCTACTCTATTAAATGATCATGGTCTCCAACTAGTGGAGAGTAAACTGTCTGACAGATGAACAGTTCAGTGGAAGGGTAATATCTTGAGTGACTAGAACTGGCTAAAGATACCCTGAATTGATAATGTTAGGCTGCACTTTGGCCTGAGCAGGCACTAGAAGGCTTTCGCTAACTAAAACTGACCTGGTAAACTATGAAAATAGGGGGTGCGGCTGATGAAACTGCATGCGAGACCTAAGCATAGGAGGCAGAATGGAAAAGAGGTGTTGAAGCTGCACTGGGTGTGCGAAATACCCATGGCCTGGAGTCAAGCACCTGGTGCTCACATAGGATGCAAGACACTCAATGACCTTGCACATTTCAGTGTTGAGTCGATACATCAGGAAATAAATCTGTTCATACCAGATGCTGTGAACTGCACCATTAGCTGCTCAATTCATCATATTTCCAGCAGTCGCCCAACAACATCTTCCATTAATCGGGAGTTAAACAACATAACCCTAACCCTAATGCTGACTTGTATACTTTTATACCTAATCCTATTGCATATCTTATGCTCACGTCTCACTACTTGCACTGACTTCTGACTAGCCAACCATGAATATCACTTAACTATAGTGCAGTATGTCCAAAGATACATTTCCTTCACATGGAGGCATAAATAAACAGCACCTGAGCACAGGGAAGGAGAAGATGACGCTCACTATTACTTAAGCAACTACTGTTGTAGCCGTAGCCAATGATAGAATGGAAAATATCAAAGAAGTTGATATTGTCATACTTAATTCTCTTACTCATCTGTCATTTGCTTCCTTCCTGTACTCTTATCTGATTTATAGTTTATCAATGGCACAATCATGCATCTTACTACTTTCATTCCTCACATCAAAGCTCAACTTTAGCTCTTTTTCAGATATCCAAGACTTACAACTTGTCCAGGAAAGAGAAAGATGACAGGAACGATGAAGGCACAGATATTTGATTTCACCCTCATATCCATCGGATTAGATACTGACACTGAATTTGTTAATGCAAGAAGATTTACATCGAAGGGCAGAATCTGCACTTGGCAAGGCACTGGGTTGTGTGACAGACAGGGCAGAGTTTAGTTTAGTTTAGAGATCAAAGGACAAGGCTTGAGGGAAGGAGAAGGGAGGAGAAAAATGGACTTGGCCGTGCTATTTTGTAACTTTGTAAATGCCCTTTTCGTGGTGCCTAATTGCATATCTTGGGTATGCAAGAAAATAATTTCCTTTGTGACAATAAAGTATTTAATTCCAAATCATAGTTAGGATCGAACCCAGATCTCTGACGCTGTAAGGTAGAACCATTGCTGCGCCACAGTGCTGCCTATGATCGTGCAAGTATCACCTTCTTGAAGGTGCATAAAATCTGCAGCAGAAAGATCAGATGAGCACTGTAAGGATGGGTTAAAAATAAGGCTGATAGTATTCATAACGCATCAAACTGGACCATGGCAGAATCCCTGCATTTAGCCTCAAAGAGACTGGCACTAACTTTGCACAAATATCAACCCTCATTGTTTGTGACTTATATTTGCAAAGCGCTGGTTGGTGCAGAAGCCATAAAACCAGCCACAATCCTTCAACACTTTTGTACACTACTCTCTACTGCATTCTCTACAACAAAACCATTCAGCAAATGACTGAGGTTAGAAGGGAGAGATAGATCTGCCATGATTGAATGGCGGAATAGTCTTGATGGGCCAAATGACCTAATTCTGCTCCTATCACTTAGGACAGTTAGAGTCATAGAGACATCCAGTGTAGAAACATCCTTCGGTCCAACTTGCCCACATCGACCAACATGTCCCATCTACACTAACCCCATCTGCCTGCATTTGGCCCATATCCCTCCAAACCTGTTGCATCTATGTACCTGTTTAACTGTTTCTTAAACATTGCAATGGTCCCTGCCTCAACTACCTCCTCTGGCAGCCATGAAAGTCAGGATCAGTCAACCGGTATCTACACCCAAAGTGGGTGAAGGTCCTTTTAAACAATAAAATGAAAATGTTAACACAACTCTAAGGATCCTGGCTAAATTCCTTGAGATTGGAGCCATGCACAAAGATATTAAAAAGAATGTCAGAGCAAATGGCAGCATCCCCACATATAGAAGTCAGTGTGAGCTTAACTGCAACTTCTGAAATCAACAGCTTTGCCCAGTTGGGTCCAAAGGGAAAAATTAATTATAATTATGTGACCTTTCAGTTTGTAATTAGGGTGGTCTTGTCCTTTCAAAAACACATCAAGATCACTGCATGCACATTCATTGTGAGAGTTTAGAAGTGGCAACTTCGCTAAATCAAGGTTTTGATGATGAGATGTTGGTTTCCAATGGATGTTGTGAACTATTTATAATCTCTGCTATGACACTAATCGCAACCATTTAACCAGTCTGTATAAAATCTCTAACGAGACAAAGCGTCACATTTGAGTAATTTGTTAATGCATGAAGACGACGGATTGTTTTGAGATAAGTAAGATTTTGAGAATAATTGACATTACAGGTGCTAACGGGCTATGCTATTGAAGTTGGTATATTTGCTTCAAGGTAGTGAACTGGAAGCAGATGAGTAAGATGGAGACAGAAGGAACTGCTGATGATGTTTGGTTTAATATAGCTTATTATTGCCACATGTACCAAGTACAGTGAAAAGCTTTTATTTGCGTGGTCTCCTGTCAGAGAAAATACTATACATAATTTCAATCAAGCCATCCACAGTGCACAGATAAAGGATAACGGGTACACATTTAGTGCAAGATAAATTACAATAAAGTCCTATTAAAGATAGTTCAAAGGTCAAGTATTTGCAAAAAAAGAGACACAATGCTGGAGAAGGTGGACACACAATGCTGGAGTAACTCAACGGGACAGGCAGCATCTCTGGAGAGAAGGAATGGGTGACATTTCAGGTTGCGACCCTTCTTCAGACTTTGTTTTGACCTGAAATGTCACCCATTCCTTCTCTCCAGAGAAGCTGCTTGTCCCGCGGAGTTACTCCAGCATTTTGTGTCTACCTTCGATTTAAACCAGCATCTGCAGTTCTTTCCTACACAATGCTGGAGAATATGGATAGGTGACATTTCTGGGTAGGATCTGAATGTGAGGTGGTGGGGAGGGGGGGGGGGGGAGGGTGAGTAAGAGGGAAGATAATGGGGCCAGAACAAAGCTTGGCAGGTGACTCAGAGATACTGTAATTTTAAGCGTCTTTAGTAAAGAATGCAAAAATGACTGTGGTAACTGCAGCGGGTCTTCCTCTGTCTACCATATGCAAAGTCATGGCTATAGTCATGCTTAACTACCTCTTCGGAATGATGGGATAACTAATCCACAATTTGCAGTATGGATTCTATCTAGCAGGCCCAGAGTAATGAACCCTTACAGATTTTGGAACATCGCAATCGCCCACATCTTCACCCTGTGCTCTGTAAGGAAGCCATGGAATTTCCTACTCCCTCCATTTAAAAACTTGTTTGCAAAGGCTATTTGTTTTGGAATAGCAGCAAACCACGACTATGTCTGATGAGTATTTTACTTCTAAACTACCTTCATTCTTTTAGAACATGTTGCTTCTCATAAATATAACATTTACCTTTTCACATTGCATAGAATGAATGACATGTTTGACAAAAATAAACATGTAATGCTTATTGCAAGTTATTAATGTTCCTGGTTAAATTCACCAATCCTGTCTTGACCTCAGGGAATTTGGTTCATCTTCCTATATCATGCAGTTTATTTTCATCAAAGAAGGAAATTACAACATGAATGCTGCGCTCTTTCACAAGGAAGATGACCAGTTTCCCTCGGGACAAGACATGAACGACGATGAACCAGAGGCAGGAGCTCCAGGGGAATTATGAAGCACACTAAAGATGGAGGATTGTTGCTAAATGGGGGGCCACCATCGACTCCACAGTCAAAAAGGCACAACAGAGGATGGACTTCCTGGGGCAGATGAGGAAGCACAATCTGCCACAGGCAATGATGGTCCAATTCTATACGGCCATCGTAGAGTCTGTCCTCACCTTCTCCGTCATGGTCTGGTTTGGCTCAGCCACCAAGCACATAATTCGAAGGCTGCAGCGAATCGTCCGATCAGCCGAGAAGTTTATTGGCTGCAACCTTCCCTCCATTGATGAACTATACACTACAAGAGCCAGGAAGTGAGTGGATAAGATCATCTCCGAACCCTCTCACCCTGGCCACATACTCTTTGAATCACTTCCCTTGGAAGGCGACTCCAGACTGTCAAAGCTGCCACAGCCCGACATAAAAGCTTTTTTTCACGAGTAGTAGTTCTACTCAATAACCAAAAATCTGTAGCATTCTTTTGCTCTGGTGTTTTATTTAATTCACATGTTTTATTGATAATGTTTTATTATTAATGTTTATTGCGTCATTCCTAACTGTCACTGTATGTCATGTTGTCACTTGTGGGTGGAGCACCAAGGCAAATTCCTTGTATGTGAATATACTTGGCCAATAAACGCATTCATTCATTCATTCATTCATTTTGGCTGAATTGAAGCAAAATTACCTCACAGAGATAGGCGAGTCAACAGGTTCATCCACCTGCATGAATAGTACAGAAGCTATATCTATTCTGGCAACAGTGCTCATTATTGTCTCTTAGATTTTATTATATTCAGTGCTGTTAGATTACCAGCTGAGGAGTCTGATTTTAAAATAATCTCACTAATTTACATCAGTCTTAAACATCCTCAGTATATAATTATAATCGGTAAGATTTTACTGTCTATAAATTGTTCTATCATTTATGTCCTTAATTAAACCTATTTTCTAATTGTTTCCTTCTGGTGCCTTGCTGCTGTTAACTATAGGGTAGATCATTATCTTCATTAATTAGTAGTTAACCTGAATAAAGTTGATTGGGCTCTATAATAGATGTGCAGATGTGTCTTTCATATTACTGCACTCTCCCCCCTTTCACTTGCTGTGAAAATAAACAATTTTGGCTATGATTCAGATATTTAGAACTAAATTTAAAATTTTAGCTTTATTGCTATGCCTTCTATTTTACATTACTCATTAATTGGCTGTTGATTTTGAGTGAGAATCAAAAAAGTTGACTGGGTTCATTGCAGTTTGTGAGAGGAAAACACTGGATCCAAGGTAGGTCCAATTCCCATTCTCTCCAGGGACAACTGCTGATAATATCTTTGTTCAACAGATTTGAAATTCATGCATATTCATCATGAGGTGATATCCCTTTTAATTAGAGACCAAAAGATCAAATGAAAGGGAACAATGGATATATTCCTGTTATGTTATGTAAAAGATAAGTTATCTTTTAACTGGAGTTTGGAAGAATTAGATTAGGTTTTAATTTTTTCAAAGAAAATTACAAAGGCCCAATTGATGCATTTTCGAATTGAAAACTGAGGGGAAATTTCATGTTTAAGTTAGAATACTTCATACTAACTGATGTGTTTCAACCACAGAATGCGCAACCACTGCCCCAATTTTAAATTGTTACTCCATCTCTTATAGTAAGCCTTGACTTTGCTCCGGCAAACTACCACTTTGTGTTTATGTTTCCCTTTGAACCTCTCCAGTTTGAATTCTGTCCCTGCCGTGACACAGTGAATGGTTTGATTGGTAGGGTTTGACATTCACCTTTATTCTCTTAACAAATCTCTTCAAAGTCTCCACTATTGGCCCTGTACCCAAAAAGGCAAGGATTACTTGTCTTAATGACTACAGGCCTGTCTCACTGACCTCTGTAGTCATGAAGACACTTGAAAGGTTTGTGCTGGCCATGCTGAAAAATATCACGATCCCCCTGCTGGATCCTATACAGTTTGCATATCGGACCAATAGATCTGTGGATGATGCAGTCAGCTTTTGCCTGCACTTCATCCTACAGCACCTAGACCGCTAGGGGACCTATGCGAGGATCCCATTTGTTGATTTTAGCTCTGCATTCAACACCATTGTGCCAGAGCTACCACACTCCAAACGTTCAGAGTTGACTGTGCCTGAACCCATCTGTCAGTGGATCACTAGCTTGATGGACAGGAAACAGCATGTGAGGCTGGAAAACCACCTCGGACTCGCAAACACTCAGCATAGGAGCACCGCAAGGCTGCGTACTCTCTCCTCTCCTCTCTCTACACCAACGACTGCACCTCCACAGACACCTCTGTCAAGCTTCTCAGGTTTGCGGACGACACAACCCTGATTTGACTGATCAAGGATTGGGAGGAATCTGCCTACAGACAGGAAGTGCCACAGCTGGCGTTCTGGTGCCATCGCAACAACTTGGAGCTCAATGCTCTTAAGACAGTGGAATTGATTGTAGACTTTAGGAGAGCTCCCCCACCCCTCACCCCACTCACCATCAAAAACACCACAGTCACATCTGTGGAGTCTTTTGTGTTCATGGGAACCATCAACTCCAAGGACCTTAAGTAGGAGGCTACCATTGACTCTAATCTAAGTCAAAAATTAGATTAGGTTTTAATTTTTTCAAAGAAAATTGCAAAGGCCCAATTGATGTATTTTCGAATTGAAAACTGAGGGGAAATTTCATGTTTAAGTTAGAATACTTCATACTAAATGGGTTCAGAGGATGTACTTAGAAACATAGAAAATAGGTGCAGGAGGAGGCCCTTCGAGCCAGCACAGCCATTCATTGTGATCATGGCTGATCGTCTGCTATCAATAACCCGTGCCTGCCTTCTCCCCATATCCCTTGACTCCACTAGCCCCTAGAGCTCTATTCAACTCTCTCTTAAATCCATCCAGTCATTTGGCCTCCACTGCCCTCTGTGGCAGGGAATTCCATAAATTCACAACTCTCTGGGTAAAAAGGTTTTTTCTGAGCTCAGTCTTAAATGACCTCCCCTTTATTCTAAGAGTGTGGCCCCTGGCTGTTGACTCGCACAATATTGGGAACATTTTTCCTGCATCTAGCTTGTCCAGTCCTTTTATAATTTTATATGTTTCTATGGCAGCTGAGAATGCAGAATCTGCCACAGGCAATGATGGTCCAATTCTACATGGCCATGGTAGAGTCTGTTCTCACCTTGTCCATCATGGTCTTGCTTGGCTCAGCCACCAAGCATGACACCTGAAGACTGCAGCAAATTGTCCGATTAGCAGAGAAGGTTATTGGCTGCAACCTTCCCTCCATTGATGAACTGTACACTGCAAGGGCCAGGAAGCGAGCGGGCAAGATCATCTCTGACCACTCTCACCCTGGCCACAAACTCTTTGAACCACTTCCCTCTGGAAGGCGACTCTGGACTGTCAAAGCTGCCACAGCCAGACATAAAAACAGTTTTATCCACGAGTAGTTGCTCTACTTAACAGCCAAAACTCTGTAGGCCCCTTTGATCTGGTATTTTGTTGGTTCACATGCTTGATCAATGGTGTTTTATCATTAATGTTTTATTATTATTAATGTTTACTGTTTTCTGAGTCATTCGTAACTGTCACTGTGTGTCATGTTGTTACTTGTGGGCGGAGCATCAAGGCAAATTCCTTGTATATGAATACTTGGCCAATAAACTTACTTACTTACTTAAATTAATAGCAACAGTAAGATTTCATAGCTGGAAATCAGGAGGATGCTGACATGAGATCACCACCGGACATTAGAGTGTGGTCTGATGGTTAGAAATTAGCCCAAAGAAACTGCACCAGGTCAAAGGACACAGAATGGTTGCTTCTGCATTGATTAAAATAGAGGCAATCTACTGGGGAAAGGTTTATGATGAGTGTTTTTGTTTACGTGTATGAATGTGTTTTCAGTTAGTTAAATTACTACATTTTTGCATTCGACTTTGATAGTTTTTGATATTTTTGAATATTACTGAAATATTCAGAAGGTTCAATGAGCAGTTCCAGCTATCCTGAGGGAGATGGCTCCAATGGCTCTCGGTAGTTGCATTGCCTTTGTGCAGGCTGGTTAGCTTTGGGCACTCTGGTTTGTTTATATTCTGAGGCTGGCATAGGGCCTCACCGTGAAGAATTCAACTAGTCTTCCTTTGTTGTAATACTGTTGATTTAGTTTACATTAGTTTAGTTTCGTTTAGAGATACAGTGCGCAAACAGGCCCTTCGGCCCACTGACTCCATGCTGACCAGTGATCCCCGCGCACCAACACTATTCTACACACACTAGTAACAATTTACAAATTTATCAAGCCAATTAGCTTTTGCAGTATGGGAAGAAACCGGAGCTCCTAGGGAAAACCTATACAGGTTCGGGGAGAATGTTGAAACTCCGTACAGGCAGCCCCATAGTCAGGATCGAACTCAGGTCTCTGGCGCTGCAAGGCAGCATTTCTGTGCTGCGCCCCTGTACGCCCATGATGTTGGAAATTTAAAAAAATGGGATGTGCTGCCAATACTCATCAATTCAGGCACATCTGTGGAGGGAGAGGAGCTGCTTGATTAGCCAAGTTTTGTTTTATCAAGGTGAGGGGTGCGCACAGCCACCTCTGACCACCACATCCTCTTCTTTTCAAAGACTATCTGCTTCCATCTTCATTTAAGTTCCCATGTTCACATCCACTGCTGAAGCTCTTGCACATACCTTTGTTATTTATAGACTATTTCAATGGCTCCTATCTTTCACTTTTCCAAATCTTAAATTCAACCAACATTCAACCAAAACTGCTGTGTTCTAACATGCACCAATTCCAGTTCACACATGAAGTAAGAGCTTGCAGACCTACATTTAGTTTGGTCACCACCAACCATTTTTTAAATTCTCACGTTCACATTTATTTTCTCTAGCATCCCCCAGCCCTGCCACACCCCATAGATTCTGGTTTTCAAACTCCTCAACCAACATTAGCAGCTTTAACTGTCATGGTCATGAAACTCTCTGCTCTTAGATATTTTCCTTTAGGATGCTTCTTAAGACTAAACTCTTCAATCAAGTCACCTCTTGGAATTTTCTTTTGTTAATTCATTCAGTTTTCATTTTTAACAGTTCATTTTCCAAAAACCATCATAGAAACATAGAAAATAAGTGCAGGAATAGGCCATTCAGCCTCTTCGGCCCTTCGAGCCAGCACCTCCATTCAATATGATCATGGCTGATCATCCAAAATCAGTACCCCGTTTCTGCTTTCTCCCCATACCCCTTGATTCCGTTACCCCTAAGAGTTATATCTAACTCTCTTGACAACATCCAGTGAATTAGCCTCCACTGCCATCCGTGGCAGAGAATTATGCAGATTCACAACTCCCTGGGTGAAAACGTTTTTCCTCATCTCAGTCCTAAATGGCCCACCCCATCAAATCCTTGAAATAACCTGCATCACCCTTAGCACAACGGAACACTATAGACCATATCTTGCATTACCATGGACTTGTTTTCTTATCAGGTTTGTTTGCACTAACTTTTTTTTTCTTTGCACTGTATCTTTCTTTTTACTTCCTTGAAGAATGTATGTGCATTTTGTGTATAATTTATGTTTTTGTGCATTACCTGAGTCCATCTCTTGCATCATATCTGTACCTCACTTTACTTGTACATGTGACAGTAAACATGACTTGATTTGACTTGATAATATATTCATGGAACATTTCTTCCACATTAAAAGTGCAATATAAACACATTATGAAAAATAAAATCATAACCCTACTTTAAAAATGTGCAGAAGCAACCTTTCAACCAGCTGCTGAAATAAATGGTGCAACAGAAAGATAGGATTTTACTGCATGAAATTATATATTTTCTTTTATGAAGAAATATAATATAATGATTGGAAGAATGGATTTTATGGACAGCTGCTTCCATGCAAAAGGAACATATATATAAAAATTAGGCATTTATTACATATTGGAAAATGTTCCACAAAATTAATATTGATATAGCTGCTGCCTTTCGTATTCGAATAGCTAGCAGAATCTCTAGACAACCAGAGCAGTTTACAGAAAATGCCAGTTCATAAAATCTTTTCATTTCATCTAAGCTTTTTCAAAGGAGTTGAAACACTCTAGCAAATTAATAATAATTTATCTACCAGGAAATATGCTAACATATTTAGCCTGCTTTAATAATGTCTCAAGACAAGATTATATCACTTAATAGTTATTGTTAGATTGATGTATGATTTGTGTGGAGGGAATGTAATAATCCATGGCAGTAATAGCATCATTGGAACTGTATCTCTGTGGGAATTATATTAACACATTGGTTGAGGATTTCACTGAAATTTTAATGTTTATTATTAAATGGCACAGAGGGCAGCAATGACCTGCCTTCCAGATCTGGTGCAGGACTTGTAATGAAGAAACAAACATCAAACATTGGTCTGAAGAAGTCTGAACAAGGGTCCCAACATTAAGTTACAGAGGACGGCACAGTGGCGCGGCAGTAGAGTTGCTGCCTTACAGCGCTTGGGTTTTCACCGAGATCTTCGGTTTCCTCCCACACTCCAAAGACGTAAGGTTGGTAGGCCAGGTTGGTAGGTTAATTGGCTTGGGTTTGTATACCTGGTATAAGTGTAAATTGTCCCTAGTATGTGTAGGATAGTGTTAATGTGTGGGGATCACTGGTCAGCATGGACCTGTTTCCGTGCTGTATCTCTAAATTAAACCAAACTAAACTACACTCTCCACTGATAACAAGACATCACAGTTTCTCTGCACTTGGCAAAACATGAATTAATCTCCTTATTACCTGGTGTGTCCCAGGCAGCATTGCTCAGACTGTGAGCTTCTGAAGGTTCAAGTTTTACCCTTGCAGGTTGGGCTTTCCATATCAACCCAGAACTCTTCAGCAACTAGAAACTAGTCCATCACATGAATCTACAGATTGTCTGTGAACACCAACAAATAATCTTTACAGTCAATGGCTTCTACCAAAGAAGCACACAAGATCTGTTTGAGCAGAGATTGTCTATTGCACTCGCTATATTCCCACTGCCACAATGAATAGAAGTAAAGATGGTAAAGGTTCTTTAACCTTCGTTAACCAAGAATAAAGGCTCTTTAAGAAGTTACTGTAGTCAGAATCATCATCATGCTGGAGGAGAAAATTACAACTTCAGCCAAGGAGCCACAAATAAAATGAGGTGCTCAATTTGTGTGTTGACTCCCAGTAACATCCAGGGGAGACTGAAGAAGGGTCTCGACCTGAAACATTGTCTATTTCCTTCGCTCCATAGATGCTGCCTCACCTGCTGAGTTTCTCCAGCATTTTTGTCTACCTTGCAGGGGAGACTTGTACCTCATGCTGCACCATCTGGGAAATGTGAGGAATATGGCTTGCCCATGATCTAGCATCACAAAGAAAATGATGAAAAGGAGAAATAAACAATAGGTTGTGACAAATAAAGGTCATTAGGCAGGTCAATTAGACAGGTCTCATCCATCCAGTTAAAATTAAGTTGATACCAACTAGAGTTATAGATTGCAATTTACCTTTAACTCTATTAATTGTCTGTGACTCCACCCTGGGGCAAGAGATTAGAACTAATGGAAGCTTGTAACTATCTTGTTGTTTATTCATCAAGTGGCCAGTGTAATTGGCAATTTAGTGGCTGTTTTTCAGCTGCATAATTGGGGCCTTTGCATTATCAGAACTTACATTGTGCAAAGGAGCAAGCTCTCAAGTACCATATAGGTCATTGTTAACAGATCTATGCTATTAACAGCTGAAGCTATAAGTCACAATGATGGACAAACAGTATTCAGCATTGCTCCAGTACTTTTGGTCATTTAACCTTCAGTTACGTTACGAACTAATGCTAGGGCTCAAAGATGGGAAATTACTATCCCATCTCTAGTCACAGAGGTGGATGGGATGTGCATGAGTTACCAATCCCTCAATTATGTGGTATCAACTACCTAAAATCACTAAGTGCATTCTATGGGTTAAAGGCTTATTGTGTGAATATGCATACCTGCATGCTCGCCTACAAGTTGACACACTACAGTGGCATATATTAATCATATGGGTTCAATCAAGCTAATGTCCTGTGATAGTTTACCTAACTTCATTTGGTGGTGGTGTATCATCACGTAAATCAATGACAACACAGAATGGATGTTGGATCACAAAGTATTTAATGACATTGTGGATTGATGGAACACCAAATATCAATTTGTTTGCATCTGGTCTCAATCACCAGTTGCAAAAATATCTGGCATGGCGGCCATTCTCAGGGGCAGTGGTGATGGATGCAGTCTCACTACATTGGGGAGGAATGTTCATTATGTCTTTCGTCCATTTTGCCTCGTCAGTCGGTGCTTGCTTAAAAACCAGCCAGACTTCGCCTCAGGCTTTGATAGTGCCTGACTGGCCTACACAGCCATGGGTCCACTCATACTGCAATTGATAACAGAGCCTTTTATGGCTGTTTCCAAATGCAGAAATCTGCTGGTTTACCCCATGACTGCGGAGAACCATCCTCTGCATGAGCAAATCAAATTATTGGGTTGCAGACTATGAGAAGACCTTTCCTGGGGTACAGACTGTCAGGTTGTATGGTGGATGTAATCACTGCAGCCTGAAGAGATAGTACCAAGAAACAGTACATCTCCTATATCAAGGAATGTAAGTGTCCCGTTTACAGTCCAATATATCGTATGACACCGTACATATAACAGATGTCTTGGTATTCCTCTCAAAGCTTTATTTCATGAGAGATAGTGCTATAAATTGTGCCAGAAGTGCCTGCTCGGGTCGGGACACCACGCTGTCAAGTCTCGACCTCTGATATCCAGATTTATGAAGGGTATCTTCAACTCAAATTCCCCCAGGCCCAGGTACTTGGAGATATGGGAAGTTATGTACTGCTGACGCTGCGTCGCTGGTGGGCCTCAGCTACATTCTTGTCCTCTGTCTAAATCAGTTACAAAGTGGTTATCCTCATGGTGCTGGGTTCAGCGCAACGGGTCCAGTCATTGCATAAGCTACGACTGGACAGGATGGTTACAGCTGCAAATAATATGATACTTATGTTCATGACTTAGTCTTGCAGAGTAGACCGGGGGCGTCAGGTCTCAAATTAGTTTCATGGCATACCCCATGGACCTTTGGTTGTGTGTGTGGTCACACATCTGTACAGTCATTATGTCACCTAAGCCTTAGCTAGCAACTGTGAACTAGCAATGTTTGTTAGTTACAAAAACCCCAGGTGATTTAACGAGCTTTGGCATGTATAGGAGTGAACAAACATTGGTTTACGATGAGGGATTATGTGCCCTCCACTCCCAATCCTCTCTCATAAAGGTCAGCTGGGCAGTTCTAGTTTCTCAAATCTTACAGTTCAACAACTGTTATCTGTGATTTCACACCACTGCTTTGAAGATTGACGTGCATGCAGGCTGCCGGGTTCTTCACGTAATCCCTCATCGTAACTCCTCATAAAATTAAGATCAAACTTCAAACTGGTAAATTCTCATTTAATCTTATTATTTTATTTGTTTCAAATTCCTTGATTTATGCTACAGCTACACCTGAATATACCCTAATTTGCTAAACTATTTAGTGCATATTGCCCAGTCAAGAAAAAAAATCACAGATTACTTTTCTACTCAACTGTGCTATATTGATTCAATCAATTGTTTAAGTGAAGAAAATTGTCTAAAACTATTTTAAAACAATCAGTTACAGGAGATACTAAATAACGCTCACGCATTTTCCCACTGTTCTCAGGGAGGGATGTGGTAATGAGTTCTGGTTTCAGATGTCTTTCTGCAATACATTGCTAGTATTGCCTACAACTGTGTCTAACTTTCAAAAGCACTGGAGCAAGCCCTTCTTTTTAATAGCTTAAAGCATCCTCTAAAGGATGCTTGATTAATTGGGGTGAGCCACCCCGTATAACAAGGTCAACATTCACAAGCTTTCATTATTTTGTTCATTTACATCAATTAGAATGAGAGTGGGCCTTGGGCTACCCATGACTTCCACAAAGCTTCAGGACTGCCTCTGTGTAGGGTGTAAATATAGCACATGATTGTTTGTGCAAATGCAAATGAACAGAATTCCAAATGGCTGAAACTTATACCAGCCTAGATAACAGATTCAGAAATTAAAACTGCCTGATGTGCATCACAGATTAAGAAATGAAATATTATTATAAGCACTTATTTTGTAATTTGAGCATTTGTTGCATTGTGCTGATCTTTACATTAAAAACCAACCACCAGTGTTTATTATTTATTAAAGGTCATCCAAAGAAACCATATTTTATTATGTACAATGTGCAATAATAGAAACTCTGAATCAGATTGTTTTGTACTGAATGATCAGATAGGGAATTGCCACAGGAAGTAATGGGATAGACTGTCTTTCATTCAGTACAGATAAAATACTGATTTAAGTTTAATTGTCATTACATTCCCATCCAGCTTTTCAATAGAATATCACATTTTTGGAACATCTTTAAAATGAGATTATAAATGAGACTATATTGACACGTTCTTCCATGTATATTTGCAGTTCTTTTTGAATTGTCATTGAGTGACCTTGACATGAATTGGCGATTTTAGATCTGGCAAAGTGCCATTCAAATGAGGAGGCAGTGATTAATAGAATGAGGGAAAAAAATTGAAATTAAAATCTGTGTGCTGCACCAGTTCAGTACATAGATATGCTGTTTACTGAGGAACTGAACAGATACAGATTAGGAAGGCATATGCTTCAATCGTGGACCTGCATGTATTTCTAATCTTAGCCTGTTCATCATTTTTCATTCCTCCCTTGCAATAAGAGTGGAGCCAGTGAACTGCTGCTGTTGTACTATTGTTTCAAAATGGAGGAAGGAATAATTTAAGTAAATGAAAGAAAGAAGGTCTGAAAAATCAGTGCTAGGACCCCAGCTATTTACAATATACATTAATGATTTGGACGAGGGAATTGAATGCAACATCTCCAAATTTGCAGATGACACCAAGCTGGGGGGTATAGTTAGGTGTGAGGAGGATGCTTGGAGGCTGCAGGATGATTTGGATAGGCTGAGTGAATGGGCAGATGCATGGCAGATGCAGTATAATGTGGATAAATGTGAGGTTATCCACTTTGGTGGCAAAAACATGAGGGTAGACTATTATCTGAATGGTGGCAGATTAGGAAAAGGGGAGATGCAACGAGATCTGGGTGTCATGGTACACCAGTCATTGTAAGTAGGCATGCAGGTGCAGCAGGCAGTGAAGAAAGCAAATGGTATGTTAGCATTTATAGCGAAAGGATTTGAGTACAGGGAGGTTCTACTGCAGTTGTACAGGGTTTTGGTGAGACCACACCTGGAGTATTGCGTACAGTTTTGGTCTCCAAATCTGAGGAAAGACATTCTTGCGATAGAGGGGGTACAGAGAAGGTTCACCAGACTGATTCCTGGGATGTCGGGACTTTCATATGAAGAAAGACTGGATAGACTTGGCTTGTACTCACTGGAATTTAGAAGATTGAGGGAGGATCTTAGAGAAACGTACAACATTCTTAAGGGGTTGGACAAGCTAGTTGCAGGAAGATTGTTCCCGATGTTGGGGCAATCCAGAACAAGGGGTCACAGTCTAAGAATAAGGAATTCCTTTAGGACCGAGATGAGGAAAACATTCTTTACACAGAGAGTGGTGAGTCTCTGGAATTTCATTTCGGAGTCACGTGAGTGACTTCGTGAAGAGTCCGCCGGCGCGTATGCTCGAGATATCGTCGTAACGCGTTGCTGCGACGGCTGGCGGTGGAGCGCGCTCCTCGCCAGCCCTTCATAAGGGGCCACGGAGGTGAGTATTCCACCTTTAGTTGGTGGTCCTTGTTGTTCGTTATGTCTTGCAGCAAGGACATGGATGGGAGTTCGAAGGGCCGGAGGACGTCAGGACAAGTTCGCCGGTCAACAGTTCCGGGGCCTTTACCATCGGCAGTACCTGCAGTGCGGGCCGGGACTCAGGCGGAGATGTGGGTAAGCCCTGTGTTTACAGGTCCAGATCCGCCAGCACACCACAGCTCGGAGGAGTTCGACGAGGAGGAGTGTGGTGTGCTGCCAGAGCAGGGGGACCCTGCCATGGCAGTCAGGTCGTCAGCGGGCTCGCTGGCGACCTCGAGCAGGGGGCGTGCGGCTGCACGGCCCGTTCCACTCAGCCCCCCGAGAAGGGGCAGGGCAGGAGCCCAGAAGCCTAACCCTGTCAGGGCTAAGGCATTGCCTGACACGGAGGAGCGGTCAGGATCCAGGGCGAGACCCGGGGCGGCTGTGAGGTCCAGCCGGCACACCCCGACTCTCGACGCCGGGACGGATCGGTTGAGCCGGGTCTCGTCACGGTCGCCGAGCCCCCCATGGATGGGTGGGCGAGACCATGCGTCGGCAAGGTCCACGATGTGGGCAGCCGGCAAGCCTGCGCGGGCTTCAGGTAGCCATGCTTCGGCTGGTGCCGACACCACGCTGCAAGTGCCCTTAGTGGCAGAGGCGTCAGCTCCCGCTAAACGGAGGCGGTTGAACACGCCCGTGCGGGAATCACGCAGTTTCGCCTCGGCGGCTGTTAGCGACAACTACCGGCACCGGCAGGGCCTCGATGAGGTGTGGGCCGATGATAGGAGCCCGGTTTTCTTTTCAGAGCCGGAGGACTCCGACCACCTGAGTGTTCAGGGTGAAGGGCGTATTGACCGTATGGAGCGGCTGCTGGAGCTCCTGCTTCAAAGCCAACAACAGCAGGGCAGCCACAGGCACAGGGCGTCGTCACCAGCCTCTAACATCAGCCTGGAGCAACAGGAGGAGGAGGTTTTGGTGGATCCCATACCACCTCCGGTGGAGGTACCAGCGGAGGATCTTCTGGATGTGGCGACCAAATTTGCGGCCCCACATTCATCTGGACTTCCTTTAAACACGAAGCTGGCAGCCACTGTGGACTTTCTTAACAACCAGCAACTACAGGAAGAAGTCCTCATTCAGGCAATGAGCCGTCACAAGGCTCCATCCAATTGCAACTCCCTCAACGTGCCTGTGGTCAATACGCCGATATGGGGCAACATCAGTGCGGCTATCCGTCAACAGGAGGTAAAACTGCAGTGGATCCTGAAGCTCCTCACGGCCGGTATTACCGCCTTTGTGCGGTCGGTGGACGGGGACGAATTGAATTTGGACCAGGAAGATGCCCTGGCCCTCCTGTGCGCGACCCAGCACAAAATTAACGGGTTTCGCAAAAACAGCATCCGCCCAGCGCTCAATCCAAAGTTTGCAGGGTTGTGCAAACCACCGCCGCCGCCCCCGCCCCGTCAGCTCTTTGGGGAGGACCTCTCGAAGAGAGTCAAAGAGCTTGACGAGCAAGCCAAAACAGTGGGGATCATGCGCCCTCAGAGTGCCCCCACACCGTCAGGCTCAAAGTCTCCATACATTCGATCACGAGGGTCTGCTAGTACCTCGACGAGGACCCACCCTCAAGCTCCACAACGACAGCAACATCAGACCCAGCACCAGGGGTCTTTTTTAGGACAGGGTCGGCAGAGACCCTGGTGGAAAACGAAGACGCCGCGCCCTCAAGCCAACCCAGCACCTCCACGTCCGCACACGCGTGTCAAGGACCGCCGGTAACCATGGAGGTGAGGGGGTCTGGTTCTCTCTTTTCTCTCTGTTTAACTTCACATGTTGGTGGTCGCCTTCGGTGGTTTTTGGGGGCATGGGGTAATTTTACTGGTGACGAGTATGTGTTGCAGAATATTCAGGGGCATAAAATTGAGTTTATTAATGGCGACATTCCTCCATCCCAGCACATGCCCGCTCGAACGTTTAAATTATCTGCTGCAGAACAGGCAGCCGGCTATAAGGAACTGTTAAGTCTTGAGCACAAAGGAGTGATTGAGAGAGTGGTGCATGAGCCAGTTGAATTTGTTTTGAACATATTCACCAGACCTAAAAAGGATGGAGGTTGTCGTGTCATTATTGATCTAACCCGTTTGAATACTTTTGTAACATATACTCATTTTAAAATGGATACGTTTGAAACAGCCAAATCATTGATTTCTCATGGTTGCTTTATGGCATGCATCGATTTAAAAGACGCATATTATTCCGTATCCGTCTAGAAATGTGACAGAAAGTTTTTGAAATTCATCTGGATGGGGCAACTCTGGCAGTACAAGGCTTTGCCTAATGGGCTCACCACAGCCCCTAGATTGTTCACTAAATTAGTGAAGCCAATTATGGCTTATTTGAGACAACGACACCATATAGTTATGGCCTATTTATATGATATCTTAATTGTGGGCCACACCCTGGAATTGGCTGAACAGGGTGTTGCAGCTGCTGTCAATATATTTCAACAATTGGGGTTTATTGTCCATCCAGAGAAATCAAAGTTCTACCCTGCCCAGGTGATTAATTACCTAGGGTTCACGATGAACTCTATAAGCATGAGGGTTACCATTCCAATTAACAAGATTGAGGAGGTTACCCAGGTGTGTTAAGATTTAATCCGCACCAATATACCATCGATTCGGCACTTAGCTACAATAATTGGGAAGCTGGTAGCTTTGTTCCCGGCAGCGCGATATGGACCTTTGCATTATCAGAATTTCCAAAGAGCTAAAATTGCTGCGTTAAAACAGAACGCTGGTCATTATGATCGGTCCATGCAGCTGCCGCCCGAAGCGATAAATGAGTTGCAATGGTGGGTGTGTCACATTAGCAGCTCATTCAAGCCTATTAGGGAGGCTAATCCGGTGGTATATTTGCAAACTAATGCAAGCTCCAATGGTTGGGGAGCCACGAATAATTGCTCTAGTTGTGGTGGCAGATGGGACACCCTTGAATCAACGATGTTGTCAACTCAAGGGATTAACTATTTGGAGTTGCTGGCAGCATTCCACGGACTTTGTGCGTATTGTTCCAAGCTTGTTGGAGCACATGTCCGTCTCCAAATAGACAACACCACAGCAGTAGCATATTTAAACCATATGGGTGGTACCAGGTCAGTTTCGTGTGACAAATTGGCTAACTCAATTTGGCTCTGGTGTGTTCAAAGAGACATTTGGATTTCAGCTACCTATTTGCCAGGTGAGCTTAATACTGTGGGGGACACCAGGTCACGCAAATTTAATGACAATATTGAATGGATGTTGCATCCTGAGATTTTTTCTAAAGTCACAGCCAAATTTGGTAAACCGGACATTGACCTCTTTGCGTCACGGTTGAACCATCAGGTACCAACCTACGTTTCATGGGAACCAGATCCTGGGGCAATAGCGCTAGATGCATTCTCGCTGGAGGAAGTGGTTTTTCTATGCCTTCCCCCCGTTTTGCCTCATCAGTCGGGTATTGCAAAAGATTCAGGCAGATGCTGCCAAGGGCATTCTTATTATACCCGACTGGCCCACACAGCCTTGGTATCCGGTGGCCTTTGACATGCTCAACGAACTTTGGGTCCTTTTGAAGGGTTGCCCACAATTGGTTACTCACCCTGTCTCAGGGGAGCCGCATCCCTGCCATGGCTATTTAAATTTGTTGGCTTGCAGGTTCTGAACAGGCCGTTAGTCCAATACGGCCTCTCGGCTCGGACCATGGATACCATCGGGGCGTCGTGTCGAGAGTCTACAAGGCGAAGATACCGCTCGCATATTAAGAAGTGGGAAGCCTACTGTAGCCGCTCTCGCATCACGTACGATGACGTGACAATAACCGACGTCCTGGAATTCCTCGCGGGGTTGCACCATGATGAACACTTAAGTTACAGTGCCATCAACAGCGCCAGAAGTGCGCTATCATTCTACCTCAGTTTGGAGGTAGGATCCAACAGGCTAGTGTCCAGACTCATGCGGGGTATATTCAATATGAATCCGCCTACACCACGCTATAATATCACCTGGGATGTCAGGGACGTATTAACCCTGCTCAGGACGTGGTCACCCATGGAAGGGCTCCAACTGGACCTACTCACCATGAAGCTGGTGATGTTACTAGCGCTGACTTCAGCTCAGAGGGTACAGACACTACACAAACTTCATGTCGACAGAATGACGTCTACCCCTACAGAAGTAGTCTTTTTCATTGACGAGCTACTAAAGCAGCATAGCCCTGGGTGCACAGGGCTGCAGCTGAAGTTCCTGGCATACCCCGCAGATGCTAGGCTATGTTTAGCCTCACATATCCGCCACTATGTCAACGTGACGGCACGCATCAGAGGAATGGAGAGATACCTGCTTGTCACTCATAAGAGACCTCATCATCGAGTGACAGTCCAGACGATATCCAGGTGGCTTCAAGTCGTCTTGGGTAAGTCAGGTATCGACACTAATGTGTTCAAGTCTCATTCCACCAGGGCTGCATCGACGTCAGCGGCGAGGGTCATGGAGGTGCCCATGGACCAAATTCTCGCCACCGCAGGATGGGCTAATGAAGCTGTGTTCCAGCGTTTTTATAACAAGCCTGTTGCTGCTCTTCTACAGTTCGCAGAAGCCGTGCTGAATGCAGGTCAAGAACGTGGAGATGTCCCCGTATGAGGGGTTTGATTTGTTATTAATAAATATGCTCTTGTTTTGCAGTATGGACTGTTGAGCAAGTTTGTTCCTCCCATCCATCCCTGGTAGTGGTGTGTCAGCATGGACGTGGTCCAGGGCGTGTAATCACAGAAGCTTTGAAGTCTTCACGAAGTCACTCACGTGACTCCGAAATGAAATAGTAAGATTGAACGAGAACTTACCAGTTCGAAGGTTGATCTTTATTTTATGAGGAGTCGAAGTGAGGGATTTTGTGCCCTCCTCGCCCAACCCTCAATCACCTTCATCTGGTAATCTTAGTCAATTCAATCATACTATGCGAAGTCATTTCTATTGTTGGTTCTGTGATTCCACGCCGCTACTTTGAAGTATGTCGAGCATGCGCGCCGGCGGGCTCTTCATGAAATCCCTCACTTCGACTCCTCATAAAATAAAGATCAACCTTCGAACTGGTAAGTTCTCGTTCAATCTTACTATTCTCTGCCACAGAAGGTCGTTGAGGCCAGTTCATTGGCTATATTCAAGAGGGAGTTGGATGTGGCTCTTGTGGCTAAAGGGATCAGGGGGTATGGAGAGAAAGCAGGTACGGGATACCAAGTTGGATGATCAGCCATAATCATATTGAATGGCGGTGCAGGCTCGAAGGGCCGAATGGCCTACTCCTGCACCTATTTTTCTATGTTTCTATGTTTCTAAAAGGATGCAAGGGTCCTTGTCATCGTTCATCCTGAGCAGCAGCATAACAGCAGACTCTCTGGTCTATAGGCTGTTCCAAGGATGTGTGGTGAAATAAATATCAAGTCAGGAATCTAGGGGGTTTCGTTGTTACATGCATTGGGAATGGAACGGAACGGATTTACTTGCTGCAGCTTTACAGGCGGTTTATGACAATAACATAACAAATAAATATACAGTAATCAATTATACAATGAATTGGCAGTAATTCTAGGTGAGCAGCCAATTGTAGTGCAAGATGAAGTACATAGTACAACCTATACAAAGCCCATAGTAGTTTGTCACTGAGGAGAACCTCTGGTTAGGTTCACGCAGCGTGATTCAAGACAATGATGGTTGATAGCAAGAAGCTGTTCTTGATCATTTTTTCAGGTTCCTGTATCTTATTCCTGATGTTAACGACAAGATAAAAGCGTGACCAGGGTCTAGTGGGTATTTAATGATATTAACTGCCTTCTTGGGGCATCACTTCCTGTGGTGCTATTTGATGTTGGGGAGGTCAATACCTGTGATGGACCAGGCAATGTCCACCGCTTTCTGCAGTCTTCTTCATTCTTTTGTGTTTGAGTTACCGAACCAGGTTGTGATGTAACCAGTCAGTAAGGTCTCCACCATACACCTGTAGAAGTGCAATAGAGTATTCGGTGACATGCCAAATTGCCTCAGTCTTCTGAGGAAGTGGAGACATTGATAAACTTTTTTTGTGATTGCATTAATGTGCTGAGCCCTGGACAGATCCAAGAACATGCACTGTTCTTTGTATTCCTAGGACATATTTTTTTAAGATTAAAGTTTAAAATAAAAGAACAGTTGGCATTACTCCATTGGATAACAAATTATTGGAGTCAATTCTGACAAACTAAGTAAACATTCATTTGGAGAAACTGAATTAATGAATGACAACTTGATTTTTTTGAAGGAATGCAAAGAAAGGTTTATCAAGACAATTTGTCTGATGTAATCTGTATAGATGTTATCTTGATTTTTGATAACAAATCCTACGGCAAAATGGTAAACAAATTAAATGCCTACTGGATCCAAAAGAAAGTGGCATGGTGGATTAAATGTTGGCTCAGTGGCAAGAGGCAAATTGAATGGTGGATGGGTGTTTTTGTGACTGGACAGATAATAAAGTGCAGTTCCATATGGTTTTATGTTTAGTAGCTTGCTTTTCAGTATAAACTGATGAGTTGGATTTAGGTGTTTCGGCACGATAAAAATAATTGAAGATGAGACAAAAATTGCTGTGTGGATAATAATGAGGAAAAGCATTTTAAACTGGAGAAACAAAGTCAACTGGCCAGAAAAATAACAAGTGAAATTGAATCTGGGGAAGTGTGAGATAATGCATCAGGGAAGGTGCAACAAAGCAAAGGAAAATGCAGTAAATGCAAGGATCCCCGATGCTTAGAGAAAGAGAGGGAACTCACATAGTTACAGGAAGAATTGCACTGAAGAGTATGCAGAGGAGGTTTACAAAGACTTCACCCGTGCTAAGAAATTTTAGCTCTGAGGAAAGTTTGCATAGATTGATTTTATTTTCCTTAGAACAGGAAATGCTTTGGGAAGACTGAACTGAGATCACAAACACATGAGACCAAACAGAGTAGGTATAAAGGATCTATTTCTCTTAACAACAAAGGAAGTGATTTAAATTAAATAGTGAAAGGATCAGTTGGTGTTGATGCAGAGGTCTTTAACACACTGTCTGAAAGAGTGGGAAATAGCAAATGTTTCAATACATTTAAAAAACAGTTTAGTTTAGTTTATTGTGATGTGTACCAAGGTACAGTGAAAAGCTTTTGTTACACACTATCCAGTCAGCTATCCTATCCATCCAAATATAATACATGATTACAATTGAGCCAATTTGAGTTTATAGATATGGGAATAATGTTTAGTGCAAGGTAAAGCCAGCAAAGTCCGAACAAGGATAGTCTGAAAGTCACCAATGTGGAAGATAGTGGTTCAGGGCTGCTCTCTGGTTGTGATAGGATGATTTAGTTGCCTGATAAGTACTTGCATGTGTCTTGATCAGAGTCGGGGGTGGGGGGGGGGGGGGGGAGTTACGGAGGGAATGGTCTCCGCGGAAAGGGGAGGAGACTGAGAGATATGGCCATTGGTGGGATCCCGTTGGAGGTGGAGAAAATGTCAGGGGATTATTTTTTGTATGCGACGACTGGTAGGGTGGAAGGTGAGGACAAGGATGACTCTGTCCTTGTTATGAGTGGAGGGAGATGGGGAGTGAGAGCAGTGCTGTGGGATATAGAGGAGACCTTGGTGAGAGCCCCCTGTTCCCTAAAGAATGAGGACATCTCCGATGCCCTGATCTGGAACATTCTGGGTGCAGATGCAGCGGACAGAGGAATTGTGAGTAGTGGATAGAGCCCTTACAGGAAGCAGGGTAGGAAGAAGTGTAATCCAGATAACCATGGGAGTCAGTGGGTTTATAGTAGATGTTGGTCAGTAGTCTGTTACCTACGATGGAGATGGTGAGGTCTAGAAACGATAGGGAGATGTCGGAAATGGTCCAGGTGAATTTGAGTGCTGGATGGAAGTTAGTGGTGAAATGGATGAAGTCAATAATATGGTCACTAAAACCTCAACATGGCAGAACTTTGTACTTTCTATATGCTGGTTTAAATTGAAAATAACCGTGGCATTGAAGCATTTCTTACAACTAACCACATGTTATTTCTAGTGTTTCTATGCTATATTAACTCTTAATACTTAATTCTGAGTACTGTTTGCAGATAATTACATTTTATTGAAGAAAGCCATTGTAAACATAGAAACATAGAAATTAGGTGCAGGAGTAGGCCATTCAGCCCTTCGAGCCTGCACCGCCATTCAATATGATCATGGCTGATCATCCAACTCAGTATCCCGTACCTGCCTTCTCTCCATACCCTCTGATCTCCTTAGCCACAAGGGCCACATCTAACTCCCTCTTAAATATAGCCAATGAACTGGCCTCAACTACCCTCTGTGGCAGAGAGTTCCAGAGACCCACCACTCTCTGTGTGAAAAAAGTCCTTCTCATCTCGGTCCTAAAGGATTTCCCCCTTATCCTTAAGCTGTGACCCCTTGTCCTGGACCTCCCCAACATCGGGAATAATCTTCCTGCATCTAGCCTGTCCAACCCCTTAAGAATTTTGTAAGTTTCTATAAGATCCCCTCTCAATCTCCTAAATTCTAGAGAGTATAAACCGAGTCTATCCAGTCTTTCTTCATAAGACAGTCCTGACATCCCAGGAATCAGTCTGGTGAACCTTCTCTGCATTCCCTCTATGGCAATAATGTCCTTCCTCAGATTTGGAGACCAGAACTGTACGCAATACTCCAGGTGTGGCCTCACCAAGACCCTATACAACTGAAATAGAACCTCCCTGCTCCTATACTCAAATCCTTTTGCTATGAAAGCTAACATACCATTCGCTTTTTTCACTGCCTGCTGTACCTGCATGCCTACTTTCAATGACTGGTGTACCATGACACCCAGGTCGCGCTGCATCTCCCCTTTTCCTAATAGGCCTCCATTTAGATAATAGTCTGTTTTCCTATTTTTGCCACCAAAATGGATAACCTCTCATTTATCCACATTATACTGCATCTGCCAAACATTTGCCCACTCACCCAGCTTATCCAAGTCACCTTGCAGTCTCCTAGCATCCTCCTCACAGCTAACACTGCCCCCCAGCTTAGTGTCATTCGCAAACTTGGAGATATTGCCTTCAATTCCCTCATCCAGATCATTAATGTATATTGTAAATAGCTGGGGTCCCAGCACTGAGCCTTGCGGTACCCCACTAGTCACTGCCTGCCATTGTGAAAACAACCCGTTTACTCCTACTCTTTGCTTCCTGTTTGCCAGCCAGTTCTCTATCCACATCAATACTGAACCCCCAATGCCGGGGGCATTGCCGGTAAGCAGTAGGTTTTCTTCTGCGTGTTCACAGTTACTTAATTGTTCTTAGTTGTTCTGCGTGTCCGCAGTTACTTTTCGTTACTTAGTTAGATGATTGAAATATCCAAACAATTGTCCGCAAATCTATTGAAGATGTTCAGGCTGTTGGCACTGATCCAAAAGTTGAATATAATATTAGATATGCAGCAGTGAAAAGTTCCTTTGAAAATGTTGCAGACTTGTGAAACAATGTAAAATGTTTAGTTTTTAGTAGATTTGAACTACTCATGCAAACTTACCAAAAATGGCAATTCGGAAACAGAACAGCAGAAAATTAAATCTTTATTCTTTCAGCTCTATATAATTCCTTTAAAGTTAATAATTCATTGCTTGTTAATATTGGCATAAATAACGGAATCACTTGTGAGTTCCCCATGTCATGAGAAATAAATAATTAAGCTTCAGTTTTCAACTCGCATTTGGTAAAAAATAATTTGAAGAAGATTCCTGACCTGAAACAACACCCCTCCAATTCCCTCCACAGATGCTGCTTGATCCATTGAGTTCCTCCAGCAGTTTCTTTTTTACTCAAGATTCCAACATCCACAGTCTCTTGGAGACTTCCATAAGGCATGGAAACAGGTCCTTCAGCCTAACTTGCCCATGCCATCCAAGGTGCCCTGTCTACACTAGTCCCGTGTTTGGCCTAACTCATTTCTAAATCTTTCCTGTCCATGTACAGTATTTGTCCAAATTTATTTTAAATGTCTCATGTGTAACTAGGTACATCACATTGGAATAGAACATCACAATGACCAACTTACAAATAATGTGATGAAGCAATACTGTTACATCTTCAATCATATACAATTACCCCTGCAATGATGTTTTGCAAAGAAAATCACATGGGATGCCCTCCGTGCTCTAATGACTAATTTTAAAGAACAGATATTTAACAGATCCTGCAAATATGCCAGGTCAAACATACATGTATTTTAAGGAATCAGAAATATTTCAGATGTGAAATGTAGAGTGACTTTGTATAAATTAAGAAAAAAAAACAAATTGAGAAAAATCATGGTCTAAATCTTGGATTTCCTTAAATTAGAGGAAATGAATCATTTGTGAGACTTTATCCCTTGCGATGGTCTAAGCATGAAGTGAGGAATTAAAATCCAAAACATAGCTCTGAATTAATGGTATGATCTTCCTTATACATTAGGTAAGTGAACATATATCTGTTGCAATAACATCTTGCACAACATTTAGGTGGGCAATTTCACCCTAATCCGAAATTATGGGAGATTTATGAAGTCCAAAGATTAGGATCTGATGTTGCTAATAAGACCTTGTTTTGGTTTTAAACTCTATTGTAAAGTTGGTCCGATATAAAACGCTGGAGTAACTAAGTGGGTTAGGTGTAACTCCGTGGGTCAAAAAGAATAGGTGATGTTTTAGGTTTGGGCCCCTTCTTCAGACCGAAAGTGGAGGTGGGTGGTGGGGAAAAATAAACTGGATGTGAGAAAAAGCCAGAAAAGAAATGGGGCCGGCAACAGATGACTTCCGGAAGGGTGGAGCCCACAATGGCCTGTTGTTGGCTTTTGAAAGTGTGAGAACAAGGATGCGAACAATGGAACTGGTCGGATGACTAGCATGGGGGAGAGAGGGGAAGGAATACAGGAGTTACTTGAAATTCTTAATAAAACAATATGAAGTTACATTACATTACATTAAGTGGCTTTCACTCCAACCGAGGTTGAGTGGTGCCATCTGCATTTTGCAGTTCTGCTCAAGGGTAAGCTGGGCAGATGAGCAGTCCTCTCCCAACAAGAAAGAAAGAACACAACACACTACAGAAATCAAACATAAAACATAAAACATCTACCACAGTGGGACCAGCACCTCCCGCTGTAATGGAAAGCACAAAAGTTCAGCCAGTCTTCCTCGTTCCGTGGACCCATGGCCGGGGCCATGAACCCTCCGCAGCTGCCACTGTGGATGGCCCGATGTACAGGCCCTCTCACCGGGATGATGAAAACTCTGACGTCGGGACAGATCGGAACACCCCACGGCTCGGAATTCCCGAATCGGTCACTTCCTACCGGAGACCGTGGCTTTACGATTCTAAGTCCATAGGCCCAGCGGTCAGGGCACCTCTTCAGATGATCCTTGGCGAAGGTCGCAGGCAGCTCCACGATGGTAAAGTCTGTGCTGCGTCCGCGGCTAGAAGCTACACAGACCGAGCTCCATGATTTGAGAGCAGGCCATCGCAGTCGGAGCTCCAACACTGGAGCTCCGCGATGTTGAAGTCCATGCTATGCCTGCTGCTGAAGCTCAAGGCCGGTCTCCGGTCAGAAAGGCTGCACCAATCCAGTTGCTAGACCGTGAGGGGGGCAAAAATGCGACACGGACAAAAGTTGCATCTCAGCCGAGGTAGGTGACTGGAAACGGTTTCCCCCATTCCCCCGCCAGCACCCCCGGCATAAGACACACTGAGAGACACTAATATATACATTAGGACACACTAAAAATAACAAACAGTGGAAAGAAACATATTAGCTGCTGGCGGGGCTGTTGCGCACGGCGCCATCTAGGAGTTTAAATAAAGTTAATTGAAAATTGAAGCCAACAGTATGTGCTCCACTCATCCTGAGGTCATCTGTTGTCGACCATCTATTTTCAGTCTGCAGAAGGGTTCATACCGAAAATTACACCTATTATTTTTCTCCAGAGAGGCTGCCTGACCCGCTAAGTTACTCAAACATTTTGTGTCGATCTTCGGAATAAACCAGCATCTGCAGTTCCTTCCTACACATTGTAAAGTTGGTGCCTGGTGCCAGCTTTACCCAGGAAGCCTTTTATTAAGGGGCAGCAGGCGTAGAAAAAGTTGAGAAAGTAACTCAAGGTGATAAAAAATATTCAGGTGCCAACATTTGCCATTACAAGGAAATCTAGGAACTCTATTAGCACAACCTCTCTCTTTTCTAGATTCTTCAAGGCAGTTCCTACAGATTCTTTGTGCCATTTTCTTTCTGTGCTTCTCTCTCCCTGCTGCTAGCAATACACCATTGATTCTGACTTCAGATCAAACTTATTTCAATGATAACTGGTAATTAAACTGACCTAGTTCCTGTACAATGAGTCCAAGTAAGACTAATACCTGTTTGAAGCACCATTATGCCATCATCACCAGAAATAAAAATCACAGCTCACTGACTCACATGTATCTAACATTATTACATATTTACATATTTCTCTCTATAAATCAGGCTAAGATTTTCTTATATTTTGCCTGATTTATACAGAGAAATATGTAATTTACAGAAATGTATACCTTGATAAAGGGAATTGTGTTTATAACTTAACTGGTAAAATAAACTGAAATCTGGATTTTCTTTTCTTTACTTGTGAAATGAAAGCACTGCTCTCATGAAAACAATAATGGAGAAATGAATAAGAATGATTTACTCATAGGATAAACTTTAACGGCCCACTTGGTCAGTTGTTATCTCTGACTTTCCATTTGATTATCCACTGATTATTCAAAGAAAGCTAACACATATTAGATAGTGCTTGGATCAAATGTGTTTAACTCAGGAATATAATTTTAAGGCATTCCTGGCTAAGATCAAAGCGCACATCATGATCCAAATGTTCTGTGAAGCTGGTGCCACAGTTTGTGGCATTTGCTCATCGGTCATCAGCATTAAGCAAGCATCAGTGTTCCATATGTCAACTGAGAAATAAATAGTGCCCACGGAAACTGCAGTGCAGTCATGTGTTTCATTCTGTTCCCTCATACCAAACAGAATATGATGGGTCATTTTAAATGTAACGAGGTAGAATATTAGATTACAAAATGTGAGGTATGCTGAGATTTTGTGCAGTGCATGATTCTTCATAGAATTGTGAACAATTAAAAAAATAATCTGTATCTATTTAGTAAAAATCTGTCTCATGTGTTATATGTTTCAATGGAATTCCTTCCATTGAAACATATAATAGAGGGGGGAAAAAGGAATAAATAAATTATCAATTTGTTATTAACAATTTTAAAATTAGTCAACATGACAACTATATCTAAAGTTGATGATAAGAAATTAATGTTGTCAAGCCAATAACACCGAATGACGATGAATCATCAGCACCAATCACGCCAGGCACATGAGCACACAACCTTTTTCACAATAATCAAATATCATTAAAAAAAAGCCTTAAATCACTAATAGATGATGTGTACAGATCATGTAAAACATAAAATTGCAACAGTATCTGTGTATCAGTCTATCAGGAAATTGCAAAAACCATGCCGGCACATCTGTAGTTTTAAATGTACATTTTCTGTACCAAACAGAAATACAAAGAGCGGTATTCCACACTATTTTAATGTTGGTACTTAATATCATCCATATGATAATGCCTGTTTAGTACCGCAAATGCACAAGGGGTAGATTATCGTAATGATGATTTGGAAAACTAATTGATTATGGTTCATGAATAATCAATCACTAATGTTCATAATCATTATACCCCTAGCAGCTCATTTAAAAAATCTGTTGTAGACATCTGGTCAGTATCTGACTGAGATAGATGAAGGTAAATGGATGTTCATTGTTGGCACAGTTAGTGAAGGTTAGCTGCCTGATCATGTGCATTATAATAGTTTTTTGGAACACTGGTATGTAACACTGCAAGCTTGCCTTCAATAATATTTGGATTTCTACAGGCATAATAGGGAATATCATTACCCATGGGATGCAAGTTACAGCATGCAGTACCAAGGAGCAATAATTCATATGTGAATTGCTGCTTAGTACTTGGCAATAATGCCCACTGTCCCAGAACTGTTTTTTAAATAAGCATTTGATGTTTGACACGGAAATAAGAATGTGCAGAAATATATATATTTAAAATCTCAGTGATGGTGCATTTCCAAAATTCACAATATTGAAACTGCTAATATTTGTTGGATTTTTCATTGCCATTGCTTGCTGTATCTACAATGAAAGTAGCTATTTGTACTGGACTATCAAAGAAGCAAATGTTCCCCATCTGGTTGGTTGTGTTGAACCAACACTTAGCTGAAAATTGAGGAGGTGGTATCGTGCCAGGAAACACATTATTGCACATGTGCCCTTGCCTTGTGCCTTTGTAGTTATTTTCAGAGTCATGCTGTTCTGCAGAGTGCATCTCCATGACTGGGAGTGAAAATTGTGCAAATCAAGGCTCGGGGGGAAAGGGATGTGACTTCCGTAACGTGCAGTAGATTATTCATCAAAAAGCTCCAGAACTGCCATACTGCTTTAGTAAATCCCAGAGATACTTACGAGATTTTAAAATGGGTTTACACTTGAATAGTTACGCAGTCCTAGATTTAAAAAAAAACAATCTAGAATTACAAAGTTTTAGCCAATTAGCTCGGTTGATATCGGCATCGTTAGAGATGCATTAATTTGCTAAACTGTTACCAGGAAGAGGCCACAATTCTTTTGAGAAAGGTAGTGCCCTACTAATTTGACTAACTCTTTTGAAGAGGTAACAATGATATGAGCTTGATGAGTGAGGATAGTCTAGTTGACATTATTCACCTGAATTTTCAAAATATATTTGATAAAATACCCTGCAGTAGTTTACTCCACGTGAAATAAGGTTTGTTTGGCAAGCTTCTCCGATAGATCAGAATTAACTGCATACTTTTGGGGAACATGGTTATGGAACTGCTTAGAGACCCCAACGGCTGATGCTAAACACAAAATGTCGGAATAACTCAGTGGTCAGGCAGCATGTGTGGAGGGAATGGATAGGCAACGTTTCAGATTGAGATCCTTCTTCAGACTGATTGTAGTAGGCAATAGACAATAGGTGCAGGAGTAGGCCATTCGGCCCTTCGAGCCAGCACCTGGAAAAATTGGAAATGAGAGATGGGTGGGGGGAGATGACGACAAAGCCTGACAAGTAATAGGTGAATACAGGTGAGCAGAGATTTTGCTCAAGCATCCACAGATCCTTGTGTCTCCAGGTTTAGTGCTGGTTCCTTTGCCTTCAATCCCTGAACTAATGAAAAGTGAAGCATTGTTAAGGGATTATTCCATGTTCTAGAAGACAGTTTGATGATCTGAGCAGGTATTTGGACCATGTAGGAAAGTAAATGACTCCAGTTAGGCAATTATGGTGTTTTGGAATTACAGACTTGCATTTGTCATTGAATTATACAGCCACAACGGAAACCATTTTACCCGTCATGACTATGCTTCACCTTCATAGAAATGTATTTAATCAATCCAAAATACCATCTCTTTTCCAATGCCCATGTAAATCTTTGCCCATGAAATACAAGCACGGTCTGTGCCAGGCCAATGAATGTTTTTGCAGCAGATTGCTGATTTGTATGAGACTGAATGCATTGTGTGTAATACCGAACTTGCTCATTTCACACGCAGAGGCAGCCACAGGGAGGGAGACATTGGGCGTGAGGGATATGGCACTAGTCAGTGGGGAGAATGAGACGTTGAGGGGCGGGATGGATCATCTGAGTTGTTGGATAGGATTGAAAGCAGACAAGAGAGACTTTGTAAGTAGATAGGTGCAGAAGTTCAGTTCAGTTTAGTTTATTGTCACGTGCACCAGGGTACAGTGAAAAGATTTTGTTGCATGCTAAACAGCCAGCGGAAAGACAATAACATGATTACAATTGAGCCATTCACAGTGTACAAATACATGATAATGGAATAATGTTTAGTGCAAGGTAAAGCCAGTAAAGTATGATCAAAGATAATACGATAGTAGTTCAGGACTTGGAGAGTGGTAAAGAACCATGGTGCATTTTTAATTGAGAAGTCTTTGGATGATGAAGGCATAGAAGAGGTATTTTAATTCTAGGTAATGGTGGATTTAGGAGGTGCACATCCTGGGTAGAAAGAAACATTGTTTGTTACCTAAGTTACAAACTTAACTCGAGGTTAAACAGCATGTTCAGCCTGAGATGATGGCTGGGGTGTCATACAGCGCTGCTGGGTGTGGTATTTGAGGCAGATGCAATAGTACCGTTCAAGACATTTGGATGGGCACATGGATATGGATATGGCCTGTTTACAGGCCATATTACTTTGTGTCCACTTTGGATTCCTGGGTACCATATGATTAACCTTCCAGAACAACCTACCATGCAGAACATAGAAACATAGAAATTAGGTGCAGGAGTAGGCCATTCGGCCCTTCGAGCCTGCACCGCCATTCAATATGATCATGGCTGATCATCCAACTCAGTATCCCGTATCTGCCTTCTCTCCATACCCTCTGATCCCCTTAGCCACAAGGGCCACATCTAACTCCCTCTTAAATATAGCTAATGAACTGGCCTCAACTACTCTCTGTGGCAGAGAGTTCCAGAGACCCACCACTCTCTGTGTGAAAAAATTCCTTCTCATCTCGGTCCTAAAGGATTTCCCCCTTATCCTTAAGCTGTGACCCCTTGTCCTGGACCTCCCCAACATCGGGAACAATCTTCCTGCAAAGAACCTTATCAAAGGGCTTGCCGCAGCATATAGACAATGTCTATGGCCTTGGCCTCATTAATTATTTTGGTTACCACTTAAAACAGCTTAATAAAATTAGATACGTCTCCCACATAGAAAACCATGCTGACTAGCCCTAATGCCACCCAGTATAGCTAAATGCATATATATCCTATCCCTCAGAATCCTCTATATTATTTTACCAAATACAGATGTTAGACTCACTGGTCCATATTTAACACACTTTTCCTTGCAGGCCTTAGAGGCAAAACATTAACTATCCTTCAAGCAACCAGCAATTCACCCATGTCTAAGGATGACTCCAATATCTCAGCCAATGCTACCGCAATTTCTTTTAGACAATAGACAATAGGTACAGGAGTAGGCCATTTGGCCCTTCGAGCCAGCACCGTCATTCAATGTGATCATGGCTGATCATCCCCAATCAGTACCCCATTCCTGCCTTTTCTAGCTTCCCATAGTATCCTCGGATATATCTGATCACAACCGGGATATTTATCTACCTTTATTCTTGGCCATAAAGCAGACTGTCCTCAAGACATTTCCATTAACTTACTATCTCTAGTTCCCTAGCCTTCATGCTCTTCTCCACAGTAAAAACAGAGAAGAAGGAGGGAATTTCTGGTGAGACTATAACGTTTATGGGAGGTGATAAACCCAATGACTTTGGCCTCAGCAGTATTTAAATGGAGGAAATTGACAACAAACCATGTGTGGTTGTTGGATCACAGATAGATACCTGTTGGATGTAATGTTACAAGGCACCAGGATGCAATGGCCTCAATGGAAATGCAGTCTAGCAACAACAAAGGTAACAATAATATTGAGTTTAGCAGCAGAGAAAAAGCATTTGAGAGACTGATGTGTTCAAATAGAAGAACTGTGAGATAATACACTGCTGGTTGCCTTGAATTCAGCAAAGAAAATCCTTCAGCACTGCTACTTCTTTCCCAGAAAACCTTTCCAAACGTGGCATCTATGGAAAGCACCGAAAAGATTTAACAATGTAGATAAAAATGATAGATGTGTAAAAAAGAACTGCAGATGCTGGTTTAAAGCAAAGGAAGACACAAAATGCTGGAGTAACTCAACGGGCCAGGCAGCATCTCTGGAGAGAAGGAATAGGCGACATTTCGGGTCGAGACTCTTGCTTGATTATTAGTTATGTCAGGCCTCATTTCAACTCAAAGTAGTGAAGAAAGGTAAACGATAGAAGTCTACCAGTAACCATCTGCTCTGCAATAGAAAATAAAGGGGGGGCTAACGGGAGGCCGGGTCTTCATTCCCAACCTGCATTCACATTTATGAGATTAAGAGAATTAGTTCCAGATCCAGCGAGCAGCTCCAGATTAGCAGTGCTGGCATCAAATGACACTGAATGCCATCATGATCTGTCCACACTGTACACTTCTGGTTTGTGCTATGTTCACACACATGGGTATCTTTATCAAGAAAGTAGCTTGTGTCCTTTGTCCACTTCTAGATTTTAGCCCAACTAGAATTGTTGCCATTCTGTGTAATATCGCCCTCTCCATCAGAATGAGCACCAAATTAAATCTTGTGATCTGAAGAGCCACAGGATGTTTCTGTTTAGTGATTATCTTTTGTAAAAAAAACACTTCACTTAGTAGAATAAAAGTCGTCAAAAACTAATGATTTGCAAGTAGTAATACAATACTATAAAGGTAATGCTTGTTCACTAAACCGCAGTTCACTACTTTGAGTTCAAATGAGGCCTGATATAACTCATAATCAAGCAAGTGTCTACTTTGATATTCCTATCAAATCTGCACCGTTCATACCTCTTTCTCCATTTCATCCACACACACATGCACTCTACATCCAGCTAATTTTGCCTGCAGCAGTTGACATTTAACCTAGCTGGATAATCGAGGAATAACATTTGCGTTACAATTTAACATGACCCCTGGCTTACAGCTCTTTTATATTACCTTCCGATATGGCTGCTGACATCCTGGTGAGGAAAAAAGGAGCTTATTATTACAATGCCACAGTCAATGTCATCAGAAGTGCCTCTGCCCTTTTCAGTTACAGACGAGCAACTATTAAGGAAAGGTATTAAAACAAAAAGGAAGACTCAGAGGCAGGCGATATATGGGTTAAGCTAAAGCAAAGGTTAATGGGTTGACTGTTACCTGTGCACAGGGCTTAACACAACCTTATACACTAGAGGATAGCTTGCATGACTTATTTTCGTGTGAACTAAATTGAAGTTTTTTTTTAAATGCTGTTAAAGCATGCAGTGACTTTATAGTTTTGACTTCTTGAGAAGTGTGCTGACATGTTTATGCTTTTCAAAAAAAAAAATTTTGTTTGAACCATTTGAGAAAAAATGTATTTATAATAGTCATGGGACTGAGCCTAATATTGACCTGGAGGTATTATATTAACAGATAAATCTCTTTCGTTTATAGAATAATAACATTTCTTTAAAAAAGGATATTCATCGCAATATGTCCTCGTTGGCTCTGTGATAGTACTCACTTAATCCCAATGCCATCTGTATTCCTGTTTGTCCTTTACAATGTTTTGGTATTCTCCATATTCAATGAATTCATGCAATCCCTTATTGCTGACCATGTACTTTGGATCTTAACAATAGTCTCCCCTAACTTGTCCTTATTATAACCCTTATTTCCATTCAGAGTATAATCTTGCAAAGTTCTATCTTATGTTGAACTCTATAAATTTTGAGGGCAAGCATCCCTCTCACACCAGGAATGCAGACCCTTACAAATTTGGGATTTCCCCCTTTAAATCCAACTACTGACTCAACATGTTCTTTCACTTCACCGAAACATTGTAATGACATTTTTTCTGTCATCTTTCTGCAATAGCAAGATGCCAGTCAAATATTGCCACTGCTACATCTCTCTCACTTCCATCATCTCTTTGCATTCCACTCACTGATCCCTTTGGATCAGCCTGTGATGGAGCCATTTGTCTCCATGCAGCAATGTGAGATATATTAGTGATCCTCTTTCACCCCACCATCATTAGAAAGATATCCTCTGCACTTCTAATATAGTATTGGCAACGGAAAGAGCATTAACCAAATAATGTAGGAGAGTTGTGAGTGCGACTTGAGTCCAAGATGTTTAGATGGATAATAGGAACTGAGCAGCACGATGGCGCAGTAGTAGAGTTGCTGCCTTACAGTGCTAGAGACCCAGGTTCGATCCTGGTTATGAGTGCTGTCCGCCTGGGTGCTCTGGTTGCCTCCCACACTCCAAAGAAGTACAGGTTTCAAGGTTATTTGGATTTGGTAAAATTGTAACTTGTTCCTAGTGTGTAAGATATTGCAAGTGTACAGGTGATCGTTGGTCGGCACGGACTCATTGGGCCAAAGGGCTTGTTTACGTCTTTCAGTGGATCGATGTAACATATCTATTCTGTTAGAAGTGTAATTTTAAGGCTTCATTCAAATCTCTGAGAAACATTTGGCAGAATCTGATCAGGTAGAAAAGTAAAATAGCGATTTGATTTTTGCAAAAATATAAAACTAAAAAAGGAAAGTAGATAATGGGATAGTAGAAATAAATGTTGCAAATAGTTGGGGAGAGGGGGGAGGGGGGGGGGTTGTCAGGTAAATGGGGCAGATTTGATTGTGAAATTCAAAAGGTTAAGTGCATAAACAATTAAATGGAAAATAATTGAGGGCCATGGGAGAGGGCAAAGAAAAGAGACTCGCTGGATCATCTTGACATTTAGCTTGATGGGTCAAATAACTCCCTTCCATGCTGTAACCTTTCTGTGTATCTAAATAAAGAAGAAGCCAATTTATTTGAAGACTGGTTGGTGATAATATGAAAGACTGATTGGAGGGGGCAGAAGCACTGAAAAATATCACACAAAATAATATCATTCAATTAAATACATAGTGGAGGAGCTGGTACAGCATGCACTGACCAGCCCACCAAGTCCATATGCAACGGGTGCAATTTTGGCACTATTTTACAGTCCCAGCTGCAACTGGCCCCAAAGGCCCAACACAGCCGTCGCCTCCATTTCGGTCGTCCCGTGATCCAATATCCTTCTCCACACCTCTCCCCCTTCAGCTCTCGTTCCCTTGGAGGGGTGTCTCCCGCAGCCGACCTCGAGGGCACTCTCACCAGGCCCTTTGACCAGCGTCCACCGCCATCACATTTCCTTCCGTCCCCTTTCCGCTTCCCGATCCACAGGGCGAGCAGGGGCGGACTTGGTGGCCTCCCCTCTATGAGTTACAGCCATGGCTCGTTGGGCCACTGGGCTGGACCACTGGGCCGGGCCACCAGCGGCCCATTCCACCATTGAGGCTCTGTGCTGTCTCCCACCACTGGTCTGCTTACTGGCCCTCTGCCCGACTTCCTCCTCTCCGGTTTATGGGATGAGCAGAGACCAAGCTTGGCAGCAAACTCTCCAGGAGGATTCGCGTTACCATGGCAGTGAGCTAGGCCTGTAGTTGGGCATGGCTACGGCCTGTAGTTGGGCATGGCTACGGCCACGGTCAACCACCAATTTTTCCCAATGTCTTAGGCTGGCATTCAGGATATGTAAATTAAGATATGTAGTCTCTTTCCCAGGGTGGAAATGTCAAGTAATGGAGAGCATAGATTTAAGCTGAGAGGGGGAAAGTTTAAAGAAGATTTACGATTAAAGAAGTTTTGTACCCAGAGAGCTGTGAGTGCCTGGAACATATTGCCAGGGTTGGTGGTGGAAACAGATACAGTAGGAACATTTAAGAGGCATTAGGCTAGGCACATGAACAGGCAGAGACAGGAGGGATATGCATCATTTGCATGCAGATGGGATGAGTGTCATGATCGGCATGGGCCGAAGGGCCTGTTCCTGTGTAAACTATTCCATGTTCAATGTTTAATATGTAATTTGTAAGTCATGTCCCTTCCTAGTAATATTGAGAAATGTATTTTCTTCAGTCTAGCCCTCTAAAGCAGCATTGCTCAGGACATTCATTCTCAACAGAACATAGCATTGTACTGCAAACATAATTATTGTACATGTCAAATAAATGAAACATGTGTTCCACAGAAAGGCCTTGGTAGTTCGATTAATTAATGATAAAAGAAAGTAATCTTATTGTCTTTCCCACTTTGGGAAGGTAGAAGGTAAGTTGTTTTCTTCAGTCCAACACATACTTGCTTAAACATCTTTGTTTGAAAACACAATTCAATTATACTGTATTGTCTGTTACTGTACTCTTTTTAAAATCATTGTGTCTCTATTTCTCCATTCATCTGCTACTGAGATATTATGCTGTGTCAGACTGCCACATCTTCTGATAAATGACTGAAGACTGACTGGTTCACTTTATTAAAAAGTAATAACAATTTTTGTTCGCACCCTTCATGTAGTTGGGGGACCATGAATCAAAGGACAGTGCCTGTCTTTGGCTGATAAATGCATCGTTTACCAGCTGAGGAGTTATTTAGGACTGGCTATTAATTTAAATCACATTTATCTCCTCACAACTACACTGAATGGGGGGGATGGCTGTGATAGGACTTCAAATGACCAATGGCCACAGCTAACTGCACATTATTTATTACCTCAAGTGGCACTGTGAATCACAATATGGTGAAAAATAATCAGTGCAAATTACTATGGCTAATCAAATAAGAATAGGAACATATTTTGCTGTGGCATTACTCTGTAAAAAGTAATCCAGATATACATTTATTCACTTTGAAGTTAATATTTTTAAATAAAAGCAAACCACATTATGATTATTGCATTATGAGAAAAGCTTAGTTTATGTAATATAGTTTCACCTTTTCCAGATGCAGTAAAATCTGAAATTAAAGAAATGTAATTAAATGTCTGTTTTTCTTAATTTGTACAGAACATGAATACATGCAGATTCATAGCTTACTAAATAATACATAGTGGGAGGTCGCCAAGCACTATGGAAAATGGCAAGAATATGCTAGCAGATTCAGAAGACCATTCAGAATTTAATTTGGTTTCATAACATAATGATGGATTGTTACAGATGTCAGTGAGTAAAATATCACACTAAATTTTTTGAGGCTGCACATTTGAAAGAGAAACTGTCTCCAGATTTATAGGTCTATGAATTCTTTTTGCAGATTAGCCTCCTGCTTCAATTTGATTTTTTTTCCATCGGAGGTGGTATTTTTAAAGTGCTGGGTGGGGAGTTGCAACCGTCAGAGTGTTTGTGGAAATGTAGAATCATACAGCACAGAAATAGGCCCTCTCGCCGAACTTCATCCATACGGTTAGTGATGCTTATCTATGCTAATTCCATTTGCCTGCATTAGAGCCATAGTCCTCTACACTTTCCTAACCAGTACTTGACCAAACTTTTAAACATTGTAATAATATCTGCCTTCCCTACCTTGTTTGACATGTCATTCCAGATTTTTCTGCCCTCTGCAAGAAAAATGTATGCCTCAGATCTCCTTTAAATTTTAACCCTTTCACCTTGATTATGTGACCTCCAGTTCTAGATTCCCCTGCTCTGGGAAAACGATTCTATCCATCCTATGTACACCCCTGATATTTGTATATACCTTTATGATCTCTTCCCTCAGCCTCCTATATTCCAGTAAAAATTAACTGAGCCTATGGAATTTTGTCTTATAATAATATCTTCAATCTTGCAACAATCTTATGAATCTCATCCGTGCTCTCTCTGTTGTTACCACATCCGTCCTGGCGTAGGGTGATCTTTTTTACCAGGGTGGAAATGTTAAAGGCCAGAGGTCTTTAAGTTGAAAGGCACACCGTTTAAAGGAGAAGTGTGGGCAAGATTTTTACACAGAGGGTGGTGGGTGCCTGGAACCCAATGCGAGGGGTAGTTGTGGAGGCAGAAATTATAGTGGGGTTTAAGAGGCTTTTCGATCAGCTCAAAGTCAAAGTTAAAGTCAATTTGTCACATGCACCAACTAAGGTACAGTGAAATGAATTTGCCATGCAGCGATACATTTGAACAAAATAACACACAATACACAATAGAATTTAACATAAACATCCACCACAGCATTCTTCACTGTGGTGGAAGGCAACAAAGTTCTGTCAGTCCTCTTCCCTTTGTTCATCCATAGTCGGGGTCATAAACCCTCCGTAGTCGCTGCTACGGACAGCCGGATGTACATGCCCTCTCGTCGGGATGATCGAAACTCCGACGTCGGGACGGTCGAACACACTCCGCAGCTTGGAGTGCCCGAATTGGCACTTTCCTACCGGAGATCACGGCTTCAGGATGTTATAGGCCGCAGGCCGTTGGTCGGAGCAGTTCTCCGGCAATCCCCGGCAAGGGAACACAGACTCCGGATGGTAAGTCCACGCCCCGCCTGCGGCTAGAAGCTCTGCAGACCACAACCCCATGATGCCAAAGTCACCAGGTTTGTGATTGGAACGCTGCTTTCTGGCGACCGCCAGCAAGGGTTTGCCCCCACTCTGCGATGGAAATGTCCACCCTGCGCCCACTGCTGAAGTTCTGGGCCCTATTCCGGAAAAGGCCGCTCCAATCCAAGCTGTTAGGCCGCAGGAGGGGTGACGGCGAAGCAACATGGAAAAAGTCACCTCTCCGTCGAGGAAGTGACTGAGAAACGGTTTTGCCCTTTGCCCCTACACCACTCCCCACATAAGTCATACCGAGAGACACTAAAACAAACATTTGGACATACTAAACAAAACCCCCAAAAAGTTGATATAACTAACACGCAGCTGGCAGGGCAGCCGACTCGCAGCGCTCCCAACCGACCATGAATATGCAGGGAATGGAAGGATACGGATCATGTGCAGGGAAATTAGATTAGTTTATCTTGGCACCGTGTTTGGCACAGACATTGTGGGCCAAAGGGCCAGTTCCTATGTTGTACTTTTCTATGTTCTATGTTCTGTGACCGGAACTGCATACAATGTTGTTGCTTCAATGTCAAGGGTTCAGAATCCCATGAAATCACTTGACCAAGGTTTTCCTGGAATCTTCTCAAATAATGGCAACATTTCCCGAGAATCTTAGTTAAAACAATAACACCTTGTATTTATATAGAAACAAGGATCGGCAGATACAGATTTACAAAAGGAGATACAGATGCTGGAGTAGCTCAGCGGGTAAGGCAGCATCTCAGGAGAACATGGATAGGCAACATTGGTGAGTCGGAACCCTTCTTCAGACTCATTGTGTGTGTGCGTGCGTGTGTGTGTGCGTGTGTGTGTGCGTGTGTGTGTGCGCGTGCGTGTGTGTGTGCGCGTGCGCGTGCGTGTGCGTGTGCGTGTGTGTGCGCGTGCGTGTGTGTGTGTGCCAGAAGAGGCAAAAAGTCTGAACATTTAGAGTCATGTTAGAGGAAGGAATGTAGGTAGAAGGGGAGGAGGATGGAGAAATAGGTCAGACTAATGGTCAGGCACATGGGAGGGGGACGAAAGAAGGAGGGTATGTGGAGGAAAAAGGGAGAGGGGGGGTTTGTAGTTATCTAAAATTGCCGAATTCAGAGTTCATACAATCAGGTTGTAAGCTACGCAGGTGGAATATGAAGTGTTGTTCTGCAGTTTGCATGTGATCTCACTCTGGCAATGGAGGAGGCCCAAGACAGAAAAGTCAGATAGACACAAAAAACTGGAGTAACTCAGCGGGCCAGGCAGCATCTCTGGAGAGAAGGAATGGGTGACGTTTTGGGTCAAGACCCTTCTTCAGAAAATATAGTATGGGAATGGGAAGGGGAGTTAAAATGGATAGCAACTGTGAGATTGTGCAGGCCTAGGCCATAGACAATAGGTGCAGGAGTAGGCCATTTGGCCCTTCGAGCCAGCACCACCATTCAATGTGATCATGGCTGATCATCCCCAATCAGTACCCCATTCCTGCCTTCTCCCCATATCCCATGATTCCGCTATTTTTAAGAGCCCTATCTCTTAAAAGCATCCAGAGAACCTGCCTCCACCACCCTCTGAGGCAGAGATAGCCTCCCTCTCTACTTCCAATATTAAAAAACTTTGAAGAAACAAGTCTGAAATCTCATTCACAATAAGGTTGATGAATTGACTGTACATGTAGATGTATATAGATATGGAATAGTGGCAATTATGGAATTATAGAAGCAAGATTACTTGGGATGGGAAATAAACATGCTGGGATACTCAACTTTCATGAAGGACATGCAAAAAAGATGAGAAAGTAATGTTCATGAAAACAGAAATAAATCAACATTTTAAGAATTAAGTGAATAAGGAATGAAAAAGCAAAACATGAAATTAAAATGAGCGCAATATTTTTCTATGAAGGGATTAACAGAAAGAAAAAAAAACAGAAGCCTAGCATTACTGTTCAGTCTTGTCAGCAAACAAGACATACATAATTACGTTTTTTTAAAAATAGAATATGATTTGTAAATATTTTGATGTTCTTTGAACATTTTTAATACTCAAAAGCGTAAAAGAGTGTGAAAATAAGAGAAAGCAAAACCTAAATTACTAGGATTCATCTGTGGTGATATTTTGTAGCACCAAGAGTTATAAATTTTCCGAAAAAATGAACACTCAACTCCCAATCAGACATGAAAACAGTGATATTATTAGAAGGAGAATTTAAAATATACCAACAGTTGTGAGAGATATATAGTTTGAGTTGTAAATGAAATGACCAATGGCATTCCTTGATCCCATTGCTTGTCTAGCCATAACACGCCTGCCAGTTAAACTTAATTAGATTATTTTCACTTTTGCTCTTTTATATTAATAATTGCTACAGTACCTGGCTCCTTAGTCTTGTTTTTGCTTTATTCTTTTCTCTCTCCGTTCTCTGCAAACACAGTTTCCTGTCATGCTTAATTTCAAAAGAATGAAACATGTCATCTTATACAAGGATATTGGAGAATTAGAATTTAGCTGAGCAAAACCATACAGAACATCATATATACATTTCGCACAAATGCTACCGCAGTGAGTGTGAATACTAGGAGGCTATAAACCTTCTGACCACAGTGGAAAAGCATAATGTAAGAGTGTTGACTGATCATGGAGGTGTTACTGAAATGGGGCACTTCTGTAGGATCGTATGATGACATAGCACTGCTGTGGGCATCAGCATGAACCATGGACACCTGTTCTACTCCACACATGCTGCTGGTGAAATATATCTACTGAAAGTGCAAAGATGTACATGCTTGTGAACATCTTGGCATGTATTATATGGAGTACTATTAGTGGACTGAATGTGACACCATTTGATCCTAAAGAACCACATGTATGGCTCAATATCACAGCCATCACATACACAGCAACACCTTGCCCAGCTTCCTCCTTCATCTGTATTAACAACTGGTGTTCAGGAGCTCTTAAGATACTTTATGTTCTTTGATGAATTGTCTACATTGATTACCAGGAGAGATTTAAAATGTGGGTACTTTATTGATATTTCATGTATCATTGTACATTTCTGCACAATAAGGTTATAAAGCATCTTACAAGCCAGAAAATAATTATTAGGGATAATTTAGTAATCCAGAGTACCTTCTTGTTTGAGCACCTTCTAAACATTTTATCAATGGTCATGTTCCATTTGATGAAAATTGTTCTCTCAAGCCCTATAATACACTTGCACTATGACTCCAGCATCAGTGAAAACTTATTTAGGTCTGTACCAATCCTACGATACATGAATCCAGAGTCAGGGTCTGAGTAAACGAGACCCTTAACTTGTGGATATGCAAGGTTTTGGGTACTTTGGAAATGGCAGGTGTCTGTGAAAGACTGGGCTTCACTGATAGTGACAATAGGTGCAGGAGACCCATGTGACATAGCTCTCACCAGTATGTCTGGACCTCTGAAGAAGCCCAAGGAAGCTTCTGCCCATGTGACCCACCTGTTGCCACCAAGTCTGGGTTCTGTTATGTTTCAATGCACTGACACTTGTTCCGTGTCGGGGATTGGTTTAGAGGGGCTCACTTAATATGTTTTACCTTGTTTCTGTGCACGAAATAGGTGCTGTGATTGGTTTGTAGGGGCTGCCTCCCTCTGTACTTCTGTGCCATTAGTTTCCCACCACTGCATAAGGGTATAAAAGGGTGATGGTTTAGTTGGGGTATGTCGGCTGTCTTTACTTCTGTTCTGTTTACGCGAGGGTGCTGAGGGCTCGAGTGAGTGGATCGAGTGAGTGGTGTTGTATACAAATAAAGAAGGATTTGGACTCAAGTATTCGACTCAGTAGTTTTACTGAACCAGACTAGGGAAAGAGTATTAGATCCGGAATCAACAATCTGACTTGGGCAAAGAAGAAGAAGGTGAACCTTCCATGGATGTGATTATCCTGTTTCACTTTATTTGAGAGTCAGTTAAGGGGGTGACTCTCAAGTTACATACTAGAAGTTTTGAGGTCAATGTGAAGCTAACGTGGCAGTGCAATTACACTGAAAAATCTGCAACATTCTGGCAAATTTTGAAATTTGGAGATAAAACTTATGTTGTTTATTTTTCATTAAAACATAATGCTTTCAGTTGGACAACTATTTTGCCCTTAGCCACATTCTTTTTGTGTTTAAATTCAACATAAAAATGTCAGAACATTCATGACTATAATGTAAGATCCATAGCAAATAGGCTGGATGTTATTAGCAAGTAGATGTGTTCTAGATTCCCTTGATTTTATTTGTTAATCTGTGCTATCTATCACATTTTCACAGAACTTTATTTAGCATTTTAATTATGATTTATTGCCATTTTAAATAAATAATGCAAAAGAGCTTTAGTTGTTGCAGCTCTGTGTTCAAATAATAAAATGGCTTTAAGGTTTAAAAAATCTTCATTCTCTAAATGTGAACACATTTACTGTAAATAAGAAAATTATTGAAATAAGTCAGCAGGATAATTGAGTATAAGTAATACAGCTAAGTGATGTCATTTTTATTGAATAACTCAAAGGAAATAATGGTAGAACTGAAACAAGGTGATTAATACTGTAGTAATTACTGGAACAAGAAATGCTTTGTGATCTATCATTGGGTACATTAGTAGATAACAGCAAACATTGTGTTCATATTGGCCTTCCTATCAAGTATAAAAGATCATTTGGGTTGTGAGTCATGTATGGTTGTATTATGTCATGTGCATGAATGCATTTGCATTACAATAAGTCTCAAGACATTGGTGGAACAAGAGGAGAAAGTTAGCTCATGACAAATTCAAACAAAATTAATAAATCAAAACATTGTTAAATTATGTCTATACAAATTATATTGGCCTCTGTATAGGTTTTGACAAGATTCAAGAATCAAAATAAACAATGAGCTGAAAGCAGTACAGGACTCTCTTTCAATTTTTGAAGCTGTTTAAAGAAAAAATCTTCATAATTCATAATTAGGTAAGTAAGTAAGAAAGTATTTTTTATTTATATAACACTTTTAAATCAAATCACGTTGAAGCCAAAGTGCTTTACAGAGAAAAAAAATAGATTACCATACATCTGCATAAGCCTGCAGATTGTGCTTCTGCTTCCACCATCCCACCTATTTTATAATGAAAAATCATCAATAAAAAATAATTGTTACTGAATATACTATTGTCCCGTCTTGCAGGCTGAACGTCAGAGTTCAAACTGTCCTGGTGTCTCTTGATAAAAAATTACCTTGTAATCTCTCTAAATATTAAATCCTTCTTAGCCCTTAGGAGAGGCTATATTAAGTAAATAAGAAGTCTGTATGAGACCATTGAATTGGTCAGTTGTCGATCAATTGGTCAATTTCATTGTAAATGTCCAAATTAGTAAGCACCCAAAAACTGCGTCATGCCTGACACTATAAATAGAATGTTTAGAAGAGCATTATGTGTTCTGTCTTGTCTATGCTTGGTCTCGCTGAATACGTTTGCTTAATCTGCTGAGGACTATGAGATCTACTGGTTGCCAAACATTTCAACACCCCTTCCCCTCCTATTCCCATACTGATCTTTCCCATCCTGGGCCTCCTCCAATGCCACACACAAATTGGAGGAACAGCACCTCATATTTAATTTGGGTCGCTTACAACCATTTTTTGTCCTGGGCCTCCTCCACTGTTAGAGTGAGGCCCAACTCAAATTGGAGGAACAGCACCTTATATTTCGCTTGGTTAGCCTACAACCCAGTCTCGAACTTCAAGTAACCATTACTTTCCTTCTCTCTCTGTCCCGCCCCATCTTAGTTCTCCAACTAGTTTCACTGTCATTAAATGTTACTGATTGTATGTGTCGTAGTCACCTTCCTCTCAACTAACAATGAACCATTCTCCATTTTCCTTGAGCATAGTCCACTTTCACACCTTACCCTTCCCTATCTCTGTCTCCCTCTCCCCTGACTCTCAGTCTGAAGAAGGATCTTGACACGAAATGTCGCCCATTTCTTCTCTCCAGAGATGCTACCTGTCCCGCTAAGTTACTCCAGCATTTTGTCTATCTCCAGTGATATGAATGTAGAATTATCTAATTTTAAACTTCTTCCTTCACCCACTTCCCCCATAAGCAGTTCCACAGTTCTCCATATTGCTTTCCTCTTGAGATCACACCTTCCCCAGACAACAATGGGCCCACCAGGGCACCACCCTGCCTGAGGTAATTTGTGATCAGCTCTGATTGGTCCTTTTCTATCTTGCCTCCAGATCTTCACCCCCTCCCCACCCCCTACTTTCAGTCTAAAGGGTCCCAACCTGAAACATGACCCATCCATTTTGTCCAGAGATGCTGCCTGACCCGCTGAGTTATGATAGTACTTTGTGTCTGTTTTTGGTATGAACCACCATCTGCAGTTCTTTGTTTCTACTTCATCTAGCAGTTCAAAAGTCAAAAAAGTCAAACAAACTTTATTGTCATTTAGAAATACATTGATATATGCAGTTCCAAACGAAATTTCGTTGCATTTGGCACCCCTGTGCAACACGATAAATTAACAGGAGGATAGGCATGGATAAAATGGATAAAATGGATAAACTTAAGGATAAACTTTAAAAGGATAAAGTTCATTCCATATACCCAGCACTCTCTGTGTGAAAACGTTACCCCCTAAAAACTGATAGTACAAAAGGTTCTCAGAGCTATACTTTAATTTTCTAATGGTTCTTAACTATGTTTTGATATCACGTGTTTGACCTTTTAATTTAATAGAGGATGTTAAGAATATACTGAAATGCTCGCTCTCAACTATTGCCTCATAGTTAATGTTTTGATCTGTTCTAAATTCTCCAGTTGCTGAAACACTGTTGCATATTTTTAATAAAGTGCTCAAAAATGAATTGCCTATTTTATTGTAAAAGTAATTCATGTTAATACAACCATTTGAGCATTTAATAAATCAAAAAAACAATGTATTGAGAAGTACATTTAGCCTTTTAGGCAATAGTAAGATGTCATAGTTTTAGTTTATTACTGCAATTGTAGGAATTGAAAAAGCTGATGTGGTTCAGCAAATTTTGTGTTCCAGATTCTATTTTATACAGTTGCATTAAATGTCTACAGAAATATATTAAGGAAAATGTAATAAGTTGGAGAAGATGTAATTTAAAAACATTGAATAAATTAAAACATTATTTTGAACTACCTTTTACTCCACACATCAGGCTTAGAACCCTGGCTTAGAATCATATGATCAAATTAATGAAGGAAAGTGAAATGATATAGATGATAAAAGATATTGTTAAATTAAAGGGCTGTGCAGTGGTGTAGCCAGTAGAGCCACGGCCTCATAGAGACCTGATCTCGGGTGCTATTTGTGTAGAGTTTGCATGTTCTCCCTGTGACCGCATGCATTTCCTCCGGTTGCTCGGGTTTCCTCCCACATACCAAAGATGTGCAGGTTTGCAGGGTAATTGGCCTCTGTAAATTGCCGGGAGTGGATGTGAGAGTGGGATAGCATAAAACTAATGGACTCGGTGGGCTGAAGGGCCTGCTTCCATGCTGTATCTTTCAATTGAAACAATCTAATTCATGTTAACTACTGTAATGACACATCTGTTTGTGCTTACAAAAATAAACATGCTTTCAATTAGGAAAGCTTTTGATGCTGCATTCAAATATAATTCCTGATAATTTTTTAAGCATTTGCAAATATGGGACAATCATCACTCATGGAATTATACACGTTACATGCTATTTCAGTAAATTATAGAGAACTACATTAAGTATATCATAAACAATGTTTGCGACAGCGTTTAGGCTTGTCTAAAATCTCCTCCCATTTAATGTCAATGAGGAACAAGCTGGAGTTTTACCAGTGTGGAATAAAGGGCTTTCTTCCTTCTGGTAGAACAAACGTGACAAAATGAAAATCATCAGGCACCTTACATCCAAGCCCAAGATGCCGAGGGAATGGTGGGATACCAGGTTTACCCTGAGTCTCAATTCTTCTAGGAATACCAGAGGGTGTATCTGAGGAAAGTTGTAATGAAGCTATTTCTCTCATCAGAGGATGTATAAGACTCGCTGTTAGATGGCTGAAAACCTAGTTCAAGAAAAGGTGATTTGCTGCTCGACAAACCAGTTCAGTTCTGTTTAGTTTATTGTCACGTGTACCAAGGTGCAGTGAAAAACTTTTGTTCCGTGTTAACCAGTCAGCGGAAAGACAATACATGATTACAATCGAGCCATTTAAAGTGTACAGATACATGATAAGGGATAATGTTTAGTGCAAGATAAACCTAGTAACGTACGATCAAATATAGCCCGAGGGTCACCAATGAGGTAGATAGTAGTTCAGGACTGCTCTCTATTTGTGGAAGGATGATTCAGTTGCCTGACAAACAGCTGGGAAGAAACTGTCCCTGAACCTGGTGGTGTGTGTTTTCACACTTCTATACCTTTTGCCTGATGGGAGAAGAGGTAGTGGTCAGGGTGCGACTCATACTTGATTTTACTGCTGAACCTTGCCGAGGCAGCATGAGATATAAATGGAGTCAATGGAAGGGACGTTGGTTTGTGTGATGGTCTGGGCTGCGTCCACTATTCACTGAAATTTCTTGTGGTCTTGGATGGGGCTATTACCAAACTTAGCTGTGATGCATCCCGACAAAATGTTTTCTCTGGCGCATCTGTAGAAGTTGATAAGAGTTGTTGGGGACATGCCAAACTTCCTAAGCCTTCTATGGAAGTAGAGGCATTGGTGTGCTTTCTTTGTCGTTGCATCAATATGGGTGGTCCAGGAGAAGGTTTTGGTGATATTGTCTCCTGGGAATTTGAAGTTTTCAACCAACTCTACTTTGGCGCTGTCAACACAAACTGGGGTAGCGCTTTGTTTCCTGATGTCGATCACCATCTCCTTTGTCTTGCTGACATTGAGAGAAAGGTTGTTGTCAATGAAACGGCAATTAACTGATGTGACAGAACATAAATAGATATAGGAATACCTCATAATCTTCCGCTCAATGGTAACTCTACATCAGGCAACAATAATATATTCAGATGGAAATTCTGTGTAATTTGGTCTTCACAAAATTGAGTTTTAGATGTGGGATTTGGCACAATGGTGATATTTAGTTAATGAATGACAATTACTGGGCCCAGATTGAGTTTGTGTAATTTTAATTGCAGACAGCAATGGAAAGCTAAATAAAATAATTTCTACTTAATGAGGCTGGTGGGAAAACATCTGAGATTGCAAGTGCACTGCGATGTAAAATCCAGTTTGAATGGAAGTTCAAATTTCTTTGCTAACATTCTGCACATTGAGGCATTTCTTAATGGAGATGTCATTCAATGTTGCTGCCATGAAATCACAAAGTATTGTATTTCACACACCTCACATGCAAATGTACTGATTTTGCAGCAATACATTATAAAATAGCAATGGCAAGTTTTGTGAGGAGAATATACCATTTGAAAAATGGTATGTAAACCAGTCATTACATAAATTAACATTGTTATAATATAGTGGTATAAGTGTTATATGCTCTTATGAGTCCTGAAGGTTGTTTTGGTAATATGCGTGCAGAAATCAGCATGGTCTTCTATGGAAGTGTGTACCAGGACTTTGGAAGACTATTGCTGTACTCTGCTGCAGCCATAGTATCAAGGTAATTAAATGACGAGTTAGGCAATGCAGTTTAGCATCTTGCCAATATTTGTTTTATTGTGTCTTCCATGAAGAAATCATAGAACTTATTTCAGCACACTACACCTTACCAGGGAGTGTGGGAGCAGGTGGCAAGAAATTGATGGGTCACTGGAGTGTCTTTTACTGTTACAGTGTCCACCATTTACTACGATGAATCAACACATTTTGTGGAAAAACATATTGGTGGGCTCAAATATCAGCTCCATAGGTTGCTTTGTCTGGTCTCCATAGTGCTAGTTTGGTTCCAAAAGTGTATCCAATACATATGCATGCACATAATATTACTTTATGTCACATAAATCACAGTGGATTAGACCAGAATAGGGGAATTAGTCTACAATTTTAAAAGGAAAATATGAAAGGAATGAAAACCTCTATTGTGACGACTGAACAAATCCAAGTGACTGCGAAAACACGATCAATACATAAAGGACATGAATTGAGTGCAGTACTTCAACCTGAAATCACAGACAGTGAATTATTTTTGATAATGAATGAGTGGCTCTGCCAAAAACATTATTCACTTGATGTAAACTGACTGTGCTGGAATGTATTAATGAGAAAAAAAAACTAACCCCTAACCTTGAGAGTGAATACATTCTCAATATCCTTGATGTTTTGATTTAGTAAAGTAATTTATAACAGCCAATATAATTATAAATACCTGACTGCTACTCCAAATTCAACCCCACTCTGTGTGTCTGCAAAATCGGACTAGTCACTTGAGAAGATGCCTGTTACTTGAGGAATGATGGACAGGCAAACTGATCTCAACAGTGATGCGATGAAGCATATAGAATTTACTTTTTTTCTCCCGGTTTTTTTATTGTCTTTAATCAAAATAAGCATTGCATCGAGAAAGAAAGGTTCATTACACTCAAGGTATTTCCACAATGCCATTGATGTAAGCTATAAACCTTATTGACACCAGAATGCTGTGATTATTCTGAGTATTGTGATTGAAGGTGCAAAAGAGAAAGTACATTACATGGTATCAATGAAACAGGCAAACAAGGTGTTTCATACCCGGTAAAGCACAATCACTGTGGTGATATGGACCTTACAAACTGGCACAGTTTGTGACCAACCTGACCCCACCACCCTCTTTCTTCAGTGCTCTTAGCTGTGGGGTAATTATTGCTCGACCTCTATTCTTTTTTGAAAAGACTGTTTGGATATTTTAAATCTATCTTGGAAGGAAGGACTCTGGTTAACATCCCTTCTGAAGGATGATGCTCTGACAGAATTCCCTCAGCAGAAGTCTAAGCCTAGGTTATGTATCTGTTGGGGAACTGATAATGTAGGCTTTGTGTCAGAGTTTGGTCACACAGGTGTGACGGTTCCCAGATAAAAATTCATCCTGTACTCCGTTCTATACACAATGACCCACCCGGCCAAGTTTGGATATGTCATCTCACACTGTGCTTTGTAAGATAAATGTTTTTCAGTACCCTTCAGTTCAAAAAGTCCTTTTCCCCTCCATGCTGCTGGGATTGCAAGCTCATAGTGCACAGCAAGGGCAAAGAGGCAACGAGAACTGACGTCTCTCCAGAAACATTGAGAGTTTATAGTGGTCAATGAGAATTGAGTACAGACCTATATTCCTGTAACATCTGACCCTTACAGACAACTATGAAAAGTGATCCACCCTTACTTGAATGCATCCTTTTTTGTTGAAGAAAGAGTGATTTGACTGACGTGGAATGAAGGAAAAAGACAAAATGATACACCATGTCTGTAAATACATTTTTTATTATGTTAAAAATGTAGCCAATATTCTAACCTATAAGGAGGGAGACTATTTTAACTGCATTGATTACAAATGAAGGGGCAGCATGGTGGCACAACGGTAGAGTTGCAGCCTTACATCACCAAAGATCCTTGTTCGATCCTGGCTACGGGTGCTGCCTGTACGTTTGTACATTCTCCCAGTGACCGTATGGGTTTTCCCAGATGCTCTGGGTTCCAACCTACAAAGACCTACAGTTTTGTAGGTTAATTGGCTTCGGTAAAATTTGTAAATTGTCCCTGGTGTGTAGGATAGAGCTAGTGTACTGGGATCACTGGTTGGCTTGGACTTGGTGGGCGAAAGGTTTTTTTTTGCTCTGCATCTCTAAACTAACCTAAACTAAACAAAAATAGTGATAAATATGGGGCCAATATGAGGAAAGGATTCTTTAGTATGGGTTTTTATGAGAACATAGAACATAGAACAGTACAGCATAGGAAACGGTGCTTTGGCCCACAATGTTTGTGCCAAATATGACACCGTTAAAAAGATTCATATCCCTCTATTCCCTGCACTTCCATGTGCCTTTCCATAAGTCTCCTAAATGCCACTATCGTATCTGTCTCCACCACCAGCCCTAGCAATGTGTTCCAGGCCCCCACCATTCTGTGTAGAAATCTTGCCAAATAAATCTCCAATAAACTTTTCCCCTCTCACTTTGCATTCAAGGTGCCTCTGCCTACAGTCTGTTCGTTTTTTCCTATCTTTTTTAATTTTAGTTTGTCTAAACAATTTTGTGTTGGGGATTCTTTAATTTTTCTATGTGGAGGAGGGGGAGGGGTAAGTGTAAACCGTTTCCCAGTCGCTTCCTGGCGAGGATGCGACTATTTCTCCGTGTCGCGTCCTCGCCCCCCCCCCCCCCCCCTCCTCGCAGCCTACCACTGGATCGGAGTGGCCTTTCATACTGGAGACTGGGGACTGGACCAGAGCATCAGCAGCGGCGGCGCGGCGCTGGATTCACCGTGGAGCGGGCGATACCTACCTGGATCGCCATTTGGAGCTCCGGAGCATTGGGCCTGCTGCTCCAACATCGCGGGGCTGTGGTTCGCAGAGCTCCCAGCGCAGGCAGTGTTGACCAACATTGCGGAGTCCCTGGGGCCCTTTGCCGAGGGCCACCAGCGTGAATCTCCGCCTGGCGCGGCCTGGGGACATCGGGAACTGTGGACTTTGGTAGGAAGCGGCCGATTCGGAGGTCCAAGCCACTGAGGTTGGTCTCCCGTTTCGACGTCGGAGTTCCAACATCCCGGCGAGCGGGCCTTAGCGGCAGGCTGCCCGTAGCAGCGACTGCGGAAGGCTCGGGAGGCCCCGAACACGGGTGAACATCAGAGGAACAGGACTGCGTTGAGACAGGTACCTTCCCTCACAGTGGGAAACTTTTGATTCTGCTGTGGGGGGATGTTTTATGTTGAACTCTATCGTGTGTTGTGTTCTTTATTTTATTGTATGGCTGTTTGGTGATCACATTTCACTGTGCCAACTGGCACATGCGACAAAAAAATGTATCTTGTATCTTTATAGCTAGGAGTGCCAGTGTTGGATATTTCCATGCTGGGAGAAAGGTTCTGATTGTTTACCCCACCTTTGGTTCTCATAACGTTACATATGTTTTAATCAGGTTTCCCTGCAACCTCCAATGTTCCAGAGAAAACGATCCAAGTCTATCCAACCTCTCCCTGTAGCTGATACCCACTAATCCAGGCACCATCTGATAAACCTCATCTGAAACCTCTCCAAACCCTCTACATTTCCCTGGAATGGGACAACCAGACTGCACACAATACTCCAAATGTGGCCTGACCAAAGACCTATAGAACTGCATCATGACATCTAGTACTCAGTGTCTCTAACAATGAAGACAATTATACCATACACCTGCTTTACCATCTTATCTACGTGCTGCCACCTTCATTGAGCAACGGACTCCCTCCGTACTTAAAAGCTGTTAAGAATTTTGCCATTATCAATGTTGGAAGAAATCACAGAAAAATAAAGGACAATATTCAATGGATAAAATAAGTATTGCAGAAGATTTTGAATTGCAAGTGTTGGCATATTAGATACAATAATTGCACTTGCATACAGATGTCTGAGAGTATCTCAGTAATAATAAAAAACAGAATATGCTGGAAACATTCACCAGGTCGGGCAGCAACTGTGGAAAGAGAAACAGATTTCAGCTCTACATCATTGCTGCTACAGTTCACAGGAAGAATAACACAGCCTTAAAGACCACACCTAAAACAGCTGTACAAAATACTGCTATGAGATAAGGGAACACTGTTGTGCTTTTCCAGCACTTTCACTTTTGTTTCAGTGTTCCAGCATCTGCAGTTCTCTTCATATTCCTACCCGAGGCAAAGTCTGGAGAGGGGGGTGAAAAGTTGAGATGCAGTGTACCAAGTCTTTCACTGTGTTCTCTGTTTGATTTGTGGTTGCACTTTACAAAGACTTTAACACCGCCTTTATTGTCGAAGACATGTAAGCAAGCTTATGTGTCTGCTATAAATTTATACTTGACAATCTCTGGCGAGAGAAAAAAATACAAACATTGACCTAAACATGAATCCTGTCACGCTGACTTTCTCAGCACAACAGGATTCAATTTGAATCGTTAAGTGACAAAATTACAGCTGTGACCTTTGCTGATGGGATCAACACTGCACAGGATATTGGACCCGGAAGCTCCCCTAGTGCTTTGTCAGGCTGAGTATATTCTCACAGCATTTGTTGAAGTCGGATGAAAACACTCACCTTTTTGCAGTGTTTTAACTCCCAAATTAGAGAGCACAGAACATTGTTTAGTTTAACACTGGAGAAATGTACTGGGTGAAGTTTCGGGTCGAGACCAGACCCAATGTATCGACCCAAAATGTCACCCGTTCCTTCTATCCAGAGGAGCTGTCTGTCCTGCTGAGTAACTCCAGCATTTGATGTCTATCTTCAGTTTAAACCAGCATCTGCAGTTCCTTCCAACACATTGTTTTAGTTTAGTTTAGTTAAGAGATACTGTGTTTAGAGTAGTTTAGAGATACAATCTATAGAGCTACAGTGTGAAAACCCATTGGCTCACTAAGACCACACCGACCATCGATCACCCATTCACATTAGTTCTATGTTATCCCAAATTTGCATCCACTTCCTAAAGATTAGTTTCAATTTTCACAGGCCAATTAGCCTACAAATCTGCATGTCTCTGAGATATGTGGGCAAACTGGAGCATCCGGAAGTAACCCTTGTGATCAAACAAAAACATGCAAGCACCATACAGATGTCACCCAAGATCAGGATCAAATCTGAGTCTCAGATGTTGTGAGTCATAACTCCACTAGCTGCGTCGCTGTGTTAAAATCATGGGCCATCAACTCTTGCCAACGCTGGAAACTTCTGCCTCATAACAGTTATTGATAATTCCCAGTAGAATCATTTTGCGTGTTTGCTTTGCAAAATCACTCCTTAAATGTGCCACTTTAGGGTTACCAGAAGTTGCGCCTTTAGTCAGATGGATTGCTACTGAGGATCTGAAAAGTAGTTCAAATTTCCCAATCAGGTTGGTCTTGAGAATCAAGACAGATCCACCTCAAATATCACCTTCTCAGCAAGGGCGTGAGCAATGAGCCTGTGCTTTAACCAAGAGGCATTCCTGGTTTTGTACCAAATCATCTGTCAAGCACTTGATGATTCAGAATTCCTTCTAAATTTTTGCTCTGCAAATTTCCTAGCTGACTCCTCCAAGGCAAGTCCTGGCAAGGTGGCAGTGTGGTGCTAATCCTGTCAGACTGCTGCCAGGCATACACTAGACCAGTTAATTGGGATGTCCACTTTTTACAAAAGGAGACAAAGATCTGGAGTAATGTAGCAGGTCAGGCAGCATCTCTGGAGAACATGGATAGGTAATATATTGGTTGGGACATCTGAAGAAGGGTCCTGACCCAAAGCGTCACCTACCAATGTTCTCCAGAGACACTGCCTGAACCAATGTGTTACTCAAGCACTTTGTGTCCTTTCGTGAAAACCAGCATCAACATTTCCTTATTTTCACATGCCCAGATTCTACTCTAGTCTTTACATTACACTTCTTAATAATTGATGTGATGCCATCTTCCTTCCTCCTTCCTCCCGGTTCCTCATCTTCCTTTTTTTTCCAGTAAGAAAGGTTTAGGGTTAAGGTGGCTCATTATCTTCTTGCAGCAACATTGAGGTCAGTGTCATCAGGTAAACTTGCAGTGATAAGGCTAGGGTACAAGAAAATGGGACCCTAATAAGACATGCATGTAGTGTGACCATATTAACTTAATGAGCAAGGTTAGGTTTGAGGTTGGGGTTTGGGGTTGTAGGGATGGTAGGGATCAGGGACATTTATGGACATACAATTGAAACATAGAAAATAGGGCCACATCTAATTCCCTCTTAAATATAGCCAATGAACTGGCCTCAACTACCTTCTGTGGCAGAGAATTCCACAGATTCACCACTCTCTGTGTGAAAAATGATTTTCTCATCTCAGTCCTAAAAGACTTCCCCCTTATCCTTAAACTGTGACCCCTTGTTCTGGAGTTCCCCAACATCGGGAACAATCTTCCTGCATCTAGCCTGTCCAACCCCTTAAGAAGTTTGTAAGTCTCTATAAGATCCCCCATCAATCTTTTCAATTCTAGTGAGTACAAGCCGAGTCTATCCAGTCTTTCTTCATATGGAAGTCCTGCTATCCCAGGAATCAGTCTGGTGAACCTTCTCTGTACTCCCTCTATGGCAAGAATGTCTTTCCTCAGATTAGGAGACCAAACCTGTACACAATACTCCAGGTGCGGCCTCACCAAGACCCCGTACAACTGCAGTAGAACCTCTCTGCTCTTGTACTCAAATCTATTTGCTATGAATGCCAACGTACCATTCGCTTTCTTCACAGCCTGCCGCACCTGCATGCCTACTTACAATGACTGGTGGACCAAGACACCCAGGTCTCGTTGCATCTCCCCTTTTCCTAATCGGCCACCATTCAGATAATAGTCAACCCTCCTGTTTTTGCCACCAAAGAGCATAACCTCACATTTATCCACATTATACTGCATCTGCCATGCATTTGCCCACTCACCCAACCTATCCAAGTCACCTTGCAGCCTCCTAGCATCCTCCTCACAGCTAACACTGCCCCCCAGCTTTGTGTCATCTGCAAACTTGGAGATGTTGCATTCAATTCCCTCATCCAGATCATTAATATATATTGTAAATAACTGGGGTCCCAGCACTGAGCCTTGCGGTACCCCACTAGTCACTGCATGTCATTCTGAAAATTACCCATTTAGTCCTACTCTATGCTTCCTGTCTGCCAGCCAGTTCTCTACCCACATCAATGCTGAACCCCCAATACCGTGTGCTTTAAGTTTGTATACTAATTTCTTATGTTGGACCTTGTCGAAAGCCTTCTGAAAGTTGAGATATAAAACATCCACAGGTTCTCCCTTATCCACTCTACTAGTTACATCCTCAAAAAATGCTATAAGGTTCGTCAGACATGATTTACCTTTCATAAATCCATGCTGACTTTGTCCAATGATTTCACCACTTTCCAAATGTGCTGCTATCCCATCTTTAATAACTGACTAGCATTTTCCCCACTACCGATGTTAGACTAACTGGTCTGTAATTCCCCGTTTTCACTCTCCCTCCCTTTTTAAAAAGTGGGGTTACATTAGCTACCCTCCAATCCTCAGGAACTACTCCAGAATCTAAAGAGTTTTGAAAAATTATCACTAATGCATCCACTATTTCTTGTGCTACTTCCTTAAGTACACTGGGATGCAGCCTATCTAGCCCTGGGGATTTATCGGCCTTTAATCCATTCAATTTACCTTACACCACTTCCCGGCTAACCTGGATTTCACTCAGTTCCTCCATTTCATTTGACCCCCGGTCCCCTGCTATTTCCGGCAGATTATTTATGTCTTCCTTAGATGAATATCTTCTATGTGAAGACAGAACCAAAGTAGCTATTCAATTGTTCTGCCATGTCCTTTTTCCCCATGATCAATTCACCAGTTTCTGACTGCAAGGGACCTACATTTGTTTTAACTAACCTTGTTCTCTTCACATATCTATAAACACTTCATACTCTATTTTCCTTTTCCTAATTAAGCCCTTTGTCCTCGTCTGCTGGACTCCCAGTCCTCTGGTAATTTTTTTTTTCTGGCTAATTTGTATGCTTCATCTTCAGTTTTGATACTATCCCTGATTTCCCTTGTAATCCACGGATGCACTACCTTCCCTGATTTATTCTTTTGCCAAAGTGGGATGAACAATTGTTGTAGTTCATTCATGCAGTCTTTAAATGCCTTCCATTGCATATCCACCGTCAACCCTTTAAGAATCACTTGCCAGTCTATCTTGGCCAATTCACGTCTCATACCCCCAAAGTTACCTTTCTTTAAGTTCAGAATCCTTGTTTCCGAATTAACAATGTCACTCTCCATCCTAATGAAGAACTCAACCATATTATGGTCACTTGCCCAAGGGACCACACACATCAAGACTGCTAACTAACCCTTCCTCAATACTCAATACCCAGTCTAGAATAGCCTGCTCTCTCGTTGGTTCCTCCACATGTTGGTTTAGAAAACTATCCCGCATACATTCCAAGAAATCCTCTTTCTCAGCACCCCTGCCAATTTGATTCACCCAATCTATATGTAGATTGAAATCACCCATTATAACTGTTTTACCTTTGTTGCACGCATTTCTAATTTCATGTTTGATGCCATCCCAAACTCCACTACTACTGTTAGATGGCCTGTACATAACTCCCACTAGCATTTTCTGCCCCTTAATGTTTCGCAGCTCTACCTATATCGATTCCACATCTTCCAAGCTAATGCCCTTCCTTTCCATTGCGTTAATCACATCTCTAACCAGCAACGCTACTCCACCTCCTTTTCCTTTCTGTCTATCCCTCCTGAATATTGAACTAGAGTAGATGTTGTAAAATTTCCTCAACCTGACTTTAAGCAGGACAACTGACAATAAATTCCTCATGAGCATGTGCCTGATCAGAATTGCTCTTTCACTGCCTTTCCCTTGCTCATTTATTACTTTAGTTTCAAATCTTTGATTTCATTCCAACCAGGACAAATCCATGTTAAGTTAGCCTCCTCTAATTGAATACATTAGATATTTCCTTGTCCTTTTTCTGTATTTACTATAAAGTTAATAAATGTTGTTTCTCAGAAGTTCTTTTGTTGAAAACTCAATTTTACTTCGGAGTCACGTGACTGATTCCGTGAAGAACCCCGCCAGTTGGCATGCGCGTCATTACGTCTGATGCATGGCGCAGCGGCCGGCTGGGAGGAGCAGCGCTTCTCCAGTGGTAAGTTTAAAAAGCCTTGGGTAAGTGTTTAACTTCTCCGAGGTCTCTGCGTCTGGTAATTCTTGATGCAGGAAGACAAGTGCAGATATGAAAAAATCCGGAACAGCGAGGCGAGCCGTGCCGACAATGTCTCAACCCCACAGGAGTGTGTGTAGCGGGCGGCCGTCTAGTTCATCAACTGAGTCGTTGGTTGTTAAACCAATGACCACCGACTTGGTGTCGGAGAACACTGTGCCTACGTCGGAGGGGCGTAAGACTACTCAAAAATCTGTCTGGCCGATAGACTCAGACGAGTCCGGCCAAGAGGGTTCGACCCTAGAAATGGATACTGTGGAACGGGTATCCAGGATGGAGCTCCTGTTGGAGAGGATGCTCCATCCAGAGCGCCAGCCTCTCCAAGAGCCCGTGCCAGCAGCACCTGCCGGGCTGCCAAATATTTTCCTCCAGGACGAGGAAAGTATACCGGGTCAGATGGAATCTGACGCCGACTCACAGGGGTCAGCAATAGAGGCTGCCCCACGGGACGAGGTGCAAGCGCCAGAGGTCCCATTCCTGGCGGCCAGGTTTGCCGTCCCTACGGACTCTGGCGAGCCGCTTGGAGAGGAGCTGGCTGCCAGCATAAATTACCTGGATTCCCACCAGCTCCAAGAGCAGGCTATGGACACTACTGCCAAAAAGTATGAGACCCCCGAGAACTGTATCCTGCTGAAGGTGCCAACAGTTAATCATGCCATTTGGGGTCATATGGGGGCAAGCATCCGAGCGCAGGAGATTAAACTGCAGCGGGTGCTCAAGCACTTGGCGTCCGGAATAACGGCTTTTGGTAGGTCGGTGGATGATGGGCTCCTGACTGAAATTTAGCAGGATGCCCTAGATCTTATGTGCAATGTGCATTTTGAGATTAATTGTTTCAGAAAGAGCACCATCCGCCCCACCATTAATCCCAGGCTTGCTGCCTTATGCAAGCCTGGCATCGTCCTGCCGCCGAATCTATTATTTGGAGAAGACCTGGCCAAAAGGGTAAAGGAGCTGGACGATGAAGCCAAGACCGTCGGGCTTATCAAGGTGCCAGTAACCAACTGAACCCTCCGACACCAGTACCCCTATATGCGGTTTGCGGAAACCGGGGCTGGGCAAGGACCAAGCCGACCATTTAATGGCCGCAACTGGCACTCCCCAGCAGGAGCAAGGGGAAACATGCCTTTACAACCCAGGACCAGGCAAAGAGCGCCAGTAACCATGAAGGTAGGTGGGTCTGGCTCCTGTCTAAACATATTGCGAGAGAATTGCCTACCAGTTGGAGGGAAGTTACACAGCTTTCTGGGAGAATAGTGTAAAATAACCTTGAATGTGTTTATACTGCAGAGTATTCAAGGGTTTAAAATTGAAATTATTCCTATCCTGTGTCCACCCACCCAGCACAAACCGAAACGGGCACTCATTTTCTCACAAAAAGAGAATTTGATGATACAAGCTGAAATAGCAAAACTATGCCTCAAGGGAGTAATTGCGAAAACAGTCTATCAGACCCATCAATTCATGTCTAATGTGTTCCCTAGACCAAAGAAGGATGGTGGGTGTAGAATGATATTGGATTTAACAGACTTAATCCGTTTGTGCAGTATCAACATTTAAAAATGGAAACGTTTGTTACTGCCAAGCATCTGCTTTCCAGGGGGTGTTATATGGCATGTTTAGATCTCCAAGATGTGTATTATTCAGTGCCTGTTCATAAAGACTATCGCAGATATTTGAAATTTAACTGGATGGGACAATTGTGGCAGTTTCGAGCTCTACTTAATGGGTCAACCTCAGCCCCTCACTTATTTACTAAATTGCTAAAACCAGTACTTGGGTTATTATGATCACAAGGCCATATAATCATGGCCTATTTAGATGATATTCTAATCATTGGAAACAGGTTTGACGAAGCTGAATTATCAGTCTCAGCTGTTCAATTCATGGTGCAGAGGCTAGGTTACATTGTCCACCCAGTTAAATTGAAATTGGTGCCTGTTAACATAATTGACTATCTGGGACAATATGGACCTTTGCATTATCAGTAGCAATTTATTCCATCGGATAAAGCATAAAAAGAAGTTTAATTTGACACCTAATTCACTTTCATATCTTCTGTATTAAAAAAGTTATGGCCATTTTCATACTTGGAAATTAGCATCTTGTTCCCCATTGCCTTTCCATTGACTTAACTCAAAAGTTGTGATCTAGGACAGTCAAAAACCCATAACTTTCTTAAAAATTAAGAAAACTCAATAAAATTTTCAGTTATTATAGATTGAAGTATTCTGAAACAAATATGAAACAATCTTACTTGGATGACCTGAAATTAAAGCATATAATTAGTTAGTTAGTTACATAATTGTAGCTAATTACAAAATTCAATTACTAGATCTAGACATCTATCCATTTCTTAAGAAAAGATAAACATTTTTAAATAGCCTAAGTGTCCAAATAACATTCACACAATAATTCACAATATAACATTATTTTTTAATCTCATTTTCATGAATGTATAGGCCAAATGGAAGGAATTTAGTTTTTAATTCCCGTAAATTAATGGCCATTTAAATCAACTTGCGAGTGGGTTTTAGTGGAACGTGGTGCATTGGAACATTACGGTTTGCGGTGAATTTAACCCACATTTGGCAGGAAAAACATTGCCAGTTCGTATATTTTGTTTGTCCTCTTTTCGCAAGATGAAAATTTGATTAAAGGCTTCCTAAGAAGCACGTTTTAATGTAAAAATAAACTGTGTACCATATTTTATCCCCCGTTTTCGGCGCTCACGGCTTTAGAAGATGATTTTTAAATTACTCTAGCTAATAAATGATCTAGCGTAGTTTAAAAATACCTTCATAAAACAAATGGCAACTAAATCCCCTGAGATGGATCGATTTGCCCTGTCTGGAGAAAAATGGCATTTTAAACCCGCCCCCCTCTGAAAGGCACCAAAGTCGCGCACACGGGGAGTGGCAGAACTGCAGCACCGCTAAAGGTAAGTTTTGTAACATACCTATTATCAGCATTTACAGTGAGCAAAGGTACAGGCACTGAGAATAAATGCAAACCATTACAATCTGCCCATGCACTTACCATCTGAAGCCATCGCAGAGATACAGTGGTGGATTAGAAACATATTAAATTGTTATGACACAATTTCGACAGAAGCGCCATCACTTATTTTACAAACTGATGTCAGTGCCCTAGGTTGGGGTGCTACTGATACCAGATCAAGTTGTGGAGGCAGGTGGGATATGCATGATGCACCGATTCTCCAATCACATGGAATTAATTATTTAGAACTGTTAAGAGCATTCTATGGGCTCAAAGCTTATTGTACCACTAAGCATCACTTACATGTTCAGTTGCAGATTAACAACACTATGGCAGTGGCATATGTCAATCATATGGGTGGAATCAAGTCAAAATCATGTGATGGATTGGCTAACACTATTTGGCACTGGTGCATAAAAAATAATAAATAAATAATATTTGGATTTCAGCCAGGCAGACTCAATATGGTGCAGACACCAGGTCACGCAAATTCAATGACAACACCGAGTGGATGTTGAATCGTGAAGTATTTGGTGAAATTGTCCTTCGGTATGGGATGCCAGATATCGATTTGTTTACATCCAGACTTAATCACCAGGTACCAAAGTATGTTTCATGGGAACCAGACCCAGGGGCAGTGGCAGTAAATGCATTCTCACTGCACTGGGGTGGAATGTTTTTATATGCTTTTCCACCCTTCTGCCTCATCAGCCGTTGCCTGACTAAGATCATGCAGGACACCGTTACAAGGGTTCTGGTAGTGCCCGACTGGCCTACACACCCATGGTTCCCGCTCATTTCGGAAATAACCACGCACCCTATTGTGCTGGTTCCAAAACGTATACATTTATTACATAGACATAGAAAATAGGTGCAGGTAATAAATGCACACGTTTTGGAACCAGCACAATGTGCACCCTGTAACTGGGGACCCACACCCATTGAATGATCGTGTAAATTTGTTGATTTGCAGATTTAAGAAAAGGTCGTACCTGGGCTTGGGACTGTGGATACCATCTCATCACCCTGGAGGGATAGCACAAAAAGGCAATACTTCTCCCATATCAGGAAATTGGAGGAATTTTGCTTACATGGGAACATCACTTATCACACGGCCTCCATCCCAGATCTGCTAGAATTCCTATCCCACTTACACTCCAATGAAGGGCTGAGTTACAGTGCCATCAACAGTGCCAGGAGTGCCCTGTCAGCATACTTGTGTCGAGGGTCAGATCTCCAGCCTTTAGGGTCCCACCTGTTAATATCAAGATTCATGAAGGGTGTGTTTAATTCCAATCCCCTAGGCCTAGGTACTCTCAAATCTGGGATGTGAGCATGGTACTCATGGTGCTCCGTCAACGCAGAACAGCCAGATCATTGTCCTTACTAAGGATCACCCTCAAATTGGTCATGCTCATGGCGCTCACATCAGCGCAAAGGATTCAGACTCTCCACAAACTGCGTCTGGACAGGATGATGTCATCACAAAATGACGTTACTTTTCACGTCTATGACTTACCCAAACAGAGCAGACCAGGGGTGTCAGGATTCAAGCTTGTATTGTCAGCTCATCCCGCAGATTCACGCCTGTGTGTAGTGGAGCATTTGAAGCATTATATTGACTCAAAGGGTCTGAGGGAGCACTACTTATAAGCCACAAAATGCCACATAAGCAAGTGTCATCTCAGACCATCTTACGATGGCTGAAGCACGTCTTGGGATGTGTGGGAATTAATACTTAAAACTTTAAATCTCACACCACCAGGGCAGCATCGACGTCAGCGGTGAGGGCAATGGATGTCCCTCTAGACCACATCCTCGCGGCCACAGGATGGTCAAATGAATCGACTTTTCAGAGGTTCTACAACAAGCTGCTTGTTGAATCCGGGGTGTTCGCCCGCTCTGTGTTAAATTTTGTTTCATAGCTTCTCCCTGGGAGAGCAGAGTTGCTATTGTATATAATTTTTTGTTAGTTGTGAATTAAAACATTAACATGTTTATCAGTATCATGAATCAATGTTGTTACTAATTCACTCCTCCTGAGTCAACTGCTTGCAGTGTGATACGCCTGCATTTGGATCGGCGTGAAATCACAGACCTTTAAAGTCTTCACGGAATTACTCATGTGACTCCGAAGTAAAATAGTAAAATTAAACGAGAACTTGCCAGTTTGAAGTTTGATCCTTATTTTGTGAGGAGTTATGATGAGCGATTACGTGCCCACCTCTCCCAACCATCATATTAGCAATGTTACAACATTTTGAGATTTTAAAAATCAAGTCTGCAATTTATCCCATCAGATAAAGCATAAAAAGAAGTTTAATTTGACACCTAATTCACTTTCATATCTTCAGTATTAAGCAAGTTATGACCATTTTCATACTCGGAAATTAGCATCTTGTTCCCCTTTTCCCCAACTCAAAAGCTGTGATCTAGAAACGTTAAAAGCCCATAACTTTCTTAAAAATTAAGAGAAGTCAATGAAATTTTCAGTTATTATAGATTGAAGCATTCTGAAACAAATATGAAACGATCTTACTTGGATGACCTGAAATTAAAGCATATAATTAGTTAGTTATCTAATTGTAGCTAATTACAAAATTTAATGAGTAGATCTAAACATCTATCCATTTCTTAAGAAAAGATAAACTTTTTTAAAATTGCATAAGTGTCCAAATAACATTCACACAATAATCCACAATATAACATAATTTTTAAATCTCATTTTCATGAATTTCTGGGCCAAATTGAAGGAATTTAGTGTTTAATGCCTGTAAATTAATGGCCATTTAAATCAACTAGCGAGTGGGTTTTAGTGGAATGCGGTGGATTGGAACGTTGTGGTTTGCGGTGAAGTCGGGAGGAAAAATACTGTTGGTTCATACATTTTTTTTGGACCCCATTTCGCAACATGAAAATATTATTAAAGCCTCCATAAAAACCAACTTTTAATATAAAAATAAACTGTGTACCTTTTTTTCTCCCCTACGCAAAATCCTTCCCGTTATCGGCGCTCACGGCTTTTGAAGGTGATTTTTAAATTACTCTAGATAATAAATAATCTAGCGTAATTTAAAAATACCTTCATTAATGAAATGTCGGAGCGATTTTTCTTCCGCAACGAAATCGCCCGACATGGATCGATTTGCCCAGTCTGTAGAAAAACGGCACTTTAAGCCCGCCCCCTCTGAGAGGCGCCAAAGTCACGCACACGGGGAGCGGCAGAACTGCAGCGTGCTCAAGGGAAGTTTTGTAACATACCTACTCATATCATGAAGCTCATCTGGTAGTTTTAGATTTATAATCTTACTATAATACTTCAATTGTTGTTTTCTGTGATTTCACACCGCTGCTTTGAAGATTGACGCGCATGCCGACTGGTGGGGTTCTTCACGTAATCGCTCCTCGTAACTCCTCATAAAATAAAGATCAAACTTAAAACTGGTAAGTTCTCATTTAATCTTACTATTTCATTGCCCAGAACCAAATCCAGCACTTCCTTCCACTGCATGTTCAGCTGAAGATTTACTGACTAATAAACAATCTTGCTGAATTGTCTGGTATTCCTAACCATCTTTGATATCCACATTGGTGTTTTTGGCAGTTTGACAGTTTGTATTAGGATATTTGAAGCCCAAAAGATCATCACTCAGTGCATATTCATGTTTTTTTTAAAATCTCTGTGGCATTTAGTGGCATATAACATATAGCTAACAATGAATTATCAAAGCCATAGTTCTAATCAAATGATATATCTTTGAAAGCTCAGGTTAATTAGCTATTAAAATAATATTGATGATGATCATCCAACCCCTATCATTTTTATTTGCTCTATCTTTTCCAGGCTGTCAGGCAGTTGCTACCAAGAATAGTCAGTGTTCATTCCGACTTGGTTTGAGCCCGATCCTAATTTTTACCACTCTATCATAGATCCATTTGAGTTAGCAGCTCACAAACCGTATTCCCCATGCCTTGCAGTTGCCTCCTTGAAGACATGCAGTGAAATTGAATTGTGCAATGGAGCAGCATATTTGGCCTGGTAACATTTGGTTGATATTTTCTACTCCACTCTTAATGTATGAATGTGTTTATTTAAAATACATAGCACATTGATTTCTCCATTAGCATGTGGTAAGTATTTGTTATTCCAGCTACACACATATTCGTGGAATACAGTCAGATCTCAAAGGAGAGCATGTTTCCACCATTGCTGGAAGACTTTGGAGATTTACTGCAAGTAACAACATGCTTATAAAATGTTGCAAATGACTTGCCACAGGCAAAGAAGCCAGCCTCATATTTAACAATGCCAACCTCAACATCATATTGAAGCGCCCCAGGCATGCCATTCACTGGGGACCTAGAAGTGCCCACCACTTCCATTCTAAATGCTCCTGAGATGAAGAACCAAGATGAGGAGGTGACAGAAGAAATCAATGCCAGAGGTGAGGCTTTATAAACTTGCCAATGCGTTGAGGAAAATGTTGAGGAAAATGTAATGACTTCATTTTTGTCTGGCCAAGTTTAGTTTGGTTTAAAGATACAGCATTGGAACAGACCCTTTGGCCCACTGAGTCCATGCTGAACATCAATCACCCATACACGAGTTCTATAACCTACACACCAGCAGCAATTTTTATGGAAACCAATTAACCTACAAGCCTACACATCTCGGGAATGTGGGAGTTGACTGGAGCACCTGGAGAAAACCCACACAATCACAGGGAGAATGTAGAAACTCCATACAGACAACAGGATCTAAACTGGATCTCTGGTGTTGCGATCCAGCAGCTCTACCACTGCACCACTGTGCCACCCATAATTAGTGGGCACTAGTCAAGATTAGTTGAGTCGCCCTGAAGATCAATCTGATAACACAAGCACTAGTTCCGGGTTCCGGAAGTGGCGGCGCTGCCTGGCAGCTGCGGCTCACCTGCAGTCAGTCTGTTTTTTCCTTTTCTTTTTGTCTTCTTGTGTTTGTTTTAGTTAGAATTTTGGTTTGTTGGGTTGTGTATGTGTGGGGGAGAGGGAGAAACAGGGTTTCAGTCTCTCCCTTCGGGGGATGCGACTTTTCTTGTGGTGTCCCTCGTCACCGTCTCCGTTTGTGCTGAGGCCTAATTGTGGAGCTGGCGGCCTCGGAGCTATGGCTGCGTTCCAGCTTCCAGCGGCAGCTGCGGCCCGACTTTGGATCTGCGGTGCTCCAGCGGTGGCCCGGCTTCAGAGCTGTGGTGCTCCAGCGGCGTTCCAGCGGCGACCCGGCTTCAGAGCTGCGGGGCCCCAACGTTCCAGCAGCGGACCCTGCTTCAAAACTGTGGCGGTGTTCCAACGTTTCTGCCGCGGGCCTAGTGGACGATAACATCGGAGGCCTGGATCGCCTCAGCGCAGAGGGAGATCAAGGAGGGAAGAAGACAAAGACTTTAAGACTTTTGCCTTCCACCACAGTGAGGAGGTGCCTGGTGAACCCACTGTGGTGGATGTTAAATATGTGTTTATTGTGTGTTTTGTTTTTTATTATATGTTATGACTGCAAGGTAACGAAATTTCGTTCAGACCGAAAGGTCTGAATGACAATAAAGGATACTTTACTTTCACGCAAGCACTCCTTTTGCTCCAAGTCTAACACATATACAAATATTTCACCCTAGGATACATTGTGACACAGGAACACTGAAAATAAAAATAGAAAATGCAAGAAATAAACAGCAGTATCTATGGAGACATAAATTATATTAACATAAGATGCTGGAGTAACTCAGCGGGACTTTCAGTCTGAAAACAGGTCTCGACCTGAAACATCACCCATTCTTTCTCTCCAGAGATGCTGCCTATCTCGCTGAGTTACTCCAGCATTTTGCATCTGTCTTCAGTTTATATCAGCATCTGCAGTTCCTTCCTACACAATATTATTAACATTTCATTTTAATGAAACCTTGTTAGTTTCATCAAACAGAGAACTAGAACTATTTATAAGCAAAGAATAAAAGAACAGAGTCTGATAGGGTGGAAGGCAAGATAGTTTAAGTGATAATAAGAGTGATAGTATAACATAAATAAAGTCGAGGGAAAGTACAAGTGCAGAATAATTATTTGAAATCACCAATTATTTGGAAATCTTCAGCAAAATTGCCAGAAATGTTGATAATATTTTTGAAGTGAATAAAGAATTTGCAAGATTTTAATGCACTCAGTCAGTAGATGAGGAATTGCTCCTCAGGTTTATGTGAGTTATTGTGGACCAACTGAAAGGAACAATACCATTCTCTTTCAGAACTGGATTTCCCTTGAATAATTCTGTCCTGCAGTCTTTGGCATGATGGTGTTTCCTGATGTATACGTGATCTTGGAGCAGAGATTCCATGTTAGGAGCGTAAATTCATTAAATGTTTCCATATAATAGTAATATTGATCCAAATCAAGTTATGTCTGGACAGTAGAGTTGTAACAATATAAACATACCTTGAACAAAACAATTGAAAATTGAATCAAGTGGATTTGAGTTTCAATCAAAAATGAAACGGCTCATTATAAAATGTCCAGTTATTTTTCTAGTAGATATAATCTCACTGAAAAATAAAAATAACAGCAAAACCATTAGGTTACAAATTCAAACATTACTTTTACAACACAACTAGAGATGAGGTGATAATGAAAAAGGATTAATTTGAAGGATAGGTGGGCAGAATTGCTCGCCGGAGCACAGTGGGCCATAGCAACAGGAGATTTAAATGAAAGCTTTCCAGATGTTTTATCCTCTGACCACATGTCAAGCACCCACACTATTTAGATTTGTCTTTCACTGGTCTTTGGTTAAATGCCAGAAATACGGTGCAAAGTACTAATGGCACACTCAAGGAGCATAATGGAACACCACAAATTTGCTGATCATAACTAACCTTGCATTTCCTATCTTCCTGAGTAATCTCAGGAAGGTCAGTTACAGAAGAAAGTAAAAAAAACAGACCTGTTGTCATCAGTAGCAGACAAAAGTGTATCTTCCTGCTCCGAGCGATCTGTTAATGAAGTAAAACATTCTTCTGCTTCAAGTATGGTCTTTCATTTTGCTCTAGTTCTGCCATTTCTTCAAAACAGAAACCAGAAATTGGTATATTTAAATGATCCAGTGAAAACACACTCCATTCTGGAAGTATCAAGCATTTTGAGGGTCTCTCCCATTTTTAATCTGTAAATCAGAATGGGGATAATATTACCTTGTGGAATAATAAATGCTTGCAAAGTAGTATTCATCAGTTTCCATGAACTGGAGGAATATCTGTCCAGTTACATAACATTTTCAGGCAAAGTTCCACCGAAAATAAACTGTGTTTCCACAATAACATGAAGACAAATATGAGATGACAGCAGCCACATTAATGCTATTTCTGCATTGTTAAGGCATCTGTATGATTTTTAACATAATGTTTCATTACTTGTGTTACTTTATTTTTCATGTTTTATAGAGTGATACAGTGTGGAAGCAGGCCTTTCGGCCCAACTCGCCCACACCGGCCAACAATGTCTCAGCTACCTTAGCCCCACTTGCCTGCGCTTGGTCCATGACCCCCCAAACCTGTCCTATCCATGTACCTGTCCAACTGTTTCTTAAATGATGGGATAGTCCCAGCCTCAACTCCTTCCTCTGGCAGCTTGTTCGATACACCGACCACACTCTGTGTGAAAAAGTTACCCCTCAGATTCCTATTAAACCTTTTCCCCTTCATCTTTAACCTATGTCATCTGGTCATTGATTCTCCTACTCTGGGTAAAAGACTCTGTGCATCTACTCAATCTCTTCCTCTCATGATTTTGTATACCTCTATAAGATCTCCCCTCATCCTCCTACGCTCCATGGCATAGAGACCCCACCTACTCAACCTCTCCCTATAGCTCACACCCTCTAGTCCTGGCAACATCCTCGTAAATCTTTTCTGAACCACTTCAAGCTTGACAATATCTTTCCTATAACATGGTGCCCAGAACTGAACACAATATTCTAAATGCGGTCTCACCAATGTCTTATACAACTGCAACATGACCTCCCAACTTCTATACTCAATATTCTGATTGATGAAGGCCAGAGTGCCAAAAGCCTTTTTGACCAGCTTATCTACCTGTGACTCGACCTTCAAGGAACCGTACACCTGTACTCCTAGATCCCTCTGCTCTACAACACTACCCAGAGGCCTACCATTTACTGTGTAGGTCCTGCCCTTGTTCGACGTCCCAAAATGCAACACCTCACACTTCTCTGTGTTGAATTCCATCAACCTTTCCTCTGCCCACCTGGACAATTGATCCAGATCCTGCTGCAATCGTTCACAACCATCTTCACTATCTGCAAAACCACTAATTTTTGTATCATCAGCAAACCTGCTAATCTTGCCCTGTATGTTCTCATCCAAATCATTGATGTAGATGACAAACAGTAATGGGCCCGACACCAAACCCTGTGGCACACCATTGGACACATGCCTCCTAGTTCATGGACCTGCATAAAAGGGACGGGTTGCACCTAAACTGGAGGGGGACCAACATCCTAGCGGGAAGGTTTGCTTATGCTCCACGGGAGGGTTTACACTAGACTGGCAGTGGGGTGGAATCTCGTGTAGGACAGAGGCGCAGGATAGGCTGGAAGCTGGTATGGAGGGTGGTGTGGGAAAGGAGAGCGAGGAAGGAGGGGTGGTTTAAACTGCACGTATTGCAAGGCAGATGATCTTAGGGCGTGAATAGGTACGCGTGACTGGGAAGTTGTAATTGTAACCATGACTGAACCTGGTTAAGGGAGGGGCAGGACTGGCAGCTCAGGAGGTGGGGTACAGGAGCTTCAGGACAGACAGGGGTGAGGAAGAAAGAGGACTGGGAGTTGCATTGTTGGTTAAGGAGCATGTCACGGCTGTGTTCAGAGGTGACATTACTGACAGTTCGTCTAGTGCGGCTACATGGGTGGAGCTAAGGAACAAGAAAGGAATGATCACCTCATTGGGGGTGTACTACAGACCCCCAAATAGTCAACAGTAATTAGAAGAGCAAATGTGCCGGGAGATTGCAGACAGCTGCAGGTCAAATAAGGTTGTTGTAGTAGGGGATTTCAACTTTCCCAATATAGACTGGGAAAATCATAGCGTGAAGGGTTTAGATTGGGTGCAATTCATCAAAAGTGGTCAGGAGAGATTTCTTAAACAGTATGTGAAGGCCCCCACACATGAGAGGGCAATGCAGGATTTGGTATGGCGAAATTGGGAAGGGCAAGTTAATGAAGTATTTGTGGAGGAGCCTTTTGGGACAAGTGACCACAGTTCGATTAGGTTTAAGATAGTTATTGATCGGGACGCAGAGGGTCCACATGTTAAAATGCTCAACCGGGGTAAGGCTAACTTTGAGGGTATTTCTCCTCTGTATTTACCGAAGAGAAAGGCAGTAGATCGGAGAAAACTGGAGAAGTCACTGGAAGTGCCATGAGAGCAGTCAGGGTTAACGTTGACGAAGTACTGAAGGTATTTTCCTGTTTGAAGGTAGACAAATCTCTGCAGCCTGATCAGATATATCCGAGGACATTGCGGGAAACTAGAGAGGAATTTGCGGGAGCCCTGGTTGAAATTTATGTCGTCCTTAATTACAGGAGGGTGCCAGAGGATTAGAGGGTGACAAATTTTGTGCCTCTTTTCAAGAAGGGCGGCAGGGAAAATGCTGGGAACTATAGGCCGGTGAGCTTAACATCTGTAGTTGGTATTCTGAGGGATAGGATATACAGACATTTTGATGGGAAAGGGCTGACTAGGGACAGTCAGCATAGTTTTGTTCGTGGGAGGTTGTGTCTCACAAATCTGATTAATTTTTTGAAGACGTGATCAAAGAATTTGATGAAGGCAGAGCTATAGATGTTGTGTACATGGACTTTAGTAAGTCGTTCACTAAGGTGCAGCATGGTAGGCTGCTCTGGAAGGTTAGATCTCATGGGATCCAAGGACAGATAGCTGTATGGATAGCAAATTGGCTCCATGGAAGGAAGCAGAGGGTGATGGTGGAAGGTTGCTTCTCAGAATGGAGGCCTGTGACTAGTGATGTGCTACAGAGTTCGGTGCTGGGCCCATTACTGTTTGTCATCTACATTAATGATTTGGATGAGAACATACAGGGCAAGATTAGCAAGTTTGCTGATGATACAAAAGTTAGTGGTTTTGCAGATAGTGAAGATGGTTGCGAATGATTGCAGCAGGATCTGGATCGATTGGCCAGGTGGGTGGAGGAATGGTTGATAGAAGTTAATACAGAGAAGTGTGAGGTGTTGCATTTTGGGATGTCAAACAAGGGCAGGACCTACAAAGTAAATGGTAGGCCTCTGGGCAGTGTTGTAGAGCGGAGGGATTTAGGAGTACAGCTGCATGGTTCCTTGAAGGTCAAGTGGTAGGTAGATAAGCTGGTCAAAAAGGCTTTTGGCACTTTGGCCTTCATCAGCCTGAATATTGACTTTGGAAGTTGTAAGGTCATGTTGCAGTTGTGTAAGACGTTGGTGAGACCGCTTTTAAAATATTGTGTTCAATTCTGGGCACCATGTTATAGGAAAGATATTGTCAAGCTTGAAAGGGTTCAGAAAAGATTTATGAGGATGTTGCCAGGAGTAGAGGGTGTGAGCTATATGGAGGTATTGAGTAGGCTGTGTCTCTATTCCGTGGAGCACAGAAGGATGAGGGGAGATCTTATAAAGATATACAAAATCAGGAGAGGAATAGATTGGGTAGATGCACAGAGTTTTTTACCCAGAGTAGGGGAATCGAAGACCAGAGTACATAGGTTCAAGGCGAAGGGGAAAAAATGTAATAAGAATCTGAGGGGTAACATTTTCACACAGAGGGTGGTGGGTGTATGGAACAAGCTGCCAGAGAAGATAGTTTAGGCTGGGACTATCCCATCGTTTAAGAAACAGTTGAACAGCTACATGGATAGGACAGGTTTGGAAGCTTATTGACCAGTAAGGATGTCAAATGTTACAGGGGGAAGGCAGGAGATAGAGTTGAGAGGAAATACTAGATCAGCCATTATTGATCAAATGGTGGAGCAGACTCCATGGGCCAAGTGCCCTAATTCTGCTCTTATGTTTTAAGGTCTTATGGGTCTGGCTGGAAAATTCAACAATGCTCATGTTGTGAGGCTGTGGATGTGACTGAATATTGGTGATATAAATGATAGCAGAGCAATGGGGAAACATAAACAAGAGTTGAATTATTATTTTTTGGTGGAAAATGGCAGGTATTAATGAGAGTAATTTTTTTATGATGAAGGGAATAGGTTGTGGGAACATATGAAGATAGCAGGGGTGAAATGTGAGTCCTTAGATGTGAAGAGTGGGATCATTGAGCCTTTAAGAGCCAAGTTTTATTTGCAGCTTCACCAGAACTATAAGGTTGAGCCATGTGTCCTTTCTCCACCAAAGGAAAAAAGGGACCATGGGAAAAAAAAAGTCAAATAGAGGCAGATAAAGTGAGAAGTGATAGATGGAAAGATACAAAAGCAGATCAAATAATACATGTACAAGATGTACTGGCAAGAGAATGACCATATACCCCAAAACTACATGTACAACTACTATGAATAAAAAATATCTCATTATGAACAAAATAACCTGTCAACAACCAAATTGTCAAAAGAAATGAGGAATGTTCTTGTAATGTGCAGTGTTGTGTTATAAAATTTAGTTTTTGGTTTATTATTGGCATGGGTAGTAAGGTACAGTGCAAAGCTTCATTTTGCAATGCTATTCAATCAAATCAGATAAAACTATGAATAAAGTACAATTAAGCCAAACTCAAGTACAATCGGTAGAGCAAAGAGAAAGAGAAGAGAAACCTAAAATCAAATGTTCAGTCAATACGTACAGAAATACAATACATACAGAAATGAAAAATAGCATTTGCTGAAAGTCCAAAATAAAAATGGGAAATGGTGGAAATATTCAACAGATCAGGCAGTGTCTGTAGAACAGATAAACAGAGTTAACACTTTGGCCCAAGGCCCTTCTTCAGAGTTTTCAGCAGCAGAGAAGGTAGAGTAGAGATGGGTAGAACCAAGAAAATATCTCTGATAATAGACACAAAATGCTGGAGTAACTCAAAGACAGACACAAAAAGCTTGAGTAATTCAACAGGTCAGGCTGCATCTCTGGGCAAAAGGAATAGGTGATGTTTTGGGTTTAGACTCTTCTTCAGACTGAGAGTCAGGGGAAAGGGAAACAAGAGATCTAGATCTAGAGAGGTATAGAACAAATGAATGAAAAATATGCAAAAAAAGTAATGATCAAGGAAATGGTCCATTGCTGACTGTGGGCTAGGTATTAATGAGTTATACAATCAATAAAATTCAACAGGACAACAGTGAAACTACTACGATGACTAGGGTAGGGGAGGGATGGACAGAGGTGGGATGCAAGGGTTACTTGAAGTTGGCAAAATCAATATTCATCCCACTGGGTTGCAAGCTGCCCAAACGAAATATGAGGTGCTAATCCTTCAATTTGCATTTGGCCTCACTCTGACAGTGGAGTGAGGACAGAACAGGACAGAAAGATCAGTATGGGAATTGTAATGGGGAGTTAAAGTGTTTGGAAATCAGGAGATCACATAGGCCAAGGCTGACTGATCGAAGGTGTTCAGCGAAATAATCGCCCAGTCTATGCTTTGTCTCGCCGCTATATAAGAGTTCATACCTGGAACAACAGATAAATTAGATGAGGTTGGAGGAGGTTGAAGTGAACCTCTGCCTAGCCTGAAAGGACTGTCAGGATTAATTCAGCGAGTTAGGCAGCATCTCTGGAGAAAATGTCTCTGATAGGTTGAGACAAAATGAACTTGTGTGGCAATTAGAGTTTGATAATACTTGTTTTTGTCTGTGTGATGTGTCGTCAATAGCAGGGCTATGGGACATTCAACTTTGAATAATTACCTGACTGATCTTATTCTGAAAAACCTCCAGGAACATTGGACTGAGTTTTCCCCATACCAATTATCTTTTCTCTGGGAGACCACACAGAGCTTGGTATTTCAAGTTGGAGAGCTGTAGGAAAATACTTCTGAATTGATCCAAAGACCTTTGAGGAGGTGAATAATAAATGTATCATAATGTTTTGAAGCATGAGAGATTCGTGTTATGAGGAAGGACAATAGAAGTTGTGATTGAGCATCTTAAAGTAGAAAAGATCTTGAAGACATTCAATAGAAATGTTCAAAGTAAATGGCAGGTGTAGACAGAATCAATAAATGTGAGTGAGAAGCAAAATTTATGATAATTGACATTAGACCTAAAGGCAATGTAAGGAAAAGTTTGTTTTGCAGTGAATGGTTAGAGTCTGGAATCTACCTCGACATGGTAGTGGAGTTTTGGTTCAATCATGACTTTCAAAAATAAATTGATTCACATGGCTGGAGGGAAAGGTAAGATATTATGACTAGCTGATGACTACCTTCTGTGCAGTCACTATTCTATATTCCTACACTTCTGCTGCACTCATTTTACTCAAGAAATTGCAAACAAAGATCAAATTTTCGAATCTTTATTGGTTGTCTTACAACAGGTTCAGACATATGAGTACTATTGCTTAGTTATGGCTGGCAATTTTGCCAAACAGCGCCATAAGAATTGCTATTGATTTGATTTGTATGCTGCTAATTAAAAAAAATAGATGGGTTTTAGATCTGACATTAGGGAATAAGCTTTCTCACCTTTTATATCCTCAGGAGATGTTATGCATTTCGCATAGAGTCTCCTGTTGACAGGAGGGATAAATTATCTACAGACTTTTCCATGGGTTCAAATACCACTGTCAAGAGGACATTACAGTTTAACCAAATCAGAATGTTCTCTGGTAAAGCAAAGTTAAAGAGCCAAAAAAAAAAATCACTGGCCAGCAAACTGAACAAACTACAGAAAAATCATATGTTAGCTATTGTTTGCATTGTCACATTTCAAGAATTTTGAGCAGAAAAGAATAAGATGAGCAGTAACTCTTATTATAGCTATTATCAGGAATCATTATTCTTCAACTTTGTGGCAACTAAGTCTAAATCCAGGCCGCGGAAGGGTGATGTAATATCACTTTGTTCAGATGTTAGCCCTTGAGTCAAAGGAGTTTTAGCAAGTTCAGGCTAATCTTAAATTGAGCTGAAAAGCACAGTGCTACCCCTTAATTTATAAGATATGATAAATATGTTTGACAGAAGGTGACAATTTCATTGACAGAGGTGTCCACAAGCCAGGTAAGTTGCTAACATTTTTTATGTATGTGTTGTTATTTTTTCTGATGAACGGATGTTCATGTTCATGATCAATGAACAGACATTGATGCATGTTTGTGCTGCTAAACTAACTCCTAATGTGCTACATTTTAATTCAGTTACAGAAAGAGAATCAATTGAATATTTGAGTGCAACCATTTTGAGCAGCTTGTAAGTGACAATATTCATTACATCTGTTGTCAGTGGAACTAAGTAAACAGTGGCAGGTTTAAAAAAATGATAAAAAGGAATAAGGTTAAAGTTCCCATCTACCCTTTTGGTCCAAATGAAGGGTCCCGACATGAACAATTGACTGCCCATTTTGCTCTGCGGATACTACCTGACCCATTGAGTTCCTCCAGCTGTTCTTCTCCTTTTTGCTTTAGATTCCAGCATCTGCAGTCCCTTATGCCTCCAGGTTAAAGTTCGGCAGTATTCATTTCAGTTGGATTATGTGATAATAAATGCACATGTCTATTCCTATTTAAACAGTGATTGAATTGACAAAGTAAGCTTCAGTGTAAATTGCTTTGCCATGCAGGAAAATTAACTTAAATGTAGATTTTTTCAGTCACTTCAGTCATGAGCGATGGTATATCGGTTCAACACATGTTTCATAACAAACTATGTCACTGTGCTTTAGTTAATCAGTGCTATAAGTAAGTTTCTCAAATGTACAATTCAGCAAAAATAATATCTAATATTTTCCTCTAGCATTTTCACTTTCTGGCATAAAGAAACTGTGGTATATTAGGACTAATATAATCATGCATCTTGTTCTCAACTGATATTGTATGCTTGTATTTTCCAACATAGGATGCAGAAAAATGATCAGGAATGGGAAGTATAACTCCTCAGGGGAAATAATTATGCACCTGCTAGGCATTTGGCAATGCTCTACTTCAGCTGTTGCTCAGGTTAGTTTTTAGTTTTAGAGTTAGGCCCTTCGGCCCACAAACCTCTCGCTGTACCTCGGTATGCATGAGAATAAACAAAACTGAACTGAGTCCGTGCTGATCAGCAATCCCTGCACACTATCCTGCACACACTAGGGACAATTTACAATGTTACCAAGCCAATTAACCTACAAACCTGCACTTCTTTGGAGTGTGGGAGGAAACCAGAGCTCCTGGATAAAACCCACAGGGAGAATGTTAAACTCCATGCAGATATGCACCCATCATCAGGATCGAACCCAGGTCCCTGGTGCTGTAAGGCAGCAACTCTACCACTGCGCTACTGTGCCACCCTGGCCAGATCAGGCCATGTATTTACTAAATATGTTCCAAGAGGAAATATGCAGGGCTTCATTATTAATACTTACTAAGTACAAAGTTGTGCATTTTCCTATTTTTTTCTGGTACCAGATGTGCTGCTCCATTTTTATGACAACTGCACTGCTGTTAGACAGAGATATGTTTGGTAAACTTTTCTATCTGGGTAATATAGAGTCTAATGTAGCTGCTGAGCCTCCTGGTACTCACAGCTGATCAATATCAGAAAAAAATGCTATCTGTGCTACAGTGCTAAGTGTGAAATGTGTTGTGTTAATGGCCTTCAGCTGCCTAACAGCCAAGTTGGAAAATGGAGGTTGTATCGACACGACATGCTTCAGAAACGTAGTGAAGCTGAATCTGTAGCTTAAGAAAACTCCAATAGTGATAAATTGGTTAGAAAATATCTGTTAAAAATATGATTATTTGCATCAACCTCACATTACCATTGGGGTTAATATCCTGGACTGTTCCATGAGTTCAATTACCATCCTGAGTGGTTCATGAAGAAAAATGTTTGCCTCCAAAACACAGCTGGAATTATATCTCAATAACAATATTTGAGCAGAGAAATATGTTGTCAGTTGCCCTGGGTTCTGGATCTCTATTAAAAAAACTCCAAAATATGTTCTCAGAATAGGAAGGATTCTTTCAGCGATCTACAATGAACTTTGACCAAACGGTACATTCAGTCACAAGGAAGTTAATGAAATGTTTGTTTTGGGTAAGACAAGTATTCGGCTGAAAAGAACATGTGCAGGTGCTGAGGGATCACAGCAAACTGTTAAGAGAAGTATTTAAAAAACTGCAACATAATCATGAAATACAATCAGATTCCTGCTTTTGTATAAAAAATGCCAAGGGGGAAAGATTTATTCGGAACTTGAGGGACATTTTTTTTTACACAGTGGGTGGTGGGTCAATTGAATGAGATTCAAGAGGTAGCTGATGCAGGTACAATAATAGCATTTAAAAGACACTTGGACAAATATGTGGATAGGAGGGGTTCAGAGGGATAATGGACAAATGCTGAGAAATGGGACTAGCATAGATTGGGCTTCTTGGTTTTGATGCACCACAGGAGCTATTTCCGTGATGTATGACTCTTTGGCTAGTTCTTTTTTAAATCTTGTACATTTTAACTTGCTATAATACCAAAACATTACACGAGCTAAGAACCTGATTCAATGGTTTACATAGTACCATATCACAACCCTGCGGCCAGAGGTAACTTTAATCTGACTCCAGAGTAGCACGATGTATGGGTAGCCAGGTAAAATGCTCATGTTAACACATGACAATGCAGCCTTAAAATCCAAGAGTGCTCGCAGTCAACCACTGTCAGTTCGACAAAAGAAATTAGTTAATTTGTGTTGTTCTGTAACACTGTAAGCAGAGTTTCCCAAGTTTGGGTTGATTAAAATTTTATTTCGATAAACTTTTAAAATTTCCGACTCAGTACTAAGTAATCTAAAAACAAGGATTTAAACATTTTCAGTGCAGTTTATTTCAGCTTAATGTAGATGGCAATTGCAGTTTCTCTGAGTGCAACATTATCGCAACCATTTCCTGGTCATATCGTGTCATTCCTCCATCCTCTCAAAACCTTTCAGAATCTTGGCTCTTTCAATAAAGTCACCTCGCACTCTTCAAAATGCCGAAGGATACAAGCCTAGCCTGCCCAACCCTTCCTCATGAGAAATGTTTTCTATTCCAAGCTAGGAAAAAACATATTTGAACTGCTTCCAACACACTCACTTTCTTCCTGCAATAAGGAAACTAATAATACATGGGTACTCCAGAAATACTTCACCAATCCACTTTCTAACTGGAGCATAATTTTACTGCTTGAATTTCCATAGCAATAATATTGAAATCCCTTAGCAATAATAATAACCTCCTACTGGCTTTACTAAATACTCGTTCTGCTTTTAATCTAACTTTCAAGACATGCACAAAGTAATCCAAATCTCTCTGCATCTCAGAGCTCTGTAAACTCTCACTACAGATAGAATATGTATATTTTCTAAAATGGCCATTTTCCCATTTTCCCACATTAACCTCCATTTGCCAGATTTCTATCCATTCATTTGTCATGTCTGTGTCCCTTTTTAGCCTCCTTATGTATTCTTCACAACTTACTTTCCGATCAACATTTTAGAATTCACCCATGCCGGGCAATGACCGTTAAAATTATCGATTGTCTTGATTGCACTGAGGATTTGTTTTGTTTTTTTGCACCAGTGTTGGGTTGTTAATTTATTGATTTTGTTTTGTTATTATATGTTATCTATGAGTACTGAGTTCACAGGCCTATTTCACAGTTCCATTGTCAGTCCATATGATAATAAAACGCTCTCAAGACTTTAATAACCAAACTGACAATACAAGGTTAATTCCCGGGATGGTGGGACTGTCATATGCTGAGAGAATGGAGCAGCTGGGCTTGTACACTCTGAAGTTTAGAAGGATGAGAGGGGATCCCATTGAAACATATAAGATTGTTAAGAGTTTGGACAAGAAACCCTAGAGGCAGGAAACATGTTCCCGATGTTGGGGCAGTCCAGAACCAGGGGCCACAGTTTAAGAATAAGGAGTAAGCAATTTAGAACAGAGACGAGGAAACACTTTTTCTCACAGAGAGTGATGAGTCTGTGGAATTCTCTGCCTCAGAGGGCAGTGGAGGCACGTTCTCTGGATGCTTTCAAGAGAGAGCTGGATAGGGCTCTTAAAAATAGTGGAGTCAGGGGATATGGGGAGAAGGCAGGAACGGGGTACTGATTAGGGATAATCAGCCATGATCTCATTGAATGGCGGTGCTGGCTCGAAGGGCCAATTGGCCTACTCCTGCACCTATTGTCTATTGTCTATTGTGGGTTAGAACCACTAATATGTTGGAGCATAATGGTTCCAAACTGACCTTGTCAATTTACAATTACTTCTCACTGATATCCCCCGGGATCAGTTAATTTCAGTGACAGGTTTGTAGGATTTATCTAAATAGCCTGTGAGGCAGACATAGGAACCCTACATCCCTAACATTATCAGTGATGTTGGAGTGCCAGGCCACTCTCCAAGGAGAAAGCCTCACCACTGGTGCACGTTGGGAGTGAAGCTAACGGGATGAACCAAGGAGCACTGACTTTCAGGATTTGATCCCTGCAAACATTTTGCTGCAGTGGTGAAAGGCTTAGCGGGAAATGGCATGACACTGATTCTCCATAAGCAGAATAGTGGTGTTAGGCTTCCAGTAACTCTTGTTTTGGTAGCAATCAGTGATGACACTGCTTTAACTTGATTGCATTGAGAAATTTATAGTAAGTGCAAACGAGGTATGGTCATCCTGATAGAAGCCTCATTTTACAGTGAAGAGAGGAGTGAAAGGTTAGAGTCGATGTAGAAAAATTTGTATCCCATTTGAGTGTAAGTATTTCCCCTGCATTTTGATGAATTGGGAGACTAAAGTGTATTTTCCCATCAAAGGATGCCAGTAAGAAATAGGTCACAGAACTATTTTCAATGCCAGAACAACTTCTCACCAGCACAGATACAAATATCTTAGCACCCATGCCTCGATGAATTGCGCTATCTTTCCACTGTTGAATCTGTTGCTTCAGTTTACAGTAAAGGAAATGCTGTACAACGCATTAGTTTATCTCCACTGGGCAGAGCCAGTCAATCCTCCACAAAATGTATTTGCTTTCACATGGGATTTCACGCTTAAACAGACAAGATTGGTGAGCATGAAATATAAAACAAAATTGAAAGCTCACAGCAAAAACATTTTTGCTTCAATTTAACAAAACGACAAGGGCCAAATGAAACTTATTAAAGGGATATTTATGATAAACCTATGATAATTTACTTTGTAAACGTTAAGGCTTCCCAATTGTGTTTGCCTTCTATGATGCTGTTGTAACTTTTCCCTTGTGGCCACCCCCTAATGCTGGAAAGCTATTCTGAAGGGTAAACCCACGGAAAGAAAATGGTCCAGGTAGAGTCCCTGGCTGCATCCTGAGCAGCTGCGTGGACCAGCTAGCGTGAGTATTCACGGACATCTTTAATCTCTCCCTACTCAGTTCTGAGGTACCCCCCTGCTTCAAGAAAGCAGAGGCACTGGTGTGCCTTCTTTGTGATTATATCCATGTGCTGGGCCCATGTTAGGTCATCCGTGATATTAACATCCAGTAATTTGAAGCCACTTACCCTCTCCAGCACCGACCCACCAGTGAAGATTGATGCATTGTCTCCTGACTTTCCCATTCTGAAGTCTATGATTAGTTCTTTCATCGATGTTGAGCAAGTGCTTAATGTTGAGGCATCACTCACCCAAGTGCTTGATATCTTGCCTTCACGTTGACTCATCACCACCCTTGATTCAGCCAACAACATTGGTGTCATCAGTGAATTTAGATGACATTTAGAAGGGAGTACAGTAATGCTGTGCATGGTTTGTAAACTAAGGGATTGATCCTCGGGGTCACTGTGGCACAATCAACAGGCAGGAGCTGAACAACATTCAAGTGGAATCTTTTTTGGAGATGCCATGTGTAAGAATTTAAGAAAATATGCTGCGTGCAGTTGCACCAACACGATAAACTTCAACTGCATTCCTTTGTCAAAATCTCAACACAGAGCTAAACAAAGCATTGTGTTATTTTAGCGGATACATTGTTAGGGGCAAATTATGGATCCCTAGTTAATTTTTTTAATCGCTCAGTCAACTGAGAAAATGAAAAAGTAGGGTTTGACAGTGTTTATTGGGCATTAAGGATAATTGAACTCAGTGAGTAAATGAATCATAATACAGATAAATCATGCTTCAACAGAACAGCAGAGCAGGATTGGGATCAAGAGGGGGAAACATGATTAGGTTTATCCTGTTCTTATGAAAGTAGTAGAGGATATTTATTTTTCCATTTTTGTTATTTTGCAGTATTAATGCATTTCTTTTTAAAGATAATGTCCCAGTTATGGCAAGAAACCAGATTGTGACATTATTCCAGCTCTGGGTCATTGCATAATAATGTGATAAGATTGTTTTCTTTCTTTACAATGGATCTGAACATTCCCATCATCGCTAATTTAGATTTTAAAGCCACAGTTCCGATAGCAGTAAGAAGTGTGAATATTGAAATGGATTGAGTTGTCTGTGAGGTACTTATACAGTTGAGGAAACAGCTAAAGCAATCATGCCGTATGGTAGGCAACACTTCATTATTCTCTTCATTCACCAGATTTGTTATCTTGAGCCTGAAACATTTGAATTGTTTTATTTGCAATTGTAATGATGCTGGATCTATCAGTTAAGAAGGAACTGCAGATGCTGGAAAGCATTGTGTTATTTTTCCTTTTACTGCATCTGGGTGCTGGATACTGGATCTATCAGTATTCTCCATCAGTATACAACATAACTGCTGTCAACTTCTGGATGACTGCAAAGACAGGGGTCTTTAAAATATATGGCTAAATACTAAAGTTAGTCCCCTACAACTACAAAGATATAATTGTTGAAGTTATTGTGGATAAAAATCTTCATGAAATCACTGATCCAATAAAATCCTTGCCGTTTTATGTACTACTATGACTACTCAGCAAGGCTTTAACTAGAATTTTACAATTATTGCTATTTGCTTCCCACAAAAAAGTTATTTTTCATCTGGAGTCAAATTCACTCAAATTACACGTTTAAAAAACAATTAAAAGGTATGTTTTGGAAATGCATTTGTGGCATTTTGATTTCCAGTTTGTTGCTGATGGGAATTCTTCAACGTGATTGATTCAATGCGAATTTCAATTAAGATTGGGCAAAAGAGTCATAGTGTCCTAGAATTAGGCCCTTTGGCCCAACTTGCCCACACTGGCCAACATGTTCGAGATACACTAATCCCACCTGCCCGTGGTTGGTCCATATCCCTCCAAACCTGTCCTATTCATGTACCTGCCTAACTGTTTCTTAAATGTTCAGATAGTCCCAGCCTGTGGAAACAGTTCAAGGACACTGTGCAAAAATGTTAGCAACAGCAAAGAGCATTGTAAGAATCCACCAGACTATAGCAGTAGCGACTTGAATGCTTATGCTTGACTACATACATATCTCCCAGCTTCAAGGGGTTTGGCAGAATCTTCAGTTCATCTGTGAAACTTGGATGTTAAGAATAGAAATGAGGAAATCAAAGCAAAACTTGCATGTTTCCTTTTTCATGGTCAGAATACATTGTGTACAACTACAACGTAGACACCCGTGGAGTTACTGCTGGGCTAATGTACCAGTAGGAGCAACATAACATCAGAATTTATGATCACTGATTCAAAATAAATATGTATGTCTGAAACCAGGTGTCTCCTCACCTTTTCATTGAAACCATTCTGGTGCAGAAAGACACACCTTGACTCAATATGTTAGTCATTTACTGATGTTTCAACGTTTATGCCGGCCTAGTTGTGTTTTAATGAAATGAACAAGTCACTAGAAAAGGCAAATTTATAAATAGAGAGATGTTTGTTTTTGAGTTTTGCATTAACCACACACACACACACTCACTCACTCACTCACTCACTCACTCACTCACTCACTCACTCACTCACTCACTCACTCACTCACTCACTCACTCACTCACTCACTCACTCACTCACTCTCTGCCTTGAATCCTTTGGCCCCATTTGGATGTTTTTGAGTTGGGTTTCCGAAAGTGTTTTTATAATTCATGTCTTTGTTGAAAACAAGGGCACTAGCACCCTTTAGATACACCACGTTGTAATCATTTTGTTGTCAACCATCTCTGGTGAATGAGTGAGTAAAGGTGACTATTCTCCATGGCTCAATAAAACATTAAATGTCACCACAACTTTGCAGACAAATCATGAGAACTAAACTATAACCTATGATCCACGTCAAACATTCAAGAAGCTTGCAATATTTTTGACCAGAGACAGTATGTTGCACACTATATATATCTCTACAATGAACAAACAAAGAAACAAAGGCTGTGCACTCTCTCCAGTTCAGCTCAATAAAGAGGTACAGTATGAAAACGGGCAGTTTGGCCCACCAAATCTGGCTCAACCATCAACCACCCACTTTGCACTGATCCTACATACATTCGATTTCTATTCTCCCCACATTTTCAACAACTACCCTACTCGCCTACACACTAGGACAACTTACTTGGGCCAATTAGCCTATCGACCCACACATCTTCGAGAAGTGGGAGCAAAATGGAGCATCCCGAGGAAACGCTTGCAGTCAGAGAGAGAACTTGCAAGCTGCTCAAAGACAGCAGCTAAGATCAGAATTGAACTCGGGTCTCTGACATTGCGAGGCAGTGTCTCAACTAGCCACGCCACTATGCCACCCATTGTTCTTGGTAATGCTGGAGAATAGAAATATAACCACAGACCAAACCAAAAGGACTGCTATGGTTGTCCTCATGTTGCCATATCCATTACTTAGATCATAGATTCATAGAGCGATACAGCGTGGAAACAGGCCCTTTGGGCCAACTTGCCCACACTGGCCAATATGTCCCAGATACACTAGTCCCACCTGCCCGCATTCGGTTTATATCCTTCCAAACCTATCCTATCCATGTACTTGTTTCTTAAATGTTGGGATAGTCCCTGCCTCAACACCTCCTCTGGCAGCTTGTTCCATACACCCACCACCCTTTGTGTGAACAAAATGGTGAATCTGAATTTCCTGGATCCCCTGATTTTTGCAAGCTGCTTTGCCTGTGATCAGTGGTGAGTGCAGTTGCTCTGCTATTGATTGGAATATCAATGTAAACCTTTGGTACTGTAGCTATTTAATTTTAATGATAGTTTCTTCCACTGTGCTGACATATGGATGTTGCTCTGTCAGACGGCATTAATAAATCTCTCTAGTGTTTCTCAATTTGTGATGATGTGAGCTTATAAGCAAGTATCAAAGTTCAGTAAAATGTTCTCAGACTATATCAATATTTGCCCATTGTAATGGGTTTTACTTTGTTGAATGTTTGGCCACATGTTCAGTGCAGTACTTGCCCTTCGCTCTGTTCCCAATTCAGGACAGTCTACATTATGGTCTCCATTGATGAGTGATCTTATGCCACATAACTGGGAAGAACAGTAGTAAAGCATTTGGACCTGGAGTAAAACAAAGTATTTGGATTCAAAATGCATTTACCTCTGACAAAGTTGCCAGACATTTACTGAAAAAATTCCTTTTGTTTTAATGTGTGAACATTTCAAAATTGAGCGAGTGGTGGGAAAGGAGAGATAGAAAAGTTTAAAAAAATGCATTTAATGTAATTAGCTTTTTTTAAAGCATTCAATAAGTAAAACCGGAAGGAATGAGACTACACATATCTATCTATATTACTAAAAGTCTCATCTTCACCACTTCCTGTTGTTCTGTATATTGATTTTAGAAAAAAAGCTGCTACTTACGACTGTGATTTTTGGCCATCTTAATCAGAGTCCCCCTCCGCTGCGCAGGACAAGAGGATTTTAGTGCTTAAAAAAATGTTGAAATTCTCTCTCCCGAAGGCAACGCCCCTTCCAGAGGGACTATAAAACCCAGATGTGTTGAGTGTCTCAGTCAGTCTCTGCAAGAGTGGGGAGTGAGAGGGTCATGACTCTCAGACTGAGCTGTGAATAACACTGAACACATGTCTACTAAACTGTGAGTGGTTTTACTGACCTGCCAGTGCCCTTAATGTGGTTTGAAAATATAGTTGGGAAATGCTAAAGTTGTGTTGCCTTTGGTTTGGAAATGCTAAAGCTGTGTTGCCTTTGGTTTGGAAATGCTAAAGCTGTGTTGCCTTTGGTTTGGAAATTCTAAAGCTGTGTTGCCTTTCATTTGGAAATGCCAAAGCTGTGTTGCCTTTGGTTTGGAAATGCTAAAGCTGTGTTGCCTTTGGTTTGGAAATGCTAAAGCTGTGTTGCCTTTGGTTTGGAAATTCTAAAGCTGTGTTGCCTTTCATTTGGAAATGCCAAAGCTGTGTTGCCTTTGGTTTGGAAATGCTAAAGCTGTGTTGCGTAATTAAAGTTGCTTTGCCCAATTAAAGTTGCCTTGCCAAATTAAACTTGCCTTGCCTAATTAAACTTGCCTTGCCTCCTATATAATTAAAAGTCTAATCTTGACCACTTCCTGTTTGCGCTTTATATCGATTTTAGAAATAACGCTACCATGTACAACTGTGATTTTTGGCCATCCTATTCATCATGTCCCCCTCCGCTCATCAGGTGCCAATGATTTTTCCCATTGATGAAAAATAAAAGAGTTATTTGTGTTTAAAAAATGTTAAGATTCTCACTCCTGTCATTCTGCCATGAAGGCCATTCCCCTTCAGGTGGGAGGGACTATAAAACCCAGAAGTGCGGGCGTAGCTCAGTCTCTGCAGGATGGAGGAGAGAGAGGTCATGACTCACTGTCTTTAGTAGCCTTGCAACCTGCTTGAAATGGTATGAAACTGCACTTGAATTTGGTGGCCTTGCACCCTGCTTGGTGGTAAGAAACTGCACTTGAATTTGGTGGCCTTGCACCCTGCTTGTAATCGAATTTCAAGGAATAGCCGTGAGTCAACTGCCAGCCCACCAGCTGTGAGTGAGCTGCCAGCACAACAGGCTGGAGTGACTGAGCCGCCAGCCCAATAATTCATTCGGCCCACAATGTCCATACTAGCCTTCTGAAAACCAGTCCCTTCAGCCCACCACTCATACTAGTGCTCTAGAAAGCCTCTCCCCCCCCCCCCCCCCCCCACTGGCCACCAATATTGGAATTGGTGGAGAGGTGGAATATTGCGTTGGGGGACAAGCCCTCCCTTGTGATGCTGGGACCCAACCATATCATATACTTAGATTAGAAATAATCAAAGATCGTTGCATTATTTCAGAAAGTGTTTGTTTATATATTTAGTATATAAATAAGTCTACTTCTTGTTCAATAAAATGTCCTGATTTTAAATTGTCTGACAATCTTACTGTCTGTAATAAGGTAAAATATCTTGGGCATTTTATTATGGTACAATGACATATGATGAGGATATTTATAGGCAACGACGTATGCTGTATTTACAGGCGAATATTCTCTTGCGTAAGTTTGGTGCATGTACAGATGTGGTGAAGATATCACTGTTTAGAGCATATTGCACACCACTCTATACTGCGCACAGATGGTCGAACTATGAAAAGACAAGTTTGCAGAGACTAAAGGTTTCCTATAATGATGTCATGAGGACACTGCTGAGGAAAATTAGATGGTGTAGTGCTAGAATCATGTTTGTGGCTGCAGGAGTCAGTACTTTCGAAGCTATCCTAAAAAATCATATGTATAAATTCATTTGCAGGATAAATTACTCTAAAAATGTAATTATTGTGGCCCTGTCAAATATAAGGTTTAGCACTACACACTACGCATCCCAGATGTGGAGACACTGGTATCGTTGTCTCATTGTAGGAATTTGATCATTCTTTTTTATTCTGGATTTTAATTCATGTATTGTGTTTTTTTTTAAATATATATAATTTATGATGCTTTTATATGTGATATACTAAGATTTTATATGTATTTTATGATGTTTTTGTATGCAATGTATTTTTATGTAATGTTGTCCCTTGTCTGGACCTTGAGTCCGAAATAAAGTTTATTAAATTAAATGAATCATCCATACATCTTAAAATAATTGAGAGAATGGAAATACACAAAATACAAGATCTGCAAATGTGTGCATAGTTATATGTATTAGTTTCATGGTGCACTGATTTTATTTTTCTAACAATGTGTGCATAAAAGTGACATTAAAAAACTGCTTATAAACTGAAGGACCAGGCTCTAATGAGGCTTTGATACATATGACTATGAAATGGGATCCCCCTCATTCCAAATTTAAATATGTTGTTTGTCATGGGGTTAACATAGATAAAGTAACCCCGAGGATTTTTCTCATCATAGAAAAATAAAAAAGTTGAGTGTTTAAAAACTGTTGAGATCAGCTGATTGGTCCTCTCGCATTTAAATCACCACGATGAAGCTAACGCCCCTTCCGGGGGGCAGGACTATAAAACTCCGGATGCCTAGACGCGAGTCAGTTACTCTGGTAGATCGCTAGGGAGAGTCTACAACTGTGATACTAAGCTGTGAATCAACTGAACTGTGAGTCTGCAATGTACTTGCAATAAATGATTTGTTAGCCCTTAATGACAATACTCTGAGTTGTTTGGCAATTTGGTGGCCTGCACTCTGCTTGAAATGCTATGAAATTGAATTTGGTGACCTGCGCTCTGCCTGAAATGCTGTGAAATTGAGTTTGGTGGCCTGCACTCCACCTCAAATGCTGTGAAATTGAGTTTGGCGGCCTGCACTCCACCTGAAATGCTGTGAAACTGAGTTTGGCGGCCTGCACTCTGGTTGAAATGGAATTTCAAAGAATAGCCATGAGTGAACTGCTGGCCGACCAGCCCTGAGTGACTGATCTGTCAGCCCACCAGCCCTGAGTGACTGAGCCTCCAGCCCCTGAGTGACTGAGCTGCCAGCCCACCAGCCCTGAGTAACTGAGCTGCCAGCCCTGAGTGACTGAGCAGCCAGCCTACCAGGCCTGAGTGATGAGCTGCCAGCCCACCAGGCCCAAATGACTGAGCTTCCAGCCCAAGAATCTATTCGGCCCACAATGTCCATACTAGCCCTCTGGAAACCAGTCCCTTCAACTCAAAACACCCATACTAGTGCTCCGGAAAGCCCCCCCACGGGCCACCAATATTGGAATTGGTGTAGAGGTGGAATATTGCATTGGGGGACCAGCCCTCCCATGTGAACATGTGACCCAACGGGTCCCACTTCGTCTAGTAATAATTAATTTTCAGTACCTGGTGGGTTCATAGACAAAAATAAATATCTTCTCTGTATTAAAATAATATAATTCAGTCTTAATTTATTAGAATGAACCCTAAGTAGCTCACTGGATCACTACAATTCAGCTCTAAACTTTGTTGATCTTAAGAGTTAGTTTCAAATACACATTGATCAGCACATTTCACAGAAAGGATGTTTGGATTTTTTTTTTAATTGCGCAGTAACCTGTGGATTTCCACATTTAATTACTAATCTCCTTTCAGTTGCAGTTCCTGTAGCTATTGTACATAAATAAGTGTAACTGTTATTCTTCTTACTGTTATTTCAAAAGCAATTTCACTGTAGGACCTTCTAATAGAAAGGGTCCAATTATTTTGGATAAATCTACATTCATGGCAGAACTATTACATAAATATAAAAGGATGTAAATTGCACTTTTAGTAATAATCTCCAAATCTAAATTATGTGAGAGCAAATTATATGGATATAAGGATTGTAACTATCCCAAGTTAGAGGTGTCAAATATATTTATGATATTATTTTTCTGGGCGTAGTGGTAGACCTACTGCCTTACAGTGGCAGAGAACCGGGTTCAATCCCGACTACGGGTGCTGTCTGTACGGAGTTTGTATGTTCTCCTTGTGGCCAGCATGGATTTTCTCTGAGATCATTGGTTTCTTCCCACACTTCAAAGCTATACAGGTTTGTAGGTTAATTGGCTTGGTATAAATTATAAATTGTCCCTATTGAAGCCTATGAAAATCAGAGGAAATTTCTCCACTACTTGGTTCATGCTCATTTCAAAGGATTGTGGTAATTGGAAGCTACATAGCTGAAACCCATTACAATGTCCGAAAGCCCACCTATGTTAAGTGGCTTCTAATAGCCTTCTTCCATCAGATGATCATATCTACTGATGATTACAAACTGGTCAGTCCCATTTGTAACTCACCAGATAACAAAGCACATTTTGCCTAAATGCTACAAAATTTGGATCTCAATCATGCTTATGCTTCTGGTTCTGGTTGATTACTGCGCAAACATCTCATAAGTGGTTATCTCGCGCAGGTCTGTATGAGGATAATGCTTTGGCTGTGTTACGTATACTCGTATTGCACAAGTGCAGGGCAATGGGTGAAAAGACAGAATCTGCCCATGAAATTCACCAGCAGCACCACTGCTGAATCATCTACTTCAGAATTTTGATTGACATTGGTTCTTGGTTCTTAGGTCATTCCCCTCGGCACTTGATGGACATGTCCGGGGGCGGCTTCCAGCTACGAAGATAAGAGCAGCGATTTTTGGCACGAGACCAGTCTTCAGTCTCTCACTGAAGCGGAGAGTAGTATGCTGTGCTCATTAAAGCCTCTACAGAATTTGCCTGGCTTCTCGCCTTCATTCTGGGCTTTCTCACGCACCCGCTGCACTGGTGACCCTCGACATTTCATCGCAAGTCGCGATGGACCCGATTGTTCTACAGGAAACACAACCCAGTCAACTGCGCTTGGACCATGCTGGTCAACCGTCCTTGGGCCCTGCCAGCCCCGCTGATCTCCATGCCGTTGCGCTGAAGCTACACACCCCGTGGAAAGACGAGCCCGGAATCTGGTTTGACCAGGCCGAGGCACGATGGGTAAGCCTCTTCTCCGTGCCCCCCGCGGCGGCTAATAAGTACTCTTACATATGTTTGGCCTCAGCGAGGCCGAGTGGGCAACCCAAATCTTGCGGATGACTGGCCTGAGTGACTGCCAGACGTCGGCCCTGCTGGGCGATTTGCTGGCCTTTATGGGCGACCACGATCCCAGTTTTCTTTTTAATCATGCCAACCTGCAGCAGCTCCCGTCGGACATCCGCCTGCTGCTTACCAGCGACCCTTTCACCGACATGCAGTTGGTGGGCGAGGGTGCTGATCAACTTTGGATGGCCCATCAGCAGGCCCTGGATGCGCTGGAGATCCTCCCGACGGCGCCAGGCAGCGCACAGCAGGTCGGTGCTTCAATTGACTGCTCACCACCGCGCCTAAACGCCCTCTCCGGCCACCATTGTGCACCCGGGTGCCGGCACATTGTTCCAGCATAGCCTGTACGCCACCAGAGGTCACTGGTGGTCGGATCAGCCGGCACCTCCACCTGTTTCTTCAGTTTCCAGCAAGGGGAGCTGGTGCTGCTATCACCGCCGCTGGGGGGCTGCAGCTCATCAGTGTCGGCAGCCCTGACCGTCAGTGATTGCTTCGGCGGCCGGCCAGATTCATTGCGTGTTCGCACTGGGCCTGGTTTCCTCGTCGACACCGGAGCAGAGATAAGTGTGCTGCCCCCTTCAAATGGCAACGTCCATGCCGGTAAGCACAGCCCCTTCCTCACCGAGGCAAATGGGTGCCCAATCTGCTCATATGGGGTGCGCACGCTCTCCCTCAACTTCAGGGATGGCCACTTTTCATGGCCATTTGTCATTGCTGACGTTTCCCAGGCATTGCTACACGCTACTACTACTGACATCTACAAGCGGCAGCGTCTGGTGCACTGTGTAACATTGGAGCCTGTTTCCCTACTCGTGGGTGACCCGGTCGTGCTGCCTGATGGGCCCCTGTCATTCGTGGATGCTGCATTCTCGCATGTACTGGCCGAGTACCTTGAAATCCTCGACCCGCAGTTCCGCCCCTCCGCCCCAAAACATGGGGTGGAGCATCACATTCCGACTTCTGGCCCGCTCCTGCACGCCCGGGCGCGGCGTCTTCCACCGGACAAGCTCCGTCTAGCTTGGGAGGAGTTCCACCTGATGGAGTCGCTGGGCATCGTGCACCGATCAGACAGCCTATGGGCGTCCCCGCTCCATATGCTCCCCAAGGCAGACGGTGGCTGGCACCATTGCGGAGATTATCGTTGGCTTAATGATGCCATCATCGCTGACAGGTACCCGTTCCCCAAATTCAGGATTTCAATACGCATCTCGCCTGGGCAGCGGGTGTTCTCCAAGGTCAACCTGGTGCGTACAATCAAATTCCCGTCCACCCCGAAGACGTGCCCAAGTTCCATTTTGGAGTTCCTGCGCATGCCATTCGGGCTTAAGAACGCTGCACAGTCCTTTCAGCGGCTTATGGACTGCGAGTGCTGTGGCCTGGACTTTGTGTTCAGTTACCTCTACGACATCTTGGTGGCAAGCTGCACTTGGCAGGAGCATTGTACCTATCTCCGCCAACTATGCCAGCGTCTCAGCAATTATGGGCTGGCTGTCAATATAGCTAAATGCTGTTTTGGGGTAACGTCCATTGATTTCCTGGGCCACTAAGTAACTCCGAAGGGTGCGGTGCTGCTCCCAGCCAAGGTAGACGCTGTGCACCAGTTTCCACGAGCGGCCACCGCGAGGGGCCTCCAGGAATTCATTGGGATGGTGGCCTTCTACCATCAAAAGCCAGGATCATGCGCCCGCTGTGTCAACTTGTGGCGGGCAAACAAAAGGAGGTCGAATGGACTGACGAAGCAGTGGTGGCATTCCTGGTTAGGGCCACGATGCTCGTGCACCCACGGGTGGAAGCACCACTCGGGCTGATGGTCGACGCTTCCAATGTAGCGGTTGGAGTGGTGCTAGAGCAGCTGAACGACAGGCGTTGACAGCCTCTGGCCTTCTTCAGCCGACACCTCAGCTGCGCATAGCGGCACTACAGTGCCTTTGACCGCGAGCTCCTCACCCTTTACTTCAGCGTGCACCACTTCCGTTACTTTTTGAAGGGGCGGATGTTTACCGTTTACACACGGACCACAAGCACCTCACCTTTGCTTTCGCCAAGGTTTCCGATCTGTGGTCTGCCTGCCAGCAGCGGCAGTTGGCGTTCGGCTCTCAATACACTACCTCCATTCAACCCGCCTGTGTGCCCTTTCCCCAAGTGCCCATGCTGCCACCTTCGCCTGGCAGTGTGTCACCGATTCCTGCACCCGCCATGGTGCGCACACGGGCTGGTCGTCTCGTACGTCCTCCTGTCCGTTTCGTGCTTCCGGTTCTTGGGGGGGGGGGGAGGGGAGGGGGTCCTGTGGCGGTACCTGGGGAGTAAGCCACTCCCTGGTTCATCCCCCTCGGTACTTGATGGACAGGTCCGGGGGCGGCTTCCAGCTACGAAGATAGGAGCAGGGATTTTTGACGCGAGACCAGCCTTCAGTCTCTCACTGAAGAGATAGTGTGCTGTGCTCATTAAAGCCTCTACAGAATTTGCCTGGCTTCCCGCCTTCATTCCGGGCTCTCTCACACACCCGCTATAACATAATGGTTTAAAATGTAGCTGTTTTACCACATAAACATTGTGACTACAGGTCAGAAGATGCTGATAGCAACTGAGCCAATAACTTTCCCCCAGGTTCAGGTCAGGTATGTGATACAATATTTTTGGATGGCCTGCCTGAGAACAACACTCCAGTAAAACTCAAGGAAGCTTGACATCAGCCAGAATGCACCACGGACAAGATACACCTCCACAAACATTTATTTGTACTGACACTACTGAAAAAGGGTCCCGATCTGAAAAGCCATCTATGCATTCCCTTCACAGATCTGCCCATGAATTCTGATCTGCTGAGTTACTCCAGTTATACTAGTTACTCCAGCTTAATAATCCAGCATCTGCAGTTCCAATCTCTATTGTTTAGATGGACAATGGTTAAAGGGAGGGTACACAAAAATGCTGGAGAAACTCAGCGGGTGCAGCAGCATCTATGGAGCGAAGGAGATAGGCAACGTTTCTGGCCGAAACCCTTCTTCAGACAATGGTTAAAGGGACATGGGAACATGACAACTTTCAAAGATCCCTCCAAGTTGTAAGTTATTGGGGTCTGGAAATATACAGTCCTGTCATTAATTCTTGATGGGAGGCCTAAAACATATTAAAAATCACCATATATTCATCACATTGTTCACTCGTGTGCCAGATGATGTAGCTCACTGTCGGCTTCTGTCATCATCCAACATGTTGACAGAATTGTCGCCCGACACGTCACAGACTGCATCGCGTCATCACTTCCAGGGATCGCCAGGAGGAGGCTCTGTCATGATTGCCACGAGGAGGCTTCTGTCATGATCATCACATAAACCACAATGGGTCAAGGAATTGGGTCAAACATACTTTCATATGGATAATAAGACATGGCCAATAACTGATGGCCTTGCTGGCAACATCTCCATCGCATGGAAAACTATAGGAGATTCAGCCATCTATATATTACTAAAACTCTCTGTTTGTTTGTTTGTATGCATGTGTGTGTATGATATCCCAAACCCCCCCCAAAACGATACACGGTAGCACTACAATTTTTGGCCCACCATACTCACCATTGTCCTGGGAGTAAATGAAACTAGTTTTGTTCAGATGAATGTTATAATTTACAAGTTGTTAACATTTTAAACTTTACAAAAATCACTTTTGAAACCACATTTCCACTTGCCCTGTCCATCAGGCACGTTGGACGTCACAATGATGTCACAACGAGATCCCAAATCTCATTTACATTTTTAAAAATCGTGATTTTCAAAAAACTCTGTTTTAATTAAATTATTCAGTTTTCATTAACAGCTAACATTGTTTAGGTTATTTTTAAGGAAAAAAAAGTGTTTTTCATTGAGAATTTCACAAAAAAAAACGGTTTTCATTGTTGGAGGTGGGATAGGTTGGATGAGGAGTGGGGGAGCAGGGCGATAGAGGGAGAGGAGGGGGGGTAGGAAGGGGAGTGGGAGGGGAAAGTGGGGGAGGTGAGGAGGGCGAGTGGGGAGGAGGGGGTGATAGAGGGAGAGGCGGGGGGAGTGGATGAGATAGGGTGGGGGGATAAAGGGGGAGGAGGGCAGTGGGGGAGGGCAGTGGGGGAGGTGAGGAGGGAGGGTCAACATGCAGGTAGACTGAGAAAATCAGATTGGTACTGGACACCAAGAAAGGGATTTTCTAGAGTGTCTTCATGATGGATTCTTAGAGCAGCTTTATTGGAGCCTACCAGGAAGAAGGCAATTCTGTATTTAGTGTTATGTAATGAACCGGATTTGATAACGGAACTTGAGGTTAATGAGCCATTAGGAGGTAGTGACCATAATATGGTCAGGTTTAATCTACAATTGGAGAGGGAGAAGGGTAGATCGAAGGTGTCAGTGTTACAGTTGAATAAAGGGGACTATGGGGCCATGAGGGAGGAGCTGGCCAAAGTTGACTGGAAAGATACACTAGCAGGGATGACAGTGGAACAACAATGGCAGGTATTTCTAGGAATAATACAGAAGGTGCACGATCAGTTCATTCCTAGGAGGAAGAAAGATTCCAAGGGGAGTAAGCGGCGACCGTGGCTGACAAGGGACGTCAGGGACAGTATAAAAATAAAAGACATGAAGTACAACGTAGCAAAGATGAGCGGGAAGCAAGAGGATTGGGTAATGTTTAAAGAGCAACAGAAGATAACTAAAAAGACAATACGGGGAGAAAAGATGAGGTACAAAGGTAAGCTAGCCAAGAATATAAAGGAGGATAGTAAAAGCTTCTTTAGGTATGTGAAGAGAAATACATTAGTTTAGACCAAAGTTGGACCCTTGAAGACTGAAAAAGGTGAATTTATTATGGGGAGCAAGGAAATGGCAGATGAGTTGAACAGGTACTTTGGATCCGTCTTCACTAAGGAGGACACAAACAATCTTCCTGATATAGTAGTGGCCAGAGGACCTGGGGGTGACAGAGGAATTGAAGGAAATCCACATTAGGCAGGAAATGGTGTTGGGTAAACTGATGGTACTGAAGGCTGATAAATCCCCAGGGCCTGTTGGTCTGCATCCCAGGGTACTTAAGAAAGTAGCTCTGGAAATCGTGGATGCATTGGTCATCATTTTCCAATGTTCTATAGACTCAGGATCAGTTCCTGTGGTTTGGAGGGTAGCGAATGTTATCCCACTTTTTAAGAAAGGCGGGAGAGAGAAAACAGGGAATTATAGACCAGTTAGCCTGATATCGGTGGTGGGGAAGATGCTGCGGTCAATTATAAAATATGAAATAGCCGCACATTTGGATAGCAGTAACAGGATCGGTCCGAGTCAGCATGGATTTACGAAGGGGGAAATCATGCTTGACTAAACTTCTGGAATTTTTTGAGGATGTAACTAGGAAAATGGACAAGGGAGAGCCAGTGGATGTAGTGTACCTGGACTTTCAGAAAACATTGATAAGGTCCCACATAGGAGATTAATGGGCAAAATTAGGGCACATGGTATTGGGGGTGGAGTGCTGACATGGATAGAAAATTGTTTGGCAGACAGGAAAAAAAGAGTAAGGTTTAACGGGTCCCTTTCAGAATGACAGGCAGTGACTAGTGGAGTACCGCAAGGCTCGGTGCTGGGACCGCAGCTATTTACAATATACATCAATGATTTGGATGAAGAGATTCAATGTAAGATTAGCAAATTTGCAGATGATGCAAAGCTGGGTGGCAGTGTGAACGGTGAGGGGGATGCTATGAGAATGCAGGGTGACTTGGACAGGTTGGGGGAGTGGGCAGATGCAGCTTAATGCGGATAAATGTGAGGTTATCCACTTTGGTAGCAAAAACAGGAAGGCAGATTACTATCTAAATGGCGTCAAGTTGGGAAAAGGAGACGTACCATGGGATCTGGGGGTCCTTGTTCATCAGTCTATGAAAGTAAGCGTGCAGGTACAGCAGGCAGTGAAGAAAGCGAATTGCATGTTGGCCTTTATAACAAGAGGAGTCGAGTATAGGAGCAAAGAGGTCCTCCTGCAAATGTACAGGGCCCCCAGTGAGACCACACCTGGACCACAACTGCACCATTGTGTGCAGTTTTTGTCCCCTAATTTGAGGAAGGACATTCTTGCTCTTGAGGGAGTGCAGCGTAGGTTTACAATGTTAATTCCCCGGATGGCGGGACTGTCATATGCTGATAGAATGGAGCAACTCTGCTTGTACACTGGAGTTTAGAAGGATGAGAGGGGATCTTATTGAAACACATAAGATTATTACGGATGGCGGGACTGTCATATGCTGATAGAATGGAGCAACTGGGCTTGTACACTGGAGTTTAGAAGGATGAGAGGGGATCTTATTGAAACACATAAGATTATTACGGGTTTGGACACGCTAGGGGCAGGAAACATGTTCCCGATATTGGGGAAGTCCAGGACCAGGGGCCACAGTTTAAGAATATTGGGTAAGCCATTTAGAATGGAGATGACAAAACACTTTTTCCTCACAGAGAGTTGTGAGCCTGTGGAATTCTCTGCCTCTGAGGGTGGTGCAGGGCGGTTCTCTGGATACTTTCAAGAGAGAGGTAGAGAGGGCTCTTAAAGATAGCAGTCAGGGAATTTGGGGAGAAGGCAGGAACGGGATACTGATTGGGAATAATCAGCCATGATCACATTGAATGGCGTTGTTGGCTCGAAGGGCCAAATGGCCTACTCCTGCACCTACTGTCTATTTTCTATTGGGATAGGGGAGGTGAGAAGTAGGGAAGCAGGGAGAAAGGGAGTGGTGAGGTGTTATGGAGGGAAGGCAGGAGTGACTGAGGGTAGGGGAAAGGAGAGGGAGGGTGAAGAGGAGTGGGAGGGAATGCTGGGGAATGAGGGGGAATGGAGGATAGGGGTAGGAAGAGGGATGGCAAGGCGTAGTTGATGGAGGTTTGCCATGGCTCATGTCACAACGGGGAACTCTGGCGTCACAACAGGAACCCCTCAGCCGCGCCTGTGCAGTTGGGGGCTATGGGTCAGTGGTGGAATATTGCCTTTGGGGAAGAGCCAAACGGGTCCGCATCTGGGCTAGTTTTTCTTACATTTGCATAATAAGATTCCTCAAGATCACTCTTAACTTGGCTGGGCCAGTATAAGAGCTGAGGTCAGCGGGTACAGCCTGCTTATATAAAAGCTGCTTCTAGAAGTACGGATACCTATGTATAGAAAATCAGAAAACTAATATGCTGAATTAAAAATAAGTATCAGTTACTTTAGTAATCCATAGGTCAAGTATTATCTTGCCAAGTAATTGTTGTTGCAGAAGCAGAACCCTGCACATGTTGGAAATGTGAAATAAAGAAGAAAAAAATGAAAATGTGGGAAATATTCAACAGGTCAGTCTGCAACTTACAAATAATATTCTGATGTAAGATCATTGTGATGAATCATCATTGCAATCTGTCTATCCTACTCAATTACCTCACCTAAAATAGCGTTATAATTATATTAGGTGTTCTGGTACTCCTGATTTCTGGGTAGAAATGTTATTCAACATGAGTGATGGCTCACAAATGTTGGAGCTTTTACCAATTCATATTTCTATATTAAAGAGCAGACATGCAATCCTTCCTGTAAGATTTCTGGTGTGGGTTGTCTTCATATTTATTTCCTTCTAAAATATTTTCAAAAAACCCATTACCTTCCTGAAATATCTAATATTTGAATGAGTAAGCCCTCAACCAATGATATATGAATCTGACGCAAGAATGATAGCTGGCAGGTCTAATCGGTGTCATCGCATCACAAATGGTGTGTAAGTATTGCAGAGGTTTCTAAGAAACACAAAGTTTAAAATGTACACTTCCAAATAATCACTGTATGAATGTTGCATATATTTCCATTAGTAGACAGCCCAGTGTCTGTTTATTTCATTTCGGAGTCACGTGAGTGACTTCGTGAAGACCCCGCCGGCGCGCATGCTCGACATATCGTCGTACCGCGTTGCTGCGACGGCTGGCGGTGGAGCGCGCTCCTCGCCAGCCCTTCATAAGGGGCCACGGAGGTGAGTATTCTACCTTTAGTTGGTGGTCCTTGTTGTTGGTTATGTCTTGCAGCAAGGACATGGATGGGAGTTCCAAGGGCCGGAGGACGTCAGGACGAGTTCGCCGGTCAACAGTTCCGGGGCCTTTACCATCGGCAGTACCTGCAACGCAGGCCGGGACTCAGGCAGAGATGTGGGTAAGCCCTGTGGTTACAGGTCCAGATCCGCCAGCACACCACAGCTCGGAGGAGTTCGACGAGGAGGAGTGTGGTGTGCCGCCAGAGCAGGAGGACCCTGCCATGGCAGTCAGGTCGTCAGCGGGCTCGCTGGCGACCTCGAGCAGGGTGCGTGCGGCTGCACGGCCTGTTCCACTCAACCCTCCGAGTAGAGGAAGGGCAGGAGCCCAGAAGCCTAACCCTACCAGGGCTAAGGCATTGCCTGACACGGAGGTGCGGTCAGGTTCCAGGGCGAGACCCGGGGCGGCTGTGAGGTCCAGCCGGCACACCCCGACTCTCGACGCCGGGACGGGTCGGTTGAGTCGGGTCTCGTCACGGTCGCCGAGCCCCCCATGGATGGGTGGGCGAGACCATGCGTCGGCAAAGTTCACGATGTGGGCAGCCGGCAAGCCTGCGCGGGCTTCAGGCAGCCATGCTTCGGCTGGTGCCGACACCACGCCGCAAGTGCCCTTAGTGGCAGCGGCTTCAGCTCCCGCTAAACGGAGGCGGTTGAACACGCCCGCGCGGGAATCGCGCAGTTTCGCCTCGGCGGCTGTTAGCGACAACTACCGGCACCGGCAGGGCCTCGATGAGGTGCGGGCCGATGATAGGAGCCCGGTTTTCTTTTCAGAGCCGGAGGACTCCGACCACCTGAGTGTTCAGGGTGAAGGGCGTATTGACCGTATGGAGCGGCTGCTGGAGCTCCTGCTTCAAAGTCAACAACAGCAGGGCAGCAACAGGCACAGGGCGTCGTCACCAGCCTCTACCATCAGCCTGGAGCAGCAGGAGGAGGAGGTTTTGGTGGATCCCATACCATCTCCGTTGGAGGTGCCAGCGGAGGATCTTCTGGATGTGGCGACCAAATTTGCAGCCCCACATTCATCTGGACTTCCTTTAAACGAGAAGCTGGCAGCCACTGTGGACTTTCTTAACAACCAGCAACTACAGGAAGAAGTCCTCATTCAGGCAATGAGCCGTCACAAGGCTCCATCCAATTGCAACTCCCTCAACGTGCCTGTGGTCAATACGCCGATATGGGGCAACATCAGTGCAGCTATCCGTCAACAAGAGGTAAAATTGCAGCGGATCCTGAAGCTCCTCACGGCCGGTATTACCGCCTTTGCGCGATCGGTGGACGGGGACGAACTGAATTTGGACCAGGAAGAGGCTCTGGCCCTCCTGTGCGCGACCCAGCACGAAATCAACGGGTTTCGCAAAACCAGCATCCGCCCAGCGCTCAATCCGAAGTTTGCAGGATTGTGCAAGCCACCGCCGTCGCCCCCGCCCCGTCAGCTCTTTGTGGAGGACCTCTCGAAGAGAGTCAAAGAGCTTGACAAACAAGCCAAAACGGTGGGGATCATGCGCTCTCAGAGTGCCCCCGCACCGTCAGACTCAAAGTCTCCATATATTCGATCACGAGGGTCTGCTAGTACCTCGACGAGGACCCACCCTCAAGCTCCACAAATGACAGCAACATCAGACCCAGCACCAGGGGTCTTTTTTAGGACAGGGTCGGCAGAGACCCTGGTGGAAAACGAAGACGCCGCGCCCTCAAGCCAACCCAGCACCTCCACGTCCACCCATGCGTGTCAAGGACCACCGGTAACCACGGAGGTGAGGGGGTCTGGTTCTCTCTTTTCTCTTTGTTTAACTTCACATGTTGGTGGTCGCCTTCGGTTGTTTTTGGGTGCATGGGGTAATTTTACTGGTGATGAGTATGTGTTGCATAATATTCAGGGGCATAAAATTGAGTTTATTAATGGCGACATTCCTCCATCCCAGCACATGCCCGCTCGAACGTTTAAATTATCTGCTGCAGAACAGGCAGCAGGCTACAAGGAACTTTTAAGTCTTGAGCAGAAGGGAGTGATTGAGAGAGCGGTGCATGAGCCAGTTGAATTTGTTTAGAATATATTCACCAGACCTAAGAAGGATGGAGGTTGTCGTGTCAATATTGATCTAACCCGTTTGAATACTTTTGTAACATATACTCATTTTAAAATGGATACGTTTGAAACAGCCAAATCATTGATTTCTCATGGTTGCTTTATGGCATGCATCGATTTGAAAGACGCATATTATTCAGTATCCATCCAGAAATACGACAGAAGGTTTTTGAAATTCATCTGGATGGGGCAACTCTGGCAGTACAAGGCTTTGCCTAATGGGCTCACCACAGCCCCTAGATTGTTCACTAAATTAGTGAAACCAATTATGGCTTATTTGAGACAACGACACCATATAGTTATGGCCTACTTAGACGATATCTTAATTGTGGGCCACAGCCTGGAATTGGCTGAACAGGGTGTTGCAGCTGCTGTCAATATATTTCAACAATTAGGGTTTATTGTCCATCCAGAGAAATCAAAGTTCTGCCCTGCCCAGGTGATTAATTACCTAGGGTTCACGGTGAACTCTATGAGCATGAGGGTTACCATTCCAATTAACAAGATTGAGGAGGTTACCCAGGTGTGTCAAGATTTAATCCGCACCAATATACCATCGATTCGGCATTCAGCTACAATAATTGGGAAGCTTGTAGCTTTGTTTCCGGCAGCACGATATGGACCTTTGCATTATCAGAATTTGCAAAGAGCTAAAATTGCTGCGTTAAAACAGAACGCTGGTCATTATGATCGGTCCATGCAGCTGCCGCCCGAAGCGATAAATGAGTTGCAATGGTGGGTGTGTCACATTAGCAGCTCATTCAAGCCTATCAGGGAGGCTAATCCGGTGGTATATTTGCAGACTGATGCAAGCTCCAATGGCTGGGGAGCCACGGATAATTGCTCTAGTTGTGGGGGCAGATGGGACACCCTTGAATCGACGATGTTGTTGACTCAAGGGATTAACTATTTGGAGTTGCTGGCAGCATTCCACGGACTTCGTGCATATTGTTCCAAGCTTGTTGGAGCACATGTCCGTCTCCAAATAGACAACACCACAGCAGTGGCATACTTAAACCATATGGGTGGTACCAGGTCAGTTTCGTGTGACAAATTGGCTAACTCAATTTGGCTCTGGTGTGTTCAAAGAGACATTTGGATTTCAGCTACCTATTTGCCAGGTGAGCTTAATACTGTGGCGGACACCAGGTCACGCAAATTTAATGACAATATTGAATGGATGTTGCATCCTGAGACTTTTTCTAAAGTCACAGCCAAATTTGGTAAACCGGATATTGACCTTTTTGCGTCACGGTTGAACCATCAGGTACCAACCTACGTTTCATGGGAACCAGATCCTGGGGCAATAGCGCTAGATGCATTCTCGCTGGACTGGGGGAATTGGTTTTCTATGCCTTCCCCCCGTTTTGCCTCATCAGTCGGGTATTGCGAAGGATTCAGGCAGATGCTGCCAAGGGCATCCTTATTATACCCGACTGGCCCACACAGCCTTGGTATCCGGTGGTCTTTGACATGCTCAACGAACCTTGGGTCCTTTTGAAGGGTTGCCCACAAGGGCAGGGATGTGGCTCCCCTGTCTCCCATGGAATGGCTCCAACTGGACCAACTCACCATGAAGCTGGTGATGTTACTAGCGCTGACTTCAGCTCAGAGGGTACAGACACTACACAAACTTCGTGTCGACAGAATGACTTCTACCCCTACAGAAGTAGTCTTTTTCATTGACGAGCTACTAAAGCAGCATAGACCTGGGTGCACAGGGCTGCAGCTGAAGTTCCCGGCATACCCCGCAGATGCTATGCTATGTTTAGCCTCACATATCCGCCACTATGTCAAGGTGACGGCACGCATCAGAGGAATGGAGAGATACCTGCTTGTCACTCATAAGATACCTCATCATCGAGTGACAGTCCAGACGATATCCAGGTGGCTTCGAGTCGTCTTGGGTAAGTCAGGTATCGACACTAATGTGTTCAAATCTCATTCCACCAGGGCTGCATCGACGTCAGCGGCGAGGGTCATGGAGGTGCCCATGGACCAAATTCTCGCCACAGCAGGATGGGCTAATGAAGCTGTGTTCCAGCGTTTTTATAACAAGCCTGTTGCTGCTCCTCTACAGTTCGCAGAAGCCGTGCTGAATGCAGGTTCAGAACGTGGAGATGTCCCCGCATGAGGGGTTTTGATTTGTTATTAATAAATATGCTCTTGTTTTGTTTGTTCCTCCCATCCATCCCTGGTAGTGGTGTGTCAGCATGGACGTGGTCCAGGGCGTGTAATCACAGAAGCTTTGAAGTCTTCACGAAGTCACTCACGTGACTCCGAAATGAAATAGTAAGATTGAACGAGAACTTACCAGTTCGAAGGTTGATCTTTATTTTATGAGGAGTCGAAGTGAGGGATTTCGTGCCCTCCTCGCCCAACCCTCAGTCATCTTCATCTGGTAATCTTAGTCACTTCAATCTTACTATGCGAAGTCATTTCTATTGTTGGTTTCTGTGATTCCACGCCGCTACTTTGAAGTATGTCGAGCATGCGTGCCGGCGGGCTCTTCACGAAATCCCTCACTTCGACTCCTCATAAAATAAAGATCAACCTTCGAACTGGTAAGTTCTCGTTCAATCTTACTAATCTCTGTTTAATATGATGTCTTTCATAAAGCTTGGTTGAAGACACTGTAAGCTCCTTTTCATAGATTTGGCCTTTCATTTCAATCTATCCTTTTGTTTGGTTGTGAACTTTCTCCTCCCAGTAGTAAGAGCAGAGAAAATCAAGTTAATTATAGTTAACGTAGGTCAGGGAAATATAAAATGTCCCCAAATTGCAGAAAATTGTTAAAAATACAAGAGCACAACCTTATGCCCTCTTAATGGTCATCACAACATGCAATAAACGTAAACTCAAATTGAGGCAGGAGAGTGCACATTTTGGCAGAGAAAAGCAATTCATATCTTGAGGCTCCATATGGCCTAACACAGCCATTTTAAATCATTTATCCTTATCTACAACAATTCCTGACACTTTAATTTTGATATGCTTGGATTAAGGTACCAAAAGTGAAAAACTGGGATTTGCAACACATTTGTATTCTGTGTTAATTAACTCTTTGTCAACCTAGTGGTCCTGAAAGGGTCTCTGAATTAGATACATGTGGATGCAAAATAATTTCAAGTGAAAGATAAATCTTCAATAACATTCAATTAATTTGATTTTTGTCCATCAAAACAGCATAATAAATAGGCCCTTAATCTGGATCAGTGTTATTACTATTCATTAGGCATGAAGAAATATCTGGAAGTTTAGGAATCTTTTCTCAATTACTTCAATTAAGAGTGTCCCATCAAAAATTAGTCTTCAAAATGGTTTATTTCTAAAGATGCATTACATCAAAGAAGCACAGAGGTGCATTTGCCAATGGATAGTACACATCTGGATCTCTTAGCCATTGATGTGTCAGGGCAATGAGGAACACATTTAGTGATATGCAGGATCACACAATTGGGTTCTTGATTAAATTGCACAACTGCACAAAACGCTATTGCTAGGGAAAGGAAAGATCCAATAGGTTTTAAATGAGGGAATGCACATCAAATCAATGAGAAATTTGTCTTTAAGGCAAATTTAACTTGCTTCACAAAGCACTGTCCACCATTGGACTGCAATTTTGTAGTAATATTAAAATAGCATTTTTTGAAAAGATTTTAATTGAACAAATTTAAAAAAAAAGATATAGTGTTGGAGTCAGGCAGCATCTCTCGAGAACATGGATAAGTGATGTTTTGGGTTGGGACCCTTCTAGAGACTGATCGTGGAAGAAAGCTGGAAGAGAGGAGGGATGGACACGGCCTGACAGGTAGTAAATGGATACAGGTGAGGGGGCTTTTTGTTAGGAAGATTGTTTGGACAAAGAACAGAGATGAAAATACTGATGGTACGACAAAATTTTGTAACATTGCTATGTACAGGGGATCACCCGAACTCCGCACGGCCCTCACTTCTAGTTTGATCGCGTTCATCGCATAGAGTTGCATGCTTGTAGGACAGGCCCTTAAGTGTCAGCAAAGCAGTGGCCAAGTCCATGTTTGGGACGACAAAGGGGGGACATTGGGTACACTGGATGCAGTAGATGTGGTTAGAGGAGATGCATATGAATCTCTGTCTCACCGGGAAGAACGATCAAGTATCAATGTTACACAATTTTGAGATTTAAAAAATCAAGTCTGCAATTCATCCCATCAGATAAAGCATAAAAATAAGTTTAATTTGACACCTAATTCACTTTCATATCTTCAGTATTAAAAAAGTTATGGCCATTTTCATACTCAGAAATTAGCATCTTGTTCCCTATTGCTTTTCCATTGACTTAACACAGAAGCTGTGATCAAGGACAATCAAAAGTCCATAGCTTTCTTAAAAATTAAGAGAACTGAATGAAATTTTCAGTTATTGTAGATTGACAAATTCTGAAACAAATATGAAACAATCTTCCTTGGATGACCTAAATTAAAGCATATCATTAGTTAGTTACCTAATTGTAGCTAATTACAAAATTAAAATTTCTAGATCTGGTTAAAACATCTGTCCATTTCTTAAGAAAAGATTAACATTTAAAAAAAAACTAAGTGTCCAAATAACATTCATACAATAATTCACAATATACCATGATTTTAAAATCTCATTTGTCATGAATTTATAGGCCAAATTGACGGAATTTAGTGTTTAATTCCCGTAAATTAATGGCCATTTAAATCAACTTGCGAGTGGGTTTTTGTGGAACGCGATGGATTGGAACATTGCGGTTTGTGGTGAATTTAACCCCCAGTCGACAGGAAAAATACTGCCGGTATTTTTTTAGTCACCTTTTCGCAACATGAAACTTTGATTAAAGGCTTCCTAAGAAGCACGGTTTTATGTAAATGCTAGACTAAGTGGGACCCATTGGGCCCCATGTTCACACGGGAGGGCTGGTCCCCCGATGCAATATTCCACCTCTCCACCAATTCCAATATTGGTGGCCAGTGGGGGGGGGGGGCTTTCTGGAGCGCTGGCATGGGTTCTTGGGGTGGTAGCTCTGTCCCTCAAGCCTGATGTGCTGGCAGCTCACTCACGGCTGGTGGGCTGGCAATTGACTCATGGCTATTCCTTGAAATTCCATTTCAAGTAGGGTGCAAGGCCTCCAAATTCAAATCCATTTTCCTACCATTTTAAGCAGGGTGCAGGGCCACCAAATTCAAGTGCAGTTTCTTACCACTTCGAGCAGGGTGCAAGGCCACCAAATTCAAGTGCAGTTTCCTACCACTTCAAGCAGGGTGCAAGGCCACCGAATTAAAGTGCAGTTTCATACAACTTTCAGCAGGGTGCAAGGCCACCGAATTCAAGCTCAATTTCATACTATTTCAAGTAGGGTGAAATCACCATAAAACCACCATAAAACCACCATAAAACACCAAACTCATAGTTTATTAGACATTCAGTGTGTTCAGTTGATTCACAGCTCAGACAGAATCGTGACCTCTCCCTCCCCCATCATGCAAAGATGAGCCACACCCACGCCCGCACTTCTGGGTTTCATAACCCCTCCCCCTCACACCAGAAAAGGTGTGGCCTTCATGGCGTGATTGGCAGGAGAGAGAGATTCTCAACATTTTTTAAACACTAATAACACCTTTATGTTTAATTGATGCGAAGAATCCTCTGCACCTGCTGAGCAGAGGGGAACTGAGTACGATGTCCAAAAATCACAGCCGTAAGTGGTGGATTTTATCTAAAATCAATATACAGTATAAACAGGAAGTTAGCCAAAGCACCCAAGCCACCACTTGCAGTAGTGCCTTTTAACTTCAAGCCAAAGCATCCAAGCCACCATTTGCAGTGGTGCCTTTTAACTTCAACCCAAGCCACCATTTGCAGTAGTGCCTTTGAACTTCAGCCCAAAGCACCCAAGCTACCATTTGCAGTAGTGCCTTTTAACTTTGGCCCAAAGCACCCAAGCCACCATTTGCAGTAGTGCCTTTTAACTTCAGCCCAAAGCACCGAGGCCACCATTTGCAGTAGTGACTTTTAACTTCAGCCTAAAGCACCCAAGCCACCATTTGCAGGCAGTGCCTTTTTACTTCAAACCAACCATATTTTCATTTTCAAACCACATTAAGGGCACTCACAGTTGAGTAGACATGTGTTCAGTGCTATTCAGAGCTCAGAGAGACGTGAATAGACCCTCAAGACCCTCTGGCTTGCTCCATCTTGCAGAGACTAAGTGAGGAACACCACTTCCTGGTTTGATAGTCCCTCCCCCTCCCTCCAGCAGGGGCAGCAGAGAGAATGGGGAAATTTTTAAGAACATTAATATCTCTCGGATTTCTCATCGATGGGAAAAATCCTTTGGTCCAAGAAGGCAGAGGGGGGCTCTGAGCGAGCCGGCCAAAATTGACGGCCATAGGTGGCGGCGTTCTCTCGGAACTCACAGCACAGTGAGCCAAAAGCGGTCAAGATCAGACTTTTAGTAATATAGATAAACTCTGTACCTTCTTTTGTCCCCTACGTAAGATCCATTCCATTGTCGGCGTTGACGGCATTAAAAGATGATTTTTAATTTACTCATGCTTTTAATTTTTCCAGCGCTAATTTTAATAAACTTAATAAAATGGCAGTCGAAGTGATTTTTCTTCAGCAACTAAAAAGCCTGTTCAAAATTGATTTGAATAGTCTGAAGAAAAATCGTATTTTCAACCCGTCCCTCTCTCAAAGACGCCAAAGTCGCGCACACGGGCAGTGGCAGAACTGCAGCGCCGCTAAAGGTAAGTTTTGTAACATACCTATATCAAGGTCCCAGGATGGTGTTGAGGGAGGGGGTATATGGCCAGGTGTTGCATCTCCAGCGGTTGCAGGGGAACGTACCTAGTGAGGGGTCTCTGTGGAATGTGGAAAGGGGTAGGGATGAGACGACTTGACTGGTGGTAGGATCACGATGGAGGTGACGGAAATGTGGGAGGATGATATGTTGATGTGGTGGCTGGTGAGGTGAAAGGTGAGAACCAGGGGAACTCAATCTTTGTTCCATCTTGGGGGAGTGGGAGTGAGAGTAGAAGTATGGGACACAGAAGAGATGCAGGTGACTGTTCAATGTAACCAATTAAAAAGGCAGGCATAGCTGGGGCCCATGCGAGTGCCATGGCTACACCTTTAACTTGAAGAAAGACATAGGATTCAAAAGATAATTTGTTGAGTATAAGGCCAAGTTCCACCAGGTGGAGCATAGCGTTAGTGGAGACACATTGATTGATCTCTGTTCAATGAGTAACCAGATGGCCTTGTTGGGGATAGAGGTGTAAAGGGACGGGACATCCATGGTAAAGATGAGGCAAGGGGGGTCTGAAAATTGAAAGTTATTGAAGAGTTGAAGGGCATGTGAGGGGCAAGAGACTGCACAAGGGGGTGATAGGATGGAATCAAGGTATGTGGAGATGAGTTGTGGGGTAGGAGCAGGCAGAGGCAATTGGTTTGCCAAGGCGATCCTGTTTTGGATTTTGGGAAGGAGGTAGATATCGGCAGTTCAAGGCTGAGGAACCATAAGGTTGGAGACTGTGGAGGGGAGATCTCCAGAACTAATTAGATTGGAGATAGCCTGGGAGATGATGTCCTGATGGTCAAGGGGTAGGTATGAAGAGATGACCAAGAGTTAGCACCGGGCTTCAGCGTGGTAGAGGGGCGGACTGTGCCTTCAGAGGGGGTAAGATTGGAATGGGTAAGAGGAGTGGAGAATTCAAGGTGGTTTATGTTGTGCTGGCAGTTGCGAATGAAAAGGCCCAGGAGTGTAGAAGGCCAGTAGGGGGAGTCAGTGAAGAGGAGGAATGTTGGAGATGAGAAAAGGGTCATCATTAGGTGGTGAGGCCTAATTACCAGAGAAAAATATGCAAGGGCTTAGGTGATGGAAGAATAGCTCAACATCAAGGCGGGTTGAGGTGTGGGCACAGGGGTACAAAGGTGTAGCCTTATCTAAGGACTTACCTTGCTGCATCAGAAAGAAGGAGGCAAGAAGGGATGGTGGAACGCTGACAGAGGTAAGGGCTGGTGTCAGAGGGGTTGGAGAAAGGCTCAGGGATGGTGAAACTCTGACAGGGGTAAGGGCTGAGATCAGAGAGGGGTATGAACATCCAACAGGGTTAAGGGCTGTGTTAGAGAGGGGCAGTGGGAAATAAACTACTGTAATTTGCTTTAAAGGTGTGGATCTGCAGGAGATATATCTGATGGTATACTTAAACTTCGCTATCACTTTCTCCTCTTTGTACCCCTTTGCGTACATTTGAGATGGAAGTAAGCAGAGGAAGATTTCCAGGCAACTTGCTATATTTACAATCAAGTGACATGGCAGACAGACCATTACTTATCAACTCTCCATTAATTATTAATAGATGAATCATTATTTATTAATAAATTAATGTTGCGATCCAGCTGTGCTGTCCCAGTTCCGTTCTTTCATGCTGTGGTTTGACTAGCTGTAATCTCATGCATTTTGAGTTGATACTTTTGCCATCTTCCCTTGACTTACCAAGAAATGTTTTAAATAAACACCAATAAAGAAAAAAATAAAATGTATTCCAACAGTGAGATCCTCTTTCTCCAATATCTAATGTAAAATGGGTAATAAAAGATAATATTTGAATGAGATTCTGCTGACAATATCTGTGTAAGTCTCTTTGACCAGCCGAAAGCTGAACATAACTAACCAAGCACAGAAATGCACTTTCAGATACATTCATTCATTATTAATCAGTCAAATATAAGTGAACTTATTTAGTTAAATGCTTAAATGATGACACAACAAATTAAAAGTTAAAGATTCCTCCAGTGATTGCATCATAAAGAGATTATCTTCTATATTCTTGATGTGGTCTTCCCAGTAAACGGACAGTTGTGGATGTGTGAGTGGATTCTCAAGCAGTCCGAGATATTACTCTTTGCTATATTTTCAGGCAATCATGGAAAATTAGAATTCAATTATCATCCTTTTTACCAATAAACCTAGAAATTATTGATGTTAATATTAACTTCCAAAAGTTTAATGATGACATTTTAATAACCTATTTTAATTGAGATATTAACAGCTTAACATAAATGGGTTAATTCCTTGGCTGAAGTAGTAAACGATAGACTGTCATGGAACTGCATTCAATTCCATCTGCATGTTACAAAAGTCCATCATTTAATTGCATAGGATTCTCTGTGTCTGCGGCCAAACCCAGCATGATTCCCTCATTTGAATTTTTCCTGCCTTCTTTTTGAATCATAGAATCACATGATTGTCAGAAGGCTTTTGATAAGGTTTCGAGGTAGTTTAGAGATACAGAAACAGGCCCTTCGGCCCACCGAGTCCGCGCCGACCAGCGATCCCCGCACACTAACACTACCCTAAGCACACGAGGGACAATTTACATTTAATACCAAGCCAATTAACCTACACACCTGTAAGTCTTGGGAGTGTGGGGGGAAACCGAAGATCTTGGAGAAAACCCATGCAGATCATGGGGAGAACGTACAAACTCTGTATAGACAGCACCCGTAGTCGGCATCGAACCTGGGTGCTGCGTATTGTAAGCAGCTGCTCTACTGCTGCGCCACTGTGCCACACGTCAGGCTGCTGGCGAAGATGAGAGCCCATGGTATTGAAGGGAAGATACCAGCTTGAATAGCGAGTTGGCTGGATGGCAGAAGGCAAAGAGTTGCTATATAAGGCACCTTTTCAGGTTGACTGCCAGTGACTAGTGGAATTCCGCAAGGGTCATTGCTGGGGCCGCTTCTCTTCAAATTATATATTAATCATTTGGATAAGGGGATTGAAGGCTTTGTGGCCAAGTTTACAGATGATGTCAAGGAAGGTGGAGGGGCAGGCAGTGTACAGGAAGCAGGGACTCTGCAGAAGGACTTGGCCACGGTAGGAGAGTGGGCAGAGAAATGGCAGATGAAATTCAGGATAGCAAAGTGCGGAGTCATGCATTTTGGTAATAAGGATAAAGGCGTAGATTATTTTCTAAATGGAGCGATAATCCAGAAACTGGAGGTGCAAAGGGACTCGCATTGGGTGGCGTCATCGAGTATGGCAGCCTCGCCAGCAGCAGTTCATCCTGTCACCATTTTTTGTTATTTTTTGTATGTCACTAAGTATGCTTTAAAGGTTTCTTAGTCATTTTTATTTGGGGGTGGGAGGGGGAAACCGTTTCCCAGTCACTTCCTGGTCGAGATGTGTCTTTTCTCCTTGTCACGTCTTTGCCTACCCCCCCCCCCCCCCCCCTCCCTCTCGCGGCCTATCAAATGGATTAGCACTGGAGACCAGCCAGAGCTTCAGCAGCGGCGCAGAACTGAAATACCATCGTGGAACGGGCGATGCCTTACCGGGGATTGCCGTGTTGGAGCTTCGGAGTGTTGGGCCTGCTGATTAACACCGTGGAGGTGTGGTTTGTGGAGCTTCTAGCCGTGGGCTTCGCGGAATCCTGGGATCGCTTGCCGGGGGTCACCAGTGTTGAAGTGCCGCCCAGCTTGGCCTGTGGACTCAGAAGCCGCGATCTCCAGTAGGAAGCGGTCGATTCGGAAACTCCAAGCTGCTGAGTGCGTTCTTCCGTTCCAACGCCGAAGTTCCGATCATCCCGATGAGAGGGCTGGGACATCGGGCCGTCCATAGCGGCGACTGCGTAGGGCTCAAAGGCCCCGACCACGAGTAAACAGGAGGAAGATGACTGAACTTTATTGCCTTTCCTCACAGTGGGAAATGTTGATTCCGCTGTGTGGGAATGTTTATGTTAAATCCTATCGTGTATTGTGTTATTTTTATTCATATGGCTGTATGTTAACTCAAATCTCACTGCACCAATTGGTGCATGTGACAATAAATGTAACTTGAACTTGAACTTGGGAGTGCTGGTGCAGGATTCCCAAAAAGTTAATTTGCAAGTCGAATCGGTGGTAAAGCAAATTCAATGCTAGCATTTATATCAAGACTGGAATACAAAAACTGAGATGTAATGCTGAGGCTCTATAAGGTGCTGGTCAGGCTGCATTTGCAGTACTGTGAGTAAACGGTGTCTGCTGGCTCTAGAGAGGGTCCAGAGGAGGTTTACAAGAATTATTCCAGGAATGAGTGGGTTAGCATATGATGAGCATTTGACAGCACTGGGCCTGTACTCGTTTGAGTTTAGAAGGTTGAGGGGGAACCTCATTGAAACTTACAGAACAATGAAAGGCATAGATAGAGAATTCCACAGATTCAGCACCCTTTGGCTAAAGAAAGTCCTTTTCATCTGCTTCGAAAAGGAATGTCCTTTAATCTGGGGCTATGACCTCTAGTCCTAGACTCTCCCACAATTGGAAACATCCTCTCCACGTCCACTCTATTCAAGCCTTTCACTATTTGGTACATTTCAATGAGGTCCCCCTACATTCTTCTAAATTCCAGGGAGTACAGGCCCAGTGCCTTGAAACGCTCATCATAAGTTAACTCACACATTCCTGAGATCATTCTTGTAGACGTCCTCTGGACCCTCTCCAGGGCCAGCACATCCTTCCTCAGATACGGTGCCCAAAATTGTATTCTAGTCCTCTTGAAGTAGATGGGTTTGCCTTCTTTACTACCGATTCGATATGCAGATTAACATTTTGGGAATCCTCAACCTGCAGCAGGACCTGCACTTTGCACCTCCGATTTCTGGATTCTCTCCCCATTTAGAAAATAATCTATGCCTTTATTCCTACTAACAGAATGCATGACTCCTTACTACACTATATTCCATCTTTCATTTGTTTGCCCACTCTCCCAACCTGTCCAGGTCCTTCTGCTTTCTCTGTTCTACCTGCTCCTCCACCTGTTTTTGTATCATCCACAAACTTGGCCACAAAGCCTTCAATACCCTCATCCAAATCATCTCCTCTCCCAGTGAGAACCCTGCTTTATCCGTCTTTGATCATAACTATAATCTTTTAGTCCAAGCAACATTCTGGAGTACACAAACTGCCGCCTAACTAGCATCAGATACAGTTTTGACTTACTCTTCCTGTATTAATTAAGTCTTAGCTAATAAGGAAAGGCATCCTGTCCTTTTAGCCACAATATTGGACAGTCCTGGTACTTAAACTTCAGGGGACAATCCAGATTCCTTTATTCCAGGAAAGTTGTTAACATTTCTTCCTGGTCATATGCAAGTATGGGCACTTATCAGAAACACAGATCATATATCACTCCCAACAACTGTATATATTGCTCTTTATTGTGAAATAACTTTCTTTGTTGCACCTTCTCAAATGTATTAACTCTGCCTTTTCTGGGTTAAATTCCATTTTCCACCCTTATGCCCAACTGATCAAGCCATTTATACCATTTTACAGTCTAATGCTTTCAGCCTCACTTATCAGCGTAATCAAACAGTTTTTTTTTTTAAATCAAGCCTCCTCCATTAAGGTACAAATTTAAAAAAATAACATAAAAAGCAAGGAACCAGGTAATAACCCCCACAAAATAAATTAAAAGCATGCCTGGATCTTCGTAGTACCAGCAGTCATTGAAGAAATAGTAACGCCTTGCTGTGCTCTCTTCAACTTATTGAATACAGTGTCAAGTGAAGTGAAGGGCAATGCCAAGTCCTCTCCATTTCAACAGCTGCGAAGGGGATTATGGAGGATAGCTGTTGGATTACATCTTGCAGCTACTGGTCTAATTGCACATGCTTTTGGAGCTTTCCTACACTTGGATAAAGTTTGGGTACTCTTCAGGGACTAGACTGGATGTTGAATGACCTTTATGGTCATTTAACATTTTGTGCTGGAGTACATTTCTCCCAAACATGTGCTGGCCTACTTCTAAGCCTTGAGCATGACTGGGAGGCTGAAGGAAGGTCACATAAAGCAGGACATGGAAGAAAATAGATGTCTTACCAAGTTGAACTACAAAGAGCAACTGCCGTATCTCAACTTGTCATTTTTATATCAAAAAACATGCTACAACTGAAATCAACCAAATACTGGAGCCATAAAGTCAGGAAAGGTCAACTCTGCCTGTCATGGTCTAACCCAAAAAATAGAAACTAGTTTGATGTTCAATGCTCCAAATAGACTATATTTATATATTTACTAAGTATAAATCTATTCATCTCCTTAGACATAACATTGATTCTCAAAATTCGTGAGGGTGACATAATTTGCATTGCTGCTGTTTACTGTTCAAAATCTTGCACTATCAGCACCAAAACCACATTACATTTGGAGATTTATTTAGGACTTGGGCTGGGGAAAAACTAAATTTTCAACATTTGACACAACATATATCCTGGATTATGAAAATAAAAAGAAATGCTGAGACACATATCCTAGGTTCAGCTCTTTGGAATGAAAACTGGAGCTGGTTTGATCTGTTACATGGAGAGGCAAGGAATTGCATATGCTTGTTTAGAAAAAGAGACACAACATGCTGGAGTAACTCAGAGGGTCAGGCAACATCTCTGGACAACATGGATAGGTAACATCTGATGAAGGATCTCAACCTAAAACGTCACCTATCAATGCTAAACAGAAATGCTTCCTGACCCTGAGTTACTCCAGCACTTTGTACTTTTTAAACATTTGTTGCTACTGACATTGCTCTCTCTATTTCTTTCCTCCTACTTCACTCCCCAATGTTCATTTGCCCCTCTCTCTTATTGCTACTCTTTATACTTCAGGTACAAATTTACAAATGTAAAGAAATGGACATTTTATGAAGTACAAACTGAATATTATTTATTCCATTGTCCAGTTGATAAAGTGGAAGAGCAGAAGCAGTTTTCAATATTCCTTGTAACTATCAATCATCCACAGACACCTTTCTCTTCAGAAACGTTTTGGCACATTTTCTGGCAACACCACGTGCTACGTACAGCGTCCAGACACTGCGTACATTGTCATGATGCAGCGTACGACGTCGAGACGTTGCGTACAGCCTCGATGTGGCTGCGGGCTTGTCGCCGTTGCCGTGCGGAATTTTGAACACGGTCAGTTTTTCGGAGCCCCGCGCGATGTCGGGACCAGCCCCGCACAACTCCATACGGCTCCGGCGATCGAAGTGGGACCGGCCCTGCGATGCCGGACGGCTCAAGCGACCACGTTAGGTCGCACTTGCCGCATGCAGTCGCATGCTGGTGGGACAGGCCCTTTATATGTTTCAATAGGATATCCTCTCATCCTTCTAAATTCCATTGTATACAAGCCCAGCCACTTCATTCCCTCAGCATATGATGGTCCCGCCATCCCGGGAATTAACCTTGTGAACCTGCAGCTCACTCCCTCAGTAGCAAGAATGTCCTTCAAACTATAGACAGTATGCAAAGAGTCACCACATATAGGCCACAACAAAGTTACAAAGTGGTCGACACCGTCTGAGCTCCGGCACGTACTGTGGGCCTGCCCACTGCCGGGTCCTCCCTTGGACTGCCTACGTTCTCTCGCTGGGAGCTTTTGATGGCTTTTCTTGATCCACAACAGCCCTCCTCACTCCCTTGCAGTCCTCCTCACTCCCCAACGGCCCTCCTCACTCCCTGATGGGCCACCTTACTCCTCGATGGCCGACATCCCTCTCCAATGGCACCACCTCATTCACCGATGGCCCACTTCACTCTCGACAGTTGCTCACGGGTCCATGGCGGGCAAGCCAGGCCTACGGGCAGGTCTGACATTCCCAGCATATGAGATGGGCTTACAGGAGGGCTTGGCCCTGCTCACGGGAAACACTCCCGGCCGCGCTGCTCGCCGAGAACACTCGTTTCATATGTTTGTGTGCGTGTGTGCATGGGTGGTTGCAGCGGTGGTGGGTGGTAACTCATAAGATTCTACAAGTACTAAATACTGAGTCCTGAGGAATAATTTAAATATTCCTTAGCCTTTTGTGATACACATTGCACCACCTGTAACAGATCCGGAAACAGCCATTCGTGAAAACCATCACTGTTTCTGCTGAACGAGGTGATGTTTTATATTACACTAACAGGGCATAGGACTATTTCAAGAAACTAAAGTGTAACATTTACACAGGCTAGACACTGACTTAAATAAGTAATTAGATGATAAGCTGACCTGTTCAGATAAACAATTAATGGACATTTGCAAAGGTTAGAAGAGGGGCAATTTTCAGAATGGATATTTTATCCGTACATCAGCAATGATATAATTGAGAGCTGACTAAATTCATTTTGCGTGGTTTATATTGTGGCCAAATGATGTTAACAAACAACAACTTAATTAACTTTACTAAAATAAATTGTTGAACATTACATTTTTAATGTTCAACCAGAAGCTTGAAAGATTTTCAAGGTTTCCACCCAGAAATGTCCCAATGGAAATTGGATTTATGTATGACATCCTAGAAGAAAGAGAGGATAAAGTGTAATAAGATGAAAGCGTTATGGACTAAAAGGGTGCACTGGACAAATTGGTCAAAGACCCAGCTTGGGTGCTAAATCGCCCCTCTGCTCCCCACGGCTTCCCCAGTATTGCAAGATGTAGTGGTACTCAACCAGTCTAGTCAGGCAGCACCAGAAGAAAACCAGATCAGACCAATACGACTCATTAAGCTGGATGTAACACTCAAAGTGCACTCCTCAAAGTTTTGTTGCCTGCTAATCAGAAAGACAATACATGATTACAATTGATCAATTTACAGTGTATACTTAGATTCATGAAAAGGGAATAACATTTTGTGCAAGGTAAAGCCAGAAAAGTCCGATCAAGGATAGTCCAAGTGTCATCAAAGCGGTAATAACAGTTCAGCATTGCTTTTGGTTGTCGTCATATGATTCAGTTGTCTGGTAACAGTTGTGAAGAAACTGTCCCCGAATCTGGTGGTGTGCGTTTTCACACTTCTATACCTTTTGCCTGATGGGAGAGGAGAGAAAAGGGAGTGGCCAAGGTGCGACTCATCCTTGATTATGCTACTGGCCTTGTCGAGGCAGCGTGAGGGAGTCAATAGAAGGGAGGTTGGTTTGTGTGATAGTCTGGTATATGTCCACAATTTGCTGCAATTTCTTGCGGTCTTGTATGGAGCTGTACCCAAACCCAGCTGTGATACATCCTAATAAAATGTTTTCTATGATGAATCTGTAGAAGCTGGTGGGAGTTGTAGGCAACATGTCAAACCTCCTAAACCTTCTAAGGAAGTGGAGGCATTGGTGTGCTACGTTGCGATTGGAAGCTTTGAAGAATTCCAATTATTTGTTGGATTTACAAGCAAGGAAAGTGAAATGACAAAGTAGGTAAATGCAGCTGTCATCATCTCTGGGACTAGCTCGTAGAATATAGAATGGCACAGCATAAGACCAGGCACATCAGCCCACAATTACTATGTCAAACATGATGCCAAGTTAAACTAATCTCCTCAACCTGCATGTGATCCATATCACACATTATTTCCATATACACATGTCTATCTAAAAGCCAAATAGTTCTATCTTATTATCTATTGTATCTTAAATGCTTTGCCTCAATCCATGCAGCCACAGGGTGCTACTGGCAGTTCAGCAGGCAACACTCCAGAATTAATTCTATTAAAGGCCCTGTCCCACCAGCATGCAACTCTATGAGATGAACGCGATCAAACTAGAAGCAGGGGCCGCGCGGAGGTCGGGTGATCCCCTGTACAGGGCCGTTCCCACCAGCATGCGCCTGCATGCGGCAAGCGCAACCAAACCGGCAGTAGGGGCCTCGCGGAGGTTGGGTGAGTGGCGCAACGTGGCGCAAAGTGAGGTGAACTTGGAGCGAAGTCTAAGGTAAGTTCACCAGGACAGAGAGGGGCACACAGAGAGGGGCACCGAGGCACACACACACACACACAGGGCCACGGAGCCACACACATAGAGGGTCACGGAGGCACTTACAAATAGGTTCACGGAGGCACGATGTCGGGGCGGTGTGTAAATGTCGAGGCGACTGCGAGCCGACAAGCCGTTGCCGCGCGGAAATTTTGGACATAGTCGGTTTTTCGGAGCCCCGCGCGGTGTCGGGACGAACTCGGGACGAACTCCGCACAATTCAGCACGGCTCCGGCAATCGACGTGGGACTGGCCCCGCGACGCCGGACGGCTCAAGCGACCACGTTAGGTCGCGCTAATCGCATAGAGTTGCATGCTGGTGGGACAGGCCCTTAACAATACATTTTTTTCTTGGCCCATACACATCAATCGCTCTCCCAGACAGGTGACTGAAACAGGTGTAGATTTGTTCAAAGATGTCTGGATTCTTCAGGATTCTGAGTGTCAATGATTACATAAAAGCACAATTGTGGGCTCCGAATGTGAACACCCCAATTACTGTAAATCCCAAATCTTTCCATTTCATAAATGTATTTTGGGAGATCTCTGAACTTCACTACATGGCAATTAAAGGACTGACTGCAAATCAGAAAACCTTTTCAACATCATCTGTTTTCTCAAGGGGAAATGCACCATTGCATACTTTAGTAACCGAGGTGAACAAATGATGTAGCCTAGAAATTATATACAACATTTGCTAGACCACTGTATGATAGAAATGAATCTGAAACTCAATTGCTGAATCTAATTAAGTACTTTGTGTAAACAGTAACAGGGTGGAATTAAACTCAGCTGGTCCCACTTGCACCAATTCCATTTCAATCTTCCCACATTCTCATCAACTCTCCCTTTCTGATTCTAACACTCACCTACACACTAGTGGCACTTTAGAGCAACCAATTAATCTCCCAACCTTAAAGTCTTTTGGATGAGGGAGAGAATGCTGGCACACCTGGAGAGACACACCTGGCGAGCAAAGGGAGAATATGCAAGCTCTACACAGGCAGCACTAGAGGTCGGGATTGAACATGGGTCTCTGGCATGATGAAGGAGCAGCTCATGTATTGTCTCATTCACCACTGTCCATCCTTTATCTCACTGAGCTGGTGTATTTCCATAAAGCATTTCATAAGCAGCTAATTTATTTGAATTTAACAAAGAAGTTTGCATGAAGTTTTGCACATTTGATGTAACTTAATTTTTTGAGGAGTTTTCTGGCGTGGTGGAGAGGAGTCTACATGCTTGTTCTCTGTGAGGATATTTTGTTCATATTTGGTGTAACGTTATTCAAGAAAGTAAAATATAATAATTAAAGAAGAAACATAAAACCCAGCATTTCTGAGTACCTGAAAGCCACAACTTTACAAAAGGTGGGAATATTTAAGGAAAGTCAATGGGAGAGTCACAAACTTCAAACAACCACCTGGAAATGAAGTTCCCAGAAGATTAGCTGCTTACTCGTTTTATTAAATAGATATGGTAAAGAAATTAAAATAATAGATGAGCTCTTAGAAACAAAAAAATAATTGCTAGATTCATAGTACCTGTATTATATTAATTCACTTTAGGAATAAGGCCTTTGCAGGTTGAGCAGGTATTTAATATCTGTCCCTAATTGCCTTAAAGGCAATGGTGGTCAAGTGCCTTCTTGAACTGCTCCAGTTCTTGAGGTATGAACATTCCCAGAACATTGTTCGGGAGAGAATTCTAAGATTTTGGCTCGGTGACAATGAAGGACCAGCAGTATATTTCCAAGTCAGGCTGACTTGCTCCTTGTCGGGAAACTTCCATAAGATGGTGTTTATTGCCCCAGTTCTATTTTCTGGTAAGTTAATGGGTTTGGGGGGTACTCTTGAAGGAACTTCCTGTAGATGGTACAAACCACTGCTACTGTGAATTGGTGACAAAGTGAGTGCACGGTTCTAGGTGGACTGCTGTGCTCTGTATGGTATCGAGTTTTGTGAATTTTGTTGAAGATGCATTCATCACACTCTTGACTTGAGCCTTGTAGATGGTGATAGGCTTTGGTAGGTTCGGAGGTGAGTTCCTATCCCCTGAACTATTCTTGCAGCCACATTGTACATATGGCTACTGCAGTTAAATGTGTCTGCTCATGTGATAGCCCGGAATACCAACAGTGAGGAATTCAGTCATGGTATTGCCATTGAGTGTCAGCGGGTAATCGCTAAAATTTATCTTCTTGGATATCGTCATAGCCTTGCACTCATGTGGTACGGGTTTTACTCGCTACTGTACATCCCCAGCCTAGATATTGTCCAGGTCTTGCATTTTGATGAGTGCTGCTTCATTATCAACAGAGCAGAGAATGGTGCTGAACATTGTGCAATCATTAGCGAACATCCCGACCTCTCAACTTAGTATTGAACATCATTAATATAGCAAATAAAGATGTTTGAGCCTAGGATACTAGCCCAAGGAAGTCCTATGGAGATGTCCTGTCCTTGAAGACGTTTGATTGCTAATCATGACAACCATTTTCCTCTGTTGGAGGTATGATTCTGACCAGTGGTGGACTTTCCCACTGAGTCCCATTGACTCTGGTTTTGCTCCATTGGCACTTCGATGTCATGCTCAATCAATCAAACACTGCATTGATGGCAAGGGCAGTTATTCTGAGTTCAAATAACTAAAGGCATTCAGCATTACTAATGAAGAATTCAGAACAGTAAGATGCTCATTACATTTGATTTATGTTCCTTGGTTTCTTTTAAGATGAATAGTACTTTATTTAATTCAAAAGCTTTCTATAAAATAGTGGACAGAATTTCTTTACAAAATTTGCTGTCAGAGGTGAGAAGTTGAGATGAAGATACTTCTTGCTGAACTTGAAGTAATGTGTCCGTGATCTATTAATTTCTGTGGTGTGGATTTCCCCTTTGCCAAGGTCTGTTGCTGCAAGGCAACAGTTTTTTGGATCTCTAGTTTCCAACAGCAGTCATGCTATCAAGCAGGCTGAGCAATCCATCACATGGAACAAGTTCCACAGTCAGCAAACCAGGAAATAAAAAATATAATTATCCAATTGCAATTTAAACATTCTGCACAGTGTGAAGTAGAGAATAGATGTTGAAATATAAAGAAACGTTTCTCTCCTTAAATACTTTTTATTATCTTAATATCATTTTTTTGGGGACCATGTAGATCAGTGGTAATAATGTCTTGCTTCCCAATTAAAACTTCTTTCACACGAATCCTACATGGCATAACATTCTCAGTTTTACAGTGAGAATAGTGAAGAAATGCCAGGAGTTATTGCCAGTTTGTAGATTTTAGAAGATTATTCTGTAGAATCCCAGAGTCAATTCACCCCATGAACTTAACCTGTTGTTAACCGCACATATGCAAGTTCCAAAGATAGCAGATGGAAATTCCTCCAGT